>OY720429.1:242700540-243900540 GCA_963082735.1 Pocota personata
GGGGCCATAAAGTGATCAGATACAAAGGATTTAAAAGGATTTCATAGTGACTTTCATGTAGGTAGGATTTGATCCACGCGATGAACCCAGACTGAAAACCGAGAGCTTTGAGTTTCAAAAATACAATTGCGCGCTAAATTTTATCGAAGGCTTTGCTGAAATCGGTAGCAACAACATCGACTTCCTTGCCATCCTCCAATGCGCACAGGGTGCTGCATACGAATTCGGTTAGGTTTGTGGTTCTTGACCTTCCCTTTAAGAAACCGTGTTGGTGAGGGGAAAATAGAGACTTACAATGGAAAAACATTGCATCGTGAACAATATTTTCGAATAGCTTAGGTATGCAAGAGAGTTTAGATATAGGACGATAATTAGAAGGGTAATAATAAAAGAGTTTTTCCTAAGCCTAGGGAAAACGCTCTGCGAAAGCGATAGTAGAAGCAAGAATGGTCGGGCTCTGATGCATGGTTGGAGAACGATTGACTGAAGAAATGAGCGAATAAGTTTGCTATTATACGTGGATTGCTCGACGATGTATTGGAGAATGTCAGAGTTAATTCGGAAAAATGCATATGTGCAAGGGGGTAATTGGTAAAGTTAAAATCAGAGCGAAATTCGAGGTAGATACGCCAGAGCTTATTTCTTCTGTTGCGAAGTGAGCATAATTCCTTATGCCACCTATACCAAGGTGGAGATGACGAGAAACTCTTTTGGGGCATGTCGGGACAATTAAGAAGGTTGGAGTTCTGAATGACATGTTCGGCATCATTTATCGTAAGGATAAAGATCAGAGGTCCAAGATGGCTACCTTGAGGAACCCCCGAAGTTGCTATAATAGGGTCCGATATTGACGATCTAAAACGGATTTTGTATTGGCGATCCACTAGATATGATTTGATCCATGATATGAACCGCCGTTGGAATCCAAGGACTTCTAGTTTAAAGAGAATGAGTTGGTGAGGAATTTTGTCGAAGGCCGTACTAAAATCAGTGTCTACACGAATTCGGTTAAGTTGGTAGTTATTGTCCTACCTTTAACAAATCCGTGTTGCTTTGTTTAGAAGATTGACTTGCAGTGAAAGAACATCGCATCATATACAATGCGCTCGAAGAGTTTAGGTATACATGAGAGCTTAGCAATAGGCCGATTAATAGAAATCTCACTTTTGCAACCTTTTTGTGGATAGGTGTAATATAAGCGTCCTTCCATAATTGAGAAAAACGCCTTGGGAGATTGATAGTTGGAGAAGGACAGTGAGGGGTTGTGTCAAATGATTCACATATTATTTTAATACTATGGTGGGGATACCGTCAGGACTAAGAGAGTAGTCGTCTTTAAGTTGATTAATTTATTAACAACCATTGAAGGTGTTATATCCACCGAGCGAGGGAGGTTTGAGCAGAGTTGTTCAAGAAGCGGAAATAATCAAGGTCAGGTTCGAGGATGTAGTCAGCGAATAACAGGCTGGAGAAATGAGCGAATAAGTTGGCAATTATTTTAGGGTCTGCTGAGGAAGAATCCGATAAGGTGAAAGTTGAAGGATAGCCGTCAGATTTACGTTTGACATTAACAAATTAAATAAAGTGCTTGGAAGCAGAAATCAGGTTGGATTGCATACGGTCGAGGTATTCGAGATAAAGCCTTTGGCAGAGCTCAGAGAAATTGGTGTATGTGCGAAAGTACTCAAAAAAGTCAGAGTCAGATTTGGATTTGCCACAGTTTGTTTCTTTGTTGCGAAGTGAACGTAGCTCCTTGTTAAACCAAGGTGGAGAGGACGTGTAATTTTTATTAACAAGGTATGGTACCGATTGGACAAAACAGGCAAAGATATCAGAGTAGAAGATCGCGAGGGCATTGTCGATGGGTAAGAGCGTAGAGACGGGACTTATGTTAAGGAATAAGCTATTAAGTTTGTAGAAGTCTGCTTTAAGGAAATTAAAGCAATAAGTGTGTTCTGAAACTGGGTTTGAGTTAGGAAAGGTTACAAATTAACCTATCGCGGCTGGAGGAATACACGCCAGAGTTTTTTCCAATTATGCCAACAACTCCCACATTACTTTTCAGAAGTTCCATCTACCACTAGGAACTGAGTTAACAATTGGGATTTTTAGTACAATTTCTATCAGCACCGGTCGATGTTGGCTATGTGGGAAATCTTAAGTAGGGGTGCGCCGTTATCGTTGTTGGAAATAAAACATAGGCCCCTTCTCCATCTTACTGGCATAAATGTGGATCTATCTTTAGCATCAAACATAAAATGCATGTGAATGTATATTGTTTATAATTCTATACTGTGTGGCAAAACCAGAAGTTCTTAAATTTCATGTAGAAAGTTTGGCATTCTTCATTTGATAGTTACCCATGGTGTACTCGTACCATGTGGAATCTTTACACCCCTCGCTGGCTTTAGTAAACCAATGTCGCATTATTTATTCATTACAAAACAATTTCCTGAGCTGCTGTCGTTGGGTTTAGTTGTCTTTTAAGTTCGAAAAGGAAAAGCACCATAATATTTCTATTAGTGAACATTTCTGTAAAAGAAAGATAGATCTTTGGTGGTCTTTGATTACAGACAAATTGACAAGAGGAAGATAATTACGTACAAAAGAAAATATACAGATGTTGCCACTCTGATGTCACAGGCAAAACTGATGGTAAAATGGACAAAGGATATGGATGATACAGTCCCAATGATTATAATTTGTATGGTTTTAAATCCCCAGTAATATTTCTAGCTCGCCACTTCTCTCACCAGAGTTTGATCAACTAAATCTCATCTCTTATCATCTCATCCCTATTCTGCAAGGTTAGCTCAACCATCCTAATCCCATTATTTTATGTCCCATCTAATTACTCTTTAGGGAGCATATTTTCCTATATCTACAAAAGGAAAACCGGAAAACATTAGGGGGAAAAAAAAGAATTTAAAAAAGGGTGAACTGAAACTTTCTAACAAAAAGCCTCTGTCTATGGTCCCCAACCCCTCTCATTTATATTCCTGACAGTTATCAACAATTCATACAAAACTTTGTGCTGTTCATCGTCGAATTTACATATTTTCAACTTTTTTCAACAAACCACCCCCACACCCGGAACTTACGAAATACCAAAAATGTGAGCCACTTTTCATGTCACATTCCAAGTACGAGTATGTGTGTGCTCGTTTAATTTGAATAGAACTAGTGCGGGCAGAAACCGATAATAATCGGGGTCATCAACTGGACACTAGAAGAGAGGACACGTGCTTCCTTTCCAAAGGACATACACACAGGATTAGGAGTTAAAAATTGGAAAGACCTTTAAATTTTACTTAAATTTGCTTCATGTGGAAAAGGATGAAAGATGCATCTGCATGGACAGTATTTAGCTTTGATGAGTACACTACATACCTATTTCCTTGTACAATATTTCTTGTCACTGTATCCCTCCCTCAAGGATATCATTGCATAAATTTTGCACTCATCGAACCAAACAAACTGAATTTTCGAATTGACATCATTTATTTTCTGTGTGTGCGATTGTGGGAATTTTTCAATTTATCCAGAATACAAAAGCGCATATGAAATAAACAGAGTCGGAGGTGTTCTTGTTTAAGGATAACAAGTGAAAAATATCATTTTATCTCGCAACACTTGCATAGTATGAGACGACAATGGCGAAAAGTAGAAACGAGCGCTCTGAAAACGTCGCCAGCATGAGTGCAAAACGTTCTTGCAGATTAATCTGCATGTCCTGGCATCAGAGTTATGCAGAACAGTTTGAAGTTGTTTTTTTTTTTTTTTGTATCTTCAGAATAAAAGTAGTGTTAAAGAAGCTAAGAGAGGTCTTATACAAGTAACATTGTGAGCTGGGGGTGTAGTTTTTTAAAAAAAAAAAAAACTTTTGCTCGGTTATTCATCATAGCATGGAAATCCCTCGCTCTGTTAGTGGGAAAAACAGAATAGGGAATCCCGTTTGGTTGCCAGGAAAATGTTGCAAATTCATGAATGTCCTTAAATGTGTTGGATTTTTTTTTCTACTAGCTACACTCTTACAACACAAATGAGGAAAAGACGTATGCAATACAAGCAATGTGGTGATGCACTTTTCTGCATCAAGGACTATGTGTACACTTTGGCGGCGATGTCATTATGCTTCGTAGTATTTTCCGCTTGCTCGGTATGGAGTGAGAATTTGATTTCTGCTCGGTTGAAGGGAAAGAAAATTTGCGATGAGAGTTACTTTTAATTTGTTAAAGGAACATAGAGATGCATTCGCTAAATTATTTGAAAATGGAATGGAGGTGGAGTACTTTTCCTGTCTGATGAGTGCTGTTATGGGGATAAGAAAGATGAAATGCAATGTGATTTATGCGCAATTTTGTATGGAGAATGTCTTCGGATAAGTCTTTAGGTTAGATGTCAATGTCAAGCATTGTTGACATTTTGAATATTATTCATTTTAAGCAAAAAGGGGGAGCGTTATATTTTCTCTTTAAATTGCGTAGTACTTGGGTATTACGTCAGTTGAACTAGAGATTGTTATTCAGGTTATGTTGTGTAAGGGAAATTATATTGTGATGAATGATTTGATACATACATATGTGTATGTTGGATTGGATATTCACCCTTCACTGGGTTCCGACCTCGGATATATGCAATAACTGCAACAATGCTTGAATTAAAGAGGTTTTTTTTTTGTTTAGTTATTTATTTGAACAAACGTAAGGAATCCAGAAGGAAAATAATGAACTTAAAAATAAAAAACTTAAAAAAGTCAACATTTCATACACCACATTTAAAATTCAATTACGCCGGCGCTCCTTGGTTTTAATAGTGTGTATTACCTCCACGAGCTTCAATTAAACCGAAAATTCATCTGGACATACCTTCAATCAAATTTTTAATGACAGTATCGCCCATATTCTCCCATTCCTCGGTTAGAGCAGATTTTAAGCCACTGAGTATCTCTGGAAGTGCAGGTCGCTGCCGAAACCACAGCTCTTCCACATTAATGTCATTTGATTCGGGAACAAAAAAATGAGTAATCAAAGATCTATAACGCTCTCCGTTGACTGTCCTTCACTTTTGTAGAAATGATTCCACCAGCCCATAAAGCACATCAAGCAATGACTTTTTGTGGATGCAACGGCGCCTCAATAATGGTTTGTGGATTTTCTTCACTTCAAATGCAGCAATTTTGCTTGTTGACATAGCCATTCAATACAAAAAGAGCCTCATTGCTGAACAAAATTTGGTTTTGAAAAGTTTCGCGAACTGAACCACGATTTTCGAACAATTGCACAATTTGCAAGCTTTGTTCTGGCGTATAAGTCTATTCATGGTGAAATGGGAAACCAAACTGAGCAGAAATCAGCTGTCAGTTGTCAAACTGGCTGTTGCTGGAAAAAGTATTGCCAATTCAAAAAAAAAACCTCTAAAAAAGCACCATTTCTTTGCCTTTGGTGTATTGGAACATTTTTAAGTCG
The DNA here is from genome assembly GCA_963082735.1 of Pocota personata. Classification (NCBI taxonomy): domain Eukaryota; kingdom Metazoa; phylum Arthropoda; class Insecta; order Diptera; family Syrphidae; genus Pocota; species Pocota personata. Next base: position 242,706,009 of record OY720429.1, read on the forward strand.
CATATCTAGTATATTAAGTTTGGTTAGGATCAGTTGTAGTGTTTGACTTATGTCAATGCTTGGTTAAGTCTTATGTTGGTTAACCTCAGGTAGGTAATTTTTCTGCATAGGATGCAAGTACTTGAGCATATGATATACAATACATACCCGCGCTGGTTTCTTTAGCGTTCGGTTCTACTTTAATATTTTCTGGTACTTCTTGTTTTTTTTTCAAGAATTAGATTTTCAGTATTTTTAGTAATTTTTTTTTTATTTATGGTATTCTGCAGTTCTATGGCAATAATGCATGCTCCATAATTTGCGGGTTGGAGTTCCTCGCAGTGCACGCACTTAGGTTGAACATGTTTTACTCCTAGTCGTATTTAACAACCTAAATACGACATCGATAAAAGCGGCACTAATTGAAGTAGGAGTAAAAACAGAAATAATCTGCTGAATTGACGATTGCTTAAGAGCAGAATAATCAACTCCGAATTAAGTGAGAGCATCGTAAGGAAAACAGTTACAAGAGGAACCCCGAAAGGAGGAGTAGTTTCTCCTTTACTCTGGCTCCTTGCCGTTAACAAAATTCTGAAGATCCTCAAAACCAAAGACGTTAAAACAGTTGCATAAGCAGACGATATAGTAATCATGATCAGTGGGGAATACTTACCTACCTCATGGAATCTGCACTGAACGAATTGTGCTCCTGGGCAGAACAAAACGGTCTAAGTACGAGTATAAATCCGTCTAAAACCAAACTGGTTCTGTTTACCAATAGAAGGAAAATAGATAAATTTGATCCCCCTGAGTTCCTCTGAATCTAAATAAAATATCTCGGAACCATCCTTGATTCGAAGCTCACCTGAAAAAAGAACACGAAAGAAAGAATGAAGAAAACACTTTGCGCATTCTATGCGTACAAGAAAACCTTTGGTAAACAATGAGGTCTGCGTTCGTCCATAATTAACTGGATATACACGGCTATTGTCAGACCCATCCGTACCTACGGACTTATTGTACGGTGGAATGCAACAGACAAAACCAGCTATCGTAAAATACTCACAAAGGTATAAATATTAGCATGCATAAACATAACAGGAGCACATAGATTAACACCACTAGCGGGTTTAGAGATGATGCTAAATATCCCTTCCCTAGATACGATGCACAGCTGCCAAAAGTGTGATTTGCCTCAAACAATCGGGCGCATGGAAGGAAAGCTCCTAAGGACAAGGATCTGTATAGTATAACCGATCTCGACAGAACAATGGATTATATCATACCCCACATACATTTCAACAAGAACTACTCCACTTTTATTCCCGAAACACAAGAGTCCAGCACATAAACTAATGTACAGGACATTCAGCTCTACACTGACGGGTCTAAAATGGATATCGAAACTGGCTCTGGAGGTTTTTGCGAGTCATTTAAAATCGTACACACTCCCGGATGATTGTAGCACTTTCAAGCTGAGGTCTTCACCATTGATAGGGCTGCACAGACTAAATCCTTCAAAGATAACAATTTTCGTGGATAGTCAAGCTGCAATCAAAGCACTAGACTGCGTGGAAATCAGATCGAAAACAGTTTCCAGATGCCGTAATACGTTGAGCAGAATATGCAACACCAATGACATAACTCTCGGCTGGGTTCCTTGACATAGCAATATAAAAGGAAACGAGAAAGCAGATGAACTAACTAAAAAGGGATCATACTCGGACATCAGTAGACATAGGTGAACTAAAAAGGAAAATAGACCTAAAAGCAAGAGAACTCTTCATAGTGCACCAGAAGCGACTGTGTCACATCTGGCAGCTTATGGCCGACAGTGGATGAAAATAGAACAAAAGGCCTCTTGGGGTTGAAAAAAAAAGAAATTCGAATCTTCATAAGTGTACTAACAGGACACTGCGCGATAGGGGAGATGGCTGGCAGACTAGACATCAACACACTCGGAAACTGCAGGAGCTGTCAAGATACAGAGGAGACAGAAACCATCAAACACTTGTTATGTGATTGCCCAAATCTTTAAAACCACTGCCTCCGTCATATGGGAAACAGGCATTTTGATGAACTAGGGGATCTCGTACAAGTTTCACTTAGGAACATGATAGGCTTCATAAAGAGCGCAGGCTGGTTTGCAAGAGAACCTACCGTAAGACAAAGGTTTTAAATATAGGTTCCACACAAAAAAAAGGGACCGTATGGCCCCTCTGATAAGCACTTAGGTGCACTTCCCTCCAACCTAACCTGCACATTTTGGGGCTTTGTACATTATGTTATGTGGTGTTTTCGAGAGCATTTCACACAGCTTGCCGGTCTGTTGCAATATTTTCGCGTGTGCCCATTTGCCTGGCATTGCTTACATTAGAGTACCAGTTTTGATTTTTTAAAAGATTAAATGTCAACCCTGTATCCCAGGATGTTTTTCACTTGATAAACCTTTCCTATTTCTTCAAATGAGTTGGTAGTGCATAAGCTGCTGGAGAAATTGCCGATGCAGTACTGCGTATCTTCACAAAATTTGTTCGAGAATGTCGGTTCACTTTCGCTTCTTCATTTCGTTGTATCTTTATGCCGTTTCGATACACGGCGTTGTGAAAACCTGGGACCAGCTTATTGACTTTGTTCTCTGATTTATTATTTAATCCTCCACCCTGTAACATATTTATTTTCTACTTTGATGATTCACAATTAAAACAAAAGCCTACCAGTATCAAATGCATAACTTCATTCAAAGTCACAAACTTATTCTTCATTGAAACATTCAAACGATAAAGTTGAAAGGTTAAAGTCTGTAAAATCCTACCACTGTACCATTGTTTACATAATGTCCTACAGCTTAGTGCCAACATATATCAAGGATAAGATGAAAAAAAAAAAAAAAAACCCATTGTCCTGATGGGTGTTTTATCAATTTTTTTTTCCTGTCAAATGGTCACACAAGTAATACATCATCTATAGGCGCACTCTCATAAGGACATGCAGTATAAAAGTGAAATCGGAAGCTAATTAATAGACTCGAATACTTCACTTTGATTCCTTGTCGTTTATCAGACCGACGACAGACAATCCGAAAGCGGAGCAGTGCCACTCTCTGACAAAGATCACCACTGATTCCCACCCAACCACCTACACACACACATACATCCTGTGCCATTGTACAACTGAATGCTGACATAAAATATGAATCGTCCGACAGAGAAAAGTATGAATTTCCTGAAAGAGGATATTAGCTCAAATTGGTGGTAGTTACGGTGGCGATGATAATAATGATGATGGCGGTGGCGTTGGTGGCAATTTGTAATATGACTCAATTCATTCGGGAGGATTAATTTGTGTATGTTACTTTTTGTTCCCCCATTTGCTTCGTTCTGTCTGTTTGTCACTCCCTTTTGTGTGTGCCGGACTGTGTGGAGTTAATTAACGTCTGAAGTTTTGTATTCGTACAGGTTGCCAGCGAGCGTCGTCGCGTCGGTTGTCAGCGCCCCTGTTGTCATTTTCTTTGGGCGGCAAAATAAAGCTGCTATAGTGTTAAGTAATTGAACACATTGTTCAACGAATTGATGAGTGGGCGATAAGAACCATAAGCACATGACTAATAATAATTGGGGATGTGCCCCATTGGTGATGATTTATGTTAGGGATTAATAATTCGATGAGTTATCGAGCAACGTTTCATAAGGGTTTGAACAACGCGCCCCCTGCTTCTTAGTTCAATTAACCGTGAGTGTAACGTTTATCTGAGGCACACATTTCTTGATTGAGATAAAGGTGTATTTGCATTAATTGGAGAACAGGATATTAGGGGTGGTAGTAATTAGTGCTTGGGATTGAATGAAGAATGTTATATATCATCAGGCACATCTACATATATTCACATTATGTGCATACCTTTCAACGTTGGCACCTTGTTGGGTCAGTTTTCGCCTCTCTTTCTTATAAGAAAGTCTTAGCGTGGTAAAATCTCATAAAAATCGAGAGAATATCCTCTGATTAGAAATATTTCATTGCATTTGAAAAAAAAAGGTTCACAACACCACGAGTTAGGAAATGTGGATCATACGATATTTTCTGTAATACACTTCACTTTACGATCGAGTTCCGTTCCGACGACTACGTCGTTAAGCGAGGAGCTTTCGCTGGGAATATAGGTTCGTTGTTAAATTAGAAATTTCATTTCATCAGACAGGGATACATACTCGTAAGTGCCCTCTAGTCGATTACTGACTTAACAATCTTTAATAATACTTAAAAATCTTCAACCCAAGTTCCTTAAAACTAGTAATAACTGACAATTAAAAGTGTCTCTACTTTATGGAGATAAAAGATCTATTGAATTAGGTGCATATAGAATTAGGTTATCTTAAGCATCTACTCAATGGTTCACTAAGTCCATAATTCACTATGTGACGAGGTAAATAGTGACCAGATAGTAATGATAGTTTTTCCAAGTGATATGTTTCAGCAGCTGTCAAAGTTACCAATGACATCCAGCTATCAGTAAGGTTATGCATTGTTTCACACTTCCAGAAGGTTTTTTTTTTTCTTTTTGCCGAGAGGGTTAAAATCTTTTAAAGACACCATAAGGCCTGACCGCTCGTGCTTACTCTTCAATATTAATACTACAACTAAGCCTACGCTTATACAGCAGTTTTATTTTCGGTTACGAGACTCGTGATTTTTGGAAAAAGATGTTCGTATGTAATTTAAAAGAATGTTGCACTTTAGACAGGTTAAATTCCATTGAAAGTTCCTGCGGTTTTCACGACCAGCATATACTATGACGCGAGGTCAAAAGGTTGTGTCCTTTGTAGACGACGAATTGAATTGTTCGCGTCAAGTAGTTGAATGACAGTACAGTTGCAATGGCCGTGAACACGATCTTTGAGTTTATGAGCAAATTTTGTTATCTCTTCGACGACGCTGGGAATTCCCAAATCCCGATATATTCGTTTTGTACGTACCACGGTGCGCTAACGATCGTTCTAAGAACCTTATTTTCAAAAGTTTGTAGGATGTTTCTATTGCTATTCCTAGTACAACCCCATAGTTGTAGACCATTTAATGAAAAAAGGATGAACCGCCCCGCGCTAAATCAGAATGATGAAAGGCGTGATAACCAGCGTAGCCTCTTTTTTTCGTTGTTAAGCTTTTGAGATACAGCCTGATAGCCCTCAGCGTCATTAACCTTGATTTTCCATGCATCGTTTCGTAAGGAAGTTACTTTAAATTCAGTAGCGATCGTTGTTTTTAAAAAGAGATTTATAGTCTGCAACGCCTTTAATATTTATTGGAGGGGCGCGTTTGCTTTCAATTTACTTTTCTGCTTTTCGCTGCGCTTTGCGATTAGGTACGTGTTGCGGGACAACCTCGGGCGATGAGCCAGCCTTACTTTTTTAAGATGGTCTACGTTTAAGTATCCAATCCGTTTCGCGCGCGAGTTCTTCTTCGTCCGTACTGTAGTAGATGGCTACCCAGAGAAGGCTCACTATGAATAACCGTATGCGTTTGAGGAGACTCGTTTTGAAGTAAAGATACTTTATTCTCTGATTCAAGTTTCTCAACTTTGCTTTTGAGCTCCCGACACAAGAGCTCCATTTCGTCCAGCCCCTTTCGGAGCTCGGTGTTTTCTTTTTCCAGAGTACTCTGTTTCGAGGTTTGCGTTTCCCGAATTAACACATTCGGGTTCGCGAAACTCTTATTTTGCGCTTTAGGAGAAGTCTTTTGAGACCGAGATCTTTGTAGCCTCGCCCTTTTCCTAAATGGGTTAATTAAATTTTGATGCAATAAATAGATCTCCCCAGAATCCGTAGAGCATGCCTCTTGCGAGGGTGGATTTTCCAATTAAACTGGGCTGGTTGGCATTTTAGTCGCCTTTTGACGACAGGCATGTCTACCGTGGATATATTCTATCCCCTAACCCATAGGGGGTACTTCCAGAACGTGTGCAAATTATCAAAAAATATTATCGAAATTCCGGCTCAGTTGTAAATACGTAACGTGAATTTCGTCATCATGGCTTCAGTGCGCAGGCAATTCGTCACACCGTGGAAAAGTTTGAGTGTAAGTACACTCTTTTGGACCTTAAGCCACCAACCAGATAGAGATCGGTGCGAAGTGAAGAAAACATAGCCGCCTTAGCGACCAGTATCGAAGAAGACCCAGAAATGTCAATTCGGCGCCGATCGGCTGAATTGGGCATCGTCAGAGAGTCAACCAATCTGGCGATCCGTATAAGATTGTGCTGACGCAAGAATTGAAGCTGGACGACCATTGACAACCCCGTGAGTTCGCTAATTGGTTGCTGGAAATGATTTTGGCTAAAAAATCATTTTATCGGACGAAGCCCATTTTTGGTTCAGCGACTATGTCAACAAGCAAAATTGCCATTATTGGAGAGACCACAATCCACAAGTGTTCGACCAAGCATCAATTCATCCACAAAGATTGACTGTTTGGTGCGGTTTATGGCACGGCGGCATCATCGGACTTTATTTCTTTCGAAATGAGGAAGGAAGGAGACACCTTTACCGTCAATGGTCCTCGGTATAGAGCGATGTTAACCGACTTTCTTTGGCCAGAGCTGTGGTTCCAATAAGGCGGCGCTACATGCTATACAGGCGACGCAACGATTGAAGTGGTGAAGGACAAATTTAGCGACTGCGTCATCTCACGGCGAGCGTTCATCAATTGGCCGCCGCGATCATGCGACTTAACAGCCCTCGGTTATTTTCTCTGGGGCTACGTCAAGTCTTTAATCTACGCTAACGAGCCAACCACTTTGGACGATCTCGAGGCCAACATTCGAGACTCTATTGCCGGAATAGCGAAGCCAAGGCGGCCATTTAAATGATGAATGGCATGAATGTAGCTTCAAAATAAAATCAGAATCAATGTGATATCTCCACCGTTGTTGTTTTATTTAAATTTCTTTTCCTATCGTTCTTATCTGGTCACCCTATACGAGTACATACTCGTATACGTATTTCCTTTGAGGAAAATTTATTTATCCTCCGGCATTACTTTGAACAATTGGTTTCATCCGAATACGTGAGACAGCACTGGTGAGAATCGAACTAGGATACTTCAATTGTACACACAAAGACTACATTGCTTCTGTGCTATATCCTTAGAAAAAAATAAAAATCGGGTGTCTTTCGCCTATCTCCTCCACGGAATTCTACAGAAGTGCAATGCTGCATGTAGGCTATATCCATATTAAAAATTTCGTCTGCAGTCCTTCAGCTGACGGTGGAGTTTTCTGTGTGGCAACGCGAATGGCAGACTGCTTTCGAAGGAAGCCCTACCACTGTGCAATGCTGCCGAAAAGCAAAATTCTTTCTTGGATTACATTTCTTTTCGAAGGGCTGCTGTGCTACTTTCTTTCCAGCACTGTTCTTTATTTTTTTTTTTGTATATCTTTTACTTTTGTCTATTGAGCGAATTGACTGGTTGAGGATTCTTTGTAGTTTTTCGTTAGCTTATTTTTGTGCTCTCAATTCTCTTTATAACCATCTGCACTTACTAGTAGGTATTAGTAGCAGCGCGCAGCCTTTTATGGTATGCTTGTTTCCAAGTGAAAGGAATTTATTTGCTTTTACGTACGGATATCTTAAACTTTCCTTAAATGTTCGCAAAGGAGAGGGAATCAGTGGGGATACCACGTATAAAAATTATTCCTTACAGATGCATTCTTTTTCCCTTTTTCTTTGAATACAATTTTGCCTTTTATAGATCTGGAACTGCCAAATTTTCCAGAAGGATGTCCTAACATCAAGAGGCCTTAGTTGCATCTTCACTGCACAACAGTAAGTGGCATTGTGGTGTAAGAAAAACGTTTCTTCTCCACTGGTAATAGCTGAACAGTGATTCAATTATATTTCAATTTGCATTGCACAGGAATGACAGCTGTTCTCCTTATGCTCCTTTTAAATATTCTTATTGCATAATACGAGTATCTAGAAATAAATAGGATCATTTTTTTAAATGCTACGTCTAGTCATTATATGCAAAATAGGGGGTTTTAAAAAAATGCATTCAAGCTAAGTAATTTGAACACATATTCGTATTAGCCTTCCATTGAAATTTAAATTTTTTCATGCTGCCATCTTGAAAAATGACGGCCATTTTGATTGGAACCATCCCTTCCACAAAATAATTTTCAAGATAGTATTGTTGGCCATAGAATTGTCTACAATTTTCACATGCATGTCATCATTGAATGTCTGCTGTATTGAGAGCGATTGATTGAAACAAAAAATGGTGACACAGAAAGTTGTAGAGGATAAAGTTTTGATTTTTGGATCGACTCTGTTGTGGTTTTTTGGGTTTTGGTTCGTCTGAGATGCGCCATTCCGATGGTTGTTGGTTAGTTTCGATGTCATATTCATAGGCCCATGTCTTGTCACCGGTAATGATGCCATCGATAACATTTTGGCCCAAAGAAAGCATTTCTTTAGCTACATCAATGCGATGCTATTTCTGCAACAAATTCAAAGAAATTCGCGGAACTCAACAAACACTGATTTGTTTGCAAAACTGTTCTGCACAAACTCCCGACAAATGGCGCCAGATGACAGATGTACCAATCTAAAAAAAAAAGCTTTTGACAATATCTCAAGCGCGGTTTGTTTGAATGGGAAATTTCGAGTACTTTTTGATCAGAGGGTATACTACACAACTGTCAATATTACGATGACAGGAGCCGCCATTTGCAAAAATCATAGACAATTCATATAGGGTCATTACATTTGCGTCACTTTGTATTTATGAAATATCTAAAACGACTAGTCTATAACAACAATCCTCGTATGATTTTTTTCTGTTATTGGTGGAATTGGAAGTCACATTTTGTAACGCTCCAAAGTAGTAAGGTTATGGCACCAATACCCGAACACTTAGCATAATTTCAAAACTAAAAACACTGTGAATTATTATGTATGGAAGAAAAAAAAGTAAAACGAATTATTTATGATAGATGAAAGTGTTTTTAATTAGAAAAATATAAGCTTATATAAGTGAGTACAAACATGTAATTATAAAAAAATAAAAACTAATCAGTTTCAATAGCAGCCGAACACTAGTTGCCTAATTACGAACACTGAGTTGCCTGGATTTCGAACACAATCATTTTAAATAATTTACTGAATTATTCTTAGGTAAACATTCTTTTAACATATATTAAAATAAAATAAGGAAGCTTCAAAGTTAAACAAATTTTTTTAAATATACAGTAGTAATCGTTTATAGCGAACCCGGTTAAAGCGAACTTTCGGTTATAACGAACCATTTCATGAAGTCCCAATCAATGCCCCATAAGAATAATGAATTAAAATTTCGCATATAGCGAACCCGCCTAAAGCGAACTTTCGCATATAACGAACGCATTTTGCGCGTCAAATAAAGAAAATGTCCGATTATAACGAACCAAAAATGTGTCATTCGGATTTTCCCAACTTTTCGGGACTTCCCCGAAAACTGTATAGCTGCATACGTACCAACATTCTCAAACGTCAACATTCTGTCCTTCAATATAACTTTTTCGGTACTTCCCCGAGTAACGATATGTTTACAAACGAAAGGCAGCACAAATTAGTTGAGTTACATTCTGGACAGAGAAAGGACATTTAAGTAAAATGGGAGATCTAGTATCAAATAAAAAAAGAAAATGTGAAACACAAATACGATTTAATAAAGCGTTTACAACAAGGTGTAAAGCAAAGCGATATATGCAAGGAAATGAGTCTAAGTAAATCGACTGTTGGCACAATTTGGAAGAAAAGGGAGGAGATCCTGGACCACTTCAATCAAACAAATTCAAAGGTAAAAAAAGTAAGAAAACCTACAAACGAGAAGGTGGATAGTGGATTGCTGAAATGGTTTAGCCAACAAAGGGCTAACAATGTGACCGTGAGTAGTGCGATTCTACAAAAAAAAAAGCCGAAGATTTTGGTAGGAAATTTACGAATCAGGAATGCAGTTTTAGCAAGAGTTGGTTAAATAGATTTAAAAAACGGCATGATATTAGCACCGGAAAAATTGTTGGGGAAGCGGCAGCAGTTGACATGGGTATTGTCGATGATTGGTTGCAAAACAAATGGCCAAGTATTAAGGGAAACACTAAGGATGAGGACATTTTCAACGGCGGCGATACTGGCTTATTCTATAGACTGACTCCTAATAGAACATTGCATTTTAAAGGAGAGACATGCGTTGGTGGAAAACTATCAAAAGAACGTATAACCGTATTGGTGGTGGCAAATTTGTTGGGTACAGAAAAAAGAAGACTGCTGGTCATAGGGAAACCAAAAAATCCCAGGTGCTTTAAGAACATCAAACAATTGCCGGTGAACCACAAAAATAATCAGAGGGCTTGGATGACTCCCGAAATTTTTTTAAATGAGTTAAGGCAGTGGGACAATGAATTACGTCGTAAAGTTAGGAAATTTCTATTACTAGTGGATAACTGCCCGGCACATCCAGAGGTAAAGGATTTGACGTCAATTAAGTTAGTTTTCATGCCTCCTAATACAAGCTCGAGGCTGCAACCTATGGACCAAGGCGTCATTCACAAAATGATAAATTCAATTGAAAAAAAAGAAGAAAACTTTACACCAAACCTACTAGATGCAATAAATTTAATTCATATGGCATGACAAAAAGTTACACAAAAAACCATTTTTAATAGTTTTCGACATGGCGGATTCATAAGAAGTGAGGACAATTTCGATTTACAGGACGACATACCCTTAGTTGACTGGCTGAGACTTAACCACGATGAAGACATAGGTTCTCAAAACGCATTAACAACTGTTATCGAAAGCGATGCTTTTGAAGAATATGTGCACTTTGATGACAACATTATAAGTGTAGAACTTCTGGATGATGATGCAATTGTGGATTCTGTAAGCGGTAGTGCAGATGTTGACGAGAATGAAGACGTCGAAGCAAGTGAGAATGATGAATTTGTAGCAGCTCCAGCACCTATATCTGACGCGTTACGCTTTGCTGAGGGCCTTCGTGCTTTTCTTCAATCACAAAACACTCCCCAAAGAATTTTCAATAGATTTGCAGACGTCGAATTGTTTTTAAACCAATTGGAATCTTCGCAAACAAAACAAACTAAAATTCTTGACTTTTTCAAATAAAAAATTAATAAAAATATAATGCTCTATACTTGTAATGAAATACTTGTTTTTTATGTGTTCAAAAATTGGTTTGAACACTTTTTCTTTTCTTTTTTTTGATTTTCGAAACAAAGGTTGATGATTTTTTTTAGCATATCACTTATAACGAACCAATTTGGTCGGTCCTTTCGAGTTCGTTATAAGCAGACACAAAATAGAAAATTTCATTTAAAAAGGAAACTTAAATCTTAAAAAACAAAAACTAAACTCTTCAAAAACAAACAAAAAACATTAAAAAATTAAAAATATGTTAATACAAAAAATAATATTTAATATGTAAACTCTTCAGGAAAAATAATAAGTTTAAAATAAATAAAAAAAAAAAACTCAGAAACAAAAACGAACGAATTCCTCGTTTTGAAAAAAAATAAACTTTTTAGATTAAACACTAATTATTCATATATTTTTTATAAAAAATACGAAAATTCATTTAAAAGTAAAACTTAATTCTTAAAAAAAAAAACATGTAAAAATAAAAAAATATCTTTATAAAAAATAACATTAAATATATTTTTATAAGAAAAAGGCACATAGTTGCTATAAAACTTATGAACAAAAATTGCAAACAAATTCTTGATTTTGAGCTTCTTCAAAGCTTTTTGTACTTAGTTTGGTGCAACCTAAGTGATACTACCAATTGCACGCATCACAGCCAATATTTTTGAGTTCATCGTCTTCTGTATCTGTGTTTAAATCAACTTCGCATGCACTGCATTTTAGTTTTTTATCGATTCTAGTTTTAGCAGCTGTTCTTTTTGTTTTATTAGCTTTATTTCTTAGCCTTAGTCTTTTCTTTTCATCGATTTCTTTCCTCTTCCGTTCTTTAGCTTCAGCTAAATTTTTATGGAATTCCATCCACTTTGAGGAAGAAATCGACATGGGTGGTCTATTTTCTGGAAGAACTCGGGTTCCTCTTTTGGTACATAAGCTATATGTGGGTACTTTAAGTATCAAAGGACGAAATTTTATTGCTCGGTGAAATTCTGAATCTGGAAACGGGTGTTGTATCAGTTTTAGCGGAGGAGGTACCAGCAGGTGTTGCTTTTTTGTTGTTAGCTATTATTCTTTGGAGTAGAACTATATATCAATATAGATAGATATCTTTTATTTTCGTACTAAAATTTACATTAAGGTTGTTGCCACACAATTTACATACAGAGATTCGATATCTAATTTTGTATCTCTTAACTGAAACATTATCTTTTAGAACTTTAAAATAAAGGGAAAATGAAAAAGAATAATTTGCTCTGAAGGAAACTACGAAAAACCTTCAATATGAAGAATACAAAAAAAAAGTACATAATTAAATAATTATACAAATAAATAATAGTACAATAAATAAAAGTGTATACGTATATAATAAAATAAAAACACAAAGTAACAGAGCAATAGATAAATAAATAAATAAAATTATCAATAAGTAAATAAATAGATAAATAAATAAATAAATAAATAATTTAATGAAAAAATAAATAACTAAGTATATAAATAAATAAATAAATTTGTCAATAAATAAATAAATAAATACATGAATAAATAAATTATGAATACGTATATAAATATAAATAAGTGAATATATGGTAAGATAAATAAATAAATAAATAAACAAATAGATACATGAATTGGAACAAGAGGAAGAATATGTTCAAACATTTAACTGGTTTATAAGAAGATTATCTGAAAAAGCACAGTTTTGTAAAAAATTGTCTGTCAACTTAATGATTCTGTCGGAGATCAGTTCAACATTCGATTGGAAATGAAGATCAGAGGTAGAATGGTATCTGGATAGGTTAAGCATCATTTTCAGCAGTTTGTTTTGCGACACTTGTAGCTTCTTTATGTGACTTGTTGCACAATTTCCCCATACTTGGCATCCATACAGTAGTATTGCTTGAAATACTACTTTGTGGATTACGATTTTGTTGAAGCTGCTTAGCATTGACGTCCTGCTTATAAATGGATAAAGCATCTTGATAGCAATATTTATTTTATTAATGGTGTTGGAAATGTGTTCTTTGAAGGTCAGTTTTTCATCTAGATGAATTCCCAGATACTTAAAACTAGGTTTCCACTCGACTCTTATACCATATTGTTCGGCAGATAGCAACTCTTTCTTTTTCGGCTGAAAAAGATTGATTGCACTTTTCCGGCATTAAGCTTTATTTTCCACTTGTTGAAATAATCTACTAATATTCGAATCGCATTTAGCAGGTTAGTCTCAATATTGAGACTAAACTCATGCGATGAAAATATGCCTGTGTCATCAGCGTAGATAGCTGTTTCATATGCTGGGAGCCTTGGAAAGTCAGAGGTGTAAACATTGTAAAGCACTGGACCGAGAACTGAGCCCTGGGGCACACCTGCGTAAACGTGCTGTAGAGAACATGCTTTGCCATTGCCGTAGACTCTAAAACGTCTATTAGTCAAGAAACTTAGTATAGTTTTGACTAAATTCAGAGGAAAACAGAAGTCAATAATTTTGTACACAATCCCATTGTGCCAAACGGAGTTAGAAGCTTTCTCAATATCGAGCAGAACTAAACCCGTAGATTTGCCTAGCGCACGGTTCCTCTTGACATGCTGGAATATTCTGATCACTTGATGAGATGTGCTGTGGTGACCCCTGAACCCAAATTGCTCATCAGGGAAGATACGTCTGTCACCAATAAATGTCACATGTTTCTTTTTAAGTAATTTTTCGTTAACTTTACTGAGACAACTAAGTAGACTTATTGGCCTGTAACTATCTGGATTTTGAATTTACTTTCCAGCCTTCAGAATCGGTACCACTTTGGCAATTTTCCAGGCATACAGAAAGTACTGAAGCTTTAAACATGCATTCATCAGAAAAGTTAAAAATCGTGTTCCTGATTTTGGTAATTGCTTGAGATATAGGTTTTTAATACCACCAAGACCATCTGATTTCCTCAATCGCAGACTTTTCAACACATCCTCGACTTCTATTCGAGATACGTACTCATCTGGGGATGGGTCACAGCTTTGGAGATTAACCCTTCTATAGGCTTCGTTTACCAGAGCGTTGGTGGCTATGTCACCGAGGTGCTGAGATACAGCGTGGTTTTTAATGAAGGTTGAACCAAAAATGTTGGCCTTGTCGATATCCGTGTGAAAAAAGTTACCAGAACTTATTCTTTACAATCTTAACTACATTCCAGAATGGTCTTGCATTTTTGTCTAATAAGCTTAGTTTCCTATTCCGCTCTTTATTCCTACACTTTTCAATTTCAGTAGAAATGAGTTTATTTAGGTACTTCATCTGATTTCAAAGGAATGGCAATCGATACCTTTGCCATTGTTTCTTTAAAGAATTTCTAACACGTATGTATTCAAGAACACGATCTGGGATCTTGGTATAGAAATTATTCCTCACTGTTTTCGGGACACTCGAGTCTACCGATCTGTGTACATGTTCCGAAAAAACTTCCACAAGATTGTCAATGTGTTCATTATTGGAAACATTATCTAAGTCTGTTGAGATGTTTCTGAGTCTCGACTTTATTTCTGGTCGAAATTGTGCCCAGTTTGCGTGTTTAAAATCTAGAAAGTATTGCAATGTTTTTTTAACCGATTTAAGAAGTTGACAGAAGACTGGGTTATGGTCAGAACTAAGTTCGTTTAACGCAACCGGCTGAGAGAGTAAACTAGGTGAATTGGTTATGAAGATGTCGAGCGTAGATGGGAGACCACTCGAACCAGATGGAATATATGTAGGACTAGACGGAAGCAATATAGAGAATGGAAACACATTTGATAGACTTGACAGTAAGTTACCACACGCATTCGCTCTATTGCACCCCCAGTCCCTATGTCTACAGTTTAAGTCACCCCCAATGATATAGTCTTCGTTTATCGCTAATATTTTCCTTAAATCGGTGTTCAAATGTTGTCTTTTGTCAGCAGATGAATTACCACCAGGAAAATAGACACAAAGAATTTTGATTTCCTTACCATTATCCAGCCTTACCTCTATACATAGATTTTCTAAATAGCGAGTATGAACCATTGGTAAAAGGGAATGTTGAAAAGATCTCCGAATTAGAATTGCAACGCCGCCACCTCTTCTATCATTTCTATCTACCCGATAGCATTCGAAATCGGCAGTGGAGAGTTTGATATCTGATTTTAGCCACGTCTCGGTTACTAAAGCGATATCAACTTTCTTATCAATTAAAAAATTTATAAATTCAACATATTTTTTCTTAATACCTCTGGCATTCCATGTAATAATATTTATAAAGTTAACTGACATATTACTTAACATTAAAGTACAGAAACTTAGTAACTAATTGCGTGACAACATTATCATCGTAAACAGATCGCCGTTGGCCGTGGAAGCATTGTTGTTGCTGCTTGATATCAATATTGTCTAAAAAATTATGAATAAACAAAAATAAATACATAAGTCCTTTTCAGTGGATAGGTACCTTCTAGGTACCTACTTTCGTGCTGAAAAATATTTATACCTATGTTATCACATTCCAATATTTGTGCTATTGCCTCATCCAATTGATTAGATCCTATAGTTTCTGCTACGGAAACATTATTATGGAACAATTCGTCAGTTTGCCGCAAGGTATTTTCCTGTGGTATGTTAGCATCTGCTCTAGTAATTCCGGATGTTGACGGGGCTATATCATAAGGATCAGGCTCTGCGATGGGCTCAAAATTCTTCGCTGCTTTCGATACAATTTTAAGAACTTTTTCGAAATGAATGTAATCACTAAGGTTTGCGTTCGTTTGAAGTCGAAGTAACGTTTTTTCTGTAATTGCTAATGCATTTGCAGACAAATCATTTCCGTCATCAGATGTGCCTTCGTCCTCTTGTTGGTTAACACGTTCTAAATAATTCTGGACGCATTTTGTGTAGTCGACAGCATTAGGGTCAAAGGGATAAATCCCGCACTTCCTAAATGTATTTTTAATTATTGTTCAACGGTCTTTATTTTGTAAAACGTGTCTTAACAGTTCGCAGAAATTCGATTTCGTCATCGATTTTCCAATATTGCCCTCTAGGCTGGTCCATTCCCTTGAGCCATCACTCTTGAGCCCCTTAAATGCTCCAACATCTGCCAGTTGCATGATATGTGTTATATTTGGTGGAAGGGAGTACAATATTATTTGGTTTTTTATACAAGGTAAGGGCACACGACCACTGGGGGCAATATTTTACCGTTTGCAGAAAACACCAAAAGCACCGTAATGTTGTTTTTTCGTTCGAGAACTTCACCTGGTAAAGATTTCTAAAACCTTTCGGACCAATTATCGCTCCAGTCTTTGGAGCTAAGCTGAAAGATGTTTCATCTCCGTTGAAAATTCTTGTCGGGTCTAACAGGATATCTTTACAGCCTTCTTCTTCCAAAAATTCAGTTAGGTTCTGAAACCATTTTCGAATAGATTCCTCTGTTATAATAGCTCTTGCCTTGGAAATGGTTTCTAAAAGTCTTACGGATACCTCTTTGTGGCGCTTTAAGAAGAGGTAGTACCATATTTTTCCTGGTCTTCCGTTTTTAAATGGTGTTTTTCGTTTGTCATCAAGAATTATTTTTTGACCAATGTCCATTCGGTTTTTGTGGAAAACCACATTTTGCTATATTAAGAAGCCAGTCTATTATCTTCTTTTCTTCCTCTTCTGTAAGTACAGTTGCAGGACCTTTCCTTTTTACTTCATCCTGGACTTTGCCTTTTATCCTATCATGAAGAGTTGTGATTGGCACTCCGAACTCTCTACTCGCTTTTCGTAATCCCATGGCGTTGCTTCTAATTTCCTTCAATGCAGCTGCGAGGGATACCTCATCGTATTTTTTAATCGAGCGTGGCATTTTACCTAAATTAATAGTTTAAAATCTATCAGTTAACTTGTAATACCTACCAATATAATTTGAGTATGTTCGTATAAAGGATCCATTAATAATTTTTGTTCCGTACTGAGGCGAGCAGGAATTATTAAGTTGGGCTTAGAATAGATGATTATCAAGCGTATTTAGTTCAACTGAAATATATACGTATGCAGGAATATATAAGTATGCAGAAAAAAACTCGAACAATTCAATTTAGAAATGAACTTTATTAGATGGCTCTTAGTTGACGAGTTCTTCTCTTTGCGGTGTGTCGTGCGTGGTGTTTTTTTCCTTAAATTTCGCATTTGTTGTTAATTTTATTTGGATGCTGATGATTTATTTGTGTTGTGTGCATTAGAGCTAGTTACTCGTAATGTTAAGCATTTGGTGTGCTTGATTTTAGCTACATTTGAGTAACTAGCTTCCTGCAAACACACAGTTCCTCAATCATCAGCTCCAGTTATTGTGTTTGGAAGCAACAATTTTAGTTTCCTTTATCCAAACACTAAAGAACATGGTGTTCGGTTATTGGAGAATTCAATCAATATCCTTTTTTTTTATGAAATATGAAGAATGATTTATTTTTTTTTAATAAATACTCAAAAAAAGATATAAAAAAAAAATGTAAGCAGTTGCCTAATTCCAAACACAGTAGTGTTTGGAAAAGGAAACTAGCAAAACTTGGTTTCCTTTTACCGAACACTTAACAACAGCAATAAATAAAAACAATTTTGAACCAAATTCAATAAAAACCAATAAATTATTGCATTGACAAATGCATAAACCAATAAAATTCAACTTACACTATATTTTCGCTCTAATAGATACTTTTTTTCTTTGCCCACTCCCACTATTTTTTTTTAACACACACTACACGGCTTTATCGCAGTCAAGTCTCCGAACAAACTGAAACCAGTTTGAATAAGAAAAGGGTGAAATATGAGTAAGATATTGTAAAGATAGATAAAGGAAAGACAGATTCTTGTCAACCCGGTTTTTTACTTCAAAAAAGAAAAATTAGAAAAATTGTTTTGACATAAAGTGTTCGGCTACTGGAAGTGTTCGAAAATGGGTGCAACTACCCTACAGTAACCCGTTCCTCAGTAACTAAAGCTACAGTGGCGAGCAAAACTGAGTACCAAAAATGTGAAAACAATGTTATAACATAAATTATAAATCAGAAGTGCAGTATTTTAATTTAACTCATTTTATTTGTTTAGACGGCTTTAATAACTTTGTTTTAAACGTAAAAAAATAATTTAGTTTCCATTAGCTTAACAAACAAAAAATAAAAAAATAGTTCATAGTCCAAAGTATTCACTTTTGCACGTTTTAATACTTGCAGGTAAAAAGTAGCTTCTAATACTTTGTCCATAGCCCTTTGTTTTTTATCACACTTTTTATCCTCTTCGGCATTGATTCTACCAATTTCTGGATAATTTCGTCTGGAATCTTCTCCCATTCCGCCTGAACCCTAGTCCAAATTTCGTTTAGGTTTGTGGGTGGATTTTCGTATCCCAGAAGTTGCCGTTTAACAATGGCCCACAAATTTTCTATCGGATTCAAATCCGGACTTTGTGCGGGCCATTGTAATTTTGAAAAAAGTTGGTTACCGAATCAGTTTTTGACAATTTTGGCGGTGTGTTTGGGGTCGCCGTCCTGCTGGAAGATAATCTCTTCAGTGGGATACGCACATTTCTCAGCAAAATCCGGCAAATTTGTCTGGAGTATTTGAAGATAATCCTCTTTTTTCATTATGCCATCGATTTTCACCAAGGGTCCGACATGCCACCAAGTAAAACACCCCCAAACCATTAGGCTACCTCCGCCGTGCTTTACAGTCTCCTTAACTTGGTGTTTGAGGACTCTTTCGTTAGGTCTGTGCCAGAAGTATTCTTTGCCATCTGACTGGTAGCGATTGATTTTTGTTTCGTCAGACCATATTACTCTCTTCCAGTCTTCAACCGTCCAATTTTTGTGGTCTTTGCAGAACTTTAGCCGTGCTTTCACATTAGTAGATAACAGAACAATGTTATTTTCAATATCTTTTGTAACTTTCCCCATTGTCCTATAAAAGCTCCTATTAAAACAAATATTTTGTTCTATTTTTTTTTAATAATAATACCTTAAAATATCACTTCGAGCACTAAATAACTGAAAACCAATATTGCGTACCTACAACTGTGAACAAATTTTCAGAATAAAGCTAAAAACAAAACAAGACAAGATCGTGCAACACTGAGTACTTCAGAGTTCCCAATTTATTCGTTATAAATATATCACATGAAGAAAGTCGATTAACTGAGTAGATTTTTATATTATTAGATAGAATACATCCTTTTTTGAATAATATTAAAAAAAATATATGCATACCGTACCAATTTTCAGTCCTACATAATAATACATGAATTTTAATTAAATTTGTGTTCGGTTTTGCTCGCCACTGTATATGTGACGAGAAAAAAATCAACTCTCTCCTCAGTAACGTGAAAAAAATAATTCATTCCAAAATAACGACGCAAACTGGCAACGAGCTTATAAACCGCTTTCCGTAAACCCACAGAAAAAATTCCCTTAACTACCTGCCTCCTCCGCCATAATACTCGTATATATCACTTCCCAAATATAGATTACTCCATTTTCTGATTCACTTTACTCAAATTTTTCATATGTTACAACTTATTAATTTAAAAGTCTCCACCGCCACCAACCTAACCACACAATAAATCCTCTTCAGTTTGAAAGCTTGTCATCGCTGTTGTTTTACGTGGATGTTGTTATTTATTTATTTTTATTTTTTTATTTTTTTTTTTGCCCTCCATTTAGTCAGAGCGCACACTTTCAGGAATGAAGTCCCGTGAAAAATGGCACCATTCGCTTCGACGCTCCAACAAATTGCTCAGCTCGCTTGACATCACCCATGCAATTGAGTGAGAAATTCAATCAATGAAGTTGTAAAATGTCACTGTCAACTTACGCTTTTTAAAATGATATAAAAAAAAAGAATTTTTACGAATATTGCTTCGATAAGCAGATTAACCTCAAGGGCGGCGAGTGTATTGAAAGGATGTGGTTTAATCGTTTACACAAATTTTGTGCATCGAAAGCGATGGATAAGGATATTTTAAGCGAATGTTTAAAGCGGCTGTACAGTAACACAGATTTTGGCTGTAATTTGTTGATACAATAAATACGGATAAATGCCAAATTTTTTTTTTAAACATTTATACGAGTAGTGTAAGGACTTGGCATAAGCCGTCACAATTGAAATGTATTCAATGGAATTTTGTAAACATTTTTGTATTAAAGCAACACAACAAAGTTTACTAAAAATGTTCCAATAAGGGTGTTCGATGCTTAAAATTGAATAAGAAGAGCTGTATGGTATGTTTCAAAAATAACATCATTCAAAGGGCCTCCACAGATTTTTTCCAAGAGGCGTTCGGAGAGACTCAATTTTGCTTGACTGTGAGAGGCTGTGTGGCACGTAACACTGTCTTGCTGGAACTACATATTGTCTATATCTATATCCTCCAATACGGGTAAAAAAAATTGGTTATCATCCCTCAATTGGAATGCAAATTGAAAAGTTATTAGTTTTTGTTTTGCTTAATCACAGAAAGTCACCTAACCAGATCAACTAACTAATATTGTTCCCATCATGCTATTCATCCAGCGGATAGGACAAGAGGAAGATCTGCGTAAAAGACTCAATCAAACATTACGAAGACTCAAAAATTGAGGAAGAAAAAATTAAAACTGCAACTGTAAATGCACACGCATTCAACAAAGTAACTAAGTAACTTCCCTGCGAAACGATGCATGGAAAATCAGGGTTAATGACTTTGAGTGCTATCGGGCTGTATCTCAAAAGCTTAACAACGGAAAAAAAATTCAATGCATTGGAAGACAAGTCTGAGGGACATTATGCGCTAAAGAAGACGTTATACGTGATTTACGCGATAGAAGTTATAACATTCTTGACGCTGTGAACCTTTTAAAAAAAGAGAGAAAACGACCCGACCTTGAAGAAGAAGCTATAGTGAAACGTAAACTTCCGCTTTTTGTGCTATCATTCGATAAAACCTAAAGCCAGGAAAAGATATAGGTACAATATTCGTACAATCATGAGTATGGTCGTTAAAATCGAGCAGCTACGTGTCAACACGAAGACAATCCCTCAATGCAAGCGTTGCCAGGAGTTTAATCATACGCAGGCGTACTGTTCGAAAGTACTGCGCTGCGTTAAGTGCAAACACTCTTTTGAAAATTGCAATTTGAGCAAAAATGAAAAAGCAACTTGCGCTAACTGCAAAGGAAGGCACCCAGCAAATTATCGCGGTTGCGAAGTCGTAAAGGAACTACAGATGCGACGGAGAAAATCTACAATGCCGACTGTGCGGGGAACGAAATCAGTCGATCGGGCTCATAAGTCGGTAAAGTGTGTTGCTAAGCAGACTAAGCAGGGTCGTAAGCCAGTTGTACAGACTCCTGAGCCCTCTAAGCTTATTAAAAGTACGTCGAAGTCGTCCACTAAAAAGACTGAACGAAAAATAACCTCGGATAAGCCAACGAATATCAGTTTTCTGACGTGTTCTCAGGCTGCAGTCAAAGCAAACAAACGAAACGACAGACCACCCTCTGATCCGTTGAAAAAAAATCTGAACTGCATTTACGCTAAGTGGAACAATGTAAGAGGAACAATGTAAAACGAACAAACGAATTCTAGAACGTCTCAGTAACGTCGCAAACTTATATCTAAATCTAAGTAGATATGGACTCTTTGCTTAAAATTATAATTCGGAATGCAAACAAACTCTTACAAAAATCTAACAAATTAGAAATTTTTCTAATGAGAGAAAATATCGACATATGTTTGATCTCCGAAACCCATCTAACAAGGGAATCGCAAATAAAGATAAGAGACCTCGCTGGTCATCACGCCTATCACCCTTCTGATAGAGCGCGGGGCGGTTCATCCTTTTTTCATTAAAACTAACATCGAACACTCGGTCGATATAAACATAGAGCTGGAAAAAATCCAGTTGTGCGAGGTAAGGGTTAAAAATAAATACTTGAGTTACAATATACTCGTAGCGTCCGTTTACTGTCCGCCACGATGCTCGCTTGAAAAAGACGATTACTTTCGTATCTTCAATGCCCTTGGTTTACATTTTATTATTGCGAAGCACACCTTCTGGGGTTCAAGATGTACATCTTCTAAAGGAAAAATTTTCTACGAAGTAGCAAATGAACTGGGTTATTGTTTTTATTCAACAGGAAAACCCACTTATTGGCCAACCGACTCAGAAAAACTTGGATCTTATTGATTTTTTCGTTTCAAAAGGCATTTACAAGAAGTTTATTAGAGTCAAAGAAAGTTTTGGTCTATCTCCTGACCACCCTCCGGTAATTTTATTACTTGGTGAAGCGTTGATCAAGAAAGAAGGACCTCCAAGACTTACTAGCAATAGAACAAACTAGGAGGGCTTTAGAAATGATTCTGAAACAAATATAGCCTTAAATGTATCACTTAAACACTGGAGGACGAAGTTGATCGTTTCGTGGAAGCAATCCAAAGAGCGGCATGGAGAAACACTTCTTCTAGAAGCTATAAGATTAACCGGAACGAAAAGCGTCCCAGAGAAATCAATGCCCTTGGTTTAGATTTCCTCATTGATGGAGAAAAAAAAATTAAACAAAATAAAAATTAAAGTATCTGCAACATAATCAAGAAAAAGACGACATGCGTGCGCCAAAGGGAATATGAATATCCTTATATTGTTTCAAGGCACGAAACAATAGGAAAATGGGGAAGAGCAAAAGAGAAGAAGCCTGTGCACGTTGGCTGCAAATGTTTGTTGTAGTGATGGGGAAATACAGAGCCTGGTAGATCATTCCACATTCGTGTCGTTCGACTTATAAACGAATCCCTATATTTTTCAGTACAATGTCTCTATCAGCTATAAGTTTTAACACGCCATTCTGTATCCTGTGAAGAACGGTCTTGGGTGCACAAGACCAGATACCACTCTGTTGGTTGAACCCTATTTGATTCTGCTGTCCTGGTCGGAATTTAATGTGTTTAACATACGTTGCCGTTCCTCTTCTACGGCCGAAGACCAAGGACGTGCGTTAGGGAACGAATATGAAAAACTGAGGGTACTGTTATCAGCGAGGGAGTGGATTGGATTAGAAGTTGTAGTTAAAAAAATTTTTTTTTAAAATAAGAAAGAGATAAAACAGAGCCTTGGGGAACACCAGCATTTATTTGGTGAAATGCAGACTTGAAGCCGTCCAAGATAACTTGTATTGATCGCTCTGAAAGGTAATTTCTAATCCATTGAAGAATGATGGACGCCATATGCATGCATTTTCGACACAAGAGCCTTGAAATAGCAAGCGCAATCATCTTAGTTTCACCCAAGTGATAGGGAGATTGGTTCTCAGCAGGACGAGCATTAAATTGTTATTTCCATTCAAGTGATATGCCAACACACTGGCCGGTAGATCAGAATAAAATTCCAGACCTTAAAGACTTCTATGTCGGAAAAGGAATATCTGGTAACTATATTTATGTAGAAAATAAAGATGATCTGTCGTTAGATCATTCTCCTGTTCTTATAATGATTAGTGTTAGTATACTGAAAACTGAACGTAAACTATTACATATAATTTATGCAGCACTCAGGCTAAAGTATGTTCCAATGCAATAGAAGGTTGCGGAAGTAATTATGATTCTGAGATCAGTATTTTTTCAGCAATTTCGGTTTATAGAGAAACACTCTACTGTACAACAAGTGCATAGTATTGCGAGTACAGTAGAAAAAGGACTTGAGAACACAAAAGTTTGTACAACCACATTTCTAAACGCAGCACAAGCGTTTGATAAAGTCTGGTATCGGGGACTAGAATTTAAACTGCAAATAGATCTCCCTGAAGAGTTTTACTTGATTCTTAAATCTTATATCGCAGATCGTTACTTTGGAGTAAAATATGAAGATGAATACTCCAATTTAAAGAAAATATCTGCAGGAGTTCCACAAGCAAGTGTCTTGGGACCTTTATACAAGAGACCTACCTGAAGCAGCGAACAAATTACAAAAGACCATTAAATCTGTAAGTGATGGGATAAAACAATGGAGAATAAAGCTTCGTGAAATTAAATCTATCCATATTAACTTTACTAACAGACAAATAAATACTGTAAGAGTTAATATTGAAGAAAAAGAAATTCCGTACGCAAATACTGCTAAGTATTTATGTATAACACTTGACGTCAAGCTCAGATGGAAGGAATATGTCAAAAAGAAAATAAGAGAAGAGACATATTATACTCTGACAAATGCATTGGTTAATGGGAAGAAATTCCCAGCTATTAATTGACAACAAACTGCTATTATACAAGCAAGTTCTCAGACCTGTATTGACGTATGGGTGACCCTCCATCCCTCAATGGAACGAGCTTAAATTTCTCCAACGAAGCAAAATATCTGGGTCTTATTTTGGATAGGAAGCTAAGCTGGAACACTAATATACATAAAAGAGTTAAGAAAGCCACTGTCGCACTCATCTCTTGTAAAAAAAGCCTTTAGGAACAAATGGGGCTTCAACCCAGATTAACACACTGGCTATCTATCTCGGTCATTAGAACGATCCTTATGTACGGTGACAGTTATCTGGTGGATTGCCTTGGACAAGGCGATAAACCAGAAGAAATTAAGCAAAGTCCAACGTTCAGCTTGTCTGTGCATTAATGAAGCACTGCGGACGACACCTTCCGCCTTAAAACTACTTCACAGTAGTCCAAAAAAGTATATGGCCACGCCTCCATCTTAAACAAGTTTAATATCTTCCCTGAAGACTTTGACTACATCATTCCAAAGTTAAATTTTGGCAAAAACTTCCAAGTTACCATCCCCTCCAGAGCATTCTGGGAAGAAGGTGGTTTTAAGGAAGATAAATCGGCACATTTCTATACCGACGGTTCAAAAACTAACGACGGGGGTGTGGTGGTGTCTTCTCTCAGATGCTTAATTTAAACCTCTTTTTTCGTATCCCAAACCACTGTAGCGTGTTCCAGGCGGAGATAATGGCAATACGGGAAGTCTTGTCTTGGCTAAAGAAAAACGTGATATCGTCCGTGAATTGATATCTTCATCTTTATCAGACAGCCAAGCAGCAATCAAATTCTTGGAATCATCCTCAATAAATTCTTTAACAGCTCTAGACTGCCGATTGTCTCTTATAGAGATGGCGGAGCAGTTTAATATGCACCAAATTTGGGTGCCGGGGCACAGGGCTATTCTAGGGAATTGTAATGCTGACGAACTTGCCGGATATGAAACAACAATACCCATCCTTCTAGACAAAAGTTCACTGGGTATGCCTATCGTTACATGCAAACTTAAATCAAAGCTGGATGCTATCCAAAAGACAAATTCTAAGTGGACAAGGGGTGCAACTTGCCTAGCGATAAAACAGATTTGGCCTAAGCTGGATCTGAAACGCTCTAAGAATTTGAGGGTGGTCATGGTGTAGTAGTAGATTCACGGTTCGAATCCTGATGGCAAGAATCATCTATTTATTTCGCATGAAATAAATGAAAAAGTCGATCTATTGCGAAAGCTAACTCAACTCTACTGCGAAGGCATAACACTTGCATAAGAGTGGTCATATAGCTGAAAATGCAACTTGATCGTGATGATATCAGGAGGACGGAAAAAAATACTGTGAATCATAAGTAACGACAATAACAGCAAAACAAAAATACTCCCCATTTATCTGGACGCCGCTCTTGGAGATCACTGAAACTTAATACCACCTGAGTTTCAAACCAACTACACTAATTTGTCATTTCCTTTGTCTCTTTCCCTTTCCACAAAACGCCCGTGTCTTAAGATTAGTATAAGGGTATTCATATCCTCTTTCAGACGTGCAAATTGTAAAAGAAACAAAAATTTTCTTTCTATAGAAAGCTGTTATATGTAGGGCACTGTCTGACAGGCAAGAATGCAACAAGGCTTGGCTTCCTCGCAAACGATATCTGCAGAAGCTGCATGGAGGAGGAAGAGACTATTCTTCACCTTCTTTGTACCTGTCCAGCTCTCTCCCAAAGATGGTAACTCCACTTAGGAGCCTTCTGTTTCAACGACCTAAATGATCTGAATAATATAGATGTTAGCTTCATCAGAAGCTCCACATGGTTCAACGAGCAGGCTAGAGGCCGCGTCCCAAACCCATGTGGTAACACAATGGACTCTAACTGTGTTGACTTCTTTGCTGACAGCCACCTCAACCTAACCTAACCTAAGAGTGTGAACCTCCAGCTAAGGAAAATAAAAGGATGGAGCTGCGTTACTGCGGAAAGAAAATTTTGCTAATGACTTGTGCGGACGATGTTAAAATGGTGCATAATGTACATACATATGTATTCGGCACTCCGGTATAAATATACATATAAACATTATAATACTAACTGCCACTTCGTTTGCTTTGCCTCTCCTTATAAGGTCCCCTTGGAAGACTTTAAAACCAAGTAAGTATCTACTTAGAAATTATTTTTAAATGCTAGCTAGTAAATCTAATATAATACAAGCACGTCTATCTATTTCCTTTGTTTTGCTGCTGTGAACCCGGGACAACCCTGGCCTCCCGTTAATCTAGAACTGTTTGTTAACCTGATTAATAAGGAATAGTTTTGGCGCTTATCAACAAACTGTAAAGTGTTTCTATTTGATCTTTGGAAAATTTGCTGGAAATACAGATATGTAGATACATTATCATTCAGATTCCAAGAAGATTCTCACGAATTTGACCTCAGAAATATGAGGAACAATTTATTTCCAAAAATTGAATCCAATCAACGAAACAGCAACACGACTACGAGTACGAACTATAATTATTGCACCCTAATCTTGTACACCCACATCATACATGAGCCTCAGGCGAACTGCATATTGGGTATTTTTAAGTAAAATCCATCACCTATCTCAATGTTTATTTCACATTGCATAGGCACATGAACTTAGATTCCACCCGTGAATATACTTTCCATGAAAATAGATTCCACTCGAAGGACGCATGTCAAAGCTTTTGCGTTTCGCTCCCTTGCTCTCTCAAATCAATCCGGGTTGTATGGATGAAATCTCTTAAGTTTTTTTTATAGCCCAGGGGAAGTGCAGAACCTGGTAAACCACTGAAGTACGCGTAGGTTAGGGTAATTAATTTTTGACTAAGAGCGTTTGCACTGAGTGGGTGGCTAAGTGGCGGATGAGTGAGTTCGTAGAACTTGCCTTTTGGGAGCAAAAGTGTGTGTATACAAACCATGTTGGCAATGAGGATAGGATTTTGACATTTTCAACAGGTTAATAACATATTTAGAATCTTTATGGCAATTTTTGTTTCATTTTCCGAATAGAGGCACATGTACCATGAAATATCTTTGAAAATTCCTTTTTGAACTGTTTGTCTAACATGCATTAGTATATATTTTATAGGTCACGTGTATCACCTAAGATATAGAT
Organism: Pocota personata; assembly: GCA_963082735.1. Lineage (NCBI taxonomy): Eukaryota > Metazoa > Arthropoda > Insecta > Diptera > Syrphidae > Pocota > Pocota personata. The sequence continues at coordinate 242,733,567 of OY720429.1, forward strand.
TTCTACAAAATCTTTGCGACTGAATTTGCTACAGCCAAGGTGAGGGAGGGATTCAATTATTTAAGGATAAGGCTGCTTGCAAAAAAAGACATATAGAATCTTTTAAATTTCCCAGAATTTAATGTTAAGAGTTGCTGCTAACTCTGTAGCTCATGAATAATACACGACTGCCAGAGGGTAGGTATCTATTATTTCTTTATTTATTGAAATGTACCTATTGCTTACTCCTATGTAAGATGTACTATTTTTAAATTGTGTTAAGCTTATCAGGTGATAATAGATTAGTGGAATATTTACGATAGGTACACCTTTATGCAAAACTAGAATAGATGAAGTAAAATCGTCATTGTAAGTTAGTAGAGTGGATATTAAATATAAAATATAAAATTAAGTGTTTCCTAAACAATGATCTGTCAGGTTTCAGCGGTTCATATTTAACAAACTCACTGTACAAATAGTTATCAACAAAGTACTGACGCTCCGAGCTACAATATAAAAATAACCAACGTGTTGTATTTTGTAGAATAAAACCAAAACCCAACAGGTGTATAAAGATACCCCACAAACCAATAGATACGTGATTTCTTCGTATTTATATACGCTATGCTCTATATCCCATCAGATGAACTTGAAACACTTCGTAGCTGTAAGAAGGGTTTAGGCAAGCAAGAACTTTGTTTTAAAGGTCTAAGTACAATGTGAAATATTGGGCGCCATGGCTTGGTAATGGGTGCTATAGCTCTGTTATTAGTGCGTTTAATGCTCCCTTAATGAACATTTTCGCCCGAACAATGAGCAATTGTTCTGTGAAGCCCTCAATGTTATTATTCGTTTTTACATATAATTTTCTAATTTTCCTCACTAGTTCAGTAGTATTAGTACTACAAATAAGAAAGAACGTGCCTTTAATTGACATGGGCTGAGCTTGCATTGAATGAGGCTATGGAAACGGCTATCGTTTTAGTATTTCAATAGCAAGGTCATGGTACTGTATTCTTATGGATTTTCTGACATTACCTTTTATACTCTGCTCTGCGTCTGAAGTTGATCCAGTTTCTTTATAAATGGGTGATGGTTGCTAAAATTCCATATCGGAGCTCTGATTTTATGAGTCTGCAGCAGATTCAGCATCAGCTGTGATGGATGTCTCTTTGGATAATGACCATAGCCAATGTGTTACTTTTTATTTTACGTGAGTGCGTGATTAAGCCATCCATTATGAGAAAGTACTTGCAAATGCTGGATCTTGAAGAAAATAGGTTTAAACGTTTCGGCTGCAATTGGCTGTACAGACGACAGAATTCAGAGACCTACTGTTTTGAGTTTCACTGCATTTGAATTAAAAAGTTCAAACGCGCACTTTATTAGTCGTGAGTTAGAAGACGATGGATAGAGAGTATAATACGACCCGTTCCAGACAGCTTTAAACTTTTCTGTATGTTATCTTGTTGAGTACTCCACATGTTTAAAAAAAAAAAAAAAAATCCAATAATCCGATAAAAATAATAATAAATAAAAGAGATTTTCCTTACCTCCATTCGTAGGTATCTATTCAACTGGGGGTGTGAATGCATATAATTCACAACTAAATTTCAAATAATTCTAAATAGCGAAATACATACAGGAAAGTTACAATCCATCCAGAACAGATTGCATGGTACCCTATACTCCATCTTCTGACTCACCCGCAATAAAGTGAGAGTGGCGCTGTGAAATTTTTGAAACAGGTGCAATGATATCTTTCTATTCAGAGGATATTTCAGCGATTATTAGGAGATTTTATTACAAAACCGTTGCTACAACTTTTCCTTAGCGAATAGTGGGCGTGGCTCCCAAATTTTGTAACTGAAATTCACAGATACTGATGAGATATTCACAATAAGACTTATCCAATACTGTAAATAGATTTGAAAAAGCAATATCTGTTGTTTTTGTTTTTAGAAAATGCCCCCCAAAAGTGGGCGTGGTCATGCACAATGTATGGACGAAATGCAGATAAAGTCAACGTCTACACATTTTACTAAGACAATATTTTTCAGTTTCTAGCAAAAATTATGATCACAAATATATCATATATACTTTTGGGGGTCTAAAGTTATTATTTATACAAACTATACATCAAAATTAATGTAACCTGTGAGATAGGGTATAATCTATGGGATATATTATTTGCCATTTATCTGCAACAAATAATGGGTTCAATTAACGCCGGCTTGCGTGAAACCCCTTAGCGCTAGGAGCAATTTAAGTACAAATTTGAAATCCGCATCTTAATCATTATCAACAATTTCAACAACAAAACATATATGTAGTATCACCCTGTATTGTTCCGAATGCGGCGAAATAGAAGAAGAAGCAAAGAAGAGAAAGAAAATACGATCCCTTAACAGAAGCATTCGAGGAGTGACTGAGCATACGCCGAGAGAAGAAGACGTCCCTTTTTTTGTATTCTTTTTAATTAACGTTAACAGTTTTCTCAAATTACCTTTAATAAATCTACCTATGTACTTGAATTGCTCTACAATAAGTATATCTAATTGAAGTGACACTGAGGAGTTGTTTTCTACATATATGAGCGTAATCTTAGACAAATGTCCGTTAAGAACAACCCTGTCGGCATTTTAAAAATATTGTTCTAATCAGATTTCCATTTACAGCTGAGGGATTCTGTAATTGTTTACTCCAACGTTAAGAATGTGTTAACTCTAGACCGTCTTCATGGAGCGTTTAGTTTAAATTTAGTAGATTGAGTGTATATTTCTCTCACACCACTTTCACCACGGATCTGATTTTTTAGGCGAAGTTATTGGTACCTAGTCTTTGTGAAAAATGCATTTTTGATTTGAGGATTACTGATCACTCTATGACTGGCTTGCTGCTTAACGTCTTGAAAAATAGGTATACCGATGTTAAGAGCTCTGTCCTTAAGGTAAAAAAATTGACTATGCTAATCTCAAAACAGCTATTTATTTCGAATTTTGGGAAGAAGTTTATGCTAATCGGGATGCATCCGAAGCTTATGATATTTTTATTGGTACTCTTATTATGCATATTGTAATATGCGAGCTACGGCTCGAGTAGATAAAACAAAATTCTGTGAAATTATTTCTTTATTTTCTAGTCTATAGAACAATTCAGGTTCACACTATACTATTCTTCGCAATTCTTTTCTTCAAGGTCTCTGTCCTCTCAAATCACTTTATCTCCTTTCAATTACTTAATTCACAAATCCAAACTAATTACTTCTTCTTGTTAAATCTCAACTTTCAATTTATCACAAAATTACAACTTCGCCCATTATCTCTTTTCTAATCTCTTCGCCACAGTTTAGAAACTACTGCCCCTTTTTGATCGCCATCTGTCCTTATATAGCAGAAGTTTCTGATAGCCAGAAACTTCTAGCAAATTCTTCGACCACTGGAACAAGAAAAATTCTGATGTAATAATTCCAAGATGACAATCATTTCGTGCAGTTATAATTCTCTCTTGCTCTCTTTTATCCGTGATATTATCCGAGCTGTGGTGACTAATTTCAGACACGAACCTCAAATGAAAAGACACTTCGGAATTTGTTGCCTGTTCGAGGGCGTAGTTATTATGCTACATTATGTTACAATATTGTAACATAATGTAGCATAATAACTACGCCCTCGAACAGACAACAAATTCCGAAGGGTCTTTTCATTGCTTCTTCTGAGGTTCGTGTCTGAAATTAGTCACCACAGCTCGGATAATATCGCGGATAAAAGAGAACAAGAGAGAATTATAACTGCACGAAATGATTGTCATCTTGGAATTATTATATCAGAATTTTTCTTGTTCCAGAGGTCGAAGAATTTGCTAGAAGTTTCTGGCTATCAGAAACTTCTGCTATATAAGGACAGATGGCGATCAAAAAAGAGACAGTTGGTTTAGAACCGTGGCGAAGAGATTGGAAAAGTGATAATGGGCGAAGTTGTAATTTGGCGATAAATTGAAAGTTGAGAGTGAACAAGAAAAAGTAATTAGTTTGGATTTGTGAATTAAGTAATTGAAAGGAGATAAAGTGATTTGAGAGGAAAGAGACATTGTAAGAAAAGAATTTGCGAAGAATAGTATAGTGTGAACTTGAATTGTTCTATAGAGTAGAAAATAAAGAAATAAATTTCACAGAATATCGTTTTATCTACTCGAGCCGTAGCCTGCATATTACATTGGTGTCAGAAGCTGGGATAAAACTTATTCTGTGAATAACTATTTCCGTGGTGTGAAATTGCACAAGAAAAAAAAAAAAAAAAAAAAAAAACGATTTCTGCGTTGAGTTAATTAGTTGCGCAAAAATGGGTCGCAAGTTGGGAAAACTAACTATAATTCAACTAAAGGCAGAACTCAGTAAGCGGAATCTCGACACAACTGGGGGAAAAGATGCCCTACTGATTCGTCTGGAAGAAGCAGTAACGCAGGAAGGTGAAAATCCGCATGACATAGAGTTTGACGTGGAAGAGGAACCAGCAAGTACAGTAGCCGACCCGGGTATAACAAGTCTGCTCCTGCAACTTAAGTTAGTCATGGACGAACAAAAGAAAGCAATAGAAGATCAAAGTCATAAGCTCGATGACCAAAGGAATTCTCTAGAACTTAAGTTGGATGAACAAAAGAAAGCAATGGATGAACAAAAGAAAGCAATGGACGAACAAAAGAAAGCAATGGACGAACAAAAGAAAGCAATGGACGAACAAAAGAATTCTCTAGAACTTAAGATGGACGAACAAAAGAATTCTCTAGATGCTCTGGAAAGTAAACTTGATGAGCAAAACAAGAACTTGGAATCCAAATTCGAAGTGATCGAAGAGAAAATCGAGAAGGTGGAGACGCAACTCGAAAAAGTCGAAACTAGATTCGATGAAAACTTTGAGAAGCATGAAACTCAGTTCGGGAAAATAGAGACTCAGTTCGAAAAAGTAGAAAAACAAGTCGAAAATCTTACTAAGGAACTCAGCAACGTGAAGAGACAGAAAGCACGGGAATATTCCACCGACGGTCTGAGAAGAAAGGAGATGCAGCCTCCTATCTTCGATGGTCAAACATCATGGCCAATTTATAAAAGGCAATTCGAAGCGGCCGCAATGACCAATAGCTGGGACGATGAAGAGAAGTCCATTGCACTCACACTTGCACTGAGGGGTCCAGCTGCGGAGCTCTTGCAGACCATCCCGGAAGATAAACAGCAGAACTACGACTCTCTGGTTCAGGCTATCGAAATGCGGTTTGGGGATGAACACATGCAGCAGGTGTACAGGGTTCAGCTGCGTAGTCGAGTCCAAAAAAGGGGGGAAACGCTCCAACAGTTGCAAGCGGATATAGAGCGACTAGCCCATCTTTCATACCCTAAAGCCGGTGAGGAGCTTATCAACGAAATGGCGGTGGAAGCTTTTATTCAGGCCATAGAGGACAGACAACTGCAAATGGCTGTAAGGATGGCTGAAAAGCGAACACTCCCCGAGGCATTGGCATTCGCTTTGTCAATGAAGGCTGCGGACCAAGCATACCAGGGAATACACCGTGTCAGGGAAGTGTCCGTCGTGGAATGCTCATGCCAGAGAACAGCCGTCATGGATGAAGACAGAGCTCGCGGAAGTCAAATCCGTTGCTGGAATTGCAACCAAACCGGACACCTACAACGGCAGTGCAGAAGTGCACCTAGACGAGGAAATTGTCCACATTGCGGAAGTAGGAGAAGCAGAGAGGAAGCATCTGGAGGTGATAACATCCATCCTGTCAGTCAGACTTCCCAAAAACCAGCAGTCGGGAAATGCGTAAGGACCAACTTCGCGGGGCAGAAGTTGGTTACTGGAATCGAGGCCCCCAGGACCACCATTCAAGTTTCGCAAACCAAACGGGATAACAAGAGCCTGACAGTGGAGGCACTAATCAACAAGAAGAAGTGCGTAGCCACCATCGACACAGGTGCCACTGCCTCCATTGTAAGAAGAGATATCGTCAAAAGCTCCTGGCTGCACAACACCAACAGCTACTGCCTGAAGACTGCAATAGGGGAAATGGCGAAGGTATTTGGAGAAGTTCGTCTTACGCTTACTCTGGCAGGACTGACGTTCTCCCATGCGTTTCTGGTGGCAGACATATGCGACGAGTGCATCATCGGAATAGACTTCATGAAAGCAAATGAAGTAATCTTGGACATCGGGATGCAAGTACTGAGGTATCGAAATGTGGAGATTCCGATGGTGTACGGAAACGAGAATGCCGTAACTCTCAGGACAGTCATCAGCAAAGACGAAGTTTTGCCGCCGTCTTCAGAGACAATCATTTGGACGAAGCTGGAAGGTGATCTTGGGAGCCACCGATTCTACATAGTAGAACCAGACCCGGAGAAGAATTCTCAAGACTACATCGTGGGAAAGACGTTAGTCGAACCAAAGAACACCATGGTTCCAGTGAGAGTTTTGAACGCAAGACCACACACTGTCAAACTAAGGCGAGGGGAGGTGACTGGAAAATGCACGCCGATTACCGCCGTCGCAACAATATCTGAACGTGGTCCTCCAAAACCTCTCCCATCACCTTGGACAGCGGAAACGAGAGAGACGATTCTCCAGTCCAGTGAGCTGAATCAGGAGCAGCGAACTATGGCAGAGAATCTTATCAATGAGTACGCTGATGTATTTGCCTCACAGGACGGAGAATACGGCCGAACACACCTGGTACAACATCGAATAGACACTGGTGATACTAGACCAATTCGTCAGCCTGCTAGGCGCCTTCCATTGGCAAAGCAGACAGAAGTTGCAGAGATGGTGTCGGCAATGGAGAAAGAAGGTGTGATTGAAAGTTCCAAAAGTCCGTGGGCATCACCGGTTGTACTGGTTAAGAAGAAAGATGGCAGCACGCGGTTCTGCGTGGACTATCGGCAGCTCAATTACGTCACCAAGAAAGACAGCTACCCTCTGCCACGGATTGACGACACGCTAGACACACTATCAGGAGCCCGATGGTTTTCCACTCTCGACTTGAAGAGTGGCTACTGGCAGGTACAGATCCATCCAGAAGACCGGGAGAAAACCGCCTTCACCGCAGGAAATGGGCTATGGCAATTCACGGTAATGCCATTCGGGCTGTGCAATGCTCCGGCGACTTTCGAGCGATTGATGGAATGTGTCCTGCAAGGGTTAACATGGAAAACCTGTTTGGTATACTTGGATGATGTCATCGTCGTAGGAAAAACGTTTGCGCAACACCGAGACAATCTAAGGGATGTGTTTCAAAGGCTTCGAAGTGCCCACCTGAAGCTCAACCCCAAGAAGTGCGCCCTGTTTAGAGCGGAAGTCAAGTACCTGGGACACATAATTTCAGCGAAAGGAGTGAGAACCGATCCGGAGAAGGTCGAAGCGGTGAAAAACTGGCCAGTCCCCAAAGACAAACACCAACTAAGGAGCTTCCTGGGCCTAGCCACCTACTACAGACGGTTCGTGAAGGATTTTGCCGGGATCGCAAAGAACCTGCACCAGTTGACGGAAAAGGGAAAACAATTCAAATGGTCAATTGAGTGCGAGAAGAGCTTCAAGGCACTTAAACAACGGCTATGCGATGCCCCGATACTGGCTTACCCCACTCCCGGGGAAACGTTCGTTGTGGATGCAGATGCTAGTAATGTCGGGGTAGGAGCCGTACTCTCCCAGGTGCATGACGGCCAAGAGAAGGTGGTTGCGTACTTCAGCAAGGTGCTCTCTAAGCCAGAAAGGAACTACTGCGTGACAAGGCGGGAACTTCTAGCTTTGATCTTGGCTACGAAGCATTTTCACAAATACCTCTACGGGAGGAAGTTCGTTCTTCGCACAGACCATGCAGCATTAAAATGGCTATTACAGTTCAAGAGTCCTGAGGGTCAGGTCGCAAGATGGATCGAAAGGCTGCAAATCTACGACTACGAAATACAGCATCGTAAAGGAAAACTCCACTCTAATGCGGATGCACTGTCCCGGAGACCATGCAGAACGGATTGTAAACATTGTGCGCGTCAGGAAGAACGGGAGCTGGTTTCCATCCAAAGAATGAGAGCCGAACCCATCGCCGGCTGGAGCGTAGATGAGATCCGGAACGCTCAGAAGGAAGACCCGGATATCGAGCCGATTCTGGCCTGGAAGGAGAACATGGAGAAACCGGATCATCAGGACATCTCTCACAGAAGCCCGACCTTAAAGGCATATTTTGCGCAGTGGGACTCCCTCCATGTCCAAGAAGGTGTTCTGAGAAGAAAATGGGAATCCTCCGACGGAAAGTCGTTTGTAATGCAGCTTGTAGTACCGCGGACGAGGGTCAAGGAGGTGTTACAGGAAATGCATGGCGGGGCGTCCGGAGGCCACTTGGGAGTGAATAAGACGCTAGAAAAGGTACGAGAACGTTTTTATTGGTTAAAAGCGAAGGAAGATATCGAAGACTGGTGCAGAGAATGCGACATGTGTGCAGCTAGTAAGGGTCCGAGAACCAAAACTCGAGGTAAGATGCACCAATACAACGTGGGAGCACCTTTCGAACGAATCGCCATTGACATCGCAGGGCCCTTTCCGGAAACCGACAATGGTAATCGGTATATACTCGTAGTGATGGACTACTTCAGTAAGTGGCCGGAAGCGTTTCCGATCCCTAACCAGGAAGCCAGAACCGTGGCGGAGCAGATCGTCTACAATTGGGTTAGCAGATTCGGTGTGCCCTTGGAATTGCATTCTGACCAAGGGAGGAACTTCGAGTCAAGAATCTTCCAAGAGATGTGTCAACTACTCGGAATCAAAAAGACAAGGACAACCCCGCTTCATCCACAGTCGGACGGTATGGTGGAGCGTTTCAATAGGACTTTGGACGAACATCTCTCGAAGGTCGTAGGTGACTACCAACGGGATTGGGACCGGCAGATTCCCTTGTTTTTGATGGCCTATAGAAGTGCCGTGCATAGCACTACTCGACATACGCCGTTCGAAATCTTATTTGGTGGAATAGCTCGTTTACCCAGTGAGGTGAAATTTGGATCTCCTACCAATGAGCCCAGAAATGAAGAAGAGTACGTGGCGGACCTTAGGGAAAGGCTTAGGGACATACACCAAAGGACCAGAAGCCAGATTAAGATGACGAGCGACCGCATGAAGACCAGGTATGATGCCAAGGCAACAACGTCAGGATTCCAGGAAGGAGATCTAGTGTGGCTGTATAATCCCCATCGCCAAAAGGGGAAATCACCTAAATTGCAGCGGAACTGGGAGGGTCCATACAGAATAGTAACCCGCATCAACGATGTTGTCTACCGCATCCAGCGAGGACCAAGGGCCAAAATGAAAGTGGTTCATGCGGACCGATTGAGTCGATACAATGGCCGAAATGAGGACACACTTGTTCGGGACGAACAAGTCTAAGAGGAGGGCAGTGTAACATAATGTAGCATAATAACTACGCCCTCGAACAGACAACAAATTCCGAAGGGTCTTTTCATTGCTTCTTCTGAGGTTCGTGTCTGAAATTAGTCACCACAGCTCGGATAATATCGCGGATAAAAGAGAACAAGAGAGAATTATAACTGCACGAAATGATTGTCATCTTGGAATTATTATATCAGAATTTTTCTTGTTCCAGAGGTCGAAGAATTTGCTAGAAGTTTCTGGCTATCAGAAACTTCTGCTATATAAGGACAGATGGCGATCAAAAAAGAGACAGTTGGTTTAGAACCGTGGCGAAGAGATTGGAAAAGTGATAATGGGCGAAGTTGTAATTTGGTGATAAATTGAAAGTTGAGAGTAAACAAGAAAAAGTAATTAGTTTGGATTTGTGAATTAAGTAATTGAAAGGAGATAAAGTGATGTGAGAGGAAAGAGACCTTGTAAGAAAAGAATTTGCAAAGAATAGTATAGTGTGAACTTGAATTGTTCTATAGACTAGAAAATAAAGAAATAAATTTCACAGAATATCGTTTTATCTACTCGAGCCGTAGCCTGCATATTACAATATCAATGGAAGTTGTACCACGGTAACACCAAAAAAGTCAATGAAAAGGCTTAAGCTCTGGATCACTGATGGCTTAGTATATACAATTAATTGTAAGAATAAGCTTAGAATTAAATGTGCAAAGCATCCGCAAAATCTTGTTCTAAAAGAAAGGTATAAAATATTGTGTGCTCAATTAAAAAAGGAAATTCCGTTATGTCGGGATCGATTCTATAGTAAAAATACCATCCTGAATAAAACTACGTCCCCTAAAATACCATCTACCATACGTTTTAATGGGTCCACTACCTCGGATAAACTTGAGATAGCTAGCTACTTTAATGATTATTTCGCCTCAATATCTACCTTAAATATTCATTCCAGTTTACAGATCTGTAGATCTTGCTATTCGTGTTGTAACTTTGATAAGCCCTTTCTTAGGAACAGCTTCGTCTTCGAGCCTACAACCGCCCTTGAGCTCTTAAATATTATTGGCACTTTGAAGAACTCCAATTCGACTGGTAATGATAATGTTTCAATATAGCCTGTTTTGTGGTTGATGTTCTGGCCAATATTTTTAATAAAATTGTTTTTTCTGGAGTCTTTCCAAAGGCCCTTAAGTGCGCAGACATTCTACCACTTTTTAAAAAGGGAGCTGCTGACAACATATCCAATTATAGACCCATTTCCCTTCTTCCTTCGATTAGCAAGATTTTTGAAAAAGCAATAAAAAATAGAGTTGTAAAATTTCTAAACATAACTGAATTTTTTAGTCCCGTTCAATTCGGATTTCAGAAAGATAAATCAACTGAAGATGCCTTACTCCATTTTTGTTCCAAAATATTTACTAACTTGGATAGGAAACTGTTTACAGCTGGCTTGTTTGTAGACATACCTAAAGCCTTTGATATAGTTAACCATGATATTTTGATAGCGAAGTTGAATAGAGCTGGTTTTCGTGGCTTTATGCTTGAATGGTTTAGGTCTTATCTGGTTAATAGATCGCAGAGAGTCAAGATTAATGATATTAGGATTGGTATTAATTTTATTAACTTAGGTGTGCGCCAAGGGTCTGTAGTGGGACCCTTACTGTTTTTAATATATATTAATTCTTTGTTCGGGTTAAATTTTAAAGGTGTATCTACAGCATTTGCGGATGATGTTGATTTTGTGTATGGTTCAGACAGCCCTTTAAATTTGTTTTCTGATATAAACTTTGATCTTAATTTACTTAGAATCTGGTTTGCAGGGCATAATATGTTGATTAGTTCTAAAACTAAAATTATGTATTTCAGTTTATCTGGGCAAGCTAGTTTCGAGGCTGATATTTTCTTCCATGCGGCGGGGTGTCAGAAATTTAAAATCTCCTGTTGCTCCTGCGTTTTCAATTCCTCTTCATTTTGCAGACCTATTTTAGTAAATTACAGCCTTTGCTGTTATTACAAAAATTTGTTTTAAGGAGAATATGCAATAAAAATCGCTTGCATCCTAGTTTGCCATTGTTTCGTGATTTGAAAATTCTTCCAGTCTGTCAACTGTATCGTTATAAAGTTTTAAAGGAGTTTTTTGTTGGATCGGGGAATCTTAATTTTAGAATATTTGATAGTCATGGCTTGCGTAGCAATTCATTGTACTTATTACCTGTGCCCATTTTTCGCACTACTGCATTTCGCAATTTTTATACTGTGGTTTCATGTCGCTTATTTAACAAACTACCTCTATCTCTCACGACACTAGGACCTCATAGTTCTTTAGAGAAAAATCTGAAATGTTGGCTTCTAGAGTTTGAATTTGTAAGCTTGGAATCACTTTTACATATTATGACTTAGCATTCTCTTTGATATTCTGGTGCGATGATGAAATATGTTTAATTTTATATCTTTTCTTTTGGCCTTCTGCTATTGTTTTATTTATGATTCTTTTCTCTTTTCAATTAGTCAATTTTCATTAATTTATTACTTACCTTATGTTTTTTATTGAACGGTCATCCCACCCATTTTTTAATTTTTCTATTTTTGTTTAGTTTTATAGAAGTGACATTTAATTCTACAATATTTAAATATCTAATGCCATTAAAATTTCTTGTTATATTGTACCTATGTTTATTAAATATTTTTATATTGTTGAATTTTTAAAGAGAAAATAAAATCTAATCTAATCTAAATTTAGTAACGGACATAGAAATCCGAACATAGTGAAAAAAACTAATTTTATTAGAATAATTTTGGAGTTTTTAAAGATAATCACGATCCATCTTTACCGAACGTTAATTTGTTGAAATACATTTCAGATTCGGAAAACAATAAACTAATTTCCGAAAACAGGGCTAATACAGGGTCCTCCAATAGGGACTTCCGAACTTTGACAGTTGACAGCGGCCATATTGCTGAAGCTATTCAGTCTGTTTTGCCATGGATCTATATCCATGGCAAAACAGACGCTCAACAGCACCTGCAAATAATAAAATTGTTTTATCAAAATGGGTGTTCTGTTCGGGCAACGTTCGGCACGCTTGGCCCATTTTACGGTCGTCATCATCGACCTTCCGAGAGGACTATTCGCAGTGTGGTGGATAAATTTGAGTCCACTGGTGCAGTAAATGATCACCCAAGACCCGTAAGTTGACGAAACGCAAGATCTGCCGAAAACATCACCGCTGTCCGTGAGAGTGTGCAGGAGAATCCGAGGCAGTCGATTTCTCGTCGCTCACAAGAACTTCGCCTTTCGCAGACCACAACTTGGCGAATTTTGCGTATTGACTTGGGCCTGCACCCGTACAAAATTCAACTGAACCAGGAGCTGAAGGTAAATGACCATAGACAAGGACATTTGTTCGCTGAATGGGCTTTGGAGCAGTTGGAATCTGACCCTAATTTTCATCGAAAAATCATCTTCAGCGATGAGGCCCATTTCTGGATGAATGGGTACGTCAGCAAACAAAATTGTCGAATTTGGGACGATACCAATTAATATGAGATCCAAGAGCGTCCAAAGCATCCCGAAAAAGTCACTGTTTGGTGTGGATTTTGGGCTGGTGGCGCCATCGGTCCAAATTTCTTTGAGAACGACGTTGGCCAGGCCATCACCGTCAATGGTGAGCTTCTTTTGGCCTGAATTGGATCATATGGACACCAACAACATGTGGTTTCAAGAGGACGGCGCTACGTGCCACACAACTCACGCCACATTGGATATTCTGCACGAGCGATTCGAGGGCATGATCATCTCATGTGGAGGTGATATGCACTGGCCACCGAGATCGTGCGATTTGACCCCGTTCGACTTTTTCGTGTGGGGTTTTCTCAAGTCGCAGGTATATGCGAATAAGCCACAAACCACAGCGGCCCTCAAAGCCAACATAACCCATGCCATCGGTCAAATTCAGCCTGATTTATGCGCCAGAGTCATGGAAAATTGGACATTTCGGATGCGCGCCACCCATAGAAGCCACGGAGGACATTTGAACAATGTTATATTCCATATATAATGGCATCGAAAGGCCATTCAAATGATTAAAAAATGTCGATGATATCTTACACACGCTTGGTTTTATTTGAATTTAAAGATATGAAACGCTTAATGAAAGACCCTTTACAAACATTTTCAAATTATTTTAAGTTTCATTGAAAAAAACAAGTGATTAAATGTGTAAGCATAATCATAGTTTTTATTGCTATCCGAGTTTATGAGTTTTATTTCAGGAAACAGGCTTTCCAAACTTCCGAGAACTGAAGATGTTAATATTTTGCAGTCCCTCCTTTTTTTATTACGGTTTTTATCCTGTCGGCTATGGATGTAATGTGTACCACACTTTTGTTCAATGAATTTATCCAACTCGGTTATTGTCCGTGGCTTCTTCTTCATTACCTGAGCCTTACTGATAGACCAAAGGTTCCCAATCGGGTTCAGGTCAGGTCTGTTTCAGGCCACTCCAATGTTGCAATACTATTCTCGGTTAGACAATGACCTGAAATGAAAAAATACATTTACAATACACTTTACGAACGTTTTGCTAATATTTTGGGGAGGGTAAAAAAAATGGCACTTACCAATTTCGAGCGATGACAAGGCGCAGAATCGTCTTGGAAAATCAGCTTATCTGAATATGATAAATGTTCTTCTAATGATGGTAGCAGATTGTCTTCCATTTTTTTTTTATATTTTTCTGCGTTCACTATTCCATTTATTAGAGCCAGCCGACCAATGCCGTGATAGAAAAAGCATCCCCAAATCATCCTTGAGCCTCCTTGTTTCACGGTTGTTGCCACGCACTCATCATTGAACTTTTCTCCAGTTCTTCGCCTCACATACTGAATTCCGTCAGAGCTGAATATGTTGAACTTGAACTCATCTGAGAAGATCACATTTTTCCAATCCGTTATGGTATAGTTTTCATGATCAATGGCCTACTGGAGACGTTTAAGGCGCATTCGTTTATTTAGAAATGGTTTTTTGTCAGGTCTTCTTGCGTTCAAGCCAGCTTCTTGAAGCCTTCGTCTTACAGTCCCTGATCTTATCTCTAATCCTCCAGCCGCTACAAAGCCTGTCCTTAAATCTTCAGCAGTTTTGAATCGATCACGCAGACTTATTCGTTTTAACTGCCGATCTTCAGCGTTGATGGTCTTTCTTCTGCGACCGGTCTCCTTTTTTCTTTGCAATGAGCCCGTTGCCTAGAATTTTTTGATGAATTCAGCCACTGACGACTTGCCGAATCATTTTGATTTCTGGTACATTTTGTTTTTTTCTTAATAAAACAACAATTTTTGCCTCATTTTTCAAAAACTCATATCCGTTGTGCATTTTTTTATTCAAGGGATCAAAAAAGCAAGTACTACTATGGGTTTATATATCAAATCAAAGAGTTAGTTAAAAGGAAATTATTAATTGCTTTCAATTCAAAATTGCGACGAATTATGTAGTGTTGTGGTGGCAATCTCAATATTGGATGTGGGTTGATCCGATTAAAAGTTGAAATTATGTTTGGGAGCCAAAAATAGTCTAAGAATAAAGGTATTAAGAGACAATTGCACTCCCTTGCCGAAGAGTGGTAACATTTTTAATTGAGTACTTAATTAGCCTATAAATAGCCAACAAATTTGCAATACACATAAGTTCCAAAACTCCAAAATGAATGTTCTAATGTATTTATGTTTATCGACAGATATCAAAAATAACCCAAAAATAATGAGTAGGCAATAACACTTTAGGTGGTGGTTGATACTATACTACTTTTGGTTATGGATGCTCCAGTTTCAACCAGTCCATTATTCTGGAATATTTAAAACTCGAATGTGAACGGTCCAGCTTGACCCACGTAAAATCAGCATCAAATTTTACCTTAAAACAACTAGTCTGGTTAAATTAGATATTGCGAAAGGTTATAAAAGGTGCCTGCAACATTATATAACACCTTTAGTGTGTACTTACTATCTAATTGTACATATATAGGTATATGGTGTAAAATACTCTTTACTCTAAATTGGTCGAGTGGTAAATCATTTACAACAGCTTCTACAATATACGCATTTATCGACCTAACCGCAACATATGACACTGTCTGGAGGGATGGGCTTATGCTCAAGCTCCTAGCAGGTTATACCATCAAAACAGCCTCGATACTGGACAAAATACTGACAGAACATTCCAAGTATTTCTTAACGATACTTCTAGTAGGCAAAGGAAATTAAAAAATAGGCTTCCTTAAAAAACGAAACTGGATGTATTTTTAAGCAATGTCTAACTGAACCACATTTTTTTTTCTTTTTTTAATCGCGCTCGCCAAAGGAGATATGAATACCCTTGTACTATTACAGGGCACGGGCGTTGTCTAGATACACAGAGAGAGAAAAAGAAAGAAAGATTTGGTGTAGTGGTTTGAAACTCAGGTCGTATTAAGTTTCTGTATTTTCCAAAGGTAGCGTCCAGATAACTGGAGAGCATTTTTGTTTTACTTTCATTGCCGTAGTTTATGATTCACAGTATTTTTTTCCGTCCTCCTGATTTCATCATCACGATCAAGTTGCATTTTCAGCCATATGTCCACCCTACTGCCAGTGTTATGCCTTCGCAGTAGAGTTGACTTAGCTTTCGCATTTAATCGACTTTTTTATTTATTTCATGCGAAATAAATAGATGGTTCCTGATATCAGGATTTGAACCATGAATCAACAACGTGACAATCGATGATGTTACCACTACACCACGGCCACCCTGCTGAACCACATACCTGACTACATACCAGAATACCTAGGAGCCATGCTGGACCGAACGCTTACTTTCAAAGAACACCTTACTAACACTGCAGCGAAACTGAAAACCCGATACAACATAGCCAAAAAACTTGCCTCGGCAACATGGGAAGCTACCACAAAAACGCTTCCCTCCGCCGCTCTTGAAAGTCTATTTCATTTTACTCCGCTGCTGAATATTTTGCCCCTGTCTGGTTCAATAGCGCCCACACAAACAAAATAGACTGCCAACTCCCTCCTCTTCACTCTTATGAGATTCCTCCCAGTCCTGAGCAACATACATCCTGCTAAGTTCCGTCACCAAAATACCTTATTGCGTGAGTATAACAAAATGAACTCTCACGTGCTGGTTCTTATCCACAGCGATATCGACAACAGTTCAACATCTCGACTAAAATCGCGCTGTCCATCCCTGAAACTGGCACAAATTCTGAAAAGTAACAACTTTAACGCATCGGAAACCTGGACGAACGAATGGCACTTTTGCTCAACGAATGATGTATTCCGCATAGAGGACCCTACCATCATGCCCGCTGGTCATGACCTTCCAAGAAAAACGTGGGTTAGTCTCAACCTTCTGTGAACAAACCATGGAACCTAACATTACTTTAATAAAAAATCTCAAAAATGTGGGCCCCTCAATTCTGTCTGTCTGCATGTTGCGACCCAGCCGTCCACTTTATTTTTATTTTATTTTTTTTTTTTTCTTGGAGTTTTATTTATTTTTACTTACTTACTTACTTAAATATAAAATTATTATTGGAGTTGAAAAATGATTTTTGTTCGCAATATTGGTTTAAAATGGAAAAATAGCATATCTAAGTTCAAATAGATACACTGAACAAGTTTACAGTATCACCAGCTATTTTTTCTCCCTACTATGTGCTAACAAAAAAGCTGAAACGGGGATAGTGGAATTTTATAGCCGTATGGGCTATTTATTATATTACAAGTTTCTGATAACAACTGCAGAAGTGTATGTATACAGATTTTAATATTCATAGTAATAGCAGCAATATACGAGTAGTCACCGATAGAATGAGGAGGATACAATATAAATTGCATAAGGGAATATTACCCTTAACTGTTTAGCTTTTATTTATAAAACACGTAGCTATGAGAAGTACCCAATACTGCTAATCCCATGTAATGCAAATGATCGAATTAACTTTAAAAAATGGTCGTTATTGCTATTCTTAAATAGCTGTTTAAGCTATTTCAGTTTAGTTATATATTACTCCTGTTCGTGTTGTGGGTTGCTATATTTTCCGTCGGTACCTACGGATTTTATTTTGTTACTATTTGTTGGCTTTTCCTGTCCTATCTCTTCGAATTTGAAATATTCCCGTCAGAGGATTATACAGACTTTACATGCACCTTACAAGGGAACACGATCTCCCGAAGAACGATTTGCAAATTTACACAGGTTATCAACCGCTTTCTACATAATACTCGTACATATAGTATTTCCCCAACTGAACAAAATAAGAATGAGGTTCATCAAGACCTGTTCATAATAGCCACGTCTTAACCTCAAAAAAAACAGGAAAAATCCCCTCGTCTTCTATGCTGAGTGAAAATAACCGCACCAACCTAGCCGATGCACCGCTAGGGACGATACTACCCGGTAATTGAAAATTTATGATTATAATTTGATGAAGAGATCGTCATTATTTCAAAATTACTCAAGTTCTGTATAACGAAGGAAGATGAAAGACAGCTCAAATTGATCAAAAATTGAAATTAGTGATCTAAAAATAAATTTAATTTTATTCAAACCGGATAGGCTGTTTTAGGTTAGGCAAATATAAATAAAAACCAAGTATTTTTAGGGCGCTGAACTCTTTTTCCAACCACTAAAAGTTGGAATCTCGCAAAACCACGCGTTATCCTTCGCCTAGAGTCTGAATAAAATTACCATGCAAAATTTCAAATTTCTAGGCTTATGGTTTTCGGAGATACAGCAATGAGTGAGTCAGTCAGTGAGGTTTGGATTTTATATAATTTAAGATTTAATTTGGTGGGCATGTATTTGCTCTCAATTATTTTTTTATTATACTGTTTTTCCTGAAAGAATATTTCGCATCATGTCTATGTGGAATATAATTAAGGCTCAATATCTCAGTTCTTGTGCTAAATACAAAACTTATTTGGTTGACTGTCAACTAGATTACGCATTATGCATATGTAGATTATCAATTCAATAATTATTTTCGGTTTACTACATGAATGCTTATTATTTGTGTACTCTTCAAAGGATACAAATTTGTGACGGACCCACTGGCAGACTCATAAATATACATAAACCTTGTTGAATCCATTAGTAATCCGTTTTACCAGTCTGATAGGGAACAGTGCTGGCGCAAGGATCTCAAATATATGACCCAGTAAACTAATAAAGTGTTCAGCAAATCACTTAAAATTGAAAATAAAGTGAAATTGTTAAAAAAAAAAAATGCATTTTCAGAGCAAGCAATAACTTCTGCAATGACTGCAGAGACAGTGAGGAGATTATAGTTCACTTCCTCTGCACATGTAATTCCCTTGAGATGCTCTTGGAGAATATTTCTTCTTGAACAAAGCTTGCACCGCTAAAACCAACAACTTCATCAGGATGGTTCCAGGAGTTGAAACGCATGGAAATCTCTGCTCAATAGTGGTATCGCAATGAAATTACATACACTGCAAGCCAAAAGTTTGAGGCCGCCCTCAGTGCACAAAACCTAACATAGAAAAAAAAACTGAAATGGAATTCTCACGTGAAAATTAAACGCAAAGAACTCGAAATCAAATAAAGAGAAATGAACTGGTTGCTCGGAAAACACTCCCAGCTCAGTACTGAGAACAAACTGCTTTTATACAAGCAAGTGCTAAAGCCGGTGTGGACTTACGGTATATAACTTTGGGGCTGTACCAAGAAAACTAACGCCAATATTTTACAAACTTTTCAAAATAAAGTGCTAAGAGAAATTGTCAACGCACCGTGGTATACTAGAAATGATGATATCCACAAGGATCTCGGAATTTCGACAATAGAAGCTGAAATTAGAAGCTTCGCGAGAAAGCATAGAAACCGACTAATCGGACATGTCAACAATACAATCCTACAAATTCTAGATGAGAGCAATTTATTGCGCCGATGGGATAAAAAATGCATGTCTTAAAAATCTTCCGGATTCAGGCATCAGATATTTACACTCTTTATTTAATGATTGCCTCCAGCTGGGATATTTCTCGAATGATTGGAAAGTTGCGAAAATCATTCCTATTTTGAAACCTGGTAAAGACGCAAACTTACCTACTAGCTACAGGCCAATAAGTATCCTAAGTTCTCTTAGTAAGTGCCTAGAAAAGATAATTAAAAAAAGAGTCGTGTCCTAATAATATTTTACCGAGGGAACAATTTGGTTTCAAGGCTTATCATAGCACTATTCACCAAGTGCATCCTATAACAAACGATATCAAAAATAATCTTGCAGCGGGAAGAAGTACTGGGATGGTTCTTCTAGATGTTGAAGAAGCATTTGATACTGTCTGGCATCATGGGTTGCTGCATAAAATGATATGGTTTAACTTTCCTCTGTACCTTATTAAAATTATCCAATCCTTCCTACCTTCTCGAAGTTTTAAGGTCTCAATCGGCAATTTCGTTTCAGGCAATAACTTTATTTATGCAGGAGTTCCTCAAGGTTCTGTACTCGGTCCAATTTTATTTAACATATATACTTCCGATTTCCCTAGCCTGAGTAACTGCAGTTCAGCTTTATTCGCAGATGATACCTGTATTTATACCTACGGATGCAATTAGTTTCATAATTGAAACTAACCTGCAATCTGCATTAAATACAATCCAAGAGTATTACAAAAACTGGAAGATCAAAATTAATGGTTCAAAGACTCAAGCTGTCTTTTTCACTCGCAAAAGAAAAGCTTGTTTACTTCCAACCAACAATCTTTTATTTAACAGTGTTCAGGTTGATTGGAAATCGAGCGCGAAGTATCTGGGAATTCCTTTGGACAAACGTTTGACTTTTAATCTGCACATTCAGGAAGTCATAAAAAAGGTGTACATTATAACAAGAACCCTCTACCCATTCATATGTAGAAAGTCCAAACTCAGTAAGGAAAATTAGCTACTAATATTTAAGGCCATTTTCCAAGCTATTATCTTCTACGGGGCTCCCGTTTGGGGTAAGTGCGCTAAAAGTCATCTGCGCAGACTTCAGATTACCCAAAATAAATTACTTAAAATAATCCTGAATTTACCTTGGTTCTTTTCGACAGATGAACTTCACACCTTAGCAAACATAGAGATGGTGTCAATTAGAATTGCAAAACTTTGTGAAAAATATCACATCTCTTGTATATCATGCGACAATGACTTGATCTCAAACCTACCCTCATAATTATACATATATTTCGTTCCTGGTTTACTTAATTGTTTATTTACTTACCTTTATTATTTATTTATTCATTTATTTAATTAATCGTTTACCTTCACACTTATTTATTTAATTATTTATCTTTGTTATGTATTTTTGTTATTTATGTATTTGTTATTTATTTATTTATTTATTTATTTGTTAACTTATTTGGTTATATATTTATTTATTTATGTAATTGTTTACTTATTTATTTGTTTATTTATTTATTTATTTATTAATTTATTTAATTGTGTATTTCCTTATTTATTTATTTTTATTTAACCATTAATTTATTTATCTCTTAAATGTAATTGAAATCAAGTCTGTTTGTTATTTTTTTATCTCTTTTTTTGGCGAACCTACAAAACCTCTTCTCTCCTCCCAAACTAGGCAATTTAATGTAAAGAAGGTTTTTAAATAGTGGCTTTTTCCTTCAAATCTATACTTGCTCAGCTGTGATATACAGTGCTGGAACGCTAATTAGCACACCCTATCATACAAAGTTATGATAAGATAAAACGAATGTTAAAGTAAAACAATTTAATAAGGATTTTTAATGTTTGCTTTTATTGATATTAATACTTAATTAATTTATAAAAAAAAATTTAAAAAAAACAATAAAAAAAAATAAAAAAATAAAAAATAAAAAAATATGTGTTTTCGTAACACGCCAGAGTCTCGTCAAAGACATCTGAAAATATAAAAAAATAAATAATAACAAGTTAAAATTAAAATTAACTTATGTAAACTTACCTAGTACTTAGTTGGGTACACTTTTTGGGTAATTACGGCGGCACATCGTTTATTCAAGGAGCACGTGAGGCGTGCGCACTCTTCCTTTGGTATCTTAAACCATTCTTGATGGATTGTGTCCCATAACTCCTTCACATTTCTCGGTTTTAAAGCTATGACACGTCTCTTAATAATAGCCCACAAATTTTCGATTGGGCTTAGGTCTGGACTCTGAGGGGGCCAATCCATTACCGATATTTGGTGTTCTTCAAACCACTCTTTTACAGACCTGGCCTTATGGCAAGGCGCATTGTCCTGCTGGAAAACAGCTTCCCGGTACAATGATAGCGGTAAACTCTCAAGATATGGTATGAGGTGGTTCGACAACATAGTCTTATATGCTAGAGCATCTAATTTACCTTTTATAAGGACTAGAGGTTCAACACCATGACAGCTAAAACAACCCTATACCATTACGCTTCCTCCACCAAACTTTACCGTCTTTTTGGTGTACTTGGGATCTAGTTGCTTGTTTGGAGGTCGTCGTACAAAAGTTCTTCCATCAGAACCACAGATTCATCGCTCCATATCACTGAATTCCATAAAGATGAAGGAGAATCCAAATGGCCTCTTGCGAATGCAATTCGCTTCTTCCTATTACCATCTGTTACCTTCGGTTTCTTAAGACTCTGGCATCCTCGAAGGCTGTTCTCCAAAAGCCGTTGTCGCACCGTTATAGCCGCGATGTTTACACCATATTCTTGCTCCATGCGCGCTCTAATTTCAGAAGAAGTGGCAAAAGGATCTCTAAGAGCATGTCGGACTATAATGGAATCCTCTCTTTTCGTTGTTTTTCTAGGTCTGCATTTTCTTTTATCCGCAAATGTTCCATGGGTTTCATAATGCTTCAAAGCGTTTTGCACTTTTTTTCGCGAACAATCTATGTTCCGTGCAATTTTGCTGACGTTTTGGTCCTTCTGGAACATTAGCCATATTAACCTCCTCTCCTCCGGCGTAGAACTCTTGTTTAATACCATAACTATTTCTAAATGCACTTAAACACTTCAAAATAATACTTTATAACTCACCACAACAATAGGATGAATGAAAAATAACGGCTTTAAATGAAACGCAATTTTTTGTTTGGGTGTGCTAATTAAAATGCCAATGCGAAAGGCAATCTATTTTAAAAATAAAAAAAAATATAAAGCAAAGCCTACTGAAATTTCAAAATTTGAACATTTCAAAATGTGATTAGAGATTGTTAAATATGTAATATGGACATATAATAATTTATAAATTATGTTGTATTATGAAATAAGGCACAAGTTTATTCTTTTATGAGGGTGTGCTAATTAGCGTGCCAGCACTGTAATTGTTTAAGTAATGTTTTAGTAATATTTCAGTAGTAAGGTATATAACCATATCTCTGTAAACTGTGCAATATTGTTATAAAAATTGTATATTTTTGGCCGCAATAAAATATCTATCTATCTAAATCGTAGGGTGGTGTTTTTTTAGTCAGTAAGAATCTGACACTACTATGAGCATGCGCTTGCTATCCCCATAGTGTCTATTGAAGATTTTTCACCAACCCTCGGAAAAAAAATAAAAAATTTTCGTCGAAAAAGCCACCTTTACATTCGATTACGTTTTTTTACAATTCCAGTTAATCGTACGAGTAATACTATGTTTTCTGTTATGACGTCTCCCTATGAACAATCAACATTAAAATGTGGATTGAAATGTAGAGCCAGGAAAAATTCCTTGCAGCTTATTCAACGTTCTTGCTGAAGCTTCTGCCACTTCATCGAATGCCTCCTGCCGCATTCTCTGTTGTAAAATGGCCAGCCTCCTCTTCAACATAATATCGCATCTCGTAATGTGAACTTTTTTAAAATCCCACCAACATTCCAATTTTTGGAAGCTACATCCGCCAAGAGATTGTCGCTGTAGTGTAGCTTTATTAGCCTTATAACATTCGTATCCATAGGCTGAATTAGGGGCGTTGTATTCGGAGGCATAAACATTGTGATGATTTTACCATCATCACTTCGAAGTTCATCTTCCGGTGGGTGGCTCTAGGCATTGTCCAGAATCAACAATGCTTTTCTGGCAGATTATTGTTTTTCATAAACTTACGAACCTGAATAAAAGATGAGCAAAGAAAAATTTAGAGAAATTTTGAATTGTAGAACTTACCTGTGGGACAAATTCGGAATGAAACCATTTTTTAAAAATTGTATGTCATGGGAAGATTAAAGTTTCGGATATAGCGCGGTATGCCTTGTCAATGACTAGCAGTTTTAATTTATACTCCCCTGTGCCATTGGTTCACACATGAAAAGTTATGTGCTCCTTTGCAATTTTCCGACCAGGAAATGATCTCTTATCATTGTAAACATAAGTTTTGTTGGGAATCAAACGCCAGTAAAGCTCGCTTTCATCGGCATTGTAAACCTGATATTTAGTAATACAGAGTTCTATTATCTTCTCAGATAATTGTGCCTGAAAAGGCTTGACCGAGCTTTTATTTGCTCTAAACTTTACACCGCTAATGGACAAAAGTCGGATTTCATACTAGTACCTTGCCTTGAAATTCTTCAGCCAACCTTCGCTGGCATTGAAAGACAACGTTTCTTTGTAGACTGAATGTAGCTTTTTGGCTTTTGCTCTAATCATGTTTCCCGATATTGGCACATGTCGGTCTCGCTGGCTCAGTAACCACCTGTATAGAGGTTCCAGCCTTCATTGCTGGCATCTCGTCTTTTTTAAGTGTTTTCCGGGTTTCTGTTCCTGTACAGTTCCCAGCTCGAGTTTTTATTAGAGTGTTCCTTTTTTTTGGACCGTAAATCGTCGATTTTGCTACTCCAAATTTCCTCGCAAGACACTGATATGATGACCATTTTTCAGTTCTTTTAGAACCTCGCACTTTTACTTTAAACTTAAGAACTTAACTTTGGCTTTGCCAGGTGGTAGTTAAGTTTCAGTGAACTCCAAGGGTGTTTTTTTTTGTTTCGCTGTTATTGTCGTTAGTTATGATTCACAGTATTTTTTTCCGTCCTTCTGATGTCATCATCACGATCAAGTTGCATGTTAGCCATATGACCACCCAACTGCCAGTGCTATGCCTTCGCAGTAGAGTTGACTTAGCTTTCACAAGTGATCGACTTTTTTATTTATTTCATGCGAAATAAACAGATGATTCTTGACATCAGGATTCGAACCGTGAACCTACAGCGTAACAAGCGATGATGTTACCACTACACCACGGCCGCCCTCTAATTATTTAATTTTGTTATTTTTCCAACCTACGACCGTCGACCATGGAGCACCTGCATAACGAAAGTGCATTCAACAGATTCTTTCCCGACAAACAAAACGAAATCGTACAGAACAAAACAGAACGTAACATTAAAGAGCGTTCATCCTCGAATTTGATCCGGTCATCTTTTAGAACCCTCTAATGAAAAAAATATTGCGGTCATCTTTTTCTTTTTGAATAGTTTATCCTAGCGAGCTTCTACTGTATATGCACATGTGAGCGTAATGGAGCGACAATAACAAGCGAAGGGGTGCTCAGAGTGAACTTATCCCCCAACGTCTAGAGTGGATTAAATTCCACTTATGTAACACGCGGTTACAAATGCATATACATTTTATTATCAGCAATAGAGACTTTTTTGATTGCATCAAAGAAAAATTCCTCATTAGCTCAGGTGAATAGATTGCAATGCCATTGAAAAATTTCTAAGGGCATAAAACTTGGACTGCGTTCCATCCGAGTCTAACTTTCGGTCTAAGAAAAAATACGAGTATTTACCTATGCATCAAGGTACGAGTAATTCAAAGAACACATCCTAGCAATTGTATAACAATCCGTCTATAGAGCAATTGACATCTGTTTCACACCATGCGAATATAAATTTATATAAAACTAAAGCATCAGGTGCACAATATTCGTCAATGGTTCGTAACAATAGACCAGTCCGTAGTTTCAAAAGTTCCATGAATAATACGATTACAATAAAGATTTTGTATTAATATATTCGGTCCCAATTTCCTTCAAAGTTTCACATTGTTAAAAGTTAATGGTTACATTCTAGAAATATCTTCACAACCTGATACCTGAAATTTCCGAAAATAACTTTCAGCAATTCCAAGAATAAAATAAAACCCTTCAAGACTACATTCAGGCATCATGTTTCTAATTCCATTTGGGCTACATCACCCTTCCGACCTTGACACAATATAAAAACCTGGCGCAATAATAAATTCGGTGACTTCCTCTTCGGAATAACTTGAAATAACACCCCTCAACCGAAAGTTGCAACAAGGATTCTCTTATCCGTGCGTGCCCATGTAAACCTTCTGTTTCCTTTTTTTTTTTTTTCTTTGGTAAATCACTCAATTTTGAGTGACTTTCTTCGATCATTGAACCCGAGATACTCTCTCGAAGCTTTTGAACTTTCTCTTAAATAAATTTCTCATTGCCATCATCTCACACTACATACTCATATCCTTTCACTGTGTACAATTTGCCTCTGAAACTGGCCAAGGAGGCACAAAAGCTCTTAGCCCTCGATAAGGACTCTTTAAATAGTACGAATTTTTCGAATTTCACTAGTCTCACATTGAATGCACATCGTAGTGGTACACTGTCTTTGCGTAACGGTATTTTTCTTAACGGGTCTAAAGAAGTAAGGATTACCATATAAAAATAAAACAACAAAAAAAAAAGGATTTTGGCCCAACGATACGGTTTGTCTTGTGCTTCGGTCGGACTTAATTCGTTTCGTTTCGGTATAAATTTTTTCATCGGAACTTTGGTCGTTCGGGCGATTTGTTTTCTGTTTCCCCTTTGAATTCTAACGGAGTATTAAGGGAGATTGACTCTTCCTATTACGTATTCTTTATTTAAATTGTTTCTCATTCGTTCAGTGAAAATTTCAACTGCAATCCAGTTCGGTGGATTGTACTGAAATTCGTTATTTAGACTCCCGTGGGGTCAGTGAAAGTGTTAATCCCAAAAGTGCTGTTGTTGTGTTGTTCCAAACTGTGATTTGTGTCGCTAAACGACATTCAGATAGAGATACCTATCAATCCGAGTGTGAAAAGAATCTAAAAATAATTGGAAAAGTTGAAAAGTTCTTATTTTTGTTGAGATCACCACCCCCCTCCTGGAGGGCAAACAAAAGAAAAAAAGTCCAAACAAAATTCCTATAAAAAAAAAAAAAAAAATAAAGAAGAAAATATTGATATGTTGTTGTTCACTATCGAACAATCTTTTTGTGGATACCACCTATATACCTGCTGAAACGAAGGAAGATTACCAGATTTTCCCATCATCGTCCAGCAGCTGTCGATTAATCCAGGGATCAATTCGAGGAGGAATACAAATTTAGGTATACAAATCGGAAAAACAAATAAAACAATTTTCTGCAAAAGATTTGTGTGAATAATTTATTGAGTAATCATTAATCGGACTTCTGAGATTGTGTTGTGGCACCACTCCTTGTGTAACTTGCCTTTTGTTATCTTTTTCTTGGATGGTTGTTGGTTGCGGGTTAGGCGGCAGGATGAATAACGTTTTTAGGATCCCTTGCACGAAGGGTTGTCGAATATCCTCTGTTCACTCTCTCATCCTTAGTTCTATTTATGTATTCGGTTGGCCCATTGTTGCTCGGAAACAAGCTCTTATCCTTGAGTTTACACGCTACCTACTACTTTTGAATTTGGCAATTTTTCATTAAGGGTGTGGGTGGGTTTGAGTCCTTTAGTGGCCAGCAGCCGCGCTAATTGTGTGATTGCGTTTTTTCGTCGAGTGCTGTATCGGTTTCTGTGTTTTTTTTTTTGTGACCTAAATTTCGTGCCACAGTAAATTTGTAGATATTTTCAGTTAATAAATTTATTTATTGTGTTCTGGGAGCGCGATAGTTAATGTGGTAATAAATTTCTAGCGGAATGGGCATGTGTAGAATGTGTGACACTAAAATATGGAAAGGAATTTTCTATTTAATTTTTTTTTTTTTTTTTATATGAAAATTTTTGGCCCAATTTGTGGTCTGACTAATTATACGTGAAATTATTGTTGGCAGCAGCAACGGATATATGGGGTTCGTGTTGGTAATGTTTTTCAATTTCTAATTTTGGGTAGCAGTAGTGGGTGTTTTATGATGGGTAATTGGGTAATTGAATTATTATTTTTTTAAAATGTTCACTGCAATTGATTGTGTTGGAATGAATATTCAAAATAGCGTAGCAATTAGTATTGACCCTCGGAAATCTTTTGAAGTAAGTGATTTTAATTTCACTGACGTCGATGTAATGTGAATTGCAAGTTTATTATTTATTTTTAATCAGAGTACCTGTTGCACACCAAGCAAACAGTTTAGAAAGCATACCTATAGGACGCACAGTGGGGCAGAAAGCACCAAAACCCCGTATTAAACCAAAAAAATTATTTGGTGATAAGGAAACCGTTACTATTTTTTTTTTTTTATGCTGAATATTCCAAGTAACACTAAACTGAATGAATAAAACCGTTTACTCAACGAGATGCTTCGCACTGAGTGCATTAGTCGCAGTCATTTAGCCGAAGTCAAAACGTGTGTGTTTGCGAATTGATTTTTCTCCAAAAGTATTGATTTTTTGATTTCTTGCTGTGCAAATATATTAATTTTTTGAAATGGAACCTTCTAGCTCAGGTATTTGTTAGTCTACAAATAATTATTATTTTGAAAACAAACATTCACGTTCTTAATTATGAGGCTACTCTTTGAATGAAATTGATATGAACAGTTTTTTGCACTTATTTTGAAAGACAGATGAAATTAGTTGCATTTTAAGCTACCTAAAGCAAACAAATAATTTTTTTTCTACTCAGTGTCTATTGTGCTTTCAATAACTGTAAAAAATTGTTGCTTATTTCTGCCGTTTTTATAAAAAAAAAAAAAAAAGATTTATAAAATTCGTTATAATTAAAAAAAAAATTAAACTCTCATTACTTTATGTATTAATTCAAATGTGTCTGTAGAAAAGTTGTCCAACATGTTAAGTCTAACGCGTCTAGAACTTTTCAAGTTTCTTAGAAGTTCAGAAGGACAAAATATTGATGTCCAAATGTAATGTTTGACTGAACACCTAAAAAAACAAACGAACAATTTTGATGACACAAGTTTAGTAAAAAAGTTGTATAGTTTTAAGTCCCAGTTTAAAACTCGATGGTTGAAGGCACGTAGAACTAAAGAATACTTTTTAATGGACAATAAGACATGGCTCAATTCATCAATTTCATTTTTCTGTGCTTCAGTAGAGAAAACACGTGGTCGTCCAAGTACTTCCTTTGAAGACAATTCTGAACGCACGAAGCAGAAAAAAACCAAAACATTTCGAGACTCAACACCACTTGATGTATTGAGCTATGCCACCCAAATGAGTTTACGAGCAACAGGAAATACGGAAGCATCAAAAATGTTGAAAAAAAATTACATCTTCCAGTCCTGAAAAAGCTAGTAGATATTCAACTACTTTAACAAAGCTACTTTCATCAAACAATAATGCCGGTAATGACGGGTGAAGATGCTCTTGCAGTGGTTGTGGATGCCAATTTAACTCGACATCAATATCAGGTAATACGTAATAGTGCTCCTGAAAAATTCCCTTCCTACAAAGTTGTTCAGAATGCAAAGAAAGAGGTATATTCTGAAGAACATACTATAAAAATATCGGAAGTCTCAGCAGAAATTTCTTTGCAAACTCTACTTGATCTCACTGTAAGGCGTTTAGTAGCTTCCCAGACTGACGTATTTGAGTTATTTGGAGATGAAAATATCGACGAGCTTAAATTATATTCCAAATGGGGTTTCGATGTGAGCTCGGGTCATAGCTCCTATAAACAAGTTTTTCACGGTTTTAAATGCACAGATTCAGCTGTATTCATGACTTGCATTGTCCCCCTTCGTCTTCTCTGTGGCACTAAAATAGTTTGGCAAAATCCAAGGCCGGGTTCTACCAGATATTGTAGACCCTTAAAAATTACATTTCAAAAGGAATGTACAGAAAC
Source organism: Pocota personata (assembly GCA_963082735.1). Lineage (NCBI taxonomy): Eukaryota > Metazoa > Arthropoda > Insecta > Diptera > Syrphidae > Pocota > Pocota personata. The sequence goes on from OY720429.1 coordinate 242,763,002, forward strand.
TTCCATAGCAGAAAAAAATCGTGTTGATGACGAAATTAAAAAGTTGTTAGCCACTTCAATTTTCATAAACGGAAAATCATTTCTGGTGAATCATCTTTTAATTTTTTCTGTGGTTGATGGTAAGGTTCTCAATGCGATTACAGATACATCTTCCACTCAAAAATGTTATGTGGTGCAACATCCAAACAATTTAATTGCATTGACGAAATGATTAAACGGGAAGTGAAGATACAAAATTTGAAGTATGGAATATCTGATTTACATGGCTGGATTCGTTTTTTTGAAACAATACTTCACCTATCCTATAAATTACCTCTTAAAAAGTGGCAAGCTCGAAAAGAGGATAAGTTGATAGTTGAGAAAAATAAAACCCGGATACAAAAAGAGTTTAGGGAGCGTTGTGGATTGATTATTGATAAGCCTAAACCAGGATTTGGAAATTCCAATGATGGGAATACTGCCAGGCGTTTCTTTCAAAATCTGAAAATCACAGCGGAAATAACCAATATTGACATAGACTTAATCAAAAAGATGCACACAATATTAGTAGTTGTATCTAGTGGGTGTGCAATTAATGTTAGCAAGTTTCGTCAATTTGGTGAAGATACCGCCAAATACTTTGTTGATAAGTATCCCTGGTACACTCCACAAATTTTTTATTCACGGGCATGAAATAATTTCAACTGCCCCGTTACCGATAGGCCAGTTAACTGAAGAGGCCCAAGAAGCCCATAATAAAGACTTCAAGAGATTTAAAGAATATCACTCTGAATTGTTTTTTGCTAAGTTCAGACCCACTAATAACTAGCAAGAGAAAATTACCTAAAAAGAACAAAAAACGGTTTCCAAAAGAAGTTCTTGAATTGTTACAATCCTCTTCTGGGCCACAGCGTTGTGACGCCGATGTAGAAGACGAAGATATAACGGATGACGACGATACTGCCTATTATGAAATTGATGACGAGTGGTTGTGCTATACTGATTGAAGCACTATAGAGGCTAAACAAAAGTGGCACCACACCCTGAAGTAATGCAAGTAGCAATCCCAGGGTTGGGTTGCCTGAAGATGAAGAGGGTTTAGTCGGTAGACACACCAAGGAATCATGGCCGACACTGATGGTTCATCAAGTATTCCCTCATGGATATACATACATATAGTTTTAAAATATTTGAATTCGAATTTTAAATATTATAATTTTTGTAATGTTACAGAAAAAAATAAACATGCAGATAGAATTAAAATAAAAAAGTAAAACGGATGATTTTCGAAAATTGGAAGACATTTTTTTAATTTCTTTATTGTTTTATTATTTTATTTTCCTTATATCTCCCTTTGTTGTTATTCGATTTTTTTTTAAATTTACGCATAACAACTATAATAAAATCGTTCAACTGTGGTGCAAATTTCATGATAATCGGTTGAATATTTTATTTGATACGCACTTTGAGGGCTTCTTGCCCCACTGTGGGACGGTTGGAATATCTTGTTACCGGGTTGTGTGACACATTTTTTTTTTTTTTTTACTAAAATTTATTATTTTATTTTTATTTATGTATTTTTTTAAAGTTTATATATTTTTTCCATGAGAAGTGACTTTGGGATTATTTCGCGAAGATTACGAAAGCACTACCGGATTTTTAGCATTTCCGAAGTCATGGAGAATATCGTCGAAAGTGGCAGGCCAGGAAAATTCATTGTAAAGCAAGTAAATGAGTATAAAACATTGAATTGCATAGGGTGGTGTAAACTTTTCTAATACCAGCCTATACCATGTATTTTTTTTCAATTTAAAATTTTTTATTCATTAGCTACTTACAGCTACTTTATAATTTGAGAATAATAGGTTTCATTCTATAATTTTAAATAAAACTAGAAACAAATGAACTATAGCAGCAAATTTAAATTATAAATACAAAAATGAATATTTGGGGTACAGTTAGTTAAAAGCATTGGCAAAAAGTTAAGAAAAATAAATTAAGAAAAACTCAAAAAAAGTAGAAATTGAAATGAGGACAAAGTTAAAAAGTGAATAATTATACTATTGTTAAAAACAGATTTTTGACCATCGAACTATTCATATTAAAGCGCCATTTTTTTACTGACTTCAGAAACAACTTAGACAATTATGTTTCCTTATTTCATAGGGCAACTGATTAAAAAGTTTAGGTGCTGATGCAGTATAGAAATTTGAAAATTGACTTTTATTACACATTGGGACATTGACTAAGATCCGAGAATTAACTCTTAAACCATACGAATTTGAGCTTCTAAGTTCATGCACTGTAACCGCTTCGCATGAAGAAAACTTTAAGAACTAATTTCAAAGGCAAAATAAGACTTCAGGGTCGGCCAACTGCTTGTTAGCTTTGCTTTCTTATATACAATTCGAACAATATGCTTCTGAACCGTAAATATTGGGTAGAGAGTGGTGTGATATGCTCCTCCCCAACTAGCTATTCCATACTGTAGTTTAGAGTGAACGAGACCAAAGTATATGGTTGTTAAAAGATTCTTAGAGCAAGTGTGTTTCAATAAAAACATTTTACGAGTAATAGACATCACATATTTTTTTAATTTCCAATTTAAGTTTTGATCAATTATTACTCCTAAGTATTTAAAATGACTAACGATCGATTCGATCTTACAACAATCTTTGGAACACGCGGTGTCTTGTAGGAAGTTGGATTCACAAGGATGAGTGGCTAAGTTTCGTACATGTTGCTGAAAGAAAGATAATATTACAATCAACAATTGGAGCTGTTTCTTTTAAATTGAAGAACATAATTTTTGTCTTTTCGCTTATAATTAGTCCGTGCCTCGCAAACCATTGTCTTAGCACATTTAAATCTTTTCGTAACTTAATGAGCAAATCAAATAAAGAATTACTAACATATGTCAATGCCATGTCGTCAGCGAACGCTGTTAAATTGTTATTTAAAGATGGAGTTTATATATATTAAAAACAATATAGGGCCCAAGACAGAACCTTGAGGTACGCCGGTAATTATCTCTAGCATATCGCTATGTATTCCAGCGATTTTTACTGTTTGATGCCTACCCGATAAGTATGAAGCAAACCAATTGTAAACTTGACCTCTAAACCCAGCTTTGTACAGTTTATCTAGAAGTATCTGATGATTGACCATATCAAATGCTTTAGTCATATTTGAGGTGCCGATGGCATTTGGCACTGAGTTGAGAGAAACACGACTGCTTTTGTTTACTTTTTTCATGTAGCAATAATCAATGTCTTTCTCATCAATTTGCACACTCACACCTTCCCGCACGATTTGTACGGCTAGCTGCGAGGCACTCGTGTTAGCAATATCGGGAATATTGAAAATTTCTATTGTGTTAGAGAGGTTGGATTGTTCTAACAAATGCACTTTTTCTTTTAGTTCACTTATTTTTGTCTTAAGTTCGGTATTTTCAACTTGAAGACCACTCACAACAGACATGAAGTCTCGATTAATTCTTTTTAATTCGACCTGTTTGGACATATGGTGTCCAATTATGGGGTTGTACAAAAAAAAAAACGAATGTACAAATAATACAAACTTTTTAAAATAAAGTACCATGCCCCATGGTACATTAGAAATATTGACTTGCATCGTGATTTGAAGATTAATCCGGTAACGGAAGAAATTAAAATGAACGCAATTCGTCACAACGTGCGTCTGCAGATGCATATAAATTCTTCAATAGAACACGTCTTAAATATACGAAATAATATTCGTAGATTAAGAAGAACAAAACCTCATGAACTTATAATCTGAAAATTATGAGAGCACGTATTTAAATTATAATACTCTCTCAAACTCAACTAAACGTTGAAAATAAAATCATTTGTCGATCTTTCTTTGATTGGTCATGATCAAGGAGGTGTTTTTAGTGGGGTTAGAGTTTCACGCTGCTTTGGGTTTCTAACCCCTCTGCGTATTTCGAGATTTTCACCTTCATTAACAAAAAAAAAATCGTTTTAGCCATTTTCGAGAAAATCCGTTCAGGCTGCAGTCGAACAAGAATTTAAAAGCAAACAGTTTTCAAAAAGAAAGATTGGCTAATGATTAGATTATTACTTGAATCAACATTTCTACATCCGATCTGAACAGCAACCAATTTCTCAGACTCCTAAGGAATCTGGATTTACATTCAACTTGATTGCATATATCTAAGGGCAGTTTGCTGAAAATAAATGGAGCTATTATAGTAGCAAAACGTCCATAATGTTCGGTCCTAACTCTTGGAACTATTAGAGTGGTTGCATATACCAGCGAATAGGTTTCGTTCCGCCTGAAGTTAGTGCAACCACCCCCTTAAGTAGAACAATCGCAATACCTTGAAGACATATAGATACCTGAGTGGCAAAATACTGGCGGATTGGAATAAGGGAAGTGATGGCTCCCATCTCGGTTTAAACGTCATTACCCTAATTATCTTCTTTTGGGCTATTATAAGAGGTTCTAAGTTACTAACGAATGCGCTGCCCCAACAAGCAAGCGGGAATTAACCAGTGCATAGTAGATGGAAAGAAGTAGGTTAGAGGGTACTAAATTTCGTAGATGAAATATCTTATTCATTGCTATATACAAAACTTTTTTAACATTGTTTATATGTAGTTGTCAATTCAAATTGGAATCTAAGGTGACACCTAAATATTTGAATTGAGAGATGGATTCCAAAAACATGCAATCATCATTGCAGTTTACAGACTCACAATTAGCACCATGATAACCAACTCCGTTTATGTCATATTGAGACGATAGTGAAAAACACATAACTTTCGATTTACTGCTTAGCGACATCTGATGATAAGTAAACCAATCATTCAGTAGAGACAAATCTGAGTTCATCTTTTACCTTATATTATCTTCTGAAGGAGCAGCATAAGTGAGGGCCAGGTCATCAGCGAAGGCAATAACTTTTCCATTTAGCAGCAATCTGAGGATTGAATTTATGTATAAGAGGAAGAGCAAGGGTCCAAGAACTGATCCTTGAGGAACACCGACACATGGACTTGACAATGTCTCACTCAAAGTTGAGTTTACCCGTACAATTTGTTTTCTATTTTGGAGGAACGATGAGAACCACTTAAGAATATTACTTCTAAAACCATACCTGTATAGAATTTTCAATAGTATCTTGTGATTCACTAAGTCAAATGCCTTTGTAAGATCAAGAAAGAGTGCAGCCGATTTATTGTTCTAGGTATATATTTTCTAGAAATTTTAGAATTGCATCTTCAATTGACTTCCCTTTTATAAAACCGTATTGGCAATTATTGAGAATCTTGTATCTTCCGAGAAAACTCAGGCCCAGGTGCCCCAGAAGGCATTGCCAAGGAGTTCAAATGCTTACCTTGAAATTCTTTCCATCGAACGTTGGTAAGAAGAATAAAAAAAAACTGAAAGGAAAGTAGGAATGGTTTTATTAAATAGCTAAAATGCGAACAAAACTGGCGGTGGTCCGAAAGAAATGGAATTTTTTTCTTGTCATGAGGAAATAATTCTATCCACGGAAACACTCAGCGACGCTGAGCTGCAAGCAGCTTTTCCCAGTCAATATTCAGGACTACTATCGTATTGAAACCACCGAATGAGTAGCCTTTCCCGATAAATTTGATCCGATACCGTGAAGCAGCCATGGACCATGACATTCCCACTTCCATGTCTTACTGTTCCATTTGTATATTTTGGATTAAGCCTCTAGCATTTCCGTCTCCTTAAATGCATTTGATCAAAACAAATTGAACTTAGACAGTTTTCCATTTCTCCAAACTAAAATGAGTTCAGAAATAAAGTGTGTTTTGCAAGTGATTTTATTTATGACAAGACGTCGAAGCAATACTTTATGTGGAATTTCCCTTAACAGTTTTTTATGGGCGAGACAGAAAAACTTAAAAACAACTACCTGCATTTATTCTGGGTTATAAAAACTTGGGTATATCCTTTTTCGGTTACTTATTGCATAGGTACTATACTGTGTTTCATAATGGGTAGATATGCATATAAGAAAGTTAACTGTTCGGTCGTGAACTTTATTTCATTCACTTTCGTCTCCTTAAAACTATGGCCTGCAGTTAAGTAGGCACTAAGGATCATGTTCTACAAATACATCAGATCGTAAAAAAATTCATTACTTATGGAGTCTATAACATGAGAGTAATCATTTATGTATAGACTTAGGTGGTCACTGTGTACTGAGGTGAAATTTAATAGCTTTATGTATTGCATTTGATGTTTGGTGCTTTCTATTGGAGCCAAGTCGTTTTGTTATGATCGATTTATGCATATAAACGGTCAGCATGCCCATGAAAATTCAATTATGAGTATGAAACAAAAGGAGGTCTATTTTTTTCTTGCAGGCTTAGTTTCATTATTATATTCTTTAGCAAAATTAGTGAAAAACAAAAATAGAGCTCGTTTGTTAAAAGGTGGTGTGTTAAAGTTTTTAAAGTTATCCTTCAGTGTGTTGTCTTACCTAGACCCTTTCCAAAAAAAGGAGAGTGTTGTTATATAACGCATATAGTGACTACGATTACGTGTTATTGTTTTAAGTCTAAATTGTTGGACCAATTTTCATGAAGGAGGTGTCAAGTAATTCCCTTTGGCCCTATAAATGACATTCCACTCACTTCTATGTGAGAAAAACAATATAATAGAATCTAGCTAATAAATATAATAGAAATGTACTACCTGAGCTGTCAAAGGGAACACTCGGTGAGAGTACTGAAAATATACATTGCACTACAATTCGTAATAAAATAAATTTCAAAGCGTGGGAGAAAAATCCCTCCGAGGAAAGTGAAAAGCACAAAAAGTTAGCGAATGAATTGAATAACTAAAGCTTTGCAGGATATGGAAAGTCACATGAGAGTACATGGGCTTGTCTAATTGCTTTAACTGTGATGATGCTTCATTTTTTCCTATTGGAGCAGAGCAGTTAGCATTCTCTAGGCTTCCAACAAATGTAACTATCTAATTTGCTTTTCCGATTTTAGCATTTAAATCGACAAGGATGATTTTGCTTCATCAAATGGTTACAAGTGTAATTAAGTAGCTCATGGAATCTATTTTTAATTTCGCTGTAGTACGCTCATTTGAAGAATTTAGCTTTGAAGCCATACATTGTGTCCCTGCTAATACCTAGGAGAGGTTTATTCCCTCAGAATATAATCCCTTCAGAATTATTATCGATTTTTTTTTTTTTTGTCGGGGCGGGTACACCCTAGTGGAGCACTCAGACTCAAAAACAGGTCCATTGTACAACCAGGCAGAGAACCCCATTTTAATATGTTTTTTTCGTCTTTTGTAAAAAGACGAGTAGACACTTCAGTGATGAAGAGCCTAGGTCATCAGCACTCACCACATCAGCACCCAAAATCTGCCACCTGATCCGAGCAAAAGCAGGACAATCACATAGGAAGTCTTCCGCAGTGTCATCGCCCTCTCCACAGGAGTTGCAGACAGGGGTAGCGCTCAAACCTAGCTTATTATCGATAGTCAAACACTCTTTCTTTGCCTTGGCGAGGATAGTTCACCCTAGAGCACCCCCTCTTATCCAGTTTCTCTTAGAAATCTGAGAATGAGAAGTGGATCTATGGTTGGTATATCCTCATCTGATAGTTGGTACTTGCCCAAGCATTTCAATGTATTGTGGGTCAGTGTGACTCCAGTAGATGTTCTGGAGTATCACTGGATTCATTGTAGAATCTGCAAAGGCCTTCGTGTGTTAAACCTAGTTTCCTTAAATGCTCCCCGAGTTTACAGTGCACCGTTAGGAAGCCTGTTATTCTTGTTAAGGCAGTGGACGCTTCGAATCTCTTCCAGTTGTAGTGCTTCTGATCTGGAGTATTGACCCAGGTTCTTGCCCCGTTTTCTTTATCCATCTTCCTGAATTCTTCGCGTATAGTGTGGCTTCCTATTCCGCAGAATGGTTCAGGTCCAATAAAGGATTCTGCTGCTCCTTATCTTGCCAAGGAGTCTACTTCTTCATTGCCCTCTATTCCAGGATGGCCAAGAGAGGGTTACCCTGTTACTGCTACCCAATTCATTAAGTTTGTATAGGCATTCCCACACTAGTTTTGATCTAATGACATGGGAGTCAAGTGCTTTGATACAAGCAGCTATCTGCTATCTGTCTGACAATATTACTATATCGCATTTTTTTTTATCTTCTGTAGAGATTGAATTGAACACATCAATATATAAGTATAGCGTATATTTCAGCTTGAAAGATGCTGCTACTTTTGCCCATAGGTTTAGAGTTCTTTGTTCCTGTTCTCGAGCGGTCCGTGTACCACTTTATTGTGTGGTTACTTAATCCGTATATTATGGATTCATTGCTCCAGTCCTTCTTGTTACTCAACTTCGTACGAAATTTTTTTTATCAAAGTTGAATTTGCAGATACTATCATCCCTAGAAATTGCTAGAAGGGGGAGTTTCTTGAGAAGTATATCATATCCCTTCGAACTGATGCATTTCTCCCTCCTTGTACCCTTTGTTGCCATCCTTAGGATCGTCCGCTTTGCGTATTGCTCAACTACGATGTGAAGCGGAGTTAGTTCCAAGAATACTTCCATGGCAGCAGTTGGACATGTTCTCATGGCCCCATTAATGCAGAAGCAAGCCAGTCTTTGCACCTTAGTGAGTGTATTCCTCGTTGTGACTAGACTAGTTCGTTTGGCCCATGCTATCGCTCGATATGTGATCACAATGGCGATGTACATCCATTTTAGAATGCTCGGGTTCAGTTCCCAAGATATACCCGATAGGCTCCTACATACTATGAGAGCACGGGTGGCCTTTTTGGCCTGTGTGCTTTTTCCACATGAGTTTACTGTCTAATTGTAATCCTAGATATTTCACTTCTTTTACTGGTGTCAGTTCCGTGCCCAACAGCCGAATTGGTTTCCGTTCAAGATTCCTTTTCTTTTGAATAGTACTATTGTAGTTTTTCCTGGGTTTATATTGAGCCCAGTCTTGCAGCACCATTCTTTAGTTGCTTTTAGACCTCTTTGTATGATGTCACAAAGGATCCCTTCAAACTTTCATCTGGCAATCAGCACTATGTCATCAGCATAGGCTTGACAGTTGATTCCGAGGTTGGTTAGCTTTTCAAGAAGTTCATCCACAACTAGACTCCACATTAGAGGAGATAGTACTCCTCCTTATGGGCATTCGCTGAGGGTTAGTAGGCATGGCTTGATATCGTAGTTTTTTTTTCCATTTATTAAAATACTATCCACACCAGAATGTGTATCCTTCTGAATGGTGGCATTCGTTTTGATTGCGATTTTCCAATCCAAGACGACGTATTACCTGGATGGTGGTTATATCATATTTGCACATAATTCACAAAGACGTCCAACATCCAAAAATAGGTACAAATCCAGCCGGGATAACACCCAAAAACCAGGCCCGTCGGAAACATATGAGGGACCACCAATCTGCAAACACTGGAATGTGTTCGAATAGCATTTTATGCTCACTAGTATTTAATATTTCGATTTACAGGGTGCTATGTGGAAATGTATACTAATTTTTTTGTTAAATAGCTTTGTTAAAAAATAAAAGACATTAAATTTTCTTTCACTCAAATATTTTTTGAAGTTCGGAAATTATGTAGGGAATATAATGAAGGACAAATGAGTATAAATTTTTACATATTTTGAGGCTACTTTTATAAATTGGACCAAATTTTTCCGTTAAATATATCTACGGCTTCCTGTACAGAGAATTCTTCCCTCAGTGCGCTCTTCTAATCACATTTAGAACCGGACAGGTCCCTATGAAGTGAAAGTTGCACACAATCTGATCGATGCGGTTGGTAGTTTAGGCGAATAAGTTGTCCTCTAACCTTAAATATCGTGGAGATCTTTTCTATGCTGTAGCGGTCATGGAAGTAGTTTAAGTCACCCAGATCATGTTGAAGAATCCGATACATGTTTCTGGATTCACTTTGTTTTGCCTTATCTGAGAAAGACTCGAAGCTTTTATTTTATACAGCAGAATTTGGAATGCATCTTGCCATGATGTTGTGCATCCCTCCATTAGCGGAACATTGTGTAAGTAGAACTGGACCTTTCGTTATAGTAAGTGTCTTACAACGATGTTAGGAAGCCAGTGGCGAGGTAGTGTCATTACCTTCATGATGTAATTGAAGTGCAGCCTTAGCATGAAAAAATATAGTGGCGCTAGCCCCGTTTCAAGATGGATCATGTCAGTGAAAGTGTTTTTTACTGAAAAACACTCCATATCTGCGCTCCATAACACAGGATGGATCTCACCACTGGTTGAAAACTTCGCATTTGACACTTGGATCGATTTTTTTCCTTCCCAGGATGCCTATCCAATTACAATTAATAGCTGTTTTAGCTTCTTTTAATTTTACTTGAAGGTGCTTTTTAAAGCATGTATTTGTAGATATTTATATTCCTTTACTTTTTCCAGTTTATCGTCTCCCAAGAAACACCTCTCCTCCCTCGAGTACCTTCCTCTCCCGTTTCGAAAAACCATTATCTTTGACTTCTCTGTATTTACTTCTAGTTTCCATAAACGACAGTAATTGCGTAACCTATTTATCATGATTTGCAACATATGTGATTTATTAGCGTACACCCTGCTCTTTAGATATCCCCATAAAAATAAGTGCCGGGCAGTTGGGAAACTTGGGACCTCTAATATTGAGCAAACCCAAAACATCGTATTCGGGTGCCAAAAAATGTTCAATCATGGGGCGGTATCATTCTCCAGTAGTAGTAACAGTAACAGAGTAACAGTCACAGTAACAGTAACAGAGTAATAGTCACAGTAACAGTAAGAGTAACAGTAACTCTATATCCATTTTAGAAAAAAGTACTGTGCAATAACTCCAGTACTGAACTCCAGACCAAATAGCTCAATACACTGTCTATTGTTCAAGATGTAAAGGTAACTCGGTGACTCGACTGTTTTGTTTATTAACATAATTATTTAAATGCAAATGCACTTCATCACTCATTACGATTTTGTACTTTCACCATAGGGGCAAGTATTGATTTCGTAAAAAAATTCTACCTCGAAATTTTGAGAATCTCAAAAAGTGGGTCTTTCAATTCTGTCTGTCTGAATGTTCGCTGGAGTGCAGTCTGAACGGTTGAACGGTTTGTTTTTTTTTTTTTCAAACTCCATATCTGGTGTCTGCGGTTCTATAAAAAAAATTGATTTTCTTGATAACGTCTCTAACGATTTTGTTTAAATTTAATATTTCAGGTATAGTAGATATATGTCAACAGATGGCGTACCAGGTTTTTGCCAGAAAGTGTGCATAACGGTACTTCACTTATTAGATGATTTTTGAAAAGTTGCTATTTCTCTGCCATGACTCAATCGATTTTGTTCGAAATTCATGTTTGAACAACATTTGACATACACAAGATTATTCCATACCAAGTTTTGTAAATTGTACAAAACATTTTTACTTTTATTTTTAACGGATTTAAAAGTGATTTCAATATATGTATCTAACGTACCTAGGTGGAAGTATGCACGTATACGTGCGACCCAGTCGTGCAGTTTATTTCTGTTTGATAAAACATATTATATGAATTAGACATCAAACAAAATTGATTGTGCATTTGTCCTTGATTTTACGCGGAGGCATTTTGTTCTCATTACAAATTTATAACTACTTAGGCTGTGCTAAAATCATATTCAATGTTTTTGTGAAGGTTGATTGGTTAGGGGTGAAAAGCAAAACTCAACCACCAAATGCGCATTTTGTTGTTTAAATAAATGCTAATTAGCTTCCTATATGTTCAGCTCTTGTTATTGTATTTATTTATCTTGTTTAATCCCCATCGAGCATAAAACAAATTTAAAAAAAAAATCAAATGATTGGAAATAATTAATTCAATTTTAAATTGTTTGCATACATTGGACTGACAGAGTAATAGTGTTGGTGGTTATTGCTGTTTTCATTCCAATTCTAGTGTGCATGAAAATGAATGAATGCAGTCTATCAGAGAGATGGTGCTTCATGCTTAAATAAGGCTTTATCTCTTTGGGGAAATTTCAGCACTCGTTCCGCGATAAGATTCCATCTCCTTTAATGAACTTTCAAGTTCCATGTCTTACAGTAGATACCCCTCTAGCATTGCAACCATCTGTCGAGGTTCATGTGTAACTCGTATAGCATGACTATACCATGCACGTATATAAGTGTTTTTATCATCATCCTCCCCCCCACAGTTTAAACAGGTGGAAGATTCATTGAGCCCGAACCGGCTCAGATACGCACGACAGCAGCCATGTCCGGTTAGGAGCTGGCTGGGGTAGAAATCTACTTCTCCATGCTGCCGGTCCATCCATTTTTGGATATTCGGTATAAGTGTATAGATCCATCTTCCCCTCGAAGACTGGTTCCATCTCTCCTGCCATGCTCCCATATTCCGCTGTCTTTATTCCAGCTTGATATCTACGATTGAAGCTTGGGGGTCCTGAATCATAGGTCCTTTGTAGTTTGCTAGCTGGAATATGTTTTTTTTTATAATCTGCGCGCGCCGAAGGGGCTATGAATACCCTTAAACTGTTTCAGGGCACCGGCGTTAGGGAAACGGGGGAAGAGGAACAGAGGAGGAATCTATGGACGTTGGCTTTCAATCTGCAGGTGGCATTGCCATATTGACGACATATGGCATCGATGACACCATCCTCAGGGCACACCATCTACCTAACTAATCTAGACACATCGTTGTATGTACGTCAATCTCGGTATTGGACACCGTACATGAAATTTATGTCACAATTTTTGTGTTCTTCGGTAGAATTTGCCAGAAAGCTGTTGCGCTTATATGATATTATTATACATAAGTACAAAATATGTTTGTCTGTGCAAAATTGCAATTAAAGTTGCATCTATGAATCGGTGCATTTTGACTGAAGATACAAAATGAAGAGCATGAAAGTCAAAGTTGCAAAGGTCATGATCCGGCTGGTGTCAAAATTAATGGACACCAAGATCTTATAGATAACATGTACAAAGAAGTTTTTGCAGTCTTGCGTGGAAGGAACAATAACAAGTTTAAGATCAAAAGCTAAGTAGATTTCCTTTAATCCGTAGAAGATTTGGATTTCACAAAAAGCAAAGCGAATCTATTACGATAGTAGTAAAGTGGCTACCCTGTTCCATATCATACTCGTACCAATTAAATTCCTACAAAGTAGTGTCTTCTTGAACAACAAAAATATAATATTTAACATACACACGAGTTTTTTTAAATGGTCTATCACTGCAGGTTGTATTACTCGTAGCACTTCCACATCTTTCTCCAATAATCCAGGTGTTCCCCAGGGCTCAGTACTCACTCCGTCCTTTTTTCTGATTTACGTCAATGACATGCTTTTTGTTACTTATAATCCGATTCGTTCCTTTGCGGATGACAGCATTCTAGACTTCGAATACTCGCTAACGATACCATGGCAAGCCCCCGTCGAACATCAGCGAATGTCTGGAAAAAAGAGATATGTAGGTACATTTTTTTTTTCAATTAATCCGTAACCCGTTTAATACCAACATACTTTGTATTAAATCTGTAACGAGCAACCGAATGATTTGTGTACTTTATTCCACACAAAATCAAAATATATAACAAAATCCCTTTTTGATCCTCGCTCCTTTTAAGCCAGGACTCTTTGACAGCAAAATTGTAAATTAAAAATTCCATGAATCACCCAATTCTGTCCTGGTCGCCCTCATACGATATCCCCCCCATCCCACCCGACTCCCTAAAGCAATATATTTGAGTAATATTTTCAAATTTAAGTCGTCCAATTGATTTTCAGTTTGTAAATCTCCGCGCAACCCTTATTCGTCCCCAACGAAAATGTTTCTGCCTTCATTCGTGAAATATTTTATATGACACACGAGAGATAAAAATATGAAGCGAGGGAGAAAAAAAAAAAGCCTCTAAAAAATTGGAAAAAAAAGGATTTACTCCGAGTACGGGCATAGAAAGTGTGCACAGAGTCGCCGACAACAAGCAAATCGCTTTCTCTACCCTTCTGTGGACGGCTACAGAAATACCAATAAATTTAAATTCACCCATAAAATACATTTCACATATGTGATGATCCAATAAATCCCCAATAAATATGTATTTTTTTTTTTTTTTTTTTTTCGACCGCCCTCGTGGCTGTTGGTACCTACTGATTATTATTATTTTACCTATCGACTGAAGGGGGTATATAGTATGCATAAATTTAGTACCCTACAGGCATGCACGTGTGTTAGGGGGTTTTAAATATTGGATTAGTTTACAACGATAACTTAGTCCGTGATCAGTGCCTTAAGTTGGATTTTAGTGGTTTTTGTTTATGGCAGGTGTAGCGAAAACAATAATCTGGGTTGAAGCTCATTTCACTTTTATGGTTATCTATTGTTCGCCAGATTCGGAAGCAGCTGTACGTTGGATGGGTGAAATACATACGTATGCTATGACGTTTCGCAGATGTTTTCATCATAGAAAATAAGTTCTTAGACTATTTATGGAATAATCAACTTAGATAATAAAAACTAAGAAGCATTAAAGAAAGTGATCCGCAAAAGGAGATGCTTAGGAGTATAAATGGGGGGGTGCAAATAAGCCAGGGCCATAAAAACATTTCTATCGTACCCTCTACAACGGCGTATAATGCATCAAATGCCGACAAATTTATTGTTTATACCGTTTCCCTTAGGATAGATTAATATTTATACATAGTTTGTGACAGAGAAATAATGAAGATACACCCAAAAATCAAACCGATTGAGTCGTAATCGTTCGTCTGCCTGTTCGTCCGCCAGTCAGTGTGTCAGTCACTCGAACTTCTCTTCTTGGAAAATGTCTGTAATAGAGATACTCAAAAAAGTGGGTCTCTCAATTCTGGTCGTCTGTCCGAAGCTAAATCGGAATTTTCATTTTAACCTCAAAATTAACCAAAAACGGTTGAAAAGTAAAATTTCTTCGAAACGGCTACGACAATTTCAATCAAAATCCATATTCGTGGTAATATGGACGTTTGCAATAAGACTGCATATCTCGGTTACAGCTTGACAATTTTATTCAAAACTAGCTGACTCGTCCTCGCCTTACTTCGTCCGCCTGCCACTTTTAAGACAAAAAAAAATATTTTCCTCTCCCTATAATAAATATACATATACCCATATTGAATAGTTGTACATGCACTGCAGCTATGTATTGCAGCTCAGCGACTAGTGTATTGTATTATTGTTAGAACATCATACGGGGATACTGGTGATGTATCCTCACTTTCATTACTATCGTTGCGTTTCACTTCTCATTTCACTACAATGCTACGAAAATTTATAAATCACTACTATTTTTCAGGAAAGACAAATCGATGGCAAAATTTGTCATGTACTTCAAGAGACCATGCTAAAATGAATAACCATTTCATAAGAAATAAGAATTTAATTTTCCTACGATTTATAACGCAACACTACGCTTTTTTACACGGTTCACTACGTTTTTGAAAAATATGAAGTGGGAACACTGATTATAACTTCCATCAATCAACTCAAAGACTGCAAAAGCACACGCATATACAGGGTGCGGCAAAAGTAACTATTATATATGATTTGTTTTTTAAATAAATATTGAATAGAATGAAAAAATCAAAATGTTAAAATTATAAAAGAAAGTTCATTTTATGCTATTTAAATAATATCAGTTAAATGAGAACCATTTTCACGAACGCAAAAATCTTCTCGCGGTATAAGACCAATTTCTTCGTGAATGTTTTGCTTTAGTTGCTGCAAGGTTTGGGGCTTATTCACATACACTTTTTCCTTCAGATAGTCCCACAAGAAAATATCTGGAGCAGACAAATCAGGCCAACTAAAATCACCGCATTTGAAAAATATTTGATTTGAAAAATTTGTCCCTCAATAACTCCATTGTTGCACGTGATGTATGGGCTGTTGCACCATTTTGCTGAAACCATGTATTGGCGTTTGGCGTCAATTGTGTACATAGAAAAAGTTGGAGCATTGCCCTATAACGTTCTCAATTTATTGTTAGGCTTTCACCTCAATCATTTTCGAACAAAAATGGGCCGCAAATCTTTTCACCGGTAATGCCACACCAAACAGTAAAGGAGATTTTGCTTATATTACGAAACCGCTCAAGAGAAAATGCACTTCGTCGATCATCATTAAGTTTGCCAAAAAGATTTCATCATGCTCAACGAGATTTAAAACTGCTCTTCCGTATTCTATGCGCAATGCGAGGTCCCCAGGATTTACTTTTTGGACTAGCTGGGTACTGTACCGGAAGAGGTGCAAATCCTGTTGCAAAATCCGCTGGAGAATGAGGTTAGAAAACGGCGACTAGGCAGATTATCTTCTCGTCGATGTCTCTGCGTTTTCTGTGATGCTTTGTCTCACAACATTAATCCGACCTGTCAGTTCGAGGTCTGCCCAACTGTCCCCAATTCACCGAAACTATCCATCAACGAACGAATGGTTGGACTCGTTGGAACATTTCTTTCACCATAAAATCTCCTGTATACACTTTGAGTATTAATTATTGAACGATTATTTTCAATGAATAGAAAAGCAAGCTTAGTTCTTTGCGCAATTGTGTAGCGTTCAATTTTTTATATTCCCCAAGTTTATTCTGTGAAATAGAAAAAAAAAATGTAATATTCGCAAACAAAGAAATTAAAAACTATTACTTTTGCCGCACCCTGTATCTACCCAAGGAGGTAGAACAGAAAAACCAAAGCAGAACAAAACACGAACAACACCATCATCTCCGCTCATCCATTATCGAATCGGTCTGCTCTCAAAGAGAGAAAAGATACAGTGAAAGGAGAAACAGAAAGAGAAAGAAAATATCATCACCACTGAGTGTAGAATTCTGAATTTTGCTAGAATATGGCTTCTAGATAACGTACAAATTTTGGGCTTAAAATCTGGGTGTTTGGTAGCTCTAAAAGCTTGAAATTATTTGCCATTCCAAGTCTCATTGATCATTCCATAGTATTGCGAACTCAAAATTTTCAAATCAATAAAAAAAAACAATCATTAAAATCTGTTTGTTTTTGATAAAATCTTTTAAAAGTCGAGACAATAGTCTCTAAGTAGTAAGAAATGCATCACTGTATTCCAATTAAGAATTTCACGGCACCATTCTTACTTACTTATGTCCTGTATCCCATTGTGGGTCCTAGGGCCTCTACAACGCCTACGCGCCATCGTGTGCGATTTCTGGAAATGTGTCTCAGGTCTCCCCAACTCTTTCCCAGTTGTCGTGCTTCCTTCTCAACTGTTCTGCGCCACGTACTCCTAGGACCGCCGCGTATCCTGCCATCTTGGCTAAGCGGGTTCCATTGCATCGCTTGGTTAGCTATGAACCTGTCACCCTTTCGGAGAGTATGACCGATCCACTGCCACTTCCGTCTTCGTATGGTTGTGCCTATAGGTTCATGGCCCGTTCTCTGATAAAGCTGTTCGTTAGAGATACGGTTTGGCCAGAATATCCTTAAGATGTAGCGTAGACACCTATTGACACACGTTTCCCGATTGACACTATCAAACGCCTTTTCAAAATCGATGAACAACAGGTGAAGTGGTGATCGATATTCAACACATTGCTCGATGTGTTGATGTGGTCGATACAGGAGGATCCAGAACGAAAACCTGCTTGTTCGGCGTTGAGTGTGTCTTCAAGGTGTTCTTTGATTCGCTTCAGAATGATTCAAGCCACAGTAGGCAGCACGCAGATATCTCTCCAGTTTTCGCACTGTATTAGGTTGCCTTTTTTAGGGAGCTTGACGATCATTCCCTTTTTCCACTCATCCGGAAAACTCTCGGCTTCTCATGTTCTCCCGACAAGTGGGAACAGTAGCTCTGCCGATGCTGTTGGTGCAGCTTGAAAAAGCTCCGCGGGTATGCCGTCCTACCGCCTTAGTAGTTTTCAGTGCTTTGATTGCGGTAATAATCTCCTCCTTACTGGTGGTTGTGGTGCGAATTCGGGAATTTCTTTCTACGGACAATTCAGTTTGACTTGGGTCCATATTGCTGGCGAATACTCGGTTTAGAACCGAAGCAAAATGCTCCTTCCATCTCTTCAGTTGATCCTCATCCAATATTAACAACGAACCATCTAAGCCTTTCATTGGGTGTTGAGTAGAGCTCCGGCCACCTATAAGCTCTTTAGTGATTCTGTAAACGGTTCTGCTGTCGCACCTTGCTGCTGCTTCTTCTGCTTCCGTAGCCAGCGCATTGATGTAATTGCGCTTGTCACGTCTCACGCTACGCTGTACTTCTCTCATCTTCATGCGATATAGGGACTCAAGCTCGATCCTACCTGCTGCTGAAGTTGCTGCAATTCGAGCTCTTAGCTGTTTTCGTTCGTTGATCCTTCTCCACGTATCCTCGGAAAGCCACGCCATATGGATTCCCTGCGATCGACCGACAATCCTTTCAGCACCTGATGTGAAAACAGTTTTCACAGCGCACCAATGGTCTTGGATGGTGGCGGGCAGTGAGCTGCTGATTGTTTCCACTCCACGTGAGAGATAGTCCCTTAATTCTTGGCGCACTGAGGGAATTCTCAGTCGTTCTACGTTGAACCTAGGTATTCTTGTGTCGTTAGATCTACCAACGGCAGCAGTGCGTAATCGGAGAGTAGCTATCATAAGATGGTGATCTCGTACCAATCCCATGTCGGCACCTCGCCTATTTCGGACGTCTAGGAGACTACTTCTAAAACGGCGACTGATGGCAAAATGGTCAATTTGGTTGGAGGTTGCTTGCCTGTCAGTTGACACCCAACTGATTTTATGGCAGGCTTTGTGATCAAACATGGTGCCACCTATGACAAGACGATTTGCGTTACAAAAATCAACAAATCTTTTGCCGTTGTCATTGCGATTGCCTAGTCCGTGCCGTCCCATAACATGTTTGAGCCCTTCGTTGTCGCAGCCTACCTTGGCATTCATGTCCCTCATCACAATGACAATGTCGCCGTTAGGTGTTGCATTATGAACAGCTCCCAACTGGTTGTAGAAGGTGTCCTTTTCTTCCTCAGATGAACCATCCGTGGGGGCGTAACACTGTATAATGGTGACGCGACGTACTCTCGTCCGGAATCTGGCCGTTAAAATCATATTATCGTGCGGCTGCCAGGAAATTAGGCCTCTGCGTGCTGTTGGCGTTAGAATCAGTCCAACTCCATATCCACGGGGGCTTCCGGATGGTCTTCCGGTGTAGAGTAATACAGTGTTACGCGTTGGGGATTGGTACTCACCCGCATCTAAACATCTTATCTCGCTTACTCCCAATATGTCCAGCCTATATCGCATGAACTCATGCTCCAATTGAAGGAATCTGGCGTTCTGAGGTCCTTCACTCTGAGAGTCAAGGAGCGTCTTCACATTCCAGAAACCAATCTTATCGTACCCGGACGATAGCCAAAGGTCGTCAACGTGTTATCAGTCCTTATCCGAGGCATTGTGTCGGTTTCCGTAGCGGTTAAAGTTTTGGTAACGTGGGTTGCTGGCCCAGGTTACCTAGCCTAGGCATAAGACCCTAGACAATCTCGCGCTTGCAATTTTGGCCTACAATGTATAAGGATTTGTACATGCAGTTGCCCGGGGATCACCGCGAGGAGGTAAAGCAAGCATTACATTACGAACTTGATTGTTGCGCTACTGGTCCAATCCATGTTTTGGGCAGTCAATAAGTTCCCGATCAATCGCCATGCAGATCCCTATTCTATAATATCGTTCACGGTGATATGGTGAAAAAAGCACAAGAGCATCAAATTTTTAGTTAATCCAAGACAAAAATTTATAACAGTAAACGTTTTGGTGTTACAAATATTAGGTACATACAATACTTTCCGCCAATTCATCGAATACAATGTTGACCATCCAACCAATCATCGGTTGCATTATTTACCACCAAACACCTTAACAAACCATCAAATAGATCATTCAGCAATTGCCCTAATTATCACTAGTGTGGGAACAATATCGATTTATTATATAGTATCGAAATATTCATTCATTCGATAATTATTCAAATTTGTTTTCTTTCGTTACTAAAGGGTTTTTCAATAGGGACATAACAATTTTGTATATTAGTACAAACGCACTCTTAAACTTTTTTATGATCTGTCAACGTCAAAACGTCAGTCAAGGTTTACGTTTTTATCGTGGTCATGTTCACGAACGAGCAACGTTTGGAAATTATTAAAAATTACTACCGAAATTCTGAGTCGGTGGAGGCATCTTTAAGAGCGCTTACTCCAATTTTCGGTCGTAATAATCGTCCCACCAGACATGCTTTGCGTGCTATAGTGGATAAATTCGAAACAACATACTCGTATTCACTATTGAATGTTTCTGTGCCAGTGAGATAATGCACCGGTCGAAGTACCAAAAATATCGCAGCAGAAAGTGCTTCAGTTCAAAATGAGCAAAATCGATCGCTGCAAACGTCCTCGCGGTGGTCATTTGAACGAGATTGAATCCCATACTTAAATTTAACATGTACGCTACACCTGGAATTCAGCTCGATATCTCATATATCTCAATTATTCTGTGTTTTATTTAAATACATAAATGTAATGTCCTTACTGAAAAATCCTTTATTTCTATTCATTCTTTCGTTACTATCTTCATTCATCGAACATTTCCGTACGCTGGAATTATCGGCCTTAACATTTTCTTTTACATTACTTTTTTCATTCATTCAATTTCATTTCATTTATTTTATGTCAAAGTTCGCTGAGTGAGTTGGGTAATAGTTTTCGGGTTCAAACATCCCGAAAATGTCTTGAATGTTTTAAAATTTTCGAAATTCTAACTACGTAATCCTCCAAAATGTCTGAATTACCCCGGCAAAAATACACGTTAAAATCGTTTTTGAGTGCCTATATTTCGAAAACGATGGGCAATATGAACAATGCTTTTCTAACTGAAGTTTCAGGTTTTGGAATTCAGCACAAGATGGATGGGGAATATTTTGGAATTTTACGAAAATTATAGTTTTACTTTTTTAAATAAACATAAGCTAGGGAGCAATCCCTTGAATGCAATTAATTGAGTTATTAATTGCTCGACGTAAGCTGGAAAGACAGGAAGACAGAGAGAGAGAGAGAGAGAAAGTGAAAGGAAGATTGGTTTCAAACTCAAGTAGTATTAAGTTTGAGGCAAGTCCGTGGCTTTTTGCTATTATTGTGGTTAGTTTATGATAAATAATATTTTATTACGTCCACCTAATGACATCATCATGGTCAACTTGCATTTCCAGCCATATACCGACCCTACTGCCAGTGGATCGACTTCTTTATTTATTTCATGCGAAATAAATATATAATCCTCGCCATCAGGATTTGAATCGTGGACCTTAAGCGTGACAAGCAATGACCACTATATCATGGCCGCCCCTACACCACAGGGCCCCTGCGAAATCTTTCAAAATATACGACTTTACCCCGAAGTGAATATCTCGAAAACGGTGAATCGTACGTAGAAAAATAATTTGGCAAACATTTTAGCTTTTGAAATTCTTTATAAGGCGAATGCGGAATTTCCTATAATTTTCGAAAATTGTAAGTACGCAATCGTTCAAAATGCCAGACTTTAACCCGAATTTAATGAAAATCTGTTATGAATACTTCTTCTTGGGTGCCTACTTCTCCAGTGGTTCATACGATAACAAATTGTAAGCACTGGCTGTCGTCCGGGAGTTTCTGGAGTACACGAAGAAGCATATTGTTACTAGCTAATGTCCCCAAAATTAAATAAACATGGATACTTTAACAATGACCTCGATTTTCTCGTTGTTGTAGCAGTTACACTTCAATCAGGTCACTTCAACCATTTCCAGTTTAAGGAACAGGACCACGTCGATGAAACGGGTCCATAGCGCTTCAGGGCTTAAGTTTGTGAGTTTGGCTGGGCATCATCATTACATCATGTGTGCCATTGTGACAGTCGAGACATCTGTCTACGGTTTTTGGGTCGAGGCGAGACAGGTAATTGTTTAACAGACGATACCTAGGTTGACCTTGCTTGGCGTAGCAGACGTCGTTCCTCGTGGCGGACGGCTTCCAAGGGCAATGTGTAAAATGTGGCAGAGACTATGTGTCGGTGAATGAGGATTTTTTCCTTCAAAAGATGCAAACTTTCGGAGTTGAAGTCAGGGTGGTGTAGGTATTGGTCGATGTCTTGTTGGTAGTTTTGGTTACTCTTTCTGATGTTTCGGGGAGGTGTGGTTAGCATGTGGTTTGGGTATGAAGGCAGACGGCATGCCAGTAAAAATTGCTTTGAGAGCATGATGTTGTGGTCTCTGATGGAAAACATTTGTGACATGTCTGGGGTTTCATGCTGTTGATATCACTTAACTGTGGCGTCCATATAGGTGCAGTGTAGTTCATCACAGCCCGTAAGTAGAGTTTCATTGTCCTTTCCCCAGAAACTACCGGCTAGCACTTTGAGGATATTATTGTGTGTGTGCTGAAAAAGTCAGCATATTATCGAAGGTGACGCCCAGTAGCTTTGGATGTGTGACAGTCGGTATGGTTCTGCCAGCTTCTCTGTTGTTTAGCTTGCATTTTACCTCCTTCTTTCATGACGTAAACTGAGTTACCGTTGATTTTTCAGAGGATAGCTGAAGGTTGCGATATTTGAAGAGCAATTCCTCGTTACTCAGATAAGCGTTCATTGATGTACAATGTTCCAATATATACGGTCTGACTGTATAATCGGCGGCGCATGAAACCATGTTGGTACCCTCTGGTGGCTGTGGCAATTTTGAGATGTAGTGGTTAGATAGAATGGGTGATAACACACTGCCTTGGGTTGTTTCATTTTCCTGTGCTTCGAGCTGGTGTTTCGAAACTCCACGTAGGTTTGTCAGCCGCTGAGGTATTTGTTCGAGTTTGGTGAGGATGAACCAAGAATGTCATTTAGCATGTTATCGTTATTCATAGCGTCAAAGGCTTTTGACAGATCTAGAGTTCCTACAACTGTATTGAGCTCGGTTGGTTTAGGAGAGCTGTGAAGACGACCACGCCCGGGGCCGTCTTGTGTCAGTGGTCACTGAAGAAAACGTTGGAAAAGTTGAAAAATTAGTTCTGGCCGATCGATGAATAAAAATGTGGCAGATAGCGGACGAGTTGCACATCATAATAATATAATTGTGCGCGCTGGGTAACGAAAATGCTAAAAAAAAGTTCAAATTCACACGGCACAGGTTTCGAGACAGGCCTAAAAAGACACAGGTTTTTCAACGATAGACGACCCACTTTATAGCCCAGACTTGACACCGAGCCATTGCTTCCTTTTTTCCAAATTAAAAAAAGGAGAACGAGATCAACGCGGCCGTGGAAAGTCATTTTCGGCCCTGGTGGCCTGCCCGCTATAGTTCTGAAAAAATGCGTGAACTACTTAGACCCCTTACTTCTCTTTTCAGGGAGTTTTCCCCGAAATCTGGAAAAAATCATACATAATCCCCACTCATAAAGGAGATTTTAAAAGTGAAATATCCAACTACCGGCCCATTGCTAAACTGTCCTTAAGCTTTTTGAAAGCATTGTTTATGACACAATGTTTTTTCACCAAACCAGCATGGATTCCTTAAGGGCAGATCAGCAACCACCAACCTTACCGAATTTGTATTGAGAGTGCATTTTGGAAGATGGTAATAAAGTCGATGTAGTTGCGATCTATTTCAGCAAAGCCTTCGACAAAATGTCGCAAGCAATCATTTTCGTCAAACTTTAAGCTCTTACTTTTCAATCGGGGTTTATCTCATAGATCAAATCTTACTTGAAAAAACCCCAATAAAAAGCCCTCTTCAGATCTTCAATTTCTGACCCTATTAAAGCCACATCGGGAGTTCCTCAAGGTAGCTATCTTGGTCCAATGATCTTCATTTTGACAATTAACGATGTCGTTTGATTGCGGATGATTTGAAAATCTTCAGAACCATATCGTCTCGTGCCGACTCTCTTTCACTGTAAGATGATTTGAATCGATTCTCAGTCTGGTGCCATAGAAATTTTTTAGAGCTCAACGTCAGCAAATGCCAAGCTATTACATATTCTCGTAATCGTATCCGACCATCCCCTCCTAGAGTCTACTCCATTTGCGTTTTCCTATATGCTCTGTCACTTCGCTGCGCGATTTGGGTGTTATCTGTGATAGGGAACTTAACTCCCGTTCTCATATTGATAACATTATCAACAGAGCTAACTTTGCGCTCGGATTCATAAAACGCTGGTCTAAGGAATTCTCAAACCCTTACGTTACAAAATCCTTATACATCACATTCGTCGGACATCTCAGGGGTGGCCGTGGTGTAGTGGTAACATCATCGCTTGTCACGCTATTGATTCACGGTTCGAATCCTGAAGTCAAGAATCATCTATTTATTTCGCATGAAATAAATAAAAAAGTCGATCACTTGCTAAAGCTAAGTCAACTCTACTGTGAAGGCATAACACTGGCAGTAGGGTGGTCATATGGCTGAAATGCAACTTGATCGTGATGATGACATCAGGAGGATGGAAAAAAATACTGTGAATCATAAGCAACGACAACAATAGCGAAAACACACAAAATACTCCCCAGTTATCTGGACAGCCACCCTTGGAGTTTACAGAAACTTAATACCACCTGAGTTTCAAACTACACCAATCTGTCTTTCTCTCTGTCTCTTCCCCTTTCCATAAAAAAACGCACGTGTTCTAAAAATTAGTATAAGGGTATTCATATCCCCTTTAACACGTGCAAATTATAAAAAAAAAAAAAAAAAAAAAATATGCTTGTCAGGTATGGTCACCGTACTTCGAAATCCATATCTTGCGAATCGAAGCTGTCAAGTGTAAGTTCATCTGCTGATTTACAATTTCCCCCATTCGCTGACCGTTTGAAACTAATCAATTTACAGCATCTCAATAAACGTCGCGAAGTTGTTGACATTTTGTTTATTAATCAGTTATTAGATGGCAACATTGATTCTCCCGCGCTGCGGCATATGATTTCGTTCAACACCAACCCACGTAACCTCAGGTCCTCACCCCTCTTCCGTCTTATTCCTCTTCGCACCAATTATGGATACCTTGAACCCATGTCCAGAATGCTCTCACTCGTATTAAGCTTAAATAAATAAATAAAGAAAAAACAATATTTTGTCGGTGGTATTAAGGTACAATGGTATGTCCGATTTACTTCAGGGTGATTATATTGAGAAAAAAAAAATGTTATCTTGTTACTTATCAGCCGCCCTTCATTCTTTAGCCACACAAGTTGTTGAGTCGGTCTATTATATCACAAAAATAATAACTTATTGAATTGTTAATACCAACGGGCACAAATGCCACTGAATCACTTTCATTGAATCAAAATAATCAAACAAATAAAAAGAATAATTAATTAATTAATAATAGTTGTCACGTACTGCTTGACCTGGATTTATCTTTGTGCCGTACATGCTCACTTGCTTTAATAATTTGCTTGTTCTTATTTAAATAAAAAATTAATCAACTGACATTCACAAATATTTTTTGTGTCTGCGAATAACACTCTGAAGCCATAGCTGTGGTGACATCATTAAGTTCTGTTGTCCATCCTTAGTAATTTCTATCTATAACAGCAAATCATAAATCCTAAACAAACAGAAATTGTAATTAATTTCCTTTATTCCTCAATTTGCTCGATTCTCGACCCCCTGATCTGGCCCCCTATCGCCCACCGCCCACCGCCCACCACTCACCGCCCATGTCATCTGTCACATTATTTTGCCTGCTACACGCTCACTATACTCCTATTTACTTATGCGTTTTGTTTCCTGTCGACGCTTGATACATAGCTTCGGGTGCCATAAATTATATTTGCTTCTTTGCCGTTCCAAAATCAATATTTCGCCATTAATGTTCCATTAGGTCTACTTGTCCGCATAGATATAGTATAATACACACAGCCGTAGATACTCGTAGTTGCGTAAGTTAGCACTTTGTGTTGTTCCATCTCGTGTGTCGCATTGTGTCATGTGTGTGTTGTTCCCAGGACTCGTCTCGTACTACTCATAGTAGTCGTACGTGTGTGTACACAATATGAAGAAATCAATTTTAATGTAAATTTGATTGAGTATCGGCAGGATAGTGGTTCGAGTGGTGTCAAGTGTTGCCCACTTTAACTGTCCATGCACTGAGATCGTGTAGAGTTCATACATAGTTTTGTTTTCCATTTTTTTCCCCATTATTAACATTTTACCAATGCCACCGCCACCGCCCACTGGATTTACAATAAGTACTCGAGTACTGAATCTATTATCGACACTGCTTGGTCATATCGATGATGAGGACTAGGACATTGTAGGTCAGTTACTCCATTCGAAATAAAAAAAAAAAAAAAAATTAATTATTCATGGGGAGCTTGTCAATATTTGCTTAGAACAGTGTAACTTAAAGATAGGATGAGAAGGGTGGGAGGAAAGTCCTTTCCCACCATGAAATGCTTGTTCAACAGTTATACTACGTATGTACGCCTGGTTGGGTGGCGCTGACTAGTTTGCATGTCCCTGAGAATGACACTTTTGCCTTATCGATAGTGGATACATGATAATAAATGTATTGAGTATAATTACACATGGATAACAGGTTTATATTACTTTCTAATGATAGTGCAATTAAATAATATGTTGTGCAAGAGATTTTAAAGAGGGCAAAATATGGCAGTTTGATTAATCTGTTAGGTTTGAGATAAACTGAGCTGTGGACTGAATTTATTTATTTGTTTTTGTAAGGAATCTGGGAAGACACTCAGGATTTTGTAACCCATAGTAGTGCGGAATTCTAACCGCACTAAGAACACCTCTTGATATGAATCGAATTCGCCTCATTTAGTTTGATTCTCCATAAGTGCGTCCATACTCCTATCTTTTTATCTGCATTTTGTAACTTTTCTGTTGCTTTAACTACACACCCATCTACTGCTAAGATTGCAGTGTCGTCTGTGAATTTATTATTATTATTATTATTTGTGTAGGGTTTATTTCCACTGCGACCTAATGGTCATCAGAGTTTCCCTCAGAATATAATTCCTTCAGAATTGTTATCGAGTGTCAAACACTCTTTCTTTGCCTTGGCAAGGATAGTTCACCCTAGAGCATCCTCTTTTATCCAGTTTCTCTTAGAAATCTGTGAATGAGAAGTGGATTTATGGTTGGTATATCCTCATCTAATAGTTGGTACTTGCCCAAACATTACAATGTTTTGTGGGTCAGTGTGACTCCAGAAGATGTTCTGGAGTATCACTGGATTCATTGTAGAATCTGCAAAGGCCTTCGTTTGTTATACCTAGTTTCCTTAAATGCTCCCCGAGTTTACAGTGCCCCGTTAGGAAGCCTGTTAGGATACGTAGGTTATTCTTGTTAAGGCAGTGGATTCTTCGAATCTCTTCCAGTTGTAGTGTCCCAGAAGTTTCTTAGCTTGCCTCTGACCTGGAGTATTAACCCAAGTTCTCGCCCTGTTTTCTTTCTCCATCTTCTTGAATTCTTCGCGTATAGTGTGGTTTCCTATTCCACAGAGTGGTTGAGGTCCAATAAAGGATTCTGCTGCTATTTATCCTGCCAAGGAGTCTACTTCTTCGTCGCCCTGTATTCCAGCGTGGCTAGGAATCTAATAGAGGGTTACCTTGTTACTGCTACCCAATTCATTAAGTTTGTAAAGGCATTCCCATGCAAGTTTTGATTTAGTGACATGGGAGTCAAGTGCTTTGATCGTTGCTTAACTGTCTGATAATATTGCTATGTCGCAGTTATTGTATCTTCTTTCGAGATTGAATTGAACACAGCGTATATATAAGTACAGCATATATTTCAGCTTGAAAGATGCTGATACTTTTGCGGCATAGCTTCAGAGTACTTTGTTCTTGGCCCAAACCTTCCCCTGTACCACTTTATTGTGTGGTTACTCAATCCGTTTATTATGGATTCATTGCTCCAAAACTTTTTGTTACTTAACTTCCTGCGGAATTTTCTATCAAAGTTAAATTTCCTGATACTATCGTCCCTAGGATTTGCTAGAAGGGGGAGTTTTTTGAGGAGTACATCATACTCTTTTGAATTGATGCATTTCAACCCTCCCGATGCCTTCTTTTGCCATCCTTAGGATCGTCCGTTTTGCGTTTTGCTCAACTACGATTTGAAGCGGAGTTAGTTTCAGGAATACTTCCATGGCTACAGTTGGATATGTTCTCATGGCCCCAGTAATGCAGAGGCAAGGAAGTCTTTGCACTTTAGTGAGTATCTCCCTCGTTGTGGCTAGACTAGTTCGTTTGGCCCACGGTATCGTTCCATACGTGATCATTGGTCTCACAATGGCTATATACATCCATTTTAGAATGTTCGGGTTAAGTCCCCAGCCGCTAGGCTCCTAAATATCATGAGAGTACGGGTGGCCTTTTTGGATATCTCTCCTGTATGCTATTTCCACATGAGTTTACTGTCTAACTGTAATCCTAGATATTTCACTTATTTTACTGGTGTCAGTTCCGTGCCGAACAGCCGAATTGGCTTCCTTTTCCTTGTGAATGGTACTATTGTAGTTTCTCCTGGGTTTATGTTGAGCCCAGCCTTGCTGCACCATTCTTGAGTTGCTATTAGACGCCTTTGTATGATGTCACAAAGGCTTCACAGTTGATTCTGAGGTTGGTTAACTTTTCAAGAAGTTCATCCACAACTAGACTCCACATTAGAGGAGATAGTACTCCTCCTTATGGGCATCCTCTTCTTGTGATTCTACGGGACGTCTGAGTTTCTGCTGATCTTGTTCTCAGCAACTCGTACATCCATTTAGACACTATTCCGCTGACTCCTTTTCTGTCTAGGGTTCGCTTGATGGCTTCGTGTGAAGTATTATCAAATGCCCCCTCGATGTCTAGGAAGGCGCAGAAAACAATCTCTTTCGTTTCAAGAGCTTCCTGTATGGTTTCCGTCAACTGGAAAAGAGCCGTCTTCGTGGATCTACCGGCTCTATATGTATGTTGACGGTAATGAAGTGGAGACATGTTTAGCACATTCCCCCCTTACGTAGTTGGTCACAGCTTTTTCCATTATTTTGAGAAGAAACGATGTTACGCTGATTGGTCTGTATGACTTCTGGCTGTGTAGGGTCCTTTTTCCCCATAACACAACCTTCGCCCGTCTCCACTGCTTTGGAATATATCCGAGTGCGAGACTACTTTTCTTTATTCTGACTAGGTGTGGTAGTAGTCTTTCTTGTCCCTTCTGTATTAGAGCTGGTGTGATACTATCCACACCTGGTGACTTGAACGGCTAAAAAGAGCTGATCGCCCAATCAATTCTCCCTCTGGAACAGATTGTGCTTGCAATTTTCCAATCTTCTTTCCGAGGTCTTGTTATATTGGTCGTGCTCGTTTGTATTATGTATACTTCCAGAGAAATGAGTTTCTAAGAGCAGCAGTTCTCTCTCTTCCTCATTCTTAGTGAAACTACCGTCTGGGTTTATTAGAGACGTTTGTATTCCACCCGATTTTGCCAGAGCTTTATGCAGTCTAGCAGTAGCAGGAGTGCTAGTGATTGTCTTGAAAAATATTCAAAAGCTTTCCTTTTTGGCTTTCCTCAGTTCTTTACTGTACTGTCTAAGTGCCTCTCTGTAGCTTTGCCCTATTCAACAGTTTGAGTGTTACGGACCTTAACTTTGACAAATTGTTGCTCCACCATGGCACATCTTTTCCACCCTTGTTGTTGCTTATGGGGCAACTTGTTTCAAACGCGTTTGTGATATCGCTACTAATGCTTTCTACTGCGTTTTCTAGCTCTAGGTGAAGGACTGGAGCTCTACTAATGTCGATATGATCCAGATTATTACCCAGGATTTTTTCAAAAGTCTTCCAGTTTGTTTTCCTTGGATTCCTTGTTGGATTTGTCATGATGCATGCATTGTTTAGGTCGAACACAATTATTCTGTGGTCAGACAATGACGGCTCATTGGATACTATCCAGTTCTTAATTAACCTACTTATGCTAGGACTGCCCAGCGTGAGGTCGAGAACTTCTTGGCTAACTCTAGTGTCAAATGTTGGAGTATTCCCTATATTATATATATCAAGAGATAACCTTAAAATAAATTCTAAGAAAGACTCACCCCTGATATTGATGTCGGTGCTCCCCCAGATGACATTGTGAGCATTAGCATCACATCCAATCAGCATCACATCTAATTAGCATCACATCCAATCAGCAACGTCGTCTGTGAGTGTAGTTAACATTGTGTCATTGTATATATAAAGTGTTGGCCCTTTACGTACGCTTTTACATAACATACTCTAAAGAATCTATTTGCTACTCGTATATAACATTTAAGAATCTCAAAATATTGTCTAGGTAGATCCCTATATAGTTTATACTCTACACCCTTATGCCAGACTTTATCAAAGGCCAGCGCAACGTCTAAGAATAACGAAGGCAATGAGTTTTGTATGTGCGGATCGCTTCTCCAGTCCCTCAGTACACTAAAGAAAATTTTGGGTTGAATTAAAGCACGAAATACATATAGGTGTCTCACATTGAATGCAGATGGTATTTATCCTTTTGGCATTCTGTCGGGCATATGCAGCTCCTTGTTCTTGGGATATATTCTTATAACACATCAGGCACTTCCTGAAGAATACGTTTGCACTTAGTTCCAGTAGATGTGGACTGGGACAAGAGTGGTAATCTATTTGGGGTATCAGATATCTTGCACGTTAAGCCTTCAACGATCTTTTCCTTAAATTTTTTATGTTCATTTTAGAGCTATTTATTTTATTATACAGAACAATAGCTGTAGCAGTAACCAAATGAAAAATAATCGTTTGTACCATTTCAGTGTTCGGCGTAAGTACAGCGAATATGCCGACATTTGGTCTGATAGATCAATGAAGGTTTTACTTTTTTTGTAGTCGACAACCATTATAGGTTTGCTAATTTTCAGTCTTCTGGAAGTTACATGCACCAATGAACTATCGTGCTTCGAACTCAGCATCAGAACATCCCTTTTGTCCTTCCACTTCATAACAACGATCTTATCTTTGTTCTGCTCAGCACACTTTTCGCCTTTTTTGATTTTGGCCTTTACAACTTTTACTGAGTTATTCTTTCGATTTATGTGAAGGGTCTGACTAAATGCGTTTCTCTGCTGACCAAAAAGTTTGCCAGAGAAACGCTTGTGTACCAGTTATCACAGAACAAAGTCCTTCCGCTATCCAAAAGACCGTCCATCAATTCCATCACGACCTTCTTAGAACAGACAAATTATCCACTCCTTCCCTTCCGGTATAGACTTTGAAAGCCCTCCAGGAGCACAAAGTTTAAATAGTTTTATACCATACCTGTGCCTTTTATTGGGGATATATTGACGGAAAAAAATTCTGCCACGAAAGGGAACATTGCTCTCGACAATGCAAACTTCTTCTTCAGGAGTGTAAGTTTCTTTGAATTTTACTTGAAGCAGCTCTACCAAACTTAAAAGTTTTGACAATCGATCGTTGGTAGGAATGCTGTTATCCGCGAAGTGCAACATGTATGCAAAACCTCGAAACGGTTTCGGCTCATAACTTTGCGCATGTTATTTCATAAAGTGGGCTTTTTGATCCCAGAAAATTCCAGATCTCTGAAGCTGTTGGTTTCGGTCCATTTAAGCAGCGATTCGATTTGTTTCTTTTACGATGAGAGATACAATTTCATTACTGGCAAAAAAAATTATAGAAATCAAGTAGATCAGTTGTTCATGAACATCAGATGCTACGCCATTAGTTGGAAAATTATCAGCAAATGTTTGCCTTGAACCTGTAGCAGGCTGCCATTGAAGACGTCAAGTAGATGTTTGAATCCCATCATCCGAGCGCTCTGGTACGCAAAGCTTATCTTCTGAAATGTGGTGTTCAGTATCTGAGTTGGAAGTTTCGTCTTCGGTTTGGTAATTTTCATCATCCAAAGAATTATCTGAAAGTTCCGGGGTACCATCGCTGTCTGTTGCCATCATGCGTTGCATTTCACTCTCCAACTCTGAGTTATTCAAAAGTCAAAGAAAAAAATAAAAGAATACTTTTTTTCCAAACAACATCAAAAATTAAGAGTGTCCACGATTGAACACTTGGTCGCACGATGCAATTTTACATTCTGGGACAATGCATGGTAATTCTATCTATTTGAAATGCAGGAGGGCCATCGGGAATTCATGGGGCTTGAAACCGAAACAGGTCCACTGGATATATGAATGCGTAATAAAACCCATCATCTTCTACGGTGTAGTTGTATGGTGGCCAGTGATGAGCAGAAAGTATGCAAGAGATTTGCTAACTAAGGTGCAGCGTATGGTCTGCCTGGGTATTACAGGAGCACAATCCTCAACACCAACCGCGGCCATGGAAGCTATACTAAACATTCTACCAGTGCACCTCGAAGCGAAGAAGATTGCCGGCATTTCAGCCTCACGGCTTAGAACTATCGGCCATTTCATCGATTCTGCAAATACGGGACATCGAAAAATCACCGAAATGATAAGAGTAATGACACCACTCATTGATTGCCCCAGTGATGTTGTTGAAAAATCGTATACTTATCAGGGGAATCAGGGGCTGGCATCTTTAGTGCTAACCCGCCGATTGAACTTGCTATTTACCTAGAACCATTTGTATCGGTGTTCCAAGCAGAAGTCTGTGCAATTATGAAGGCAACTGAAATACTCGCAGAAGACACCAGCGAAGGGAGGCAAATCGACATCTGCTCGGACAGCAAAGCAGCAATTAGCGCGATTACAAACCCCATGTCGAAATCACGACTAGTAAGGGAGTGCAAAACTAAATTGAACTTACTGTCCAGACGCAATAGAGTCCGTCTCACATGGGTACCGGGGCACGAAGGTGTACCGGGTAATGAAAAGGTAGATGAACTAGCAAAGAAAGGAGCAGGCAACACAGAACTGAAGCCGGATAATACAATAGGGGTCTCTCTGACAACTATTAAAACAATAATCAATGAAAAGATACGACAGGAGTTCAATAACTACTGGACGAATCTAGACACGTTCAAAGTGGCTAGATCTGTAATAACTAAACCGAGTAACAACAAAGAAAAAAGAGCTCTTAACTCAAGCATAACACAATTGAGATTGATTGTAGGACTTTTAACAGGGCACATCAATCTCAACAAACATTCGTTCAGACTCGGGATAGCTGATACAACAATCTATGCCAACTGTGAGGAGGAGGAGGAAGGTATAGAACACTTCCTCTGCCACTGCCCTGCTACAGCGAGGCTAAGACTGAAAATTCTGGGATCCCCAAGGATTTCGGATATTACACACCTCAGTATGAAAGGAATCGGGGATATATTGGAGGACGAACACTACGATTCCCCGATCACTATACAATATAGTTTCCAGTTGATACTACCCATGATCCCTAGACCTAAATCCTCTCAATACATAATTCCCAAAACACAGCACTATTCCTTACAGTTACATAGATGAGGGGAACACAACGGGCCCAATGGAGGCCTAAGTGAAGAGCATAAGCTCACCCTCTTAAACCAACCAACCAACCAGGGAATTCTATCACGATCTCTGATGACCTCACTTAGCGAAACATAAGGCATATTTTCCTCATCTGTTTTATCAACAAATTCAATGTTTTCATTTGTCATTGTAGGTGGAAAAGGTTTCAAAACATTTCTCAGGTGCTCAGCAAAGAGCCCAACCTTCCTCTTTGGGTATCCGATCCATTTCCCATCAGATGTTTTCAGTGGGGGTTCTTGTAATTGGGGTCTTTTTTAAACGTTAAAAGGAATAAGACATTTTTTGTATTATGCACTACTTATGCACGTAATAGATGAGCTGAGTATCATTAGCAAGAAATAAGACTACCATTGCTAAGATACCACTTAGCTCGTGAAAAATGCAAATTTTAAGTCGAATACACATTTATTCCGTAGTTATTCAAATTGATTCAGAACTATGTTCCTTCATAACTACATTACTACGAGTAAAATGATTACGACTGAGATTTTATGTTCTGACATACTCTACGTATAAGCTTGATCCCGAAGTACGCAATCCTCCAAAATGTTCGACTTCACTCCAAGGCAAATGGAGAAATTGTTTTTGAAAACGGTGCAAGAAAACCTATGTGGGTACAATATGGGTACCGAATTTTGTTTTCAAAATTATGTGTACGCAACTTCCAAAATGCTAGTTTTTTTTTCGATTTAAATGGGAACCTATTATTACTATTTGTTCTTGAGTGCGAATACCTGCGTACAGAATGAAGATGGAAGCAACGTTAAGGTCAACGGAGAGCTCTAAAGAGGCATGAATTTGGACGATCTCTGATTCCAGCAAGACGACACTCCTACCATGCAAGCCATCCAACAATCGATCTTTTGCGCACTAAGTTCAATAATCGTGTGTTCTGCCGTTTTGGTGATGTTCCTTGGCCTCCGTAGAATTGCGATTGCAAAATTTGACCGACAGGATGGGCTACTGCAATGAAAGTGTACTCTCTTCAACAAAGCAAACAACTTTTAAAAAAATGCAAAGGATATCTTTATCTTCTTCCTCTTCTTTTTCTTACGACGAAGTTATGATCCGGAGTAGAAGAATCACAACCCTCGCACTTTACTACATCCCTACTGGTTCGCCTGTGGCGTTTGCCGGTGTGACCTCAGGAAGGCTTTCCGGTTTGGGATCACTTCGTCACTGAGGCTAATCAAATGCTGATGTTTTTGCATTTGTGTGATCGAGTTGTTTTTTGGTCTGCCTTTTTTGCACGATTGTGTAGGAACGTTGATTGATATTGCCTTTTTGACGGGGTTCGAAGGATCTCTCCTTTGAACATGACAATACCAACTGAGCGGATCGTGCTCTATATTGCTTGTGATGGGTTCTATTACATGAACGCTTCCTCGAATCTTCGAACTTCTTATTCTATCAAGCTTAGTTAATCCTGCTGTCATTGCCCTCATACTTTTTGTACATTATCCAGCATTGTGCACCGTATGTGAGCGCCGGATGTACAACTGCGGTGTAGAGCCTTCCTTTCAGCTTAGGGGACATTTTTCGATGACAGAAGTTTTCCCGCCACTTCATCGGCCCTACGCTTACGCGATGATTGATGTCATCATCACAAGTTGCTTTGCTATTGATCATATATCCCAGACATTTGAAATTTCCGCATTTGGGAAGCACTTTTCCATTCAAGTAAATGTCTTGAATAGGCCGGTGTGAATCAGAGAACGGGCAGCACAGACTCTCTCTCTTTTTTGAACTAATACGGTACCCATTTCCCTCCAAAATATCCACCCATACATCAAGTGCTCGTTACAAGGGACGTTTGATCTTCACCTATGACAGCTCCATCATCAGCAAAGAATAACTGATGCACTTTGGGGTTCATCACTTTTCTTTCAATCAGATAATTAAGGACTGCAATAAAAAGCAAAGGACTGATGACGCTTCCCTGGTGTATACCGACTTTGATTGGGAACTCTTCGGTGGTTCCTTTTGGACATCTTACTCTTGTACTTGTACTCTTGTACTCTTGCTCCCTCATATATGTACATGATCTCTTGCTTGTCTATCAAAGGCTTTTTCAAAATCAACCAACACCATATGCAAGTCCTTTAAGGAATCGCGATGTTTTTTCATTATAATCCTTATACTTTAGATTGCATCTGTTGTTGACTTACCCGAGACAAACCCGCACCGTATTATTTTCCGCAGTCGGCCATCTAATACGCGCTCAACGATCTTCATGGTTTGTGACATCAGCTTGACAGAACGGTAATTATCACAGTTTCGCGTATCGCCCTTTCCTTTGTGCAAAGGAAGAAGATAACTTTTTCTCCACTGTTAGGCATTGGATCACCGCCCATAAGTTTGAAGATAAAAATCATGACCCATCTGGACCCGATGTCTCCCATCATTTTCCAGAATTCAGAGGGTCTTGGAGTATTTGACAGCATTCCTAACTTCTTCAACAGTAATGTCGGATACATCGCCATGGTTTATGGTTGCTCTTGGAAAATTCTTTCA
This sequence comes from Pocota personata, assembly GCA_963082735.1. Lineage (NCBI taxonomy): Eukaryota > Metazoa > Arthropoda > Insecta > Diptera > Syrphidae > Pocota > Pocota personata. The sequence goes on from OY720429.1 coordinate 242,799,098, forward strand.
GAAGTCTTCCGCAATACTGTGGCCATCTGTGGATAATTTTGTCGTCTTCCACAAGTAGCTGTCCTTGAACATTGTTAACGCACTTTGGGGAACGAATCTCCTGAGCATTTCCTCATCTCTGGGCGACTATTTTGAGTAAACAAATTTCATTAAAATCTTTAATACTTTTTATTTTATTTATTTATTAAATCCTACAGTCATACTAAAATTGATGATGATCTGGAGATAATTTAATTGAAAACGTGCTCTGTAGGAAAAAGTTAAAAAAATCGGTCAAGTGCGAGTCGGGCCTCGCGCTTTTAATGCAGCGTGTCGTTATTTTACAAGTAACTGCATCCTTAGTTTAATTCATCTATAATACACAGAAAAAGGGAAAACTATAATCGTATTTGAAAGGATCAGGTCAAACAAGCACTTTTTGTTTCATCTCTGCCTCTATGTTGGTTTTCACATGGCTCACTCAAGAGCCACTCAAGAGATTTTGCCACGGTTTTGATCTTTTTTTTTAACAAAATTGAAAATTTTTTTACATTTTTTAGACTCCTTGAAACTTCACCTTTAAATTGATACGCCGGCTTGGTGTGCTTTTAGCTTGTTACAAAGGTTACACAACATAATATTTTTAAGCATTTCAGGCCACTACATCCAACGGCTCAAAAGTCACAGGTTTTGATAGACACACGGATAAGCAGGCTGTCAGCCATAGTATTGAATACAATACTGTTCCGTTTTCACTCTGACATGAAATACTGAAAAGGACTTAAAATTATTAATAAAATTTCTTTTACGCATATGTGGGTCGAGAGGCTTTCTCTTAAAAGAAAAATAGTATGTAAATATATTTAGCTGTTTCTTGGAAATTTACGTGCATCATGCTGAGTTCACTTTCTGTATATACCCGTATGAGTTAACGTTCATGTAATTTCACTACAAATCCTGTGAGCACCAGTAATATAAATAGACTACAAGCTGTTAATAGTAAGACCCAATTATATCTTAATCTATTTTTGGTCCGCATCGATCCTAAAATAAACGTTCAATAATGTCTACAAGAATATTTTGAGAAAACCGCCATCGAATTATAAAGCAATCAATCTAAAATTAGCACACGTATCCTTACCCTTGCCACGCACATAAAAAGCTGGAAATATAATTTCATCGACGACTTCATGGAGTTTCAGCTTTTCCAATTCATTATGTTAATAGTATTTTGAGAACACTTTATATTTGATTCTTAGTTCATGACTTCAGTATGAAAAACGCCCGTCTGTCCGTTAGTCCATCCGTCCATAAATGGTGAGCTGGGAACATGAACTTTGTTATATAGTTTTTCTGAAATCCGGAGCAGTACAAGTGTAGAAATTGTTGAAATCCGCCAACTATTTTGTTCATTATTTTTGCTAAGAACTGAAAATATTGTCTGGGTGGAATATATGGAGATTGACTTTTTCTATATTTCGTCCATACATTATACATACAAGTAGCTACAAACACTTTTTAGGGGCGTTTTCTTAAAAAAAACATGGTTGATGATTAAGTTCTATCTTATCAGAATACGTGAATTTCGGTTACAAATTTTGGGCGACGCGGCCACTTTCTACTAAGGAAAAATTGTAGCAACAGTTTTGTGATAAAATTTCTTAAAAATCGAGGAAATATCCTCTGTATCAAACGATATCATATAATCTGTTTCAAAAATTGGGGTTGGAGCACATGTAGTTTCAACAAGACCACTCATAGCGAGAACTTTTCCAAGCCGTATTATCTCTCGTTTTGGCGATTTGCATTAGTCCGTAAGATCACCGAAACTAACCATTCCGGACTTCTTTCTTTGGGGTTATTTGATCTATTTGGTTTATGTCAACAAGCCACAGATTATTGCAGCCTTAAAGATGAATATTAGATAAAAAATAGAGAACATACCGGCGGAAGTATTGCGAAAAGTGGTGGAAAGTGTGAAACTTTAATAGGTTACTTGACCGTCGTTTACATTATGCACTCATAAATTGCAACACGCACCACGTCCATTGGAATATTGTTCACTTATCCGTACAGTGCGTGCTTAAACGAACAAAATCTGGATTACCTGACGGCTAATCGTCTGCTATGAAGTCCGGCACATTCTGACGCTTCTTTGGATGGCCGGGCATAGACTCTGTCATTTTGCTCATTGAACGATTCCTCAATAGTAATAATTTTTTCATCCGTGAATAAAATTTACCTGTGACTATTTTGGGCGTACCGCCGGCGGAGAGCTCTCGATCTTTCATTCCGTTTTTGCTTTAATTGGGATGTGAGTAAGTGGACGGGAGTCGTACGAAATACCAGATATTAGAAATTGAATCCAACTAGCTATTTTCTCCTCAGACAAAATACTCACGAACAAAATTTCCAACGAATCAAACTTTTTTGCCAAAATCTCCACTAAATCTCCAAATTCTCAGTGCTCATGTCTATGTACGCTATCTGACATTTGCATGACTCCCAGTGAATCATTCGATTAAATTGGCAAAATCCCGAAAATACAACGTTCTGAAAATCCAAAATTCCGAAATGATTACACGCCACGTAGCGGCTCCGTGAGCACTTGCATGTGATGCCGAAAGCCGTCCGGTGTATGAGTCGAAAAGATGTCCTATAGTGTGAAATCCTTTTATCCCGCGAAGCTGGTCACCCAAGTACTGTTCAAATGCAGGCACCTGCCAGACAACAAGCAGTTACCCTTTTGAAATTTACCCTTTTTGGATTTTCGGGTTTTCGGGATTTTGGATTTATTAGATAGGGGATTTTAGCCCTAAGGGAGATATCAGTGTGGGGATTTTGGGTGTAGTGATTTTGTCTCGGGGATAATGTTTTTTGAAAATTACCTTTTTTTGGATTTTTGGGTTTTTGGGATTTTATATTTATTAGATAGGGGATTTTAGCCCTAGGGATTCTCTCTTTGAGGGAGATATCAGTTTGGGGATTTTGGGTGTGGTGATTTTGTCTCGGGGATAATGTTTTTGGGAAAACATCACCAATCTTAAGTGGGCAATGTACCTTTTATATGCGTTGGGACCCAAATCTTCTTTAAAAATGCGAGTATCTGCGATATGTTAATTTCTCTTGACAAGATTTTTAGCTTTCACAGCGATTACCGATTAATCCTGGCTTTAACAGCTTTGGTTGCTTGTGATGTTCTGACAGTGCGAGGGCGTCTGAATCTTTCACGGTTAGTTACTCCAACAGTGTCCTCAAACAATTTAAAAGATCAAGGTCAGGACAATATCGAATCCTTCCATTTTACACTTGTGAAAGCCAATCACCACAACACAGTTTTCAGTATCGCCCCAATCCATATTTACAAACGCCTTTTGTGTAAATCATTTTGGGCGTAAATTTAGTCACTCATTAAATTCCTGCCAATATATGTACATAAAATAGATGTCTGCAATACTAGTTTCACGATGAGTGCGTTTAAATGCGTACCTGTATTTACGACATGACTAGGTATATCGTCCAAATGGCCGCCTCTGGCAGTGGTGCAGATATATTTTGCATAGCATTTTGCTACATTTCGGGTGTTATTTCTCCAAAAATGTGACCCAATGATGCCGCCGGCTCAAATGGCGCACCATATAGTAACTCTACGAGAGTGTAAAGGTCTTTTGTGTTTCAATTGAGAATTTTCAATGCCCCAATAGCGGATATTTTGTTTACTAACAAAGCCAGTTAACTCGAAATGAGCTTCGTCACACATGATTTTTCGTCAATATGGAGCTGCAAAAGTTGTTCACTCCACTCTCGCAGCTGCATATAGTCATTGTTCATTGTTGGTTGAGTCAATTGAATTTTATGCGGGTACAAATGCAAATCTTTTTTTGATTATTTTAAACAAAATTGTTGGGGGTACCCGGACATTCATCAATATTGTCTCACATTGCAGCAATATTTTGTGCCGAACGTATGCTGCGAACTCTGTTGGACTTTACTTTACCAGCCAGTGTACTCGTATACTGAGTTTCATAGTTATTCATTATAGGCTGAATGGTTGACTTGCTATTATAAATTAATAAATATGAAAATTTCTTCGCGTTTTCACAATTGAACGATTATTTAGATAAAATGTTTTAAAAACTTCAAAACGAAGTTTAGGCGCTCCATAATAAAGAGTGTCCCAAAATTCACGTAAGATTTGAATTTTGCGCCATTTGTGCTGTACAGTGCTGCCAATGGAAAAAAAAAGATAGCGTGACAGTTGACAGTTCAGGGTTATTAAAAGTGGAGTGCTACACGAAAGAACAACGCGTTTTCATTGTTGAGTAATATTTTAAAAATAATGATGCTGAAGATGCTGATTTTTTAAATAAAATCATATTCAACGATGCCTCCACATTTTCATCTTGATGACTTTGTTAATCGTCGAATTTGGGGTACAGAAAATCTACGAGTGATTGTTGAGCAACAAATGCATCGACAACGTGTCACTATTTGGTGCGGATTTTGGGCTGGAGGCATCATCGCTCGCTATCGCGACATGCCTAAATTGCAAGATATGGATGTGGACGACATGTGATTTCAACAAGACGGTGCCACATGCCGAACTGCCCGAGAAACAATTCAATTACTTCATGAGTCTTTTCCTGGTCGTGTAATTTTTCGATGCGATTTGTTGCCGCTGGACTTTTTTCTTTGGGGTTTTTTGAAGTCTAATATTTATGTCAACAATCTCACGACTACTCACGTTTTAAGGGAGCAAATTGAGCGCTGTATCAATGAAATTCAGCTAAATTTATGCAAAACGGTAATGGAAAAGGACAATTTTCGACATAGGAGTGCCCGATATGCTATTTCAAACATAACCCAATACTGTATACTTTACGAATCAATAAAATATTTACAATTTTTAATTAAAAATCTGTGTTTTCTATCATAATTAATTCTTGCGAGAATTTTGGGACACTGGAACATAAACCTGTACTTCTTGGTGTTTCATTTTCACCACGTTTTCCTCAAATTAGTTAAATAAAATGCTGAGCAATAATACAAAATCATATATTTCTTCACAGAACATGCAAAATATGTCAAATAAAATAAAATAATGTATCATAGATAATTAAAAACACTTTGTTGTTTCATTTTAGGTCCAACTAACGGTTGTGATACTTTTTTTTTTACACAGACCAAACCATCGGGATCAATATAATAAAAAATTGAAATTAAATTTTGTGTACAAACTATACGTAAAGTCACCAAGATGGTGATAATCATACAATTAAAGATATTAGAACAGAAAGATTGATTTGGGTCGAAAAAGTACCAAGGGATGGATGAAATTTAAAGGAAATTTCCAAATCTAGGAGCACTTAAACTCAATTTCGTTTGTTTCTCTTTTCTACTTGGTGGCTGTTGGTTTCTGTTCCCCGCTGAGACTCGAACTTTCTCCGTCTCGGGTCACAAGTTTTCCTACACACTACCTACTACACCATTGCCACTCATTCTTGTGCATAAAAGTACGTTTATGTTGTTGGTTTTTATTTAATTTTGATAACTAAATTTAAAGTTATTTTGAGGACATACCTTCTCAAATTTGTACTGCATATTTTGAAGTTTTTTTTAGTGCATAGTTATACATGAAAATCCGGACCCCAGTAATAACCAATTCTAGTACAACAATAATAATCTGTTTGTTTTTTTTCTATTTTATTTATTTATTTATTTTCAGAAAATATTTTACATTGGTTATATGTTTCCACGAAGTCATATAAAGTCTTTTCTGCAGAAGATCGAGTTTCAAAAACTTGTAATGAATTTTAGATAGCAAGCTTAGTTTAACTACATTTCTACATTTCATTAATTAAAAGAGAGAAAAAATTAACTGATGTTTACGAAAACAGTTTTATGTAAGTGGATTTGAAAATTAGCTACGTATTTGAATTCGTGTTGAGAAAAAAGTTCTTTATGTTTTTTTTCCTAGTTTTTATATTTGTAATATTTTTTAGTTCTTGTGGAATTGTATTGGGACCTATGGTACACTGCATTTAAGCTAACTTCTCCCGTAGTTATTGCAGAAACGGGGCTTTTGAAGCATACCTTGTGTCCGCCTTCTGGTGTTGATCCCAAGTTGAATTGGTGTTATGAATCGAGTGTCGTCATAGTACTCCAGTATAAGGGTCATCTTAAAAATATCTTATAACTTTAAAGTGTTCTTTTTCAGGAACATTTCGCAGATTATCTGCACTTATCTTTTTCAATGCGGTGTTTTGTAGTTTTTTTAGTTTTTCTATGTATGTTTTAGAAGCATTACCCCATGCGAGTATTCCACACCTCAGCTTCGATTCCACTAGGGCATAGTAGACTTGTCTCAACACGGACGTTGTGGCATGGAACTTTAGATGGGTAAGTGCATATAAAGCGTTTTAAGGCTCATGCGCAACTCATTGATATGCGTATCCCACAGAAAATTGCTGTCAATGGTTACTCCCAGATATTTGTAGCTCTCCACTACCTCAATCGGACAGCTAGTTGAGCTACTGTAGGAATCATTTCTAAAAAGAATTTGTTGTTGAGTAGCCTTGAACTGCGGACTTCGTATGTGCATCATTTGATCGTTAGGCCGTGATCATGACACCATTTCACCGCATTATCGAATTCCTCCTGCATAATTGCTGTTGCCGTATCCAAAGATCTGTGGCGCACCACTATCGCCGTATCGTCTGCATACGCAAATGGTATGGCCTGCTTGAATTCTCGAAACAGCTCGTTGATATATAAAATAAAAAGTATTGGACCCAATTTTGATCCTTGAGGGACTCCATATTGCACCCGTTCCTTTTGACTATATGTCTGGTTGATTTTTACACAGAAATGTCTGTTGTTCAAGTATTCTTTTAGCCAATCTGCCATCATACCTCTTATGCCAATGTTTTCCAGTGCTTCTATTAGCTTATCATGGTTCAATGTGTAAAAAGCCTTTCTGAATTCCACGAACAGCACTAGTATATGGTAGCTTTTGTTTAGGCTTTCGTTGATACAATTTTTTCTGAAAAAAGTACTGGCTCGGGTTTATGAGGGAATTTTTGGCGATGAAATCTTGAAGCCTCTTTGTTATGACCTCTTCAAGACACTTTTCAACTATCGGCAATATCGATATAGGTCTGTAATTGTTGAGCTCACTTTTGGTACCTCCTTTATTGGCCTAACTACAGCGGTTTTCAAAGTTGCAGGGATTTTTGCTTGGTTTATGCTAAGATTCACGATTTTGCACAATATTGGGATGAATATGTCCACATGTCTTTTTATATCCCCGGCTCTTATGCCATCCAAACTTGGCGACTTGCTGTCGCTGAGCGAAACAATTATTCTTCGTATTTCTGAGAAACTTGTTTACTGATCTTGCTAATCTTGAACTTGTATGTGTCGATGTAACGGCGTCGCATTGATGGATAATGTTTTTTATCTGAGTGCCAAAATTGTTTGCAAATGCACTAGCGAGCTTATTCAGCCACATTTTGCCAGAGAAGTTCTTTGTTACAGTTTCATCAACTCCAGGCTTTTTCCTTCCTAGTATTTCGTTTATAAGACTCCATGTTTTACGCGGGTCAGATCTGATGTGGCAGAACTTGGTTTTATAGAAAAAGGATTTTTGTGCCATTATTTCCTTGTTTAGTTTGTTCCTGAAAGTCTTATAGTCCAGTTCGTAAGATTTGTTCAGTCTGTTGTTTTTCCATCTTCTGTAAAGTTCGTCTCTTCTTTTATATTTGTCGATTAATTCAGTAGATATCCATGGCTTAAATTTTCTTCTACTTTTCATTTGTTTGTTAGATGAAGCTCCATCATAAATATATGTAATTTTATCATGAAGTTTCTGATAAAGTGATACAGCATCACTTTCATTAATGACTTCATCCCAATTTGTTTTTGCAATTAATTCGTTAACCTTTATGTTAGATATATAGGACAAGCTGACTGTATTTTCTTTAACAGCAGATTTATGACTTGGTGGGAAGTATATGATTGGGTAATGATCAGTAATACAACTCTCAATTACAGCTGAATTAATTTGATTATTCATAAAATTGGTTAAGATGTGGTCAATCGTTGTTTTGGATCCTGTATTCGGGTCTACCCTGGTATACTCGGTTATCACGCCAGCATCTCCAGATATTCTTTTACACCATATAAATCCAAATCATTCACATTGATGTTCATATCACCCATTAACATAATCTCGTCCATTTTTCCCAGTTGTCCAACGTTGTTTCCGAATTCTTCAATAAACGCTTTTCGGCTGTAACCTGGTGGTCTGTATACATACCAGTGGCGTGGGGTGAAATTTCAAGAGAGGGAAGCCGAAAAAATTTTAAGTAAAATGTTTTATTCAAGACTTACTATTTTGGTGCTTATTTGAAACACAGACTTAAGATATGCAATCCAAGCCACCTTTGTTATACTTTAAGTCATTGGAATTTACGTAGACAATTAAAAAAAAGTAGCTTCGAAAGAAGCTGTCAGATCAGATTAAGGTTTTTATTATTTAGTCGTTCTATTTACAAATTGGCTTAAAACTAGACTTATTACTATAAATTTAATGTTGGCTCAACAATAGATATTTTGTCATCCGGCATTGAATTAGAAAAATATTCATATTTTGATTTGTTTAATAATCAAAGAAAATATATGAACTAAAGGAACTATACCTATTCTTAATCTGACTTGAAACATTATCTATAATTGCTACACATATTCGGCTATTGCTGAAATAAATCAAAGAATGACTTCCATTGTTTATAATCACCATTGAATGTTGGTAACTTTAACACGGGTAATTTCAGCTCGTGGTGCGTATTTTCTGTAGTGCCGTCTTGCCTCGTACCAACTGCATGCTTGATCTCAAATGCATCAATCTTCTTTTGTACATTCACCATAATATTTTCGTAAATCTCCTCTAATTCTTCGTGCTCGTTTATGTAGTCTTCATCAAGTATTTCTATTGCCTGTTCTATTATATCGTTATGCGTTCCAACTATATTCTCCCATTGGCTTTGCATTGCCTGCTGTTTATGGACATAGTATGCTTTTGATGTCTGCAATGATTTCTCCATCCTATCCACTGATCTGAAGAATGCTTGTTTTTGCGCTTCTTGGCGTTTCATTCTTCTTTTTTGCTCTTCATCTTGCTGATCCTTAACGTCGTTCGGTGACTTTCTGTATCCTGATGTTGTAGTTATTGGCCTAGCTGTATCCGAGTTGTCAACTAGTCCTGCTGCTCTTGGTAATGGATTCGCGGTCTGGGCCTTAGATTCTTCTTCCAATACCTCCCTCAGCTTGTCTTCTAACTTGTTCCGTATTGTCGTCATCGTTGCTTCTACTTGCTTGTAGAAGTTGGCTTCAATGTATGGATGCTTTTCGCTGAAATGCCCGTGCTTTCGTATTTCTTTATCTCCGTTCTCAAACTCCTTCCAGTGATGGTCGAGGTCATCTAATCGTTCTTTGATGAATCCCTTTGTTCGTCTTATTTTGGGTTTTTTCGTTTACTTTTCGGATATTTTCTTTATCCATTCCGCTCTCTCACGTTGTAGTTAAACCAAATCGTCTAAAATCGTCATTTTTATCTCGTATCTCGTTTCTCTTTTTTTTACACTTGTCACTACTTTTAAACTTTAAACTTCACACTTTTGTTCTATTCTCCTAGTCGTAGTTCAGTAACTCGAAGAACCAATTATGTTGATATATTATTATGTCTAACTAAGACCACCTTACCACTGGTGGGGGGTGGTTATAGTTTAACATTTATACACCTTTCTGTTGGAGTTGTCGTATTCAAATCCGACGTAAAATTTTATTTCACACATTTTTATAGTATAAATTATGCTGACACGCATACTAATATTACCTGATCTCTTATTGCATAAAACTTAAAATACGTGGGAACTGCTGCTGACTCGGCGGCGCTGAACAAAACTGATATCAATGATAAACAGTTTCCCGCGGCGTCTGTTTCCCGTAAGGTGCATATGTACGCAATTGTACAGCTATAATTTGTATTTGAATCAGTTCTAAGTAGTCGGCGTTTGCGTTGATGTTCTGAGCAGTCATTTACGCTCTCATAGATTGAGTCAAATGCGTTTAAAAATTCAGAACGAATCCATGACTCAAAAGCCTCGATCTCTTGCTTCGCAAGCTCTATGTCAGTTCGTTTATTTTCAGTAACATGCAATAAAAAACAGAATTCTTTGTCCTGCAGTTTGTACAACAAACTTTTGGACATAGCCAGAGTATCATTATCCCATTCTCGTGGTTCACATAAAATCTGTTCAAAAGTTTTTATAATATCTTCTCTGCAATTGAATAAGACGTTCACTATACGCAAATGATATTGCCATCGAGTCTCTGATACTTGTCTTTAGCAGATTGGTCCTTTTAGATTATTTATTAAAAAACCAAACGATACTACTAACGAAGCCAAAAAATAATTTCAACTCAGGAATGCTTTCTAACGATTTAGATAACACTAGATTCAGAACATGTGCATAACAGGGAATAAAAATAGCCATTGGGCATATATTCCGGATTCTTATTTGGACTCCACCAGGACTGACCTATTAACTTTTCTTTACAGTTAAAACTACCTAAGACATTTATAATTTTATCGCACAAAATAACCGCGTTTCGACCGAAACTCACGTCAAAGAAATCTTTCTTGTATTCTATTTTCTACTAAATGACGCACTCCTCGTGCAATACTAAGCTGTTCTCTGTGGCTCACATCTGGCGTTTCATCGACCATCACAGATACAAATTTTATTGTACTGATTTGATCCTTAATTTCGGATTTGATGAGTACAGCGATACTATATATCAAGTCATTTTGAATGTCATTGGAGAGGCCGGAAAAAATGTAGTTTTGGGAACTTGAACTTTGTTCTAAATGCGAATCCATTAAATGGTCGTACTTAGCCAAGTATGAAAGGGTTTCAATATAATTACCGCGATTATCTAATCCAGATTTTTCGTCGTGACCACGGAATACGTCCTAGAAGAATTACAGTGTCTATGAAACGCTTCATTAAATCGCGATCAACTTTTCTATTATGAGCCTCGTAAGAATTCCCTAAAGAAGTCTCTATGCAATATTCGCCAAATTCATGCAAATGCAAGCAGCTGCGTATATGCTTTTCGGTTTGAATATGTTTTTTGGAAGAATTAATAAAATTGTTTATATCAAAGAAACCTCTATGACTCCAAACACTAGGAGAATTAGAAAAAAGAAGACAAGGAAAACAAAACATTCTATTTAATTTGCAACTGCCAGTCAGCCATGGATTCTTTTTGTAAAAAGACTAATGAAAATGTTTCTGATACCCATCCTTTCGCGTATAATCAATTTTCATTGATGGTGTCGAGCGACCTAGTTCTATAACTTTTTTTTTTTACAAAAAAGAAAGCTTACTACTGTACTCGTGGGTTTCTTTTAGAAGAAAATCAGTTAAACAACACTAAAAATTAACTAGAGACATATTGTCTAAGAATATTAAGAATGTTCAATGGCACACCTCTTGAGTAGATTTATAATTACTTACTTGGTATATAGCTAATAACTATTCACTTAGCTATGTATTACATACTTATACTTATTATCTTCTTTAATTTGAATTTGTATATTTTCATATGACACACTTTCAGAAGTTCGTATTGGGTTTATAACTTAATTCGTGCGGTTTTTTTTGTCAAAATTTGAACGTTTTTTTAAGAAAAACATGTACAATAGTATTATTCAAAGTATTGCCCATCTGAAGCTATGACTTTTTCCCATCTTTCTGGCAATTTGTGGATCCCATCCCAAAAGAACTGCGCCGGCTTGGCAGCCAAGAATGAATCAAGCCAATTTTTGATATTCTGCTCTGATGTGAACCGTATTTCAGTGAGGGCGTTCTGCATCGACCGGAACAAATGGTAGTCAGAAGGGGCAAGGTCTGGGCTATAAGGCGGGTGGGGTAAAACTTCCCATCCACTGTTTTCCAAATAGTTCTTAACCGGAATAGCAACGTGGGGCCGAGCGTTGCCATGATGGAAAATTATTGCCTCGTGTCTGGTCGCATATTCCGGGCGTTTTTCGGCTACTGCTCTCTTCAAACGGATTAATTGTGTTCGGTAGCGTTGTCCATTGATGTTTCACCCGGTTTTAGCAGATCATAATACAGCACACCCTTCTGATCCCACCAAATACAGAGTATTACCTTCGCGCCATGGATATTCGGCTTTGCCGTTGATTTGGCTGGTTGGCCGGGCGCTTGGGGTTGTCGTAATGGATCCATTTTTCATCACCAGTAACAATCCGATGCAAAAATGACTTCCTTTTGTGGCGTTCCAGCAGCATTTCGGACATGCAAAACCGCCTTTCGACGTCTCTCGGCTTGAGTTCATGTGGAACCCAATTTCCTTGCTTTTGAATATATCCAGCTGCTTTTAAACGTTTTGGAATGGCTGCTTGAGTGACACCCAAAGATTCTGCGAGCTCTTCTTGTGTTTGGCAACAATCTTCATAGAGTAATGCTTCCAGCTCTTCATCTTCAAACTTTTTTGGCTGCCCAGGACGTTCATCGTCTTACAAGCCAAAATCACCACTTTTAAATCGTGCAAACCACTTTTGGCACGTTCGCTCAGCTAGCGCATGTTCACCATAAACTTCCACCAAAATACGATGACTTTCGGCAGCAGTTTTCTTCATATTAAAGTAATGAAGAAGAACTCCCCGCAAAAACACTTTTTCAGGCACAAAGTTCGACATATTTGAGTGAAAAAAAATTATTGTTGTTTACCCTTCAAATGAATGACATATACTGAAATGACGTACAATGACAGTAGCTTTCCAACGCATGTTCCAATGGCATAATAACAATGGAATAATACAAGTTACGCCATCTCTTAGCAAACCGCATGAATTAAGTTATTGACCCAATACATATTGAATGTATTTACGTATTAATTTAATTTTAATTTAATTTAATTTTGGTGGGGCAAAATGTCCCATTTATTTGGCTTAATACAAGCTAGAAAAAAATACAATACAATACTTACAATACTAGAACTAAAAACTAAGACTTATAACTAGGAGTTAAAGCTAGGGCTTATGTAGAAGGAGGCTAAGTTTAATGGAGGAAGAGCTACGGTTGAAATCAAAAATGGAAATGTTTGAGTTTACTTTCCGTAGCATACGGGAAATTGGTTCGTTGGAGCCGTAGGACGTGCGGTGGGTTGGCAGATAGAAGAGACGGGGGTGTCTTAAATTACGAGGGTTAGTATTTAAGAAGATGGAGTTGTAAAGAGACGGGCAATCGATAGAGCCTGAGAGGAGGCGATGAATGAAGAGAATGTCTGCAGCATCTCTCCGGTCCTCAAGGCTATTCAGGTTAATGAGTTTGAGGCGGTCATGATAGGGAGGCAGAATTAGGGGATCGTTCCAAGAAAGACCGCGGAGGGCAAATCGAAGAAAACGTCGTTGTATGCTTTCGATTCTGGCTACATGAACTTGCTGATAGGGTGACCATGCTTGGCTGGCGTATTCGAGGAGGGGGCGGACGAAAGTGATGTAGAGAGATCTGGTTACGTAGGGATCAGAGAATTCCTTTGACCACCGTTTAATAAACCCAAGGGATGAATTGGCTTTACGAATTATCTCGTCAATATGCGAACGGAAATTAAGTTCCCGGTCGTACAATATGCCAAGGTCACGAAGAGACTGTACGATGGGTATAGGTTGATCATTAAGAAGGTAAAGACGGGGAGGGGACTTGTTGTACTTACGTGATAAGGTGATGGATTGGCATTTCGCAACATTTAGCTCTAGGCAGTTTTTGAGACACCAAATAGAAAAAGAATCTAGATCTTGTTGAAGCAAGCAGGGGTCTTGTGATGAAGATATGTGTTTATAAAATTTGGTGTCGTCGGCATAGAGAGAGATAGAGGAGTGTTTAATAACCCTTTCCAAATCGTTTATAGTTAAGATGAAGAGAAGGGGACCTAGATGACTGCCTTGTGGTACACCAGAGGTGGCCAGAAATGGGGCAGATAGGACGGACCTGAAGCGAACGCTATAGAAACGGTTTTCCAGATAAGAGGATATCCATTTCAGCAGTATTGGTTCAAAACCAAGGGCAGACAATTTGAAAAGGATTAATTTGTGGGATATCTTATCGAAAGCTTTACTAAAATCGGTTGCAACAACATCGACTTCTTTACCACTTTCTAAGGCCGACAGCGCAGAGGACGTGAATTCAACGAGGTTTGTGGTGGTTGATCTACCTTTTAGAAAGCCATGTTGGTTTTGAGAAATTAAAGACTTGCATTGAAAGCTTAAGGATTCGTACAAAATACTTTCCAGGAGTTTGGGTATATGCGAAAGTTTGGCTATCGGGCGATAATTAGTAACTTCGCTCTTTAATCCCTTTTTATGAATTGGCGTTATGAAGGAGGACTTCCATATATGAGGAAAGTCGCCTTGTGATAGCGAGAGTTTAAAGAGGTGCGACAGGATTCCACCTCCTCGACGTTTATCTCGATTCAGAAACTCCGCTTGGAAACCATCTATACTGTAATGTCCTTTTTCTTCTCCATCTATATTAGTTTCAACTAATATCATTATTTTTAACATATTGATAACATATTGCTAACGTTAAGGCATTTTTCATTCTTTCGCAATGATCTTATGTTAAAACTAAGGCAACAACATTTGTCTTTTAATTCATTTGTTTTGATGCCCATCTTTGGGGTCGATTTTAGTCAAAATGACAACGAACTCGCGCAGTTCTTCATGGAGTACTCCCCACAATTTACCCAAAAATGTGCAATTTGGTGATTAGTTATCAATTTAGTCCAAGATGTATTTTTAGTTGCTGCCTTTTCACTGTTTTAATTTATCTAAACGAATTCCCTCGTGTATGTTCTTCTCAAAAATATAAATCTTTCCTACCCCGTCGGCCGTGCCATAAATAAGACCGCTCCTAGACTCCTTGTGTAGTAGAGGGAGCATAAATATCGATTGTACAGAGAGAGAAATTTTTATGTCTATATTTCTGGTAGAGAATAAAAAGAAAAGAAAGAAAAAATAATAATAAAAGACCATCGAATAATGCCCGTCGTCGTGAACTTAAAGTTATGTTGCAATTGCTTTGAGCTGACAGCCAGGCGTGGGTATGGTAGAAGTGGTGGTATTCTGGTGTTTGGGGGTGTTTGGCCTTTTGTGAGAAGGCGCGCAAATTTATTGTGTCGCGCATACTGTGCAAAAAGCCAAAAAAAAAAGCACCCATCGAGTGTGGGGGTGCGGCTCGCACAGAGCGAGCATGGTGAAGGAAAATTAAATTAAATTCTTTGTTGGATGAAATTAGAGGCAAGTGGCTATTAAATTTTTATTTCATTCTTCTCGGCATAAGGAAACAGGTGAGCACTGGGCGATGCGACAGGGTGATGGTGGTGAACTTAATGGCCAATGACTAACTGGCGTCAAATAAAAATTAAGTAATGGCTGGAATATTTTCTCTTCCGGAGAAAATTTTTATTAATAACTGAAGAATTTATTACTAAGAAAATATCTTTCTTGGTTTTTTTTTTCTCTTTCATTCGTTCGTTTGCTGCTTCTCAGCTGGAGACGATGACGAGGTTAAGAAATTTTAATTGCGGTCTTGACGGGCCTTTAAATACAAGTAAAAATGGTATTTTTGAGATACTTGCGTATACTGTGACCTATTATGGGGTGGGAAATAAGAAGAACTTTGAATATAGACACTTTGGCGGATATTTAATTAGAAGCGAAGCTATTTCCATGAACATGACAGTAAGGAAATTGATGATGCCAATTAGACTGTTGGAAGTGTTGTTCTTGAAGATTTAATGCGTGATCTTTTAAAAAATGGGAAATTTCTTTTCATATTTACAAACGCGTTGCTAATGGCAATGACTTACCAAACCATCCTAGGTAGGGACCTATAGGCGTGGCTGTATTTCCACAGCTAGAAATATAATGACAAAGTTTTCATCCAGTAGAACATAAACAGGAACTTGGCTATTTCTAGTAAAGCAAGTAGATCATGTGCTAGCAACGAAAAAATGCCGCGACGTTCACAGAAAAAAAAAAAATATATATAACATGGTTCAGCACCTGAATTAAAATCTTTTCAGTATGCCACCACTAGGCAAATGAGAACTATTTTATACAAAACAATAACAAGATTAAAAATGCATCGGAAAAAGAGTAGTTTCCCAGCTCAAGGAGGTCGAAAAACCTCGAGATCGAAACCGCCGAATTCAGATGGGAGAAAACCAAATAGCAGTTGATTTTAAGCTCCGATTGTAGGCTTAGTCAATGTAGCAGTACCAAATTCAGTATTGAAGAGGACGGTCACAAGAGCTTTTGAAGTCTTGAGGTGATGCTTTAGTTGGACAATTGCAATAAATTGTCAACCAATATTATGGATACCTATGTATATGAAAGTGAGATCGACGGTTCCAGAATATTAGTTCAATGGTACACATCTACGACAAAAAGCACAACGGTTGCATTAATGCGAGCACGCAACAGTTGTAGAATCTTCACTACATTCCCATGAATGCGTTGCTACTTTTTTACATCAACTGATGATATCATTTTTCAAAATTTAAATTTCTTCTTCTAATTATGCTTCTTAGCTGCAAATGATAGTAATAGTATCCGAGAGTTATTAAAAAAAACCTCCGTCTAAAGTACTAGTGAACATAAAAGTCGAAAGTTTTGTAAATTTGCACTTCGCTTTGAACATATTTTCAAGCTCACGGGAATTGCCAATCTTGTAAGAAAAGTTTCATGGAAATCGGTTGACTATAACAGCCAATCATATTATCGTTGCCCATGCCTGTCATACGTAGATACTATAAAATTATAAGATTTACATTCAAAGAAATATATACCTAACCAAAGCAAAAGAAAACTTATAGCTCACAACTGTGCTATGCTGCTACAACTATACAAACCTATCTACTGCTGCAGCGCTGTTGGCGATGGTATTCGCTGAGTGAAAATTCGTAACGATTATTTGAGCAAGAAACAAGACAGGTTTCATGATATTTTTGTGCGCAGTTTCTGAACAGCACACAGAGATAATTTATATATATCTAGGACGGTTATGGAGCTGTTATTAAGTTATTTGCTTATAATTAACATGTGGTAAACGGAAAATATAATTTTTAAAGCAAAACCCGTCTAGATAATAATAATAATATTGCCCGATTCCGAAGGGAAATTTTTTCGATAGAGAGAAGATTCTCATGGCAGTTGTACTCTCGGATATTTGTCAGATGTACGCGAGAGGTGGCACCGTGAGAAAACTTTTTTTTTTTTTTTAGGTTTTCTTGGATTCGAACCTTAAACCTCTCGCTCAGTGATCGCGTACTTAACCACTGAGTCACGGCGCCCAGCCGTCTAGAAAGGCCATGACAAATTTAAAGAGTCTATGTCCAGTGATTTCGGACGTACGGTGATCATTGACATCATGCAAAGATATATAATAGCAAACCTGATTTTGGAAAATTATCAACAAATTCTCTTTCACTGGTAGGTAGGAACTTTTAAATAATTTAAAAATTTACATTTAAACGTGACTCAGTGGTTTTCTTGGATTCGAACCTTAAACCTCTCGCTCAGTGATCGCGTACTTAACCACTGAGTCACGGCGCCCAGCCGTCTAGAAAGGCCATGACAAATTTAAAGAGTCTATGTCCAGTGATTTCGGACGTACGGTGATCATTGACATCATGCAAAGATATATAATAGCAAACCTGATTTTGGAAAATTATCAACAAATTCTCTTTAATTGGTAGGTAGGAACTTTTAATTAATTTAAAAATTTACATTTAAACGATTTCGCCTAAATTTCAAATAGGAGTGATTGTGCATTTTATTTTAAATAAAGATCGAAATCAATTAAGGGTGCTGACAATTTTTTTAGATGGTTTTCGTTGAAGGATGTTGCTCTTTATAAATAAGGTCTAGCGAAGAAACAACACTGGATTCAA
Organism: Pocota personata; assembly: GCA_963082735.1. Classification (NCBI taxonomy): domain Eukaryota; kingdom Metazoa; phylum Arthropoda; class Insecta; order Diptera; family Syrphidae; genus Pocota; species Pocota personata. The sequence continues at coordinate 242,817,122 of OY720429.1, forward strand.
CCGTATCTGGGTGAAGACAGATCATACGTGGGAACATTAAATTTAAGAAGTATATAGGTACAATATGGCTTTGGATTCGAATTCAGCGATAGTTTTCCCCTCTTCATGTCCCTGGATTTACTCCAACAATTTATCAAAAAATTGAATTTGTTTATATTTCTTTGCACACATAAATAAGTATGTTTAAGGCCAAGTAATAGTAACTAAGCCCTAGACAACCCTAGCTCACTTTCAAAACTTTCAACAAAGTAAATTATTCCAACCTGCAAATTCCATTATCATATTTAGAATTAAATGCAACTACAGGATTCCTGAATTATTAGTTCTTTATTATATTAACATTCTGGAGGAAAGTATAGCGAATCAATGCATGAGTATAATGAAAAATGTTTCATTTCGAACATCGTTTTCAACTGGCAGAAGATTGTTTTTAATGTATGACGTAGTTAGGTACCAAATTTGGATGACAATAAGAAAATTTGATCTTCTAGTGATAGAAAAGTTGTAGGCACCAGTGGCGGCTTGTGCATATGCTACGGGGATTTACAATTTAGTCCACAAAAAAAAAAAAACTTTCAAAAACTATTACTACTAATTTCGGGGTAAGGTGGGACATCTTGGATACATACCTCAAATTTTTGAAAAACTCGTCATAGAGCTTTCAGAACATTCGACCATCATTGTTTTTGACGCAGCGTTTTCGAGATACTCGCATGCAAAAAACAATTTTCATTATCTTCGGGTGGGGCATCTTGGATGCGTTCGTCCAATTTTTGAAAATTTTGATAGTCATACCTCTTATAGAGAATTTCAAAACCTAAATTTTCGACCTTTATTATTTTTGTTGTACGATGCATCATTTTCGAGATATTTCTACTTAAAAACTATTTTCATTGCCTGCTATCCAAGGGTACATATTTTAAATGTCAACTCACAAACATTTATGTTCACGCCATACTGTTTTAGGCACACTTTTTTTGTGCACAGTTCGTTGCCTTATAAAAGCACCATAGCTATCCAATCTACTGGTACTTATTGGCAGATACACACGCACTCCCTTCCAATATTTGTTCTGCAATAGTGTTACTAAAAAAAGGCATGGAAATAAATGCTAGTGCTTTAAAAATATACAGAGTTTCATGTGCTCCTATAGACGAGCCGCCACTGGAAGGTACATACTCGGAATTCTCTTCGGAAGAAAACTTTTTCTTTCCTCACATTGGACACTGTGGGTCGTAGAATTTCGACGAGGACTGGCCTCGTAGCCTATAAGGAATAAAGCTGAGCAGATATTGAGCGGTTTCGAGAGAATATACTCCAACGGATATTTGGCTCTGTGGTCCAAGGTGGCTATCGAGTTAGAATTTTTGTTCTTTCGGGTAGCAATAATTTTACCCTTCTAGTAAATAGTAAGCAATTTGATCGGGATCGATGATGGTGGAATGCTGCAGTGTTTAAGGCTTTTCAGCCCGATAAATCAGCAAATTATCGCATCCACAATTTGTATTTCTTCTCTAAACCGCCAGAGCCCTTGCCGATCGAGTCTCCTTTAATCTCAATCTAAGTCCTATGCCGCCAGCAGCAAATTCGGAAGCCATCAGAGATGCCGCCTCTGATGTACTGGGTTTCTCTCGGCCACCACAACGAAACCCCTGGTTTGATGATGAATGCCGGCAAGCACATGCAGCAAAACAAGAAGCGTACAAAGCGGCGCTGCATTAAGGACTAGAGCTGCTCGCGAGCTCTACGAGCGGAGGAGAAAAGAGGAACATCGACTTCTAAGAAAAAAAGAAAAAGGAGCATGAGAAGCGTTCGATCGAGGAGATTGAGAGGCTTTATTGCAGGAATGATGTTCGAAAATTTTACCAAAGAGTAAAAAAGAACATGCCAGGGTTTCAAAGCCAGAACAGAAGCCTGTAGGGACGAAAATGGTAACATAGTAGTAGAACCGCAGTCGGTGCTGAGGATATGGAAGGACACTTCTGCAGATTGCTAAACAGCGATGATGGCCAATATTCCGCTGTTAGGCAGAATGAACCATTCAACAGTGACGATGATAGTCAAGATTCTCGTCAACCCGATCAGAATGAAGTGAGGATAGTGATATCTAAGCTTAAAGCCAACAAAGCTGCTGGAGCCGACGGCCTTGCCGCCGAACTTTTCAAGTCAGGTGGAGATGAGTTGGTAAGGAGCATGCACCAACTCATTTGTAAAATCTGGTCGGACGAAAGTATGCCCGATCCTGAAGAAAGGAGACCCTCTGAACTGTGCCAACTACAGAGGTATAAGTCTTCTCAACATCGCTTATAAGATCCTGTCTGCCGTATTATGTGAACGCCTAAAACCGATCGTCAACAACATGATAGGTCCTTATCAGTACGGTTTCAGGCCTGGTAAGTCCACCATTGACCAAATATTCACACTACGGCAGATTTTGGAAAAAACCCATGAATATAAAATCGATGCGCATCACCTTTTCATCGATTTTAAAGTTGCCTATGATAGCGTGTTTAGAGACGAGTTATACAGAGCCATGTCCAGTCTTGACATCCCTGCCAAACTCGTCCGTTTGTGCAGAATGATAATGGAGAACTCTCGCTGCTCCATCAAAGTCGGTAAAAACACCACGGAACCGTTCGATGTCAGGAAACGTCTTAGACAAGGTGACGTGCTATCATGCGATCTCTTTAACATAGTACTCGAAAGAATTGTAGGAAACTCACAAGCCATAATCGGAGGTACAATCTTTTACAAGTCTGTACAACTACTCGCTTACGCCGATGACATTGACATAGTCGGAAGAACTCAGCGGGTCGTCAGTGGGGCGTTTGCGAGTATTGAGACCGAGGCAGTAAAGATGGGTTTAGCGGTCAATGAAAGCAAAACAAAATATATGCTGTCAACAAAAAAGGACACCCAACATCGGCGTCTTGGACAAAACGTCACAATAGACAGATATAATTTTGAGGTAGTAAAAGACTTTGTCTACCTAGGCTCTATGGTAAGCTCCGCAAATGACACCAGTGGGGAGATCAAACGAAGAATTACTCTTTCCAATCGGTGTTTCTATGGGCTAAGAAGGCAATTGAGTAACAAGGCCCTATCTCGAAATACTAAGGTAACTCTTTATAACCAGTCCTGCTGTATGGCGCAGTGGCATAGATCTTGTCAAAATCGGATGAGGATGCCCTTGGTTACTTCGAGAGAAAAGTTCTTCGAGTAATCTTTGGTCCCGTCTGCATAGACGGTGAGTGGAGGAGAAGATACAACGCCGAATTATACGGCCTCGACTTAGCCAGAAGAGTTCATATACAACGCCTAAGATGGCTGGGCCATGTAGAGCGGATGGAGTCCAACGTGCCAGCCCGGAAAGTCTTCGAATCCACCCCGGATGGTCAGCGCAGTAGAGAAACGACCTCGTGGTAGGTGGCGCAATCAAGTGGAGGGGGACCTCAACCAACTTGGCGTGCGCAACTGGAGGCAACTGGCTCATAACCGGGCTGGCTGGAGAGGTTTGTAGCGCCACCTAATTAAGTAAGTAAGTAACAGCTCCTTTTTGGTATTCTCCTAGTGAAAGACGCACTTAGCGTCTTTGAATACGTCACATTAAAGCTATCTTTTGTCCTTGATTTTATGGAACCATTGTCTTTATTTGCCCCTAAACAATTTCCACTTACGATTAAGGGTCAAATCGATGATCAGCGACCTAATCATTTCAGTCTCAATGATCAGTATTAAACAGGAGTGTATGTACAAGTACTATAAAAATCATTTGAAATTAATATTCTTCAACGGGCGATGGACTTCTCACTCTGTATGTGGCTTCCATCACACGAGTAGACTCTCCATGCTTGACACTGTCAAATTAAATATTAAATATGATCCAACCTTTACTCCTCCAGTACTTTTTCTGTGGTCAGTCAACCGAAACTTAGCAAATCTGACTCGTACACAAAACCCATCCATCTCCTTCCATTTTTCTTGAAACCACAAGAAGCTTCTTGTAACTTGTAAGAAGATCAAATGTTACACTTTAAAGTTGAATGATGGCTTTGTTATGAGAACCATCAATCAAGGAAAATGGGGCCATTGTTTACAAAGTTTATAATTTTTTTTTTTTGTAATTTCTTGCTTCCTACTTGATTTTCCAATTATTTAAGACATTGATGCCGAAGAAGGGGCAAACATTGAATGACAGGGTGAGGGTAAGAAAAAACTTTCCACAAGTGTCGCCAGAACAATCAATCACATCGAATCGATAAAAGCACTTTGAGGAGACAATAAAGTTGTATTCAAACTTTTCTGACTTACTTTTCTTATTTTCTCTTTCTATTTGCGTTCATTCTTTTGCCGTAATTGTGTGGTTGACTTTTGATGAATATTTCATTATGTACTGTTGTGGATTTGGATTTTCCTTTTTTTTCTGCTTCCTGACACCGCATAGCCTCCAGGGAATTGGGTACTGTCAGGTTTTTAAGGATAATATTGTTTGTTGATTTATTGAATATTGAATATTGGCACAGCATACCGTAGGTATGACGTGTGTTCTCTCCCTACTACTCGTATCTACCCATCTGAATCTGGCACACAAACATATTTCCTTCAACAATTTCCTCTAATTCAACACATCGTTCATTGCGCTACGTGCAAGGATTAAGCGTTTCATTCTGAGACGTGACAGAAAAGTACCAGAGAGAAGAAAAACAGGACGTGAAAAAATGCTTCCACTTATCATGCCAGCGGATGCGAGTGGCCTGGTTGTGTGCGAAACAAATTCAGGGAGTGAAAGAAGAAAATCCCAAAACAAAAACAGCCTCACACATTTAGCTGAATTAAGTTCTAATTGTGTTTTGTTTTATTTTGTGTTTAGTTTATCCTTTGGCACGTTGCGCTTGAGGAGAAACATCGACGAAACAGTAAAACATGTGAGAATAAATAATATACAAGCAGCGAAACAAGCCTCAGGATACCCGACAGCCGTCACATCCGAAATGTGGAGGACAGCCATCCACACTTTAAACAATTGTGAGTGATTCAGCCCGTGGGAAATATGTGTGAAGCCGCCTGGTTTTGTGCTTACTACTGTAAACCAAAAACAATTAGCTAAGCTTATGGGAATTCGGCTTTGGATTTAGCACACATGCGATGGCAACGAAAAAGTTCCAACTGAAGGGGTTACTTGTACTGAGTTCTTGGTGTTTATTGTTTGTTGCGATTAGTGGGTATTAAGAATGACATGAATGTCTTTCGTGTTCGGTTGATATTTAATAAAAAAAAGTTTTTGTCCATTATTTATTAATCAATCAAATGGAAAGGTTAAGAAGAGAAATGCTACAGAATGATTATAGTTGGGGGGGCAACTCAAGGTTTTCGCACTCTTGTGTCAAGGTTATTTGCTAAGATAAACGAAAGCAACAGTTTCTGAGAAATACATATAACATTTGTTATTACTTAGGACGGGGTGTACCAATAAGTCGCTATTGGAACGAAATCTTCGTATTTTTCGTCATGTGTTAGTCCTTATTAGTCCTACCGCTCACATTTTCATACAGGGTGGACAAATAAGACGAATCTGTTCTCAAGTTAAGAATGTCGATGTTTGGAGGCTGGAACTTGATTATCGTAGCTATTTGAAGAAGGAAGTTCTCTGGAGCTTAATAGTTCCGGATGAATTTCCAAATTTGTTTAATTTTTTCTATATCCATCTATTGATATTAGCTGAGTTCTATCCAAAGTATGATGCAATCCAAAGTATAAGGATCATAATGGAAAAACATCGTGATTCCTTAAAGGACTTGCATATGGTGTTGGTTGATTTTGAAAAAGCCTTTGATAGACAACCAAGAGATCTCTTATGGGTGGCGCTAAGACAACGAGGAGTTCCAGAAACCTACGTGCGCATGATCGTGGACATGTATGAGGCAGCAAGGACAGAGTAAGATGTCCCGCAGGAGTAACCGAAGAGTTCCCAATCAAAGTCGGTGTATACCAGGGAAGCGTCCTTAGTCCTTTGCTATTTATTGCAGTCCTTGATTATCTGCTTGAAGGAAAAGTGACGGATCCCAAAGTGCATCAGTTATTCTTTGCTGACGATGGAGCTATCATAAGCGAAGATCAAATGCCCTTGCAACGAGCACTTGTAGGGAAATGGGTACCGTATTAGTTCGAAAAAGAGAAGTGACGGGAAAACTCCGCTATCTTCTGTCATCGAAAAATGTCCCCTAAGCTGAAAGGAAGACTCTACACCGCAGTTGTACATCTGGCGCTCATATACGGTGCACAATGCTGAACAATGTACAAAAAGTACGAGGGCAAATTAACGGCAGCTGAGATGAAGATGCTTCGCATGACAGTAGGATTAACGAAGCTTGGTAGAATAAGAAGGTCGAAGATTCGAGGAAGCGTTCATGTAATAGAACCCATCACAAGCAAGATAGAGCACGACCCGCTCAGTTGGTATTGTCATGTTCAAAGGAGAGATCCTTCGAACCCCGTCAAAAAGGCAGACCAAAAAACAACTGGATCACACAAATGCAAAAACACCAGCATTTGATTGGCCTCAGTGACGAAGTGATCCGAAACCGGGAAGCCTGCCGGTACTTTCTGAAGTCAAACCGGCAAACCCCACAAGCGAACCAGTAGAGATGCAGTAAAGTGGGAAGGTTGTGATCCTTCTACTCCGGATCATAACTTCGCCGTAAGAAGAAGAAGAAGAAGATATTAGCTGAGTTCCTTGTGAAAGTCTTTTCTTACTGGTTGTGTGCGAGATAGCGTAGGACATCTACTTTGAAGGTGTTTTCTTCTTCTCCTGCACTGGCAGTAGTAGTCCAAGAAAAACCTGAATAATCATCTCAGCAAGCAAACTTCTAACCCCTAAATCTTTAAATCTAAATATAACGCAGAACTATCTTATGTGGGAGACAGACTGCTGGTATTGATACCACGGCATAGCAATACCACGTTCTATACCACATGTCTGTCACTGCAATACTACGTAAAAAGCTAGTATACCATGAAACATACTTGGTATTGAGATTCACAAATTTTTGCTGGTATACCACCATCTTACTGATTTCAGCGCCAATTTCTCTCTATTGGCTAGTCTTCGTAGCTTTTTTGGCAATTCTTATGTGGGAGACAGACTGCTGGTATTGATACCATGGTATAGCAACACTGCGTTCTATACCACATGTCTGTCACTGCAATACTACGTAAAAATCTAGTATACCATGAAACATACTTGGTATTGAGATTCACAAATTTTTGCTGGTATACCACCATCTTACTGATTTCAGCGCCAATTTCTCTCTATTGGCTAGTCTTCGTAGCTTTTTTGGCAATTCTTATGTGGGAGACAGACTGCTGGTATTGATACCATGGTATAGCAACACTGCGTTCTATACCACATGTCTGTCACTGCAATACTACGTAAAAATCTAGTATACCATGAAACATACTTGGTATTGAGATTCACAAATTTTTGCTGGTATACCACCATCTTACTGATTTCAGCGCCAATTTCTCTCTATTGGCTAGTCTTCGTAGCTTTTTTGGCAATTCTTATGTGGGAGACAGACTGCTGGTATTGATACCATGGTATAGCAACACTGCGTTCTATACCACATGTCTGTCACTGCAATACTACGTAAAAATCTAGTATACCATGAAACATACTTGGTATTGAGATTCACAAATTTTTGCTGGTATACCACCATCTTACTGATTGCAGCGCCAATTTCTCTCTATTGGCTAGTCTTCGTAGCTTCTTTGACAATTCTTAGGTATGCACTTTCGCTTTTAAGTATTTGAATTTTCTTTATTCATCATCATTTGGCACAAAAGTAAATCATTTTTATTAATCCTGTCTTGAATTTTCTATTTTTATTTGTTATGACAGACAACACAAACGTCAACGTATATTACTCAACGCCAAATGCATCGAATACTACAAAATGCAGTCTGTCAGGAGTCGTACTATACCATGGTATTCGTACCATGGTATCAATACCAGCAGTCTGTCTCCACTATTAGGAAGGTTTGAGCTAATGTTTAAGTAATATAACATTCAATTTTGTTAAATATAAATTGGAAAACAAAAGGTACAAACACAAAAGAAAAAAAAAAGTCGACTTGAAGGATCAGTTCTTAAAGGACCTAAATTTCGGAACTAAACGAGGTAGCTTCATGATTCTTCTCCTAGAATGACAACGTTTGGGAAGCGACCGCATTCTATAATTCTATTAAATAATTTAAACCACAAAAACCACTGACTAACTAAATGGCTGACTCATTCATCACCGTATGTCTAAATCGCTGGACCTAGAAACTTGAAATTATGCGTGGTAGTTACTTTTAGGCCCTACGCGGGAAGGTGGGGTTCTACTCTACAGAGTGAAAAAGGGGGGTGGAGAACTCTGAAAAATAAATTTTCCCAATTAGCACCGGCCTAACTTAAAAAAATATAATCCGATTTGTATAAGATTTCATTTATTTTTAGATGAACAATCTCCGGTCATTTTGAGCTATCTTTCTGCGTTATCCATTAAACCATTAAAATAATGAAAACAGCACAGCTATAACAAAATCGATCTACCTGCAGATTGGTCCCAGCCAATTGGCGTGTGTATAGGGCATTTTAGATGCAACGCCACGTAAAAGATCTATTGTGCCTTTACAATTTATACTACTTGAATAGGCAGCTACATTGTGTGCACTTGTATGGAACAGGCAAAGCCTCTACAATACTTCGAAGGTGATGTGTTCAATTGCAAGGGATATACATGCATAGAGAAAGGAGTATGTATATAATTATATTATGCACTCAAGGCGGGCGGATCATCTAGTAAGACTTTATAAATCAAGACCGTGCTCAACGCATAAGAAAGAAACTTCAGAGGTTTGTCTGATATTGGGACTGTTGCGTCCTGACAAAGTCACTATGTCCTATCCATATCAGGCCTATTGAAATTTCTCCGCAAATAGAGATATTTCGATATTTTGAGAATTGCCGCATGAGACTTTCGGTATTTTTGCCACTTAGCGTAATGACCTCTGTTATGGACGTTTTGTACCGAGTGGTAACCCATTTTAAGATTACTGTATCTTTTTTACCTATTGTGGTGCTAAGTGGGAGATACAGATGCTGAATTTGGCAGTCTCTAGCTGTATATGAGTATACGCTTTTACAGCCAAGAGCCTCATTAATGTATCCCTTGGAGAATACTCTTGCTTTGACTGTATAGCGAAAGCTATATGTACGTAAAGACAAATCACATGAACTATCGGTTGTAACGAAACCAGTGACAGGCTTTATTTACAACTGTACATCAGTAGACAGTTAAAGAAACACGAAAATTAATGTCTAAAGTATTTTGGAACGACCACTCTCAGCAATGGTCTCCAAGAGACTAGGAATCTTAAGTGGGACGTATCGAAGTTAGTATGCTAACTATTCAGCAAGGGCTTAATGAAATAGTTTTTCAAACTCAGCAACATTAGAAGACGCTGTCAAGATCTTCCTTACTCTTAAGGATACTCGTATATTTGAATTCTCAATTTCTGATCGAAAAAGGTGAAATTGTTTTTACTTCCACCTATAAGGGCAAGTATTGGTTTCCTGAAAGAACAAAGACTAGCGTGCATTGGAATCACCAGTGCATTGAGAACAGCACCTACAGCAGGACTCGAGGCCATCCTCAATCGCTAGATATCTTCATCGGCGGCTATTAGTGTCCTAAAAATCGGTCAATTAGACAGCTGGAGACTAAATACAATGGGTCACACTACGATACTACAGAAACATTTAAGCAATGTATCTAGTACTAATTACACCACACCATACCTAGACTTTATAAGACCTTTCTCAAGCACCTACCCGAAAGGGGATGAATGGAAAAGTGGTATATTACCCAATACACAATCTACAATCTATTGCTGTATTTTCCAGGCGGATGCCCTAGCAGTGGTAATACTCGCTCGTCAGACGGCGATGATGTCAATACCACAAGACGATATGACCTTTTTCATCGACATCCAGGCTGTCGAGAAGCGCTTAAGGTTCTTGGAACACAGCACATGGTATTACGGGGTACAGTACTCTGCGGTATCATATGAAAAAACTAAGTATAATGGAAGAAAATATACGGGTTGCGGTGACGAGAAAGTTTACGATGATACAATCCACGTTCTTTGCTACTGCCCAGGACTCTATCAATGAAATAAATTTCTCGGACGACACTTCTTCCAGGATCTAGAGAAACTATGTATCTGGCAAACTGGTGAATAACATCTTGAACTTCATTAAATCCACATTAAATCCACATTAAATCCATATAGGAACCGCACGGGCAAGGTACTTTTACTCTTTCCCCCAATAAGTATCACAAAGGGGGTGTAGTGACCTGGGTGTGGCTGGGGAGGTCTACCCCTACCCTCACCTACTCACTTATCTAACCTAACCTAACCTATTGGTTTCCTGAAAATTGTCGATCTCGACATTTTGATCAAACTTGACATTACTATGATAGAGAAATCCAATAAAGTTGGCTTTCAATTCTGGCTGTCTGTCTGGCTGTGTGTGCGCATGATTGTAGACTATGCGAATGGACTGATTTGCTTCAAACTACGGTCTATGGAGTCACAATTCGAAGCAAAATTGGGATTTCCATTCTAAATGGTTCTTAAAAATTGGCTGTTTCTCGTCTTTGGCTTAATAAGTTTTGTTCGAAATTAATATTTAAACAATATTTTTACAAGGTCTTGAAAACCCAATTTTTAGAAAATTGTTAAAATAGATTTTTGAATTGAAAAACAAATTTAATATGTATTGCAGATGAACAACATATAGGTGCAAGTATGTGCGACCCAGTCGTGCACTTTATATAGTTTTTTTTAGCTTTTCTGACCTCAGTCTTAAAAAAGGGTGTCCCAAAATTCACGTAAGATTTGAATTTTGCGCCATTTGTGCCGTAAAGTGTTGCCAACGAAAAAAAAAAAAAAAAAAACAGCGTGACAGCTGATAGTTCAGGGTTGTTATAAATGGAGCGCTACACGAAAGCACAACGCGTTTTCATTGTTGAGCAATATTTTAAAAATAATGAAGGTTTGGCAGCTACAGTTCGCAATTTTTGTAGAAAATATGGTTGTAATAGTGATTTAACTTCATCAACTGTGAAGAGATTAATTCAAAAATTTAGGGAGACTGGATCAATTAGTAATCTTAGACACACTGGCCGTCCTTCAACAAGTCGTTCGAAACAAAACATCGTAGCACCTCGTGAGAGTGTTGTTGAGAGTCCTGGAACATCAATTCGGCACCGTGGTCAAGAATTGGACATTTCGCGAAGCTCTCTACAGAGTATTCTCACGAAAGATTTGCTTCTTCATGCATACAAAGTGCAATTTTTTTAAAAAAAAAAAACCTATATTAATGACTACTTAATCTATTACATGAATATTTTATATAAAGGAATATATTTGTCAATTTTTTTTTTTTTTTCTTAAATAAAGAAAATATATTATTAAGGGGACTATCCCCGGTAATAAGCATTGTCTGCAAGCTGGTAGAACCATGTTGCTTCGTTGTTCATTATGTCTTCAAATATTAAATCGATGATTTATCGTGCACTCAGGTATCGGTGGCTTGGATCGATCTGCTATCAGATGTATTCTAGTTGGGGTGGTCCCAAAGATTTTTGACGTGGGTTTCAACTCTCCTAGCTGCTATTTCCGGGGAAAGAGAAACAGCGTAAGTGATGGAGTCATCCGCATACAGCAATGTTCTGGTCCTTGCTGCATTTAGTGGTTGATCTGCGTGAAGATGTTGAACAGTATTGGTCCAAGCCTTGATTCCTGGGGCACTCCAGCGTTGATTCGTTTTATTGATGGCTTTGCTTGATGTACCTGTACATAAAAAATTCCGTGGGATAAAAAATTGAAAATTAATCTTACCAGATAATTGGCGAAACCAAAATGGATTAGCTTAAAAATCAGTCCTTTGGTCCAAACGCTGTCAAAGGCTTTCTCTATGTCTAGCAGGCAGGCTACGGTAGTCTCTTTTTTGTTCAGGCCATGGGTGACGTCGCTGTGTAGCTTGAGCAGAGGGTGAATGGTTGAGTGCCTTCCCCGAAAACCATATTGGTTATTGGGAATTATTCCTCGCTGACTAATCTTGCTCAACATCACTGATTCTAGTATTTTGCTAACACAGCATAGCAAAGAGATTGATTGGTATCCATCAACATTCGAACGGTTCGACTTTATTGGTACTGGAACAACCTTGGCAACTTTCCATGAAGTTGAAAAATAGCTGTTGTTGATGCAGTTGTTGAAGATGATCGTCAGCAGTAAAATTGCAACATTTGGCAACTTTTTTAATAAAAAGTTGGCGATTTGGTCAGTTCCAGCAGATTTCTTGGCATTGTTGCTTTGAATTATCTCCATCACTTCATCTGTGGTAGTGAAGGTTTCATTGCTTAACGGATCATTGGACTAGAGGCATCAACTGACCATTCTTCTTTGAAACTGCGGCTGGTCAGGCAATAATATAATAATAATAACTTGTGCCTAAATTTGAAGATATGGATGTTGGCGACATGTGGTTTCAACAAGTCGGTGCCACATGCCATACAGCCCGAGAAACAATTTAATTACTGCATGAATCATTTCCTGGTCGGGTATTTCCCGTTGTAGTCTAATATTTATGCAAACATGCTCACGATTACCCACGCCTTGAAGGAGCAAATTGAGCTCAGTATCAATGAAATTCAGCCATATTTATGCAAAATAGTCATGGAAATTTTAGACAAAAGAGTGCGTGGAGGCCATTTATCCTATATTCTATTCCATACAAACCCTTATACTGTATGCTTTATGAATCAATAAAACATTTACAATTTCTAATTAAAATCCTGTGTTTTCTATTAAAATTACTTCTTGCGTGAATTTTGGGACACCCTTTAGCCTTTGCACCGTTTTTGTCACTCGTGCTTGATTTTTCTCCTCCGCAATTGCCATGAAAAGCTGTCGGACAATCCAAGCATGATTGACGCCATCTTCTTAGGGCGTGTAATATAGACAATATTTCATTATGGTTTTATGGCAAACGAACGTATTATCAGTCTAAAGAGCTTTTCAATATTAAGTACAAACATCAGCTAATAAGCCGAACATCATTCTATTAATAAAGTGCCTCGATTTGATGTAGAACATTCCTAACTCGAAACGGCTACCCTTACGTACTCATACTCCAGAAAAATATCCCTTCCCACATGCGCATAATAATCTCAGTTAACTTCCTTAATAAAACCCCAGAGAGCAATAACCTTCCTCACATTGCTTAACATTTTCCGGGGACTAGCTAGCAGTCCTTAAATTATTAAATTCATAAAAAATTCTCAAAAATTTCCAGAGTCGTCCTGTCACAATTTTGCGCCCCGTTATTTCTGGGTCGCCTTTGTTGTTTATTTTTTTTAATTAATTTGCATCAAAAGTGACTGGAATTTTATATTTCCATCATTCTTCAAAAAGTTTTTTTGATTGAGCGAAAAAAGCACCTAAACAACGACTCTCACCTAAAAAAAAAAAAAAAACACACACACATATACAGTTCAGCGAGGAAAAATGTCCTTTAAAGAGAGCCCCCCAGATAAAGAACAGGAGTACATAATTTACAGGAGGAAGAATGACAAAGAAACAAAAAAACAAGAAACAGGGATGTTGAACCTGAGCGGAACTGGCGACATGACTCATAAAAGTGACGGTCATAAAATAAAATAAAATAAAAAATAAATCACCACCCTAGGCTGAGATATACTTTGTTTGTTGTGGGTGGGTTGGGGTTGTTTTGTGCGACAGGATATGAAATTGGAAGAAGTTTGTATTTTTTTTTAGCTCAGTCTCCACTTATTCATGCAGTTGCCTTCTGTCTTGTGTCGTAAACTCGTAAAAGTTAAATTTAAATTTTTTTTTTCCTCACTTGTTTCGTTCTCCTTCCTTTTCTTGGTATCCTACTTTTACTTATTCTCCTTTGTCTTGGTGTTTTTTTTTTGTGCATCGGCACATTGGCAAACATCAAAACATCCTTTCAAAAATAAGTTTTATATTCATTTTGTTTTTTGCGGCCTGTTTTTGTTGTCATGTTTGCAAGTCTAAGCGCCAGAAGGATTACATCACTTGAGAAGGATGTTAAAATACTTCATTCTACTCCTTAGCACGCTCTTCTTCTTTTCTCACAGGCACCATCGGCGCGCGGTAGTCCTATTTTTCGGGGGCGATGTTTGAAGATGTAAATGTTCTGTGATTACAAAAGTAGATACTTTAGGTCATTTGCAGTCTGTCGATGGTATAATTGAGAGTTTCTTTTTTTTTATGGGTCCACTTCGGCATCCTTTCCGGGTGAGGAGTAAATAATTTTAATGAAGGGTCGCCTTCGCATTTTGTGTTGATCTTTGGAGTCCTACGAATGGTTGTTTGATGAATTTATGATGCGAAGAATTACGATATATTTGCCTTTTATTCAAATTGTTACTGAAGTGTGAAATATGAAATGAAAATTCCGGAAAAAAAAATTTCGAAAGTTCACAATAAATTGGCAAAATGTATGGCAGTCCGTACCGGGCGGATTGTTTTTTGAGGAAAGGGCGGAAGGAAGCCTGAAAATCAGAGGGAAAAAGTTTTCCTTTTTTTTTTTTTTGGTTATTTGTGTTGAGTTTTTGCATTGCATTACAAGTTAGCAAAGAGAATAATTTTCAGAAACGTGTTGGCGTTATGAATTGAATAAAAGGCTAAGTGCGGGTAGCTATGGTTTGTACAGATGACTGAATTAATGACATACACTGTGCTTTCTACAGGCTTGTGACTATTTATTTATTGATTTAGCGTAATACAAGCATAACAATAACTTAAAGAAAGCGTTTCTGTGTGGGACTGCTGTTAAAATTAAAAATTTTTGATTTATTATCGGCTTTACGTAGCATTCTGGTTAAAGGTTCAAACTGGTGGTGATTTGAATTTAAGCAGATCTGATGAAGCAGTTGAAGTTGCTAGCAAGCAACTGATGTACTGAACTGAAGATTTATCAATTTAAGTTGATAAATCTCCCAGTCTATGCCGAACAGTTTCAATTCTCTAAATGTGTTCGTCAATATACGGGGGAAAAATACATTTTTCTGATACAAAAAAGGGACGGATTGAATAAGACAGTCAAAGACATGAGAATAGAAATTTACGACAGCCAGGGATATTATTAGTTAATCCAATTGATTGCTTAGCTTGAACCTCTAAAATAGGGAACGGATTTATTTCTTGGCAACAGGTCTGGAGAATACAGAATGTTGGTTGTGTGGTCTGTGTCGAGTTGGCTGTGAGAAGTAGAATCAAGAAATCAAAGGCTTAATTCCGTATGTCGTCTAAGGTCTGGAGATCCTTCAAAGATTACAATTTTCGTGGATAGTCAAGCGGCAATCAAATCACTAGACTGCGAGGAAGTCAGATCGAAAACAGTTTCTAGATGCCATAATACGTTGAACAGAATATGCAAGACTCATGACGCAACTCTCTGCTGGGTTCCTTGACATAGCAATATAAAAGGAAAAGAGAGAGCAGATGAACTAGCTAGAAACCAGTATTGAATTTTTAGCTTACGTGAACTAAAAAGGAAAATAAAGCTAAAAACAAGAAAACTGATTAACTCCGCATGCTGTGTTAGAAGCGACTATGTCATATCTCCCAGCTTATGATCGACAGTGGATGAAAATAAAACAAAAAAGCCTATTGGCGATGAATAGAAAAGAAACTTGAATCTTGATAGGCGCGCTAACAGGACACTGCACGATAGGGGAAATGGCGGCCAGACTAGGCATCAACACACCTGACCACTGCAGGAGCTGTCAAAATATAGAGGAGATAGAAACCATCAAACATTTGTTATGCGATTGCCCAAATCTTCAAAACCATAGGAAACAGGCATTTTGATGAACTAGGGGATCTTGTACAAGTTTCACTTATTAACATGATAGGCTTCATAAAGAGCGTAGGCTGGTTTGCAAGAGAACCTACCGTAAGATAAAGGTTTTAAATATAGATTCCACAAAAAAAAGGGAAACACAATGGCCCCCGTGGTAAGCACTTAGGTGCACTTCCCTCCAACCCAACTTAACCTAAGGTCTGGGGAGACAGTGCTTTAAACACTAAACTATGACTCCTCCGCCCAAAGGTGTATTTTTTTTTTTTTTTTTTGGATGCGCCTATGGATATTGTAATCTTCTAAAAATATTAATAGCCCGCTACCAGCATGCACTATACGCAAACTTGAATAATCGAACTTGAATAATTAATCCACATCTTGCGCACCACTCTCCCTACGGGACAGTCCTTACTTCGCCCGGCTGGTTAGAAACTTGTGCTATATTTTTGGCTCTTCTTAGCTCGTTCTGTGCGCTCTTTATGAAGGTACAGGTCTCCAGCCAGTCGTCCCCTGACCTCATCATATGACTTATTAGAAGCTGTGGTTGGCAAGTTCATTCTTCCTTCTGCAAAGCGCCTGCAGTGGAACACTGGGTGCTCCACGTCTTCAAAATCGTGAGCATTCTGGGCAGAAGGGCGAGCTATCGTATCCAAATTTGTGGAGTCGGCGTGTCTGTACAGGAACTCTGTAAGGTGGTAGTTGCAGTCCCCTCGTGCTCTCTTTGTCCAGAGTTCAATGGTGGGGATCAGCTTTTGGTCCATTTGCCTTTTGTCATGTTATTCCACCTGGCTTGCCACAGTGCTACAGATATTGCCCTTTCTTCGCGGTTCGCTTAAGGTAAACCCTTTACATCTCGTTGGCGCCTTCAGCCTGTTTAGACCTGATTGTCTGGTTTCTAACATAGAAATTTCCGTATTCCACAGTCTTTCGGTTGGTTATTAGGACAGCCTTGATCTTGTAGTCAACTAGCTCTAGTCTGGTAGACTCTATGTAATTTTTGATCTTGGCGACTACGACGATATCGTCAGCGAAGCCTTTTACCTTAACTTCTTGTGGCAGCGTTAGTCGCAGGACTCCATCATACATTATGTTCCACAGGAGAGGTCCAAGGACCGAAACCCTTGTGGAACTCCCGCGAGTACGTTGTAGTACTAAACGCCATTATCGGTCTGGTATATCAGCTTTCTTTCGCTCAAAGGTGGAGTGGGAGGATGTTTGTGCAATACCTGGAAACTGATAACAAATGTTACAATAAAACTGCGAAACCAAGTTTATCATTGCGGCAGTGATAGTAGCAGTAGTGGTCGTACGTACTTTGTTACTCTCTGCTACATATACCTTACTGGATAACACTTTGTATACCTGCAAGTGTCTTATTATAGGTGAAAAACATGACCAAACGTCAGAAATTCAGTAAGGAAATATTGGAAGCTAAAAAATAGATTAGTTTGAGAAGACCTTAAATATACTGCGGACGTGCTAGTCTAACCTTACCTTTGCCAGCAGACGTCAGGATATTGTCAGTAGGAATATCGTCGGCTAAATTATGGGCCTGTAATTCGTAATTTAAGTTGAACTGTATTATCGCCTTCATCTCGCATTCTTCTCTCTATTTACTTGAGTTTCTTCTTCTGACTGCTTCATGCGGTCGATATGGGATGATGAGTTGAAAGATTGCCTCTTCATTCTTGAAAGCGACTACAAATTAGAACAGCGTCTTCTGCGTCCAGATGACGACGCACAAGGGCTATCGTTTCCAAATTTGTACAGGTATTTTCAGTAATACCAGTGTCCAGATAGGAACCGCATGAGGAGGTAGTTGCAGTCCACTTACGAGCGATTCACCCAGATCTCGGAATCAATTTGTGCGTCCATATTCCTTTCGTAGTGTTTTCCTACTGCGTTTGCCAAATGGTTCATTGAAACTTGTCTTTCTTCTTTTTTAATAAACTTCACCTTTTGTCGACACTGAATTCTTCTATTATAAGTCCTCTGCATCTCATCTGCGAATATGTTTATGGTACCATTCCGGCTTTGACACAAGTTACGATGACGATTCTAAATAATAGAAGTTTTCGAGCGTATCCAGGTCCCCCGATGTTTGGTAGTATCCGAGAAAGCGATGCTTGCAGGATTGCTGTCGTTTTGGTCGAGTACTCTATGTGCGTTTTAAACTGCAGACCTGCCCTGCCCTGAAACAATATAAGGGTATTCATGCCCCCTTTGGCACGCGAAAATTATATAAACAAAAACCTGTTGTCGATCATTACTCCAAGGTATTCGATATCATCCTTGGATCTGATGTCCTGCTTTCCAACTCGTATATTGATGTATTCGATTTTTTGTTTACTAGTTACTAGGACCGCTTCCGTCCGTATGGTTGGCCAGTTCAAGGCCGGTGGATTCGATGGATTCGTGGCAGACTAGATTTCATGGATATGTTTTGCCACGACAAACACGGCGATGTCATCGGCGAACCCTATCACTTAGACTCCTCTATTGTATGTACATACACTAATTTGATAAAATGCGAGTAAAGGACAAGCACTTAGACCCAATGATCCGTTGTACCTGAAACCTTTTCATCTCCTTTCAAGCATAGGAATTTTTCAGATTTGGCCCCATGAGCTGCTCATCCTGACTCAGATATAAAGAGCTCACATGTTTTTTTCTATCTCGAGGCACATCTTACGATGACCAGAAGGTCTCGAGGCACTTTTTTACATTCGAAAAGTCAAAGACGGATGATAGACGCAGTCAAGAGTTTCAGTAGGGATATCCAGATGGATTTTGGGCTGGATAAATGTAAGATAACTCACCTTGTAAAAGGGCAGTTAGACCCAAGAGCAGAAGGATTTCAAATAAACCAAAATTAGGTAAAAGAAGACCTTCGGTTTGGAGAATCTTATACGTATTTAGGATTCCTTCAATTAAGAGGCATAAACCACAGTGCGATCAAACAGAGCCTAATCAGTTTAGAGCAAGGTTAAGCGGAGTCCACAAGTCAGGTCTTAGCGGAGGAAAAAAGTGTAAACCAATCAGCACTTGGGCAGTAACCGTGCTAACCTACTCTTTCAGAATTATAAAGTGGTCTCCGACTGACATAATTAACCTGGGAACAAGATTAATCCGCACATCCTCCCTTTACTAAGTTCAAAAGACGTCATCTACAAGGAGCCATCGAAAGGATAAAATTGCCTTGAAATATGGAAGGTAGAGCAATAATGATTCTTCGAGAGCTTCACCACTCGCAAAGCTTATTGCTACGGCATTATTTCAAAAGTTACTCGTTACTTAAGGCTTTAAGTCTATCCGACGACAATCACACACCTCTGTTTCTCGTTAGAGACAGCTTTCTTACCCCTGAATCTGTGGAATTTTCATGCTAACCCCGTACTTTACCGATTTTTAAGAAAATCGATTTTCTCGAAAACGGCTTCAACGATTTTGATCAAATTCAATATTTAAGTTGTGACGGACATGTGCTGTCAGATGGAGTACCAGAATTTTTATTCCAAAAAGTACGTATTTTACTTATTAACTGGTTCTCTTAAAAATTGTCTATTTCTCCACTACGGCTCAATCGATTTTGTTTGAAATTAATATTTAAACAATATTTGATATATGCAAGGCAATGACATACGAAGTTTTGGAAAATTGTCAAACAATATTTTTCAATCTTAACGGATTGTCAGTAAAATTTTTTTTTGAATTTGAACGGATTTGCAGGGAACTACATACAAGTGCAAGTCGTGCAATTTATTTTTTATTTCATTACGAATGGAATTCGAGCAGACGTTTATATTTTGATTTAAAAGTCTACCAGCTGGTGCGGCTATAAAAAATATCTGTAGGCTACTTCTCTCTAATCCTCCCACACACCATTTGGCATATTTTTTTGTAATATTTTTCCTCCAGCCTTTTCATTTATTCCATACATACGCACATCAAATCGTAAAGCTGCAGCCATGTAAACAATATACAATTCCATGAGAACTTGGTTCTTCTTTCCTACTTCATGTACGACAATTTCATTACGACCTGCGGCGGCTGGGAAATTTCTAAATCCAACATTCTGACATCTCACGCGTGGCGAATAAATCTTCCGGAAAACTTTCGATATTATCCTTTTTCATTCTTCCTTTTTTTTTCGTTTCTCGTTTTATGTGACAAGAGAAATGAAAGTCACGATCATTATACATATGTAGCCCTTAAGGATTATTGTTGAGTATCTAGTCTGAAATGAACCGGAAATGTTTTCATTTGATGGGTGTCTGTTGCCTGTAATCTATTATACTAATCTGTTTAATTGCTGTAGACCAGCGATGGCGAACCTTTTTTTCAGCAGGTGGGTCAAAGTGTACGTAAAATTCGATGGATATCGATGGCAGTTCAGTCCACTTCTACACAGACGGTTCTAAAATCGGAAATGCGGTGGGTAGAGGTTTTTTCTCCGAAAAGCTCAATTTGAGCATCTCCTTCCGTCTCCCAAATCACTGTAGTGTATTTCAGGTTGAAATAATGGCAATTAAGGTAGCCCTGAAGTGTAAAGTAGTATCTGTTCGGGATATTAACATTTGCACGGATAGCCAAGCGGCAATAAAGTCCCTGGTATCATGCTCTTCACTCACTTCAAAGGCTGTTCAAGATTGCCGCTCGTTTCTCACGGAGATTACGGAGCAATTCAATATTCACCTATGCTGGGCGCCAGGCCACACATACCGGGTAACTGCAAGGCTGATGAGCTCGCTAGAAAAGGCAATTATGCCAGAAAGGCAAAATTTAGGTATGGCATTATTTTATAAATTTTGGATGCAATCAAAAAAGCCAATCACAGATGGGAGACTCTTACTACTTCCAGAGTCTCTAGACAAATCAAGCCCGAGCTAGCTAAAAAACGCTTTGATAGATTGCAAATCATCAACGTCATATTTATCCTCATGGGGCACTGCCCTATCGCTCTACACGCTATAAGGCTGGACCTCTTTTCTTTTCAAATGATTATTGTAGAAGCTGCAGGGATAAGGAGGAGGAGAAAACGATCCTCCATTTCCTTTGTACCTGTCCAGCGCTTTCTAAAAGAAGACTGGTCCATCTAGTAACTGCATTCTTCGACGGCTTCGGCAGCCCGGTAAATATTGACGTCAGAAGCATTCTCCGCTTCATAAGAAGCTCCGGCTGGTTCAACTATCCTTCAGGTAGTTAGACTAACAATGGATCCCGTGGTATCACAATGGACCTCCTTTGGTCTAAGTTTGTACAGGTAAAGATACTAATCTAACTTAACCTATGGCCGCTTGAGGATCTCGCGGTAAGAGTTCGAATCATTTTTTCAAAATAAATATATTTTTTTTTAAATAAATACGAATTCAAATGAGCAAATCGTATAAGTAAAAGCTCTGCTAATCGCAGAACACTCACAGAGGCCGATATTTGGGTGTAACAATGACATCAGATGGGTAAAATTATAATTGGCGAAACTTAATTGACAGATTGGTTGATTCTAGCTCAAAAATTAAACAGTGCTACATTTGTTTAGGGCAGAAGCTAGTTTCTTGATGAGAAAAGAAAAGAAATAATCAGCAAATATTGTTCATAATGTTACGAGTAATATGTCTATTTTTTTCTTTTCTTTTCAGAAAAAATAAATTTTTTGATCAGCAAATATTTCTTTCTTTTTTGACTGGCAGAAATGAAAATATTAGGAGAAAAGTAAAAAGTAATGTGTAAAAATGTTAAGACTCATATGCGAAAAAGAATAAAAAACCGTTGTTCAAGCAGAAACTTGAGCGATAGTACTTTTTATTCGGGCAAATTTTGTACTACTATTCTGTGAAAGACGCAATCGATGGAGTTTTTTCTGCGTAACTACTTCATTCTTTTCGTTTTTTTTTTCCTTGAAGAATTGTCTTTTTTTGCTGAACAAATAAGTACTTTTTGCAAATCATTTACATATTCTACTGATTTGTTTTCGTATTTTCTGCTGATCAAAAAATATATTTTGCTTATTGGAAAATAATTTTGTTTGGGAATAATTAATTTGTATGCTGGTAAATAATTTCGTTTGCTGTATATTTTGCTTTTCTTGTATCTGCTTATCTGACTACTAATAATATTAGAATTAAATATTAGTCAAGATTTGCACATTAGATCATAGACCTTACAGGGTGCTGAGGCTCATAATGTACGAGTATGTTAGACAAGTGACGAGGAACATTTTTGAAAAATTTGAGACGATGCTACTGGCAGATAAAATACAACTAAAGGATTAAAATCCATTAAATGCTTCTTAAGCTTGTCGTGGAAAAATATTTAGTTGTTAAGTAGTAAATTTTGAGTATTTTTGGCAACCAACTACATACTTATATCTTGCTTCCACTTTTTCGATGGAAATGTTTTTTAAGCGAGACTATCCACATACCTATGTACATACCAAAACATACCTAGAAATCAAATTTATTTAATCCGTTTGAGAAGGACTAAATGGACCGGCAGATAGACAACAAAATATGCTTGTTTTATCCTGTAGTCTAATAAGTGTAAGTTTTGAAAACGATGACTAAATATTCCAGATTTTAGAAATAATCAAAGTTGCTCCCTACCATTCTCCGAAAAGCAAAAGAGTCTGATAGTCTGATTCTATTATGTATCAGAAAGATCGTAAAGATCTTTACGTATGCAAGTGAAAATGAAGTAATAATATAAGTAACTACAGGGTGTTCTATGGGACGGTATACTAATTTGACAGGCCGCTATTTCGGCAACTACAGGTTAGTCTTGACATTTTTTAATTTGACATTCATGGAGAGTTGATGTGGCAAATTTATCGTGGAGCCAATATTCGATCATTTTTATTTAAATTATTCACTAGTCACTTTTATATAATGAAGTTCACAGTGTGGTGGCCTATTTGGACCGTACTTTTTCGAAGACAGATATGGAGTTACTGTAGCAGATACTAGAGAGCGATATAGCGATACATGATTGAACATTTTTTGACACCTGAATTGGATGCTTTGGGCTTGCTTGACAGTTCCACATTCCATACATCCAACGCAGCAATGCAATTACAGTACCAAGTGTTTCCAAACAGAATTATCTCCAATGGTCCCCACCCCCGAACTTGGAGCAGGGTGTAAGCTAATAAACCATACACACTGCAGCATCTCAAACAAAACATACGAGATGAAATAAGTGATTGACCGAAGTGTGTGAATATATCATGAAACACGTCATTAAAAGACCTCGTATTTATGAGGCTAAGGGGTATATATGTCTGACTAAGAGGCGGACAAGAGGGATGTCTGACACTATATTCCATACATTATTCCCGACCATCAATAAAACAGACATGTGGAAAAAATTAATATAGGACACCCTGTATAATAGGTACAAATATTTTTTGTATTATATATAGGGTATAGGGTTGGAAAAACTTAGATTTTATTCGTTTCTTTGTATGCTCGGTGGCTGTTGGTTGCTGATCCCCATTCAGACTCGTATCTGTACCATGGTCAACGGCTTGCTACTGCTTATTTGATAATTTTTTCAATTTGTGGTTCAAAAGTACTTGTGATTGAGTAACTTAATTGGTGGTGCCTCTGAATACTGTCTGTCTGTTCTGTCCGCATATATTGTCGGGTGGAGCCTAATCACTTGGACAGATTTACTTAAGACTATCTAGATGCTTATATATCTAGGATTTGTGCACTAATACTTAGAAGCGGAATTGCTTTTGATAAAAATCGGTATTTGATTTTTTTTTTTTTTAAACTGAATACCAAAAGACGTTTTATTTGATTTTTTTAACTCATTATATTGTTTTAGATTCACTAATTTGGACGTAACTTGTTGTGTTTCTATAAGCTGAGAAACGTACTCCTGGGGTGTCTTTGTCTAGCGAGACTTTCGTGCTTAAAGATAGTCAGTATCCCGGCGGTGTTTGTTTATAGTGAGTTCTTCGTGCCTCTCACTATTCAGGGTAACTTAAAATGTACTATATATCAACGAATCGAGAAAATTTAACAAACTCTATCAAAGAAATTCCCTATACACAATGCTCATGGAAAAAGTTGTTTAGATGTACTTAGAGATCATGCCCTGTTGCCCATCTAGATGCAAAACCTTAAACTTGACATTACTACACGATTTGACCTTAGAAAAAATAACGTATAATTGTCCCTAACTGAACACAGTTTTAGGCAAAAATACTACTACGTTATCTAAGGTCTGACCCTGAGATTTGTTTATCGTAATAAAAAGTCCCAATCTTACTGGGAACTAGTTTATTTTTAATAGAAATTGGAGGTCTCGATTCGCGGAATAAATGCAGCCGTTTCATTGGCGCAAATCAGTCTATGTCGCACAAATGAGGTTTCTGGAAAGCTTTGCAACTTGAAAGCGGGCCTCGTAACATAGTTTCCTCCTCATATTCGAACTTCTGCAAGGGTGATGCTATTTAGAAACTCCACCGGATAATTATAAGCCTCCGAAGGATCTTCACAGTCCACTGAATCGATACGTGTATGTTTCCCTTTCCAAGATGTTTAAGGCTTCCTAGTTTATTTTATTGACTTCTTCATTCGAAGGAATCTAGAATATCCGGCAACGTCCGATGGCTTAAAAGTTTTCCCAAAAATATCCTCGACATTGGGCCTCTGGGTCAACGTTTTCTCCGGGATTCCAATAATGTCTTCTTCGAGGCCATCACTATTAGCCAACTCTCAGTTCCCTATTTTTAATAGCCAAGCAGTATGAGGGGGAGATCCATAGCCCGCATGTTTGTTTTTATTGACAGGATTTTAAATTTACAATGGCATCTTTGTTAATTACTAATTTTAAAAGTTTGTGCATGACTAGCTGCCTCACCTCAAATTATCAGCTTCGCTTCCCTAATCTGATCTGCATCCGTATTATTTGTTCTCAAACTTGATGTCGAAAGATCCGTCAGTGAAACTCGGTGTTTAAATTCTGTGTAAGTGCGACCTTTTAGGAGATTCGACGCAATACCTGTTGATGCTTCCGGCAGAAATATATTGTCTTTTTCTTTGACTATACTCAGGAAGGTTTTTATAGGCAGACTTGTTCCTACTTCACACCCTGATAAATACACCATTGATGTTTTAGCGCCTCTAGGCCGGACTGACCATAATATCGTATCAGTTAAATTCTCGTGGTCTGGCTACTCAGTTAAAGAAAAAACTCATAAAAGAAAAGTATGGCAATACTAGAAAGCTGGGCCGGCCTTAATAGATTCTTTAGGAGTTTTAACTGGTCGCTATGCTTCGTCGATAGCGACGTGGATGTCGCTGTTGTATGATCACTGACATTATCATCTTAGGTATAAATGACTCTATTCCTAAGAGAATAAAGTACATTAGGCGTAAGGTAAACTTGTGGTTTGATCAGAGCTGTAAAGAGGCTATCAGGTTGAGGGAAGGAAGTTTTCGGTCTAATAAAGCCAACAAATCTGAGGAAAACCGAATGAAGCCTAAACAAGCCAGAGAAGACTGCAATGCCTATATTCGATGTGTAAAATTTTTATATGACCAAAAGTTGGGGCAAAAAATCCTACAACGTCCCAAAGTAGTACAAAATTGTTGTTCATTCGCCAAAAATATTAAAAATTCTGCCTCGTGTGCCATCCAAACGCTCAATTTCAATGACATTTCAGCTGTCAGCTGTCAGTTTGTTAGACAAAGCCAATCTCCACCTGTTCTTGAGTGGAACAAGTCCACTTTCGCACTTGTACAATTGCAGTTCTTCCACGTTGGCAAAACCTCTGCGTAAGCTTTTCTCACTATTCTATTCTTCTGGGTACTTTCCGAGTAAATAGAAAACAGCATTTATCCAGCCTGTCCCTAAAAAAGGCGAACATTCCTCCCTGTCCAATTACCGACCCATTGCACTGACGTCCCTTCTTTCCAAGGATATGGAAACGCTGACAAATCATCAGCTTATGAAATTTCTTGATTTACGAAAACTCCTCAAGGGTTTTCGTGGCAGAAAGTCCACTGGTGATTTGATGGCATACCTCACCGAGAAGTGAAACTAATCTCCCCATCACTTCGTCGAAACTAATCTTTCAAAGACATTTGACAGAGTTTACCATTCAGTTCTTTTGTCGAAAATGCGTTCATATGGTATCGATAAGTCTCTTCTTCAATTGATTAGAAATTACCTTTCGGAGCGTTCTTGGATGTCTTCAAGTCTGCAATTCAATTTTGGTGTTTCCCAAGGCTCTGTTTTGTCTCCGACTCTTTTTCTTGTTTTTATAAATGATCACTTGTCTGGAACTTCTAATCCGTCCCCTAACTCACGTCCTTCGTCTTCGGTTGTAGAAAAGGAATTGTTACGTATGTTAAGCACATTAAATTCCAACTTGGACAGCATAATCAAAAGTGGTTCAACCAACAGAGTGGAATTTACGAGCAATGCTTCCAAAACACAATGCTGTCTTCTGTCTCTCCACCATTACCCATGAATGGTATTTGCTCTTCTCGGTGTGTGTTCATATTCGAGGTCGCCAAAAATGCTGCAAAGTGTCTAGGATGAAAACAAATATTACCCCATCTGGCCTCAATTTATAAGACATCGAGTCTGGTACACCCAAGACCGTTCTGTACATTCAAGGCAGGATGCAGAATAGCGCATTAAAACTTATAGGTGACAGAGACATTGTGAATTCAATAGATTCTCTAGAACATCTTAGAAATGTCTCGTGTATTTCCCTAATTCATTGTTTTTTTTTTTTTTATTTCTTTTATAAAACATGCTTCAGCGAAATAGCCACTTGCATTCCTCGCCTTTAAAGCTCCACCCGCAATACGCGTCATGCTTCGAATGCACCCTTAAGCCCTACTTCCGTTCTACTGTCAAATATAGGGATTCGTTTATAAGCCGAATGATACGAATGTGGAATGATCTACCAGGCTCCGTATTTCTCCATAACTACAACAAACATTTAAAGCCAACGTGCACAGACATCTCCTCTGTTCCTCTTCCCCTTTTCACAAATGCGGGTGCCCTGAAATAATATAAGTTTATTCACATCCCCTTTAGTATTTAGTATTTTTTTTTTAGTATTTTTATTGTATTGGCCAGTGTTGCCTATGTTTATCCAGGGTCTTCCAATAGGGACTTAGGGACCATATTGTTGAAGCTACATCTGTCAAATTGGCTGTCATTTATTTAGTCTGTTTTGCCAAATCACCACGGACGGATATAGCGTTCAACAGCACGTGCAAATAATAAAATTGTTTTATCAAAATCTGTTCTGTTCGGGCAACGTTCCGCGCGCTTCGCCCATTTTACGGTCGCCATAATCGAGGACTATTCGCAGTGTGGTGGATAAATTTGAGTCCACTGGTTCAGTAAATGATGAACCAACACCTATACGTCGACGAAACGCAAGATCTGCCGAAAACATCGCCGATGTCCGTGAGTGTGCAGGAGAATCCGAGGCAGTCGATTTCGCATCGCTCACAAGAACTCGGGCTTTCGCAGACCACAACTTGGCGAATTTTGGGTCGTGACTTGGGCCTGCATCCGTACAAAATTCAACTGACCCAGGACCTGAAGGCAAATGACCATAAACAACGACGTGTGTTCGCTGATCTGATCTTAAACTGATCTTAATTTTCATCAAAAAATCATCTTCAGCGATGAGGCCCATTTCTGGATGATCAAAACAAATTTGTCGAATTTGGGACAATACCAATCCACATGAGATCCAAGAGCGTCCGAAAAAGTCACTGTTTGGTGTGGATTTTGGCCTGGCGGCGTCATCGGTCCATATTTCTTTGAGAACGGCGTTGGCCAGTCCATCACCGTCAACGGCGAGCGCTATAAGTCGATGATTACCAACTTCTTTTGGCCTGAATTGGATCATATGGACACCAACGACGTGTGGTTTCAACAGGACTGCGCTATGTGCCACACAGCTCATGCCACATTGAAAATTCTGCACGAGCGATTCGAGGGCATGGTCATCTCACGTGGAGGTGATGTGAACTGTCCACCGAGATCGTGCGATAATGGGGTTTTCTGAAGTCGCAGATCTATGCGAATAAGTCACAAACCACAGCGGCCCTCAAAGCCAACGTAACCCATGCCATCGGTCAAATTCAGCTTGATTTATGCGCCATAGTTATGAAAAAATGGACATGCGCGCCACCATCAATAGGCCTTTCAAATGAATAAAAATAAAGATACGAAGCGCTTAATGAAAAGCCCTTTACTCTTAAGGTGGTATTGGCCAAATTTAAATGAATACAACTCTTGTAGCACACGTTTTCTCTGATCAATTTGTTACACATAGATTCTTTATAATCAATTTGTTCCGCCTTATTGCTTTAATTTCTTACTGAAGTCTTTCACCAGGATTGTTTTTTTAAAAAAAAAAAAAAAAAACTTTTACAGATACATTATTCTATTTGTTACAAAAGCGAAACTCAGCAAAAATCCCTTCAAATACAACAACCTCTGTTACCGACATTTCCCTTATAGATCCCATCAGATGAAACACATTTTATACTTATTATTCTACCATCATCTTCCATTTAATTAAAATTCTTCCTATAAAAACCTTCTCCTCCCAATTATTAGAGGCAATCACTTACATGTTAGAAAAAAAGAACAAAATGCAAACAAAAATCCCCAAATTACCATGAAAAAGGCTCAGTATTTCACCCTACTCTAGATTAAAAAAAAAAAAAAAAAGTTTCTAATTTCACAGTTTCTCTCATTCTTCCATTTATTTTTCTTTCTTTGCAGGATTTGCCAAAATAATTAAGTGACACATGAAACTGGTTCATAAATGCCTTCCAGCGACAACAAGAACTCCAGCATACCCTGCTCCATTATTTAATCAGAAGTGCAGAACAACTTTGACACTCTGTGCTCATTTTGTGTGTCTGCTTCTACACTTGAAGATACATAGGTATACCATTACCGTCATCAACGTCGTCCTTTTAAATTGCCGACCTTTTTCACTAGGGCATCGTCATTATTTCCTATGTTGCTACTGCATACATGAATGAATGATCCCTGCAATCAGGAAGACTTCTCTCAAGTATGTCTGCGAAGGAGACAGAACCTACTGGCAGACTCATAACATAATTTTCTCGTTATAGACAGTTGCAGAGGAAAAACTGTTTTTTCCATATACTCGTATATTTTCGTCGATCATCTTCCCATTTACGTCATCAGCATTGCTATTGTCGTCATCAAGAACACAGTTGGGATTCCCGAAATCATTTGACACGAGGCGAAAAAAACCTTTTCAAGGTTCTCATTGCAGCAGGTACATCATACCAGGAAAACTCCTCTCAGTTTCCAGCATCGTGAACGTATGAGTGAGTGAATAGTACCCCATAAAGTGGATTACATGAGCACATAAGTACATTCAAGTTAAACGAAGCATAGAACTTCTATGCTCTTGTCGTATGTGGGCTGTGTGGCACGTTCCTGTTTCGTAAATATTAACGTTACCACAAGAATATAATATAAAAGCATAAGGACTTTCTGCCCCCCGTCTCTTCATGGTGAAGTGAATGTGTGAAGGAAAGATGAGGAAAAAAATTGTGAAATGTGTTTTAGTGCACGTGAATGAGTGAATCGCTCGTACTTCTTTTTTATTTGTTGGTAAATTTGTTTAGCGAGGAAATAATTCCGTCAAAAGGATATCATCACCACACCAGCAACCAGCAACAGTGGCAGCGGCATCAGCCTCATCGTAAGCACAGCGGAAGGAAGTCGTAACTTTTTGCAGACGACATAGGAGGAACAGTTTTTTTTTTTTTTCTTTTCTTCCTTTTTTTTTTGTGTATTTTTGTGTGTACACGCATTTTCTCAACTGACGATACATCAAAAGGATTATGCTCTGAAAATGAATTTATCCTTCGATACACGGATCATTCTACTCATCTACAGTTTACTTCAAGGTAAGTGATATAGACAGATAGAATTTCTTTTTTTTATGTCCTTTTCGCTGCTTTCTGGATGTTTGCTTTCTACTTCCTGTTATGTCGTCGACGACCTCATATCTGTATAATTCGATTACAAAGTGAAATTCTGTAAAATGTGGGTATTTATCGACAACATAACAGCTGCCTGCGAGTGGCAGCAGCAAACACTCAAAATGTTACCAAAGTACATATGACCCGTATTTTCGTGTCGTCCTTTTGACATGGTCTCTCTATGGGATGATATTCTATCGTACTGCCAGGTATCGTTTTGAGATTCGGGGCAGAAAAATAAATGTATTCCCCCAGTGCTCTTTGAAAATTCGATGGTTTTTCGTGTCGTTAGCGTGTGTACAGGATACGTAAACGCGTATAGATTAAGAAGGCCACTTTTGACACGTTTCGCGCTCTTGTCAATTTATTTTGCACGGTGGTTTCTCATCCGGCCGAGGATTCTGCTGTTGGTTATATTTTCTTTCAGCGTTGTTTACTTTAGTGAGCCGATAAAATAAATTGGATTCCCTTCTTCTATGTAACATCTTTATGGTGGGCTGATGGAATGAGGATAATTTTATTAGCGATTTTGTTTTATGACGCTCGAGCGGCGCATGATGTCAACACTGTCCAAACAGGTTGCCCTTTTTATTTTTTTCTGGCCCCTCGTGGATGATATAAGATAACACTATATATGTACGTAGCAAGCAGTTCTCCGAATTTATGATTGATGTTATTACATTTCTATCCTCGTTCTTTGCGCGTTTCCATGCCCATTTTCGTGTGGTACTCGTTTCTTTGTTGAAGGACACTTTAAGTTTTCTGTACGTTTGCTTAAAGTTCAGCAACGTTAATGATATGTAAACTTCTTCTTGCTTTTTAGGAGGCGGAAAGTTTTCCGTTTTCTATTTTCTGTCAGAAAAAAAAGGATCTCTCTCGAAATATCCTTGTGAAAAATCAAGCTGGCGAGAAGAAGAAAGTTTCAAATATTAACATAATTACATTCAAATTTGCTTACGGTGCAATTCATTTAATAATTTAAATTTGAAGCAAATGAAAAAAAAAAGAAGAAAATCAAACTCAAGGACATGACTAGAGTCGTGCCTCGAAACTAACGTGTCGGTTGAGGTAGAATTCTAAATAGTGAGGGACCTAGAAGAAGTGTTCTTCAATGAAAATACCTAGAACTTGTCCATATTTTATTACTTTGCAATATTTTCTCTATGGCAGTGAATGTGCACTTACTTTTAAGGCTGATTTTTGGGAATATAAATTCGTACATAAATTGTGAGACGATACTCTTGCTAGTACATGTGGCCATAAAGTAGCTGTATAGTAGTAATGCCAAGCGAAAACCAAATTATTCGACAGCACCACCGAGTTTAAAATCTTTTATATAAGAATTTATAGAAATAGTTGACACAATTCTAACTAAAATTTCCAAGAGAGAATGAATTGTTAGCCTACGAAGCTTCAATACGATCAGTGCTGCCAATAAAAAAATATTTCCGTTGCAAAATAGGCACCCTGTTTTAAGCGGCCCTTACACGGTTAATCGATTTACATCAATCACTTACATGTGTTAGAGAAAATGTATCTGTATGCGTCACACACATTAGGTGAAGTCTGATTGACGAAAATCAAAACATTTCTGATTTTGCATGAGAAGCGTCATGCTGATTGATGTGTTCAAGGGTTGGATTGACATAATTACTTCATTATGTGTTGTGTCGCGGAAAAAAAAATGTCTGTCGCTAGCGAAACATTGACGGACGATGAAGACCGAGTATTTGTATGGGATTTAATTGAAACTTATTGGTCATTATCGAGTTTATGGGATGTGCAAAGAAAAGATGACAGCAACCGAAACAAAAAATTGCAACAACTTGAAGTTTTACTACAAAATATAAAGAAAAGTATCCTGATGCACAAAGAGCGGATGTCACTTTATGCAAAGTGCAAGAGCAATATATGCAATACAATCATCCGTTTCACTCATTGCACATCCGTACACCACGACAACTCACAAAAACTAAAAATTTGACGTCAATCGTGTGTAAGGGTAGCGTCAATTCACATATATACCATGCTTGATGTCAATCGATTGACCGTGTAAGTGTAAGGAACGCTTTAAAATAGTTGACTGTATGTAGTCGAATTCTTCTTACAA
The DNA here is from genome assembly GCA_963082735.1 of Pocota personata. Taxonomy (NCBI): domain Eukaryota; kingdom Metazoa; phylum Arthropoda; class Insecta; order Diptera; family Syrphidae; genus Pocota; species Pocota personata. Next base: position 242,849,214 of record OY720429.1, read on the forward strand.
AGCCACATAAAAAAAATCCTAGCAAACAGTCATTTTTTTTTTTTAATTGAACACTAATCTTACATAAGTCTTTGGGGGTGCTGCTGATGAGGTATCCAAGGAAAGTCTAAAAGTGGTGCCCGAGTGCTAATTGGGTTCTGACAAGCTACGCTGCAACAATCGATTCTTACTACTTATCCAAGGATTAATGTTGATACTTTGCGATGATTGTAACCAATTTGCTACATGTTTATACAATTAAATCCATAATTATGGATTTTGTTACAATTTACAATTTTTGTCAATTTGATGTTGTATTTTCTTATTTTCCTCAAAATCTCTAATAATGAAAACGAGTAAGTTCAAATTTCAACTCAGCAACAACAACGAAAAACTAATTCAGAAGTGAGTCCCTAAAAGTTTAGGAAAATTGCAAGCACAGGGTGCGGCAAAAGTAACTATATGTTTTTTTTTTTTTAATAAATATTGAATGGAGTGTTTACTTTGTGCTGTTTTTTTTTATATATGACATACATCACCATCAGTGTTAACCGAATGGGTACGTAGTTTGTATGATGTGGAATGACGAAATTCTATTTTTTTGAATTATTGTCAAATATTATAAATGGATGAGCTGAAGGCAGGGCTGCCGTTCTTCAACTAAAGACACATTTTTATACTTTTTCACTATTCTGCCCCTGGGAGAACATTTTTCAAAAATTAGCCAAATTTTCCCCGTTATCTTAAGCATATCATCCTTTTTTTTTTAAATAATTTGAACATTTGAACATTTTTTTCAACGAATATTCCCAAATAATGTGTCAATTAAATCGCTTAAGTAACTAACTGGTACAAGCCTTTGTTCACTTTTCTCTGATTTACAACAGTGACCTGAATTTCACTTGTAATTCAATACATTCCTTGTCGATGGCAGCACTCCTGTGTCATACGGCAGCGAATGTCTATTATCACTTGGGGTACGAGTTTAGTTTAAGGCTCCAAACAGCCAGTGTTATCTCCTGTCTCTGAAGAGCGATACTAACGCAGTCAAACCAAAAATGCAATTGATTAGTAATTAATGCTTGTGATTTTCTCGAATAGGTATATTAGCTCAGACCTTCAATTGATAATGCTGCAAATAGTGGTTCTAGATGCTTTGGATTTACCAAACGACTTTGCAATCTTTAACCCTTAACTGACTGCGTGGCGGATTTTAGGGACCCAAGCAAGTATTTTTTTAATTTCTTTTGCTTAACTTCACTTTGATTTCAGGTACTTGTCATATAATTTGCAATGTTTATAGCTCAAATACTGTAATACTTTAGGTTCCCCATGCTGTTGTAACGTCATAAAATTTGACTCCATCCTTTAGGGGTTAAAATTTATATTCGCCTGACAATTGAATGTAATATGAATATTTGGGAGGCTAGAAACTTCTGCACCATATAATTCGCAGAGACTCAATCTCTTTTCTTCCCTGACCAATCTTATTGTATGTTTTAACTTCTTGTCACTTCATCGTAAGTTCTACAAAATTTAAGTTGAAAGTGACTCTAGTCTATCTCTTTCATTGGTCGAAGAAAACTTTTGACTTAACTTGGAGTAGAGTTGCAAGTCTATAAACTTGGTCTAAGTTATTTCGTACTAATATTTGGTAGAGCCTACGTTGGTGGTGTGTAATAAATATATAATTCATATACTGATTCCCTTTAAATATCAGTAATAAGTTTTTTTTTTTTTTAAGATTTCAAACGGAAAAAGTGTTATTGCTCTTTTTTTGCGACTTTTCGGAATTCTCCGATGGTAACCCTGAGTGGAGGCAGTGTTAACAGACAGTAGGATTTCGCCATATTTCGTGGATTTTTTTTACGCCTAAATGTAATAGTGGCTTTCTTACAATTACTACGTATTTAAAAATTCAAATTAAACTGAGTTAATTAATTTATTTATATAACACTCGTATTATTTAAAAAGCTTCATCTAATGTAACAAACCTTAAATAGGTAGACAGTACCCTTCAGTTTTGACGATTTAATATTGAACTGACTTCACTTACCGATAGCTTGTTATTTCTCCCAATGAAATGAATCTTCTAATAGCCTTTAAGATGGGGCATATGCTGATGAAACGATGAACGTCTTCTTAAACTCGTTACCGAAAGTGCATTTCGCATAACTCTCGGTTCAATGTGGCATGTAGTTCAAGTGCAGAAGTTCGCCTCTAACCTTGAATATAATCTAATTAGCATCCAAGCTGTTTTGGTCGTTAAAGTAATTTTTTCCCCGGGGTCTTTGCTGGGGTTTTACTCTAAATCAACAGCTCCTGTAGAGCCTATTTCCACAATGCTCCACTATATTCCATTAAGGGAATCTCACGTTCGCTGCATGAACCAAACTATTTGCTAAAGAATTGCAGTTTACGGGGACTAGGTGCACATTGTACTTATTGTTGATGGCCGGCTAACAGGTGGCGTATTTTCCGGGAACTTGAACAGCTTGAGGAATACTTCGAAACCAATTGGACTGTTCCTTGAAAGCCAAGGGTTCCGAAAGTAGCATCCGTGCGAATCTGTACTAAACAGCATCCTAATTAGCTGGAAAGAGGAGATCGGTGCTGGAAACTATGTGATTGCACTATTTTTGCACTGCCAAGGACTGCGGTCAGAAAGCTGGAACTGGGCAGATCGTCTTCTCGTTGATGTCTCCGCTTTTTTGCGATGCTCTGTCTCACAACATCAATATTTTTGACTGATCTACCAGTTCGAGGTCTGCCCGTACGTCTTGAATCTCCAACAGTCCAGAATTCAGCAAAATTATTCGCCAGAAAACTAAGGGTTGGACCCGTTGGAGCAGTTATTTCACAATAGAATCTCCTCTATGCACGTTGAGTATTAATTATTGAACGATTATTTTTAAGGAATAGAAAGACAATCTTAGTTCTTTGCACAATTGTGTAGCATTCCATTTTTCATATTTCCCAACAAAGAAGTTAAATATTTTTTACATTATATATGATAGTTACTTTCGTCGCACCCTGTTTATAGGTAGGTATGCTGTATTAGGTGAGTAGAAACCGCTTGTCTATGCTACTTGTAGTTTGGCTTTAATATACAGGGTATCCCAGTACCTATAGTCCATTCCACAAAGGTTATGAAGCTGAAAAAATGTCCCCTACACCAGTGTAGCAGTGGAGCAATTTGAATATTTATAGTATTCAAGTACTAAATGATTGCGAAAATACCTGTAATTCCTGGAAATCACGGCTGGGTTGCATGTACACTGTCGTTCATAAGTTTTCTGACATTCTGTCAGAGAAATTGTACAACAAACTCTTCGTCTTCTTCATTTTAATAATCAAAATTTATTGCAAATAGCTTCATTAATATTATATTTATCTTGTTAAATGAAAAAAATTAATTGAACCTAATAAATAACAAGACTTGGATAATACAATAGAGTTAGGCCTCTTTTTCGTCAAAAAATCCACCTCGTACTTGTACCACTTTCGCCATCAATCTTTACCATTCTATCGATCAGTTTCTTAATAGTTTTCAATGTTATTGATCTCCAGGCTACTTAAAGGATCTTCCAAAGTTTGTCTTTCGAAGTTGGGACACTGTCTTCGAACCTTTCTCTCAAGTTCGTCCCAAAGCAGCTCTATTGGATTGAGATCGGGTTATTGGGTGGTCCTTTCATATTTTTCACTATTCCTTCTTATTCTTCTTGGTTCACTCCTCCTCGGAAAAGATTGCAAGAATATTTCGGATCATTATCTTGGATTATTGTGAATTCAGGGCCTATTAATCGCACACCCAATGTGCGTTCTTCTAATATTTGTCTGTACTTCTCCTTCATCGATATGGATGAGGTCTCCAACACCGGTGGAAGAGTAACAGACCATTACTGAACCATCGCCATGCTTGATTGTTGGGACCACACAGATAAGGAGCATTTTTTTTCAACAGGGAACGTAAATTCTCCTTTTTCGTTCAAAAACTTCAAATTTGAAGTCGTCAGTCGATAAGAATTTCGCTAAGTTGGTTGATGTCCAATCCTGAATAGCAGTTTTTTGGAAAATTTTGTACAAAAAACCAAATTATTTCCATTTTATGGTGGGCCTTATGATGTGTTAATGATGTTTGCAGTTTCGTTTTACGAGTATTACTCCCTACATCGGTTTGCCGAACAACTAAACCAATTGTTTTATAGAAAACACGGTGACTGGCTGCCTGTTCTAAGATAATTGTGAAAAACCGTGAAAGAAACTCCTTCGTCCTCCATATTTCCAAGTTGGCGGACATTGCTTAGTCCGGATTTTTGAGGACTTTTATATAGGAAGATCTGGTAACTCTGTCGCTGAGTCAATTTAATGCAAATCTAATGCGCCAGGACTAGTAGATATACAATACATATCTACAAATCTCCCCTTTTCACCTGGCCTTAGGAATCTTCCTCTGTCCAAAATTGAACTGAAGTACAATGAATTGATTCCGAAATTTTCGTAGTAAAATCGTGAATTAACAATTAAATATAAAGTGTTGTCAAAATACTATTAACGTAACGAATTGGAAAAGCTGAGACTCCATGAAGTCGTCGATGGAAATATACGAGTATTTCCAGCTTTTTATGAGCGTGGCAAGGGTAAGGTTACGTGTGTTAATTTTAGATTGATTGCTTTATAATTCGATGGCGGTTTTCTCAAAATATTCTTGTAGACATTATTGAACGTTTATTTTAGGATCGATGCGGACCAAAAATAGATTAAGATATAAATGGGTCTTACTATTAACAGCATGTAGTCTATTTATATTACTGGTGCTAACATAATTTGCAGTGAAATTACATGAAGGTTAACTCCTACGGGTATGTACAGAAAGTGAACTCAGCATGATGCACGTAAATTTCCAAGAAACAGCTAAATATATTTACATACTATTTTTCTTTTAAGAGAAACCCTCTCGACCCACATATGCGTAAAAGAAATTTTATTAATAATTTGAAGTCCTTTTCAGTATTCCATGTCAGAGTGAAAACGGAACAGTATTGTATTCAATACTATGGCTGACAGCCTGCTTATCCGTGTGTCTATCAAAACCTGTGACTTTTTAGCCGTTGGATGTAGTGGACTGAAATGCTTAAAAATATTATGTAGTGTAACCTTTGTAACAAGCTAAAAGCACACCAAGCCGGCATATCAATTTAAAGGTGAAGTTTCAAGGAGCCTAAAAAATGTAAATACATTTTTTTTATGATCAATTTTGTTAAAAAAAAAAAAGGTCAAAACCATGGCACAATCTCTTGAGTGGCTCTTGAGTGAGCCGTGTGAAAACCAACATAGAGGCAGAGATGAAACACAAAGTGCTTGTTGGATCTGATCCTTTCAAATACGATCATTGTTTTCTCTTTGTCTGCGTATTATCGAGGAACTAAAGTAAGGGTACAGTTAAAATAACGACACGCTGAAAGGCCCGACTCGCACTTCACCGATTTTTTTTACTTGTTCCTACAGAGGAAGTACGTTTTCAAATCAATTGTCTCCAGATTTTGATTAATTTTAGTATGACTGTAGGATTTAATAAATAAATAAAATAAAAAGTGTTGAAGATTTTAATGAAATTTGTTTACTCAAAATAGCCACCCAGAGATGAGAAAATGCTCAGGAGATTTGTTCCCCAAAATTCATTAACAATATTCAATGACAGCTTCTTGTGGAAGACGACAAAATTCTCCACAGATACCGACAGTATTGTAGAAAACTTCTGAACGAATTTTCCAAGAGCAGCTCCAAACCATGACGAAGTATCCGACATTACTGTCGAATAGGCCAGACAGATACCGGTTGGGCCAGACGAGATACCCTCTGAGTTCTGAAAAAAGATGGGAGACTTTGGGTCCAGATGGTTCACGATTCTTAGCTCCAAACTTATGACCGGTGATTCAGTGCCTAATCAATGGAGGGAAAGTTATCTTCTTCCGTTATCTAATACCGTTCTGTCAAGCTGATGTCACACACCATGAAGATCGTTGAGCGCGTATTAGATGGCCGACTGCGGAAAATAATACGGTGCGCGTTTGTCTCGGGTAAATCAACAACAGATGCAATCTAAAGTATAAGGATCATAATGGAAAAACGTCGTGATTCCTTAAAGGACTTGCATATGGTGTTGGTTGATTTTGAAAAAAGCCTTTGATAGACAAGCAAGAGATCTCTTATGGGTGGCGCTAAGACAACGAGGAGTTCCAGAAACCTACGTGCGCATGATCATGGACATGTATGAGGAAGAGTTTCCAATCAAAGTCGGTGTACACCAGGGAAGCACCCTCAGTCCTTTGCTTGAAGGAAAAGTGACGGACTCCAAAGTGCATAAGTTATTCTTTGCTGATGATGGAGCTGTCATAGGTGAAGATCAAACGTCCCTGTAACGAGCACTTGATGTATGGGTGGATATTTTGGAGGAAAATGGGTACCGTATTAGTTCAAAAAAGAGAGAGAGTCTGTGCTGCCCGTTCTCCGATTCACACCGGCCTATTCAAGACATTTACTTGAATGGAAAAGTGCTTCCCAAGTGCGAAAAGTTCAAATATCTGGAATCTATGATCAATAGCGAAGCAACTTGTGATGATGACATCAATCATCGCGTAAGCGTGGGGTGGATGAAGTGGCGGGAAAATTCATAAGGAAAAGAAGAAAGGAAAGGAAAGAATGAAATTTGTTTACTGTTTTAAATTTTTATACTGTGCCTTGTATGGAATACAAAATCGGTTAAATGGCCGCCACGGGAGTTTTTACAAACTTCGATTCTTCTGAGGTAATTTTCGATGACTTTTCGGTACATTTCTGACTGTATTTGAGTCATAACCTCACGGATTTAGCTTTTAAGTGCTACAAAGTTTAGGGATCTTGGTAGCCAATTAATGTTGTCAAATCTCGAAATTAAAAAGGGTGGGGAACTTTTCGTGCAATAGAGCCATATTTGCCTGTATAGCCCCATCTTGTTGGAACCACATGTTGACACATCAATGTCTTCAATCTCAGGACAACAGAAGTTTGTTATCATTTGACCATAACACAGAGAATTCACCGTAACTTCACCGTAGCTTCTTGATTTTCAAAAAAAAAAAAAAATCCGATCTCGCCGTCGGTAGATCGTGGTAGATCCAATGGCATCTCATTGATCACATTTGGATTCTCAGAACACCAAGTTCTGCAATTCTGATTGTTTACGTAGCCATCGAGCGAGAAGTGGGCCTCATCGCTGAAGAAGATTTTGTTCGAAAAATCGGCGTCAACTTGTAAGCACCCAATCGGCGTATATTCTGCGCATTGTATGGCAGGCTTTAGTTATATAAGCTGAACTGAATATGGTGATGAAGATGTAAATTCTAGTGCAAAATACATTAAACGGATCTGTAGGAAATATCCAATTGTTGAGCGCGGCGTAGAATTGACAACTCCGGGTTTTCAGCCACTGAAGGACTCACAGCGGCCATATTTTCAATTGATCGTCAGTTAATGATCGCATTCTAGCTTGCAAAATAAATAAGGTGGTGATTTTGATATGATGATTTTGTGTAGGAATATACAAGCTCTGGCATTTTGGTACTACTCTAATGTACAACCTAGAAGGCTCCTAGAGAAAACTGAAACCATGAACATAACGCACTGCATCAAAAGCAACCTAAAGCTTATGTTGTGGTAGCTAGTCAAGGCTACAGCACACGACCTCAGCGTACGTTATTATTGGGATGATGAGTATACGAACAAGTTTTCGACGAGTCTCAATCGGGGTAAAGCTGGCAGTGAGTCAAAGTTTTCGCAGATATCCGTAGATACGGCCTATTACAAGGTTGACGTGATTGCGGCAAGACGAGTTCCGGCTAATTGTAAAACCAAGGGTGGTGTGGTGACTGATTCTACCAGCTGCAGCTTGTTGCTGAATAGCCGTACGTCAGGGACGAAACTCAAATCGAAGAGCCTTTTCGAGATAAGTATAGCCTGGGACTTTGCTGGGTTAAGAAATAAAACCATTTTTTTTTCAGACCAGTCATTAATGGCAGCCAAATCCTTATTGAGATGTGAAACTAGTTCATCTATTTATCTTATTCAGGTGTTAGGATAGACAGAGTTAAACATCATCAGCATATAAATATACTGAGACATATTTGCATACTAAGGGAAGGTCGTTAAAAAAAAATGGAGAACAGAATTGGTCCAAGGGTTGAACCCTGGGTTACACCTTGAGTAAGGAGTTTTAGTGTAGAGCATTTTTCTTCGAATACAACTCTTTGCCATCTGTTTGACAGGAAACTTTTCAATAGCCTTACAGCTCTTTCACTAAAACCAAAAATGTTTTTAAGTTTTCAGCAGAAGATACTGTGATTGACTTTATCGAAAGCCTTAGAAAAGTCTAGCAGGTATAGCAAAGTTACGAAACCCTTATCAAATTCTAGGCGAAAAATTAGAATTTTAATTCTAGTCGCAAAAATAACGGTACTTTCCTTATGGCCAATTTTATTCATAGGAATATATATTGTAATATGCGAGCTACGGCTCGAGTAGATAAAACGATATTCTGTGAAATTTATTTCTTTATTTTCTAGTCTATAGAACAATTCAGGTTCACACTATACTATTCTTCGCAATTCTTTTCTTACAATGTCTCTTTCCTTTCAAATCACTTTATCTCCTTTCAATTACTTAATTCACAAATCCAAACTAATTACTTCTTCTTGTTAACTCTCAACTTTCAATTTATCAAAAAATACAACTTCGCCCATTATCACTTTTCTAATCTCTTCGCCACGGTTTTAAAACTACTGCCTCCTCTCGATCGCCATCTGTCCTTATATAGCAGAAGTTTCTGATAGCCAGAAACTTCTAGCAAATTCTTCGACCACTGGAACAAGAAAAATTCTGATGTAATAATTCCAAGATGACAATCATTCTTGCAGTTATAATTCCCTCTTATCCGTGATATTATCCGTCTCTTTCGTAGACATGAACTGTGGAAACCGCAGACACGAACCTCGAATGAAAGGACGCTTTGGACCAAAATTCTGCCAGAATGAAAAGACACTTCGAAATGGGTTGCATAGTCGTAGGAGCGTAGTTATTATTATGCTGCAATATCTTAGGAGCACGAATTTATTCAAAATTGATTGCCCCTTCTCCAGGAACTGGGGGTTTAGCCAAAGATTAGACAGCTCCTAAAGATTAAGTGGAGTCAGGGCCTCAATATATTAAAGCATTTCCACTGGAAAAAATTCCATCGAGTCCAGATGCCAATATAGTCTTCGATGAGTGACAGTATCCTCTGGCATCGATAGTTCGACTCTTCTATGGCTTTCTACAGAGTAGGCTATCTCTGTTTTACTCTCCGTAAAATGGGTATCTATGAGTTGCTCCAAAGTCCAGTATTTGTGAAGATTTGTATAAGATTTTCCTTATCCAAGAGGTGTCGCTTGTCCTTTCTCTATTTCTACAGAAAAGATGCCATGCATTTCTTTAAGCTATCCCTATCTGCGACTTATATTAGAGCCCAATCTTAAGGGTCCCTTGAAAATTTTACTCTGTTAAAAAAGGAGAATTGAAAATCGAATCAAAATCTATTATCGAAGTGGTTACAGTCAGGCAGATAAACAAAGTGACACTTCCTTTTATTTTATATTTAATTTTTATTTTAACCATAAATTCAGCTTATTCCACCCACACTCAGCCACAGGCACCGCTGTCATCCACCCAAAACAGACGCAGTATAATCCCACTTTATGGGGACCACATAACTGGTCTCTTATTTACAAACAATTGTCATTCAAATCCCTGTAAAAGTACGATTTGGTATGTGTACAACTGTGATTATTGCATATTTTAATGAACAGGCAATTAAGGGGGATTTTCTATGTTTCTCTGTTCTTTTTTTTTTTATTGTACATTCCTTTTTCAGTTCTGTGAAATTTTAATTGCCAAACTTTCGCGCAAAGGTTTTTAAGGACACGCTTATGAAATGGTTATTACCATAGATACTGGAGCGTCTGTTGGGACAAAAACTCGTCGCGTTTTTATGATCACATTTTAGGATACCTAGAAGCTGTAGCCCCTGTGGTATGTTGTCAGGATCGTAAAATTAATGACAGATAATACTCTAGTTAGTCTATTCCTTTTTAATTATATTCTAATGCTGCTTTATTTGTATTTTAATTCTGATCTCGTTGTAAGTGGCACTTAAATACTACGTTTTCTATTTTTAAAAGCCACTCACGGAATAAAAGTTCCCCTAGTTTTTGTGTAGTTTCAGATAGGCATCCCCTAATTGAGACGATTATCAAATTTCTTTTTTCAATTTCAATTGGATTTTATACTAAGGACCCAGTAGGAGGATACCTTTAAAAGGAAATACTATTCATTTCATGAATAGTACGCCGTTCGAGAATATTGGCTTTTATTTCCGACAGAGAATAGAGGACCAGTTCGCTCATTCAGTAAATGGTAATATAATTCAGCGAACCTTCAATTACGACTAGATTATCCCTCATTAGTTCAATGTACACCATTCGTGAATACCATAGCAATTAATTTCTATCTTCCTTCGTGGCTGCTTGCGTGTATTGGTACTCTGCCAGCCGGCAAAGGAGAGCAGTACAAAGCACTTAGTGTTCATAAATGAAAGAATAATATTGGAAAATGTGAAGAAGAAATAAAACAACAAAAGATAGGACTACGAGTATATAAAGGATGAACAGCTCAGATTAGATGCTTTAATTAAATTAATACGACAAAGTAGACAAAAAAGAAAAAAAAAAAACTAATCAACATAAAAAATTAAAAACGGACAGACACGGTCTCGAATTAATGAATTAATATTTCCACAGGAGCAGGTACTTTAGCTTTTCGCTCCAAGACAACAGACTAGCAGTTATTTTTATTAATTACACAGGGGGACAGTCATTCTGCAGCGTGGACTTTAGGAGTAGATTTTGGGTAATTCTAGTCTCCTGAATACGAAAAATATATCAGATCTGTCTAATTGACTCGAGTTTTTGAGATAAACGCAACCCTCTTATAATGAAAATTATTTTTTTTTTGTTTGCGTGTAGCTGGGTGAAAAATCATCAAAAGACATCGCATGCGAGCTTTGCGATAGTGTGGAACTTTAATCCACTAAAAACACCCGGAGAAGGCATGATTTAATGTCATCCTTTCAATTATCGCACCTAGTCGTCAAATTAATTAGTAATTTGTTTTTTTTTTTCCTAACCTTCGGACTAAATTGTTATTATTAAGTTTTTTTTGTTTGTTTGTTTTTTTGTCGGGGCGGGTACACCCTACTGGAGCACTCAGACTCAAAAACAGGTTCATTGTACAACCAGGCAGAGAACCCCATTTTAATATGTTTTTTTCGTCTTTTGTAAAAAGAAGAGTTGACGCTTCAGTGATGAAGAGCTTAGGTCATCAGCACTCACCACATCAGCACCGGAAATCTGCCACCTGATCCGAGCAAAGGCAGGACAGTTATATAGGAAGTGTTCCGCAGTGCCATCGCCCTCTCCACAGGAGGTGCTTGGCAAAGGCGAAGTGGCCCGCAAGAGCGTCAGTATGTTGTCTGCAGTCTTTTCTGCTAAGAGATAGCAACAAAGCCGCGGATTTCTTACAGACGAATGGGACCATTCGTTTAGTCTGCCTGCATCCTGGAGAGTCACGCCACCTTCGATTGTGTTCACTGAAAAAACAGTCGTCAATGGAAGCCCTAACCGAGGACGCTGGCAAACCCGACGTGGGTTCAGGTCCAGAGAAATTCTCTTCTGAGCCTTGTCTAGCAAGTTCGTCAGAGATCTCATTTCCTGTCATCCCTTTGTGTCCTGGGACCCAAACAAGATTCAGTGAGTTTAGCCTTCCGACCGATTTCAAGGACGTTTTGTATTCTCGAACTATTTTAGAAGTGGTTAAAGGATTGAGCAAGGCCTTAAGCGCAGCCTGACTGTCACTACAGACGCAGATACTTCGCCCCTTCCACCTGTTCTTACCAATATAGTCCGCAGCCATTAGGATAGCATATATTTCTGCCTGGAAGACAGATGTGTGTTTTCCCAATGAGAAGTGAAGCCTAATGTTGTCGCATTCCACGAAGACACCAGCACCAGACCCCTGTCCAGTTTTAGAGCCGTCCGTGAAAATGCGACTACATTCCTTTTCTGGCTCAGACTCCTGCCAAAGCCAATCCTGAACATGGGGAAAGTTGACTTCAAATTTGCACCGCAGCCGCAATTCAGGTGTCATTGCATTAGATGGCATATCCATGAGACAGGGGTCGTAGGATAATCGTCGCGCAACGTTATCAAAACTCCAGTGCGAATTGTGCCAAAAGCCACGTCTTTTTAAACGGAAGATGGCTCCGAGTGTACATCCCATGATATAAATATCAAGATGGGGGAGGTTCATCAAGGCGTCTAGAACAGAGCCAGGCATACTGGGGATAGCTCCCAAGCAGCCGAGAGAGGCCGTTCTTTGCAGTTTGGCGAAAGCAGCAGTAACGTATTTACGTGAGAGCTTATTCCACCAAACAACTGACGCTTATGAGAGGAAGGGTCTTATTGTTGCCGTGTAGATCCAAAGACGTTCCTTGGTGACAAGCCCCATGACTTGCCGAAAACACCTTTGCATTGCCGAAAGACTGACAGAGCTTTGGATGTTTTCGGCACGACATGTCTCGTCCAAAGAAGCTTGCTATCTAAGATTACTCCTAAATATTTGGCTTCCTTGGAGAGGTCAATAGTGATACCTTTTAGCACTGGCTGAGTTAGACCAGTCAATTTCCTCCTTCTCGTAAAGAGAACCACTTCGGTTTGGAGAGGATTAACTGAAAGCCCATTCTTAGCGCACCAATCGTCGATTGCGTCTAGGGCCATCTGCACCTTAGAGCTAGACACGATCCGACAGGCAGAACGGCGATATCATCTACATATGCTTGAGCGTAGATGTTAGAACTATTGAGTGTGTTCAACAGGGAGTCAACCAGCATGCACCAAAGCAGTGGAGACAGAACACCGCCTTGTGGGCAGCCCCTATTTACACCTGCCATGACACGCCGGCCACAATCTGCATCTACAGTCAATATTCTGTTCACCAGCATTGCTTTTATCCACAACACTAGTGATTCTTCTACGCCGTGACTTCTGGCGGAGCTACACATGCTGTCAAAAGTCGCATTGTCAAAGGCACCCTCAATTTCTATGAAAACGCCTAACGCGTATTCTTTCCTGTCAAGCGCACATTCTATTCTGCTGTCCAGATTTTGAAGAGCTGTCTCGCAAGATTTTGCGCGTTGATAGGCATGTTGCATCTCTGACAGAGAATGTACCCTCAAAGCAACTTTGCGCACATGTAGCTCAACCAGTCTTTCCATGCTTTTCAGCAGGAAGGACGTCAGACTAATAGGTCTGAAGCTCTTGGCGAGAGAGTAGTCATCTCTGCCGATTTTCGGTATGAACGCTACTCTAACTGTTCGCCAGGGGGTTGGTATATATGCCAGTGCCAAGCCAGCAGTGAAAATTCGCTTCAGAGTTGGCAGCAACTGACTAATACCTTGTTTTAGCATAGCTGGGTATATTACGTCAGTGCCAGGTGACTTGAAGCTGTCAAAAGATGCGACAGCATATTTGATAGCTTCATCCGTCGTCACACCCGATGCAGTATACCAGCTGCGCCGAGTTGTTCGGCTCAGCCCTCTAGCAGCTTCACTAGTTGAAATCGGTTGCGAACCGATGGTGACCTGATTTCCTGGGAATTGAGTCTCCAGAAGAAGACTGAAAGCATCCGCTTTCAACTCAGTGAAAGTACCATCAGGTTTCCTGAGTGATTCCGGCTTGATTGTTTTTCCATTCTTGAGAACTTTGACCAACCTACTGGTTTCACCGAGAGTTTCGATCTTGCCACAAAAATCTCTATACGAGGTACTTTTCGAAGTTCGAATTAACCTCTTATATTCTCTTTGCTCTGATCGGTAAAGATTCCAGTCCACCTCCGAATTTGTCTTGAGTGACCTATTTAGAAGTTTTCTGGTTTCCTTACGAATTCGTTGCAGATCTGAATTCCACCACGGAACTGACCTTCTGTAGGGGTTTTTTGTCAGCGGACACGTTAGTTCAAAACATCTGGTAAGGATGCTGTTCAGGTCTTGAACGGCTTCCTCTACCTTTTGCCTCATTCTAAGTTTAGGTAGATCTTTGATAGATTTGTCTAACTCTTCCTTAAACCATATTCAGTTGGTTTTTCTCGGATTCCTCCTCTCCTGCAAAGGTGTAGCTTCGCATTCGATTTGGAATTTAATATATCTATGGTCTGACAGGGAAATTTCTTTCGAAACTCTCCAGTTGGTAATAGGCTTGAAGTACCTGTTGTCAATCTCTTCCTGTCTTTGCGCCATGAGCCAACATTGTTAATGGTAAGATCAGACGATAGTATGAAGTCCAGAAAATGATCTCCCCGTGCATTGCATTTGCTGCTACCCCAAACAGAGTTTTGAGCATTATCAACGCAACATATGACAAGACCTATCTTTCTGGTATCACAATATTCTATGAGCTCGACCACTGCCCTTGGTGGTGGGGGCAGTATCGAGTCATATGGGAGGTAAGCAGACGCAACGACGTAGGTTTCCCATTTACCATTCGTCTTGTAGCTTATAGCTGCAGCTTATATCCTGACCACGAAACTGTCCAAACTTAATTGCTGAGAGGGAATTTGGTACAATAAGTCAAGCCCTAGGCCATTCGGACCGCTCATCATAAAGTACCGTGATATCACGCATACCTCCAAGGCCACAAATGCGCTTGTTCCGCACCCAAGGCTCCTGGATAGATATTATGTTTGGTTTTGTTCTACTAGCTGCAAGTCTGCTACTTATAAAAGCGGTAGCAGCCTTGCAGTATTGTAGGTTGATCTGAGTAAATATAATTAAATACTAGGTTTTTTTTTTTATTATTAAGTAGTGGAACGACTTCTGAATTAGTGCGATTGCGAAGTTTAACTTCATGCCTTCTTGCGACCTTCCTGACCTCGTCTTCTACCATTTCAATTGTTAGATCTCTATGTAGATCAACGTACGTATTTATCATGGCGCATTTGCGTAGTAATTTATTCTGGAAGCATTGCATGCTTTTTAGGTTTGCCTTACTTATGCACCCCCAAAGTTGGAGACCATTTGTCCATTTTGGCGCAAAATTATAGTCGCATAAAGTACACTTTAAAAAGATTTTAGTACGTAACAAAGTCAAGATTAGTGTTTTCCTATTTATAGTCGACATAAAACCCACTTTATAGTTATCAGCTCGCTCTAACTTTAAAACCACCAAAAGCACCTTTTAACTTTTAGAGTGGGCTTTTAACCATCTGTCATCTGTTATTTTTAACACGCAATTTTACAAAATGTTTTCTCAGCTTGAGGATTTTAATATTTTTGAATATTTTGATATTTTTGAAGACTTTGAACTCCTTAGAAAGCCTAAATTATATAAATATCATGCAAATCCTTTCGAAGAGCTTGATGACAAAGAATTTTATTCGCGGTTTAGATTTGATAAGATGACTCATCAGTTCTTGATCGAAAATCTCGATATCCAAGAGCCTTTACAAGTTTTAGTTACTCTTCATTTTTTTTTTGGGAGAAATGTTCATCAAGCTGATGTTGGTAAGTAAACAGATAATTTCATTCACAATTTCAGGAGCATTACATGGAATATCGCAGGCAACAGTCGGGAAAATAATAAAGAATATCTCAAAGCGAAATGCTTCATTGTTACCTTACTTCATTAAGTTTCCTTAATCAGTTGAAGAATTCTGTGAGACGAAACAACAGTTTTATTGAATCGCTAGCTTTCCCAGGGTAATAGGAGCAATATAGGATCAGTAATGTCCGGACATTACATTAATCGGAAAGGTAACCAAATAACTAACTAGCTTGTTAACAAACAATTAATTTGTATATGCATATCAAAGGTTACTACTCACTTAATGTACTAATTGTAACCGATTCCATCTGCAAAATAGTTGACATCGTTGCAAGGTCTCGTGGCTCACTTTATGACTCTAATATCTGGACTAATTGTCGTTTAAAAAATACTTTGGAATCGAGCGTAAATATTCATCAGGGTGTCTTGCTTGGTAACGCAGGATATCCATACTCATCTATACTATTGACACCGGTCAGAAACCCGTCAAACCAAGAGAAAAACGATATAATAACACACATCTACAAGAAGTTGAATCTAATGTCTCAATGGTCAGTTGACGTCAAAATTTAGATCACTTCTTGAAAGATTACGACTGGATTTAGATACGGCAAAAAATTTGATTGTTGCCTTGGCCGTACTTCACAACATAGCTAAGGAAAGGAATTACTCCGTTCTTTGAAGAAACTGGAATGGCATTTAGGAATACATTCATTAATCAATATTTTTAAATAAATATTTTACTAAAAAAATTAATACTTAAGCATAAAAAACAAAACTAAAGAATTCATAAGGTTATAAATAAATAAAGATTAACAACATAAAGCAAAAAAAAAAAAAAAATACCTGGAACTTTAATCTTCCTCCTTTAATTGCCGGTTGTCATATTCACCTTTCATAGTGTCTGTTTTTAAATAGTGAATTTCTTTTTTGTTTGCCATATCTAAGTTGTGAGCTTCACGTGCATGTGTGGGACTTTCCTTGGACTGTAAAGTTTCGTTCTGAATTTGGCTTTCTGGGCCGTTTCCTCAGTGCACCGAGCAAATTCCTCGATGACAACGGGACATCGGGGGTAGAAGTGGATGGTTCAGCAGTTGTGGCATTTCTAGCAACCATCGCAGTGGAGTTGTCAATACTTACTTGTTGCAGATCCAGGGCTGAGATACAAAATAACGCTAAAATTTCCAGTGGGAATGAGTGTGAACGGCAAAACACTTCCACTATCAATGTATATGGTGTCTTCCTCTGCTGGGCTATCATGCCCTGAACTAGCAATTCCGATGGATCCGTTTCTGGAACGGATACGTTGTTTCCCGTTGCTTTTATTGCCTTTTTGGTAGTAATTTAGGCTCTCTTACGAGATAATTTCATGCGTGTCCATTGCTGCCTTATTTTGCCTACACTCCTGTGGTACCCGCCTGAAGTCATCCCTGATGCAATTGACTCCCAAGCCTTTCTTTCGAGCTATCATCTTTAAGTAGTTGCGCTTATCCTCGACTACTGCTATATGGCGGTCCACTAATTGCCGCAGCAATTCATTTTCACCCGGTCCCAATTCTACTCTTGATCTCATTTTGTCTATTTAGAAAATATTCTTTATAAAATAGTTAAAGTACTTCCATAATTGAAAATATAAAACTTTTGAAATAAAAACTTTTCAAATTTAAATTTAAGCCAAGCAACAGATGCAAACAATCAACAAATGTGTTCGATTTCTGTTCAATCTGTCAAATTCATTTAAATTTAATACAACATTGTCCCTTAAACTGTGTTGTCAAACTTTAAATTTGTTGGTTTGTTCGACTAAAATTTGCTGTATGTCAGTTCTAAGGTCGATACTAGTTGTAGGTAGGTTAAAAATTGTTTATAATTCAATTCAAAGTTAAGTACTGGCTTTAAAGTTAAAGGGCTATTACTTAGTGGCTACTAACACTCTTTAAAATCAGATGACTATAATTTTGCGCCATTGGCTTTAATACTTGCTTGTAGAGCAGTAACTTATTGTATATCGAGAGACAGGAATACCTCCCTAAGAGTCAATCCATTTTTTTATATCATATGTTTAATTCGTCATGTTTTTTCTTTACGTGAGCTTTCCAGCGCAATTTCGCGTATGTGTTGTACATTTTTATTTGTAAAGTTTACATGAACTGACTTCAGTTCATTTAATTTTATTTGCCATTTTTTGGTCCATTCATAAATATCATTAACTGCCCTTTGCAGTTTTCCAGTAACGGTATTATCGACAGCAAGTACAGCAGTATCGTCTGCAAATATGGAAACAGAAGTTTCCTCATTGGTGTATAACAGGAACAAGACAGGTCCTAATACACTACCTTTTAGTACTCCAGCTTTTATATGTTTTAATATAGAGTACTCATCTCTTCTCGCTTTATATATGACTATAGGATTTCGGAGTATTGTTTTGGTAGATATTTTTGCAGCTTATGGACACCTTATCAAAAGCCTGTGTTATATCAAGAAAGATGGTAGGGCATGTTTTTTTCTCTTCTAAGGCTTTTTCTATTTTATCAGTTATTCGGTGAACTTGATCTATAGTTGAATACCTATCTCTAAAGCCAAATTGATGGTTTCGGATTGGATGGAGTCGTTTTAGAAGAATTTATTCGAATAGCTTTGTCAGTATTGACAGCAATCGGACGATATGAGGTAACTTCACTAGCTAGTTTGCCAGGTTTTGGTATCATAATTACTTTTGCGACTTTCCACATCCGTGGAACATACCTTAGTCTGAATGCTGCATTTATTATTTGTGCTAGTTTTTTCATACCTATTCTGGGTAATTTTTTCAGAATTTCTCCTGTAATAAGATCAAATCCCGGATTTTTTTTTCCTTTATTTTTTTTTGGCTATTTCGTTAGAGGTTACTGGTGGAATTAATCTATCCTCTTCACACATTTCTTCTGTTTCTTGGAGGCAGTCATTATCTTCGTATGAATAAATAAATATATTTTAAAACCGTTATTTATGCCAATGCCAACAGCGTTATAAATGATAATTTAAATAGAATTAATCATATGAAATAAAAATACATGAAAATAAATTAAGAAAAACGTTTACTGTGGTTATGGTCAGGATAATCCCTGTGGAGGGTCCAGCAGTAGTCCACCATCATATGGCGGTTCTACCGGTCTTGATAGCTTTCCTCCATTTTCTTGAAATCCTTGTGGAATTCGTTCCCCTTGTTATTCGTTGAATCTGTCTAAATGGCTATGCATAAAATGCATTTTGATACTCGTATTAGCTTCCAGTTTTTCAAAATCATTAAGCATTTTAGCGATTATTTCGGAATATCGCGCTACTTTGTGGTTAATCAAACAATTTCTGATGACTAATACAAAGCTTGTTCATGCTTCTTGATTTGTGAAATTATTGTCGTTTTCACATTCACTGCCACGTCATTCAAATGTGAATGACACTCATGTCTCCGTGGGAGCCATGTCATTTATATGCGTATGACAAGTACGTGTCTCTGTAAGTCCACGGCATTCAAAAATGAATGACGTGTAATGTTACATTGGAATATTTGGAGAAAAACCAAAAGTGAACAACAAATTTTCAGTGTTTTTTCAGTTGTTTTGCTAAAAAAAAAATCATATTTGTAATATATTTTGGCGGTAGAACGGACGGACGAACGTCATTCGCATATGAATGACGAAGCCCTGCTTGAAATATTCGGTAAATATTTAGCTCGTAGGCCATGGCATTGTTCGATAAGTCAGTGACTTTAAAATGAAATACTTGTGGGATACACTCTGCAAAATAGGCATTTGTTGCATCGATAAGAAATAATCGCACGGAGCCAAATCTGGAGAATATGGTGGATGAGGAAGCATTTCATATCACAATTCAGCTAATTTTGCTGTTGTTATCGCGGATGAATGAGGCGGTGCATTATCATGATGAAACAGCACTTTTTTCTTCTTCAAATGGTGCCGTTTCTCCATCAATTCTGCATTAAATTTATCTAATAAATTGGCATAGTACTGTCCGGCGATCCTTTTCCCATTTTTCCAATTAGGCAATAAATATTACGCCATGGGAGTCTTAGAAATCCGTTGCCATGACTTTTTAGGCCAACGGAACCGTTTTTGCCTTTTTGAAGCACGTTCGCATGCAAAAGTCCACTGTTTTGATTGTTCCTTCATTTCTGGCGTGTAGTGGTGTATCCAGGATTCATCAACTGTTACGAAATGCCGTAAAAATTCACTTGATCAAAACTGAGACTAAAATGAAAGCTGCTTTGTGTATGCGTATATTCCTAATTATGTTCCTTTTCGGTACCATTTTCGAAAGCATATCTGGTAAACGTCGAAACGCAAAAAGGTGTTTTTTTTTTATTACTACTCGTAGTTCAATTTTTCGACTTGCAGGCTTAAATATTAGAAGAGAAGGTGAATAGATACTTTCTTACTGTCTTTTTTATTTTTAGTTACATTTTTGATTTGCAGGCTTGAATATTAGAAGAAGATGAGCAAGCGACGAAGGCTAACACGTGAGGAAGTAGAAGATCTTGCAGCATAAGGAGGTAGCAAGCACGACTTCAGCTCAGATGATTCTAATGATCCCAGATGGCTTCCGGAAGAATCATCAGACGACGAATAAAATAATGGAGCAGAGAGGACAATATGGGTAATATACTACATAAGGTAGAAATTGAAGAAGAAAACGAAGATCTTAAGGACCTTCTGGAGGACGATAGCTATGAAAATGTTGGAGAAAAACAGTGGACAGACTATATCGGAAGACATAAATTCTTTCTCTTTAACGGCAAAGTGGGATGGCAATTAAGGTTTTCAGCCAATATCACTCCTCTGGCACTATTTTATCAGCTGATAGGGTTCTACAGCACATTGTCACAGAAACAAATAGATCTGCTCACAATAATGATGTGGATGGGTCTTGCAAGAATTGACACCCTTGCAGACTATTGGTCAACCGAAGGCATATATGAAATGGATATACCACAATAGGTTATGTCGAGAAATAGCTTCCAAATTTTGCTATCAATGATCCATTTTGAGAACAAACGAGATAAGTGATAAAGAAAATAGGCTAAATAAGATTTTCTTATCATTTTGGAAAAAAAAGTTCAAAGCATTATTTTAGTCCGGTGAAGATATAGTTATCGAGAAGGCGCATTCCCTGGAGAAGCCACCTGATTTTCATACAATACATTCCAAATAAATCTCATCGTTCTTCTTGCAAAACTTAAACAAGGCGAAATGGTCTCAAAAGAGGATAAAAATGTAATTGTTGTCCTAAAATGGAAGGACCAAAAATGCTCCGATATTAGTACCTACAAGTAAAAAGCATAAGGTGCAACCATGTCCACTACCCGCACTGATCAACCTTCCACCAGCCAAAATCAGGCAACATCCAAAAATCGCAAATCTCGAAAAGTCACCAAGGAACCACTCGCAGTCCTTTCATACAATGCAGGCAAAGTTGACATTGATCTATCTTATCAGATGGCGTCATATGCGACGATGATCCGGAAAGGCGTAAAGTGGTATAGAAGACTTGGAAAAATGGCATATACTTAATCACAGGAGAGGTTCTCAACGAATTGCCTAGGAAAGCAGTAATTAAACATTTGTATATTATAAACGCTTAGTCAATGGAAAATCGCAGAAGTTACAATGGCTCCAAAACCCGATAAACCGCCGAATGAAAGAAAGTCATGAGAGTAGAGACCGATCTCGCTTTTTCCGATTATATCCAAAGTCTTCGAAAGGATATTGCTCAGCCGGTTGCAGTCTGTTATAAAAGAATGTTTTTCTTCTTTATTCCTGATCATCAGTGCAGATTTAGATGCAAGCATTCTACAATTGATCAAGTGCATAGAATAACCGATGTAATTGAAAAAGCTTTTGAAGAGATGAAGATTTCCTCAAGCGTGTTTCTAGACATTCCTCAAGCCTCTGATAAGGAGTGGCAAGAAGGCTTAAAGTGCAAATTGCGAACAATTTTGCCAAGACATTTGTATAAAATTTTGGAGTCATATCTCAGGATGGACTCTTCCGTGTCAAACACGGTATCGATTATTCAGAATTTAAGAAATAGCAGCTGGGGTACCACAAGGAAGTGTTCTAGGCCCGCTCTTGTATCTCGTGATATACTCGTGATATACGGCAAGAAGAAGGCATCACATTATATCAAACTATAGAAGAAACCACTAACAAGTTGCAAGAAGCACTGCATAGGGTAAATGAATTTATACAGATTTGGCGAATCGTGCTCAACGAAACCAAAACTGTTCATGTAAATTTTACCTATAAAATAGTAAATAATTTACCTATCTTAGTCAATTACGTTCGAATTCCTTTTTCAAACTGTTCCTGGGCACGGGCGTCAGGGAAAAGGGGTAAGAGAAACAGAGGAGGAGCCTGTGCACGTTGGCTTCAAATGTTTGAAGGTTGTAGTGATGGGGAAATACAGAGCCTGGTAGATTATTCTACATTCGTGTCATTCGGCTTATTTGACAATACGACCGAAGTTGGGCTAAAGGATGAACTGATGTGCATTTGAAGCATGACGCGTATTGTGGGTGAAATTTTGAAGGGGATGAATGCAACTGGTTGTTTCACTTGATGCCAAGTTGAAGTGGATGCCGCACGTGAAAAGAAAATGCAAAGAATTCGAAAATAAATTCAGAAAAACTTGGAAAATACTCCATGTGTAACGCAGAGAACAAAATATCTTTATACAAGCAAGTGCTTAAATCTGTGTGGACATATGGTATACAACTTTGGGGTTGTACCAAGAAAGCCAATTACAATATTTTACAAACTTTTGAAAATAAAGTGCTAAGAGGAATTGTCAGCGCACCGTGATACATAAGAACCAACGTACAATATCCATAGAGATGTCGGAATTGCCACTGTGGAAGATGAAATTAAAAACTTTGCGGGAAAGCACAAAATCGATTAGTAGCTCACGTGAACAATGCAATTCTACAAATTTTAGATGTGCCGAATCTACAAAGAACGAAGCCATTCGACCTAACACGATAAATCAAAACCGCGGGACAAGCAGGAACTTTCAATGGAAAAATACCTGCCAAAAGTTTTAATTTCGTTTATAACAATTGTTTGTTAAGTCAACACTTAGCTGCAGGAAGAGAGACACATTTTAAAGGCTTTTTAGTGGGTAAGAATCCCACACTACTATGAGCACGCGTTTTACGGTCCTCATAGTGTCTTTTCGAAGATTTTTTACTTAATCTCGGAAAAAAAAGAAGCTTTATCTTTAATGCAAAAAAAAACAATGCCCCCGGTTCAATACAGGGTGGCTGACATGAACTTTTACCAACTTCACGTCGCTGTGTCTGCTAAACTACGAATGACAACGCGCTGAAAATTGGACAGTTGTTAACTCATGTCATTGTTGACAAGCGTGTGTTATTTTTGTTCTATCGACAATGGAGTCAAACGTAATAGTATTATTGCCCTTTTTTGGCTAGAAATTCACAACCAGTTATTGTTCGTCAGCTGAAACATTTGAAAGTGAACAAAATGTTTGTGTACAGCACCATATCGCGTTACAATGAAACCGGAGGTGGTCCGAAAAAGACAGCAACATCGTCAACAGTGATTCGGAAGGCCAGAATCGAACGAAATCCTCGGCGTAGCGGAAGAAAAATGTCTTCTGAGCTAAACATATCCAGGGAACGGGTGCAACATATTTCGAAAAATGAGCTCGTACTCAAGGCCTTAAAGTTCCAAAAAGTGCACGATCTCACACCTGACCAAACAAAGAAATTAGAGTGGAAAGAGCAAAGGAGTTGATCCGCTTGCACGCAAGTGGCCAATTGCCAAACATCGCTTTCTCTGATGAAGCACCATTTCCAATTGAGCAACTTGTCAATAAGCAAAATGATCGAGTTTACCTGCCAGAGAGGTCATACGATAATTTCGACCAAAGAAAGGCCACCAGGAAGCAAGCGCCACCGTTTCTGATGGTTTGGGTCGCAGTGACTGCCGATGGTCGGTATCCGCTCGTATTTTTGGACCATGTCGGTAAGATGAACGCGATGGTTTATCGTGAAACTGTCTTGGAAGCTGTGTTGAAGCCATGGGCATGCAAACATTTCGGCCAAAGAAATGTTTGCACAAAAATGGCTGCTACAAAACGTTCCGCACTTCATTTCCTCGACACAATGGCTATCAAATTCTCCCGATGTGAATCCATTCGACTTTTCTGTCTGGGGCATTTTGAAGGCCAAGGTTGGCACTAAAAAATATCAAACAACGGACGCGGTAAAGTTAGCGCTTCGCCGGGAATGGAAGCGCATTCCACAGACACACTTGCGTGCAGCGTGCGATAAATTTATTGACCGTTTCATATCGAAAATATTAATTAAATCCTTGAAAAATTTTTTCTTTGGATGCAATAAAAATATTCTCAACTAAAAAAATACAGCTGTTTGAATTAGTAACAGTTCATGTCAACCACCCTGTAGAATGAAATCAGTTGAGGTAGCGCTTCGATATTTGCGAACGTTGTACAGATAGATCATTCTGTATGCTGTCGACGATTAATTTTATAGTTTTCGTGTGTCTTACTGTGACATATGCGGTAAATAGTTGACCAAATACATCTTTATTGAGCAGCTATTTTCTAAGTTATTTACTCGTGCTTAGGTTTATGTTAGCAGTACGAGTACTCTCAATTTTAAGTTATTCCAATGTTAACGATTCGCAATAACTTCAGGCTGTCTCGCGTGGTTTTCGTATTTACTAAATCCGTGAACTTCTTTACGTAAATTTTGTACTCTTTTAGAGTACATACCTTTGATTTCGAATTCCCTTTTTATTCAATTGCTATCCTATTCTCTTTTTAGATGAAAAGATAAACAAAACTCCAAAGATTCTAAATCAAGAAATGTCCATAGCCAAGATAATTTTCTTTAATATATATAATCTGCGAAACAAAAATAAAGGAACGGAAGTAAAATGAAAAAGAAAATCAAACAAATTTGCTTCAACTCGTTTTTTTTTTTTTTTGTTTCTAAGCATCTAACCCTCGATGCCGCCCATCTACGTATATATTGGAGAAACTTTTGAAGATAACCTAATTAATGAGTTTTTTTTTTTTTTGCATCCCTCAAGTGGAACATGGAAAAGTCATTGTTTGCTATTTGAAGTTGGTCGTTGTTTTGGTAGAACATCACGTGCGGGAGCGCGCGGTGCGGTATATGCGGCGAAATACATCTCAACGGGTGGCCCATAAGAGCCAGAGACACAGAGGCTGAGAGCAAATATAATAATTTTCTAAATTGCAAACTTTATTCGCCCTGCGGAGATGATATTACCCTTATCATAGAACCTCCCGTTCGTTTTTTTTTTTTGTTTTTAACCCATCAGAATTCTTTTTTTTTTTTTTTTTTTTTTGCATTTTTGAAGAAACGGATGAGAGGTATCCTAAGGAGGAAAATGTTAAATTAGTCCATTCTCGTTTCTCGGTCTTATGAGTTTGCGTCTGTCTGCAAAACGGAAGAGTTTTCTTAGTCGATTTTTTCTTTTGGTTTTCACTTCCATGGCACAAATTTTTGTTCTACTTATTTTACGCATTGATAGAGAGAACAGAGAAAGTGATTGGGGGGTTAAATAGGGATTTCATGGAATACATCTTTGCTTGAAATTAGGTTAGAGCAACAGAAAGCTTACGGAGATGTAGCGTAGAACTTGTTGAAGCCCAAAATTGTTGCTTTTGTTTTACTTTAATCGGTTTAAATTATTCAACTTATTAGCATAGCACCGAGTTGAGGCGATTTCGAATTCGATTTGAGTATGTACGGGAAAGATTTCGTAGTAAATGAAATGTTTGTACTATTTTTGGCAATGAAGTGTGTCCGTGTGTGTTGACTTATACGATTAAATTAAAGAATGATTATTCGATTGAATAGATACCATAGTTTGAAAATTGCTCTTAATAGTATGAAGCGATTACTACTGCAAGCCGAGTTGTGAGAAAATATTTATCTACTTGTCTTATGCAAGATGAAAGGAAAGTGAGTAAGCTCATTTGAATAAGTTGAAATGAATAATAGAACTCAAACTTTCTCCTCGTGTTGGTTGTACCTTGAACGAAACTGTTATTGTCTAAACTGAATAGTTTTGGTGAATCTGAAATTCTGTATGTGAATATATTAATCTTTCTTCTCTGAGTTGGCATTCAATTTTCTGAATAATATTTACCTTAATCAGATGATACCTGGCAGCAGTGGCCAGAGATCTCTTTCTGGGATCTCCCAACATCCGCTTTGGTATACATGTGGGATTGAGCCAAACCGACATACGACACCCTACGGGCGATGTACGACAAACTACATACGGCACGCATATATTCCCATTTACATAAAGGATATAACAGTAAACTGAAGCAGAGAATGAACGAAGTTAGCCAACTCACACACATAAGAAAACGAAGAGGATGATCACAGTACAGCATGCACACACAACAATGTGCCGCCAGACTATGGATCGGCGAACTAACACACACGCACCGACTAGTAACAAAGCAAAACGAAGACAGAACAAACGAGACAAACAAGGGAAGTATCAGTCGTCAAACTACCTCCGATCGAAGCACATCGCCCGAG
Organism: Pocota personata; assembly: GCA_963082735.1. Classification (NCBI taxonomy): domain Eukaryota; kingdom Metazoa; phylum Arthropoda; class Insecta; order Diptera; family Syrphidae; genus Pocota; species Pocota personata. The sequence goes on from OY720429.1 coordinate 242,875,542, forward strand.
CCATTGAGCTGTTATTAAGCGGCCCATACAAACAACACTTGTGTCGGTGTACTAAGAAGTGTGCTGTGTATGGGCTGGTGTGCACACCGATTTCTCGGTGTCAGACACGGTGTGGGTAAAATGAAAACATTTAGATTTTTGGTGTCGGTTTCTCGATCGGTGTGATGTGGGTGGGGCTGGGTGTGCACAGTTATGGAAAATATCAGTTGGGGTTGGAACGTTGTGCTGTGAACAACGAGGAAAAGTGGTTATACGCGAGTGTGACTTTTGGAGATCATTCATTGATCTTTACAGATCTGTATCTGAGCTTTGGCAGCTTAAATGCAATGAATTTAGGAATAGGGATAAAAAGAAAAAAGCATGGGAATGTATGCTGAACAAATATAAAGAAAACGAAAGCCACACAACGATAGACGTAGTTAAGAGAAAAATAATATCTCTTCGCTCTTCATATAGTCGTGAGCTTCTGAAAATAAAAAAGTTATTTTCGAGTTATTTTCGAATTCCGCTAGAAGGGCTAAATGCGAAAATCTTTTTTTTTCTTTTTTGTCCGTACGCAAAGCGACTATTATCGACGCGCAAACCAGCGTATCGGTATCACTCTTCCGACTCATGATTTCGGCCTTCTCGTTATGAAATCTGACGAACAACTGATGTGTATGAATCGGTGTCACGTGTGTGGTAGAAGGTCACACCGGTGTGCACACAAGTGTTGTGTGTATGGGCCGCTTTACATTTGAATTTAGTATTGTCTAGTTATAACCTATGAATAAATTATAACGACTTAAGAGAAAAAAAGAACAGTCGTGTGTTGTATTTCATTTGGAACCCTACATACACGCATTAAAATTTTCCCACTATAGGGTCGGATAACTCTCTTAGCCTCACTGAGCCCTTGGGTGTTATCCGAGTAGAATAGAACATTAGTGCTTCCCATCTGTTAGCAATTGCTCTAAATGCGGATACCGCAGAAAGGTTTTGGTTTTAATGATACTTTTCTTGCCTAGCTTGATTTTATTATATATGCACAGTTTTTGTAAGGCATTATAACAGTACGTGATCAGTTTCAAGTTTCTCATATAGGAAGACAGCGCCTTAAGCTACCAACGAAAATATGTATGGATGGGCCACTGTTGCTTACATTCCTAATAGCATTGAAATTTTATGTTTATGGATACAAAGATGCCAGCAAAGTATAATACATTTTGTAACCATCAGTATACCAAAAGTGCATCTCTATCTCAAATCTTCTGCCAAAACAGAGAGACTTAGACATAAGGTGCACGACCGAGAAGAGCATTTCTATCTCTGGAAGTTCTTTAAGGATGACTATATGATCTCCAGATTTTTTATTAGTTAGGCGCCATTGTTGTGAGCTAGGGTTGGCCACGGAGGTGTCTTCGATGCAAGTAAGGAGGACGGCGGCACGCTCGTAGTTGCTCGGCTCAGCTCGTCGGACTGGAGGGGTTCCTGTCCACCACCTGCTCAGCACACAAAATCTCGTGTCATTGTAATAAAAAAACAAAAGAGAAGAAGGAAGCTACTCTACTTTGACTTCGGACGGACTTCAAAAAAAAAGATAGAAAAAAAAAAAAGGAAATTCCAAGGACTTATGCCCATGACCAGGAGAAAAGTCTTGAACGATTACGCAACCCTAACTATCCTAAACTAAACCTAAACTAACCTAATCTTAAACTAAATCCTAATCTGAACCTAACTATCCTTCCCCTTCATCTCTCCTCTCCAAACGGGTTCACCAAGTACCCGAGGTATGCCTGGTGAAAGTGGTAAAAGCTGGCCTGCTCACCCTGGCAGGCTAATGAATGCGAGAGATAGCCCCTAAAAGTGCTTCCCAGTTGATAAAGTGATGTTGGAGAGGGGAACCCTAAGATTGCTTTCATGGCTATTGTCGGGCAGGTATGCATGGATCCTGTGATGCCAAGGCATGCCAGCGTGAGGGTTGGCCGCGGTGTAGTGGGTAATGTGTGCTCGCTTATTACCTGAACTGTACAGGTTCGAGCCCGGACAGGGAACAGCAACCACAGCCACCACAGCATAAAAGAGAAACGAATAAAATCTAAGTTTCTTCAACCACTACACCAAAAGGGGTTGTGCGTGAGTGCTCCAGGATTTGGCAATTTCATTAAAAAAAGCGATAAGCTTCGTTTATCTGTGTTACCAAATGGTGAAGAGCTGCTTCTGTGGATCTGCATGCTCTGAGCGCATATTGTCTAGGGTGCAGAGGTATTGTACTTTTTAAAATACCTCTAACATGTAAGTCAGCTGTCTTTCTAACGTTTTGAGGATGAAATGTGTTGACCTAATTGGAAGGTAAGATTTAGGAAGCTCAGGTGGCCAATTGCCTGACTTAGTGATAAACATGATATTAACTTTCCACCAGTTCTGTGGTATATATTCGAAGTTAAAGCTGGCCCTATCGAAGCCATATTGAATTTGGGAAGGGAATATACCTGGTGCATTGAAAAGTTTAAAAGAGCCAACTGTCCATTCAATCTTGTCCGGGACTAAACAATTTTCTAGAAAGGCTACTTATTATACTATTACTATAGTGAGCGGTGAAATCAGTTTCAACACATATGTTACCGCAAATCTTCTATACGTTTGCAGTTTTTCCTCCATGACTGTCTCGTAGATTTTCTCAGTTCTGTTTATCTTGGTGCATTTGGCCTTGTTAAAAAGTTTTATCACCGTTTTTCAAAGTTCTTTAAGCCTTTCGTTCCACCATGGTATACACCGTTTAGATAAATGGTGATAAGCTATTTCAACCGTTAGTTACAGACATTAAAAATGTTAGAAACGAGTCTAAGATGATGATACGATGTTCTCGAAAAAAAGAACAGAAATAGGACCAGTATCTTACCTAATATCTGCTTTCAGTTGAAGTGGTGGTTTGGTCACTATAGATGTAGGATCGGGATCTCTTTAGACTGTCTATCGTGACTAAGATATTCATCTTACGCAAAAGCGGGTGTTATTGACTTAACGGCTGATTGTAAGCTTCTTTTCCAGCACTTCAGAGCTAGGTAGAAGGGACTACACAGCCTTCTTTGTCTCTTCTCATTTTCTTGACACCGTGGGGTATTGAAAGACTTCCATTAGTCGATGCCTACCATATACATTGAACTGCTGTTGATTGGAAAACTTGTATCCATAGCTGGCAAAAGGTCTTTTTTATCTCGATGAATCTTGAAGTACACTACATATTATAGACGTCTCTCAGTATGCACAGCCAACTGCGGCATAATTGGCTGGAAGGATTTTTTTGTCAAATCTTTGAGTTGACAATTCGAGTCAAATTTTAATTCTGACCACAAAATTAATTTATACACTATGATTTTGATGGAGTTTCAAATTGAATCGATTTGTAAAAATTACAAAAAAAAAGTTGTTTTGCTTTTTAAACTGCTTTTTGAAAAAGTTCAACATTGAATGATTAGAAGAAGGACAACACGGCACACAAGCAAGTATGTACGACCTAGTTGTGCTTTTTACTCTATGTCGTTGATCAATCACGAGATCCTTCAAGAGAAAGTCTATTCAACTTAATAACTTTTGACAAACTCGGTATCATGAGCATCAGAACTGCTTCGGTTAAGCGAGAAACAAATGACATCAGCCACCAGTTACAAGCCTCTAGCTACGTTACGATTTGTTCTAAATTTGCTGTTGCTGGTGCTCATAATGCAACGAATTTGCTTCTAACTATTGGATGTTGATGGCGCTGTTCCCAAAACTGAATACGAGTAGTGCAATCTGTTTCTCGGTTAAGACTTCTTTGTACTCACTGAGCTAGGAAAACCGACGGATTTCATATCCCTGCCGATTTGTATCACTGACAATTGACCTTAGATCTTTGACACTTTGGCTCAGCCCTATCATACTACATATTATTATTTTCATTAATATATGAAAAACTCAAAACTCAGATTTGAATTTTTAAAAAAATCGTATTTTTTCTCAAATAAATTTCGTTAAAATGAGAAAAAAAAAAATATTTTGAAAATTTTCAAACCTAGGAATGTCTAGTGTATATGAAATATTGCTCAAATAGCGATTTTCAGTAAAATAACCTGAGTCATATTTAAGAACGAGCCAATTTTCCAAAACCGGTCAATAAGTTTTTACTAGCTTCAAACCAATTTGGTATAACAAAAGACTTATAAATTTAAACAATAGAAAAAATAAAATATACAAGCAACTTCGCAAAACAAATAATAAAAATAATAATGCAGATCTTTATTACCAATATCGGTTGCTTCAGAAACAGTTTGAGGTCTTAAATAAATTTCTGTACAAAAAATATATTTTTTCATACTAAAAAACATCATCAATACTAAAAAAACAATCTAATGGCATACCTAACTGCATGCACCATGAAGGTGTAACATCCTCTGATCTTTCAACTATATGTAATCTGTTTGCAAAACATTTTCAATATCTGTGTACACTAATAGACCGTATGTTGTTCCAAATTCAGCTAATAGCAATATCTCATCCAATTTTATTAATATTGGTAGTTTGGCTTTATCAATATCTGAAACAGAATTGGCACTATCTAATTTGAAATCTGATAAACGTCCTGGCGTTGATGGCATTCCCCCAATTATCCTACAAATGTGTGCCGGTGGATTTGCTTTTCCGCTCCAACCGTTCTTTGGAAGATCGGGACTTTGTCAACATACGGAAGAGATCTTTTATATTGCCTGTTCATAAGTCTGGTTCTAGGCAAGAAATATCTAATTATCGCCCTATCTGCAAAATCTCAACTATTCCCAAGCTGTTTGAGAAGTTAATTTGTGATAAAATCACACCTATTTTAAAAGGAGTTGTTTCCCCTTACCAACATGGCTTTGTTTCTGGAAGGTATACTTGCACAAATCTTTCAATTTTTTGCAATTAAATTAAAGGGTCTAGAGAAGGGTTTGCAATATGATGTTATTTACACTGACTTTTCTAAGGCATTTGATAGAGTGAATCATGATATCTTTCTAATAAAATTAGAGAGTATTGGATTACATTCTAACTTCCTAAAATGGATCAACTCCTACTTAAGAGATCGTATACAGTATGTTCGCATAAATGACGTACTTTCTGGACCAGTTTATGAATATTCAGGAGTTCCACAGGGTAGTCATCTTGGCCCACTGCTCTTTCTTTTATTCATTAACGATATTCCTGAAATCATTTCAAATTTACATTGTCTAATGTATGCCAATGACTTAAAAACTTTTCTCGCTGCATAAAGACTGAGCAAGATTGCATTCAGCTACAGGATGATCTTGAAAGATTATCAATCTGGTGCAGTGATAACTTTTTACACTTAAACATCTCGAAATGCCAAAGTCTGAGTTACTATCGCAAATTCTCTTCAATCCAGTACATTTATAAGATTTGCAATATGCAGCCATATCTTCAAAAAAAAAGGCCTCGGTGTAATTTTTGACCATAAACTTAACTTCATGCATCACATAGACTTTTTAATTGCTAAAGGTAACTCAATGTTGGGCTTTGTTCTACGTAATTCGAAAGGTTTTTCTGACCCACATACCCTAAAATGCTTCTTTTTTGACTTTGTAAGATCTACTCTTGAGTACTGCTGTGTAGTCTGGAATCCATTTTATGAGATTCACTCTGTTAGAATTGAGAAGATCCAAAAACGATTAGTTGTTATGCGGAGACTCCGTTGGAACATAAATATGCCTTCCTATGAAACTAGATTGAAGTTGTTTGGAATTCTGCCTCTTTATTTTCGAAGAAAATATTTTTCAATTATGTTTATTCGTGATTTGGTTAATTGTCATATCGATTGCCCCTATCTTTTGTCCCTAGTTGGGTTTAATCTTCTTACACGTATTCTTAGAAATCGTTTTTTATTTCATGTTCCTTTTCATAGAGTTAATTATGCTTTTAATGAGCCTTTATCTAGGTGCTTAAGAGAAGCAAACACTGTAAATGTATCTTAATTCTAGCTTTAAATAATTTTGGAAGTCAATAGGTATCTATCTTTATATTAAGTAATCACTTGAGTACAATTCCAATGTAACTCTGTTTGATGAAATAAATAAATAAATAAATAAGTAAATCTGGTACGCCATCTATTGCCATATCACCGTAATTAGAAAATAATCGTTAGAGCCATTTTCGTGAGAGTAGCTATTTTGCAAAAACGGCCCTTAGTACCGCTAATTTTGGGGTTATGAGATATTAAGTTTAAGCTGCAGTTGTGCGTATTTATGTTCTCTATAATAGTAATGTAAAGTTTGTTCAAAATCTCGAAATCGACAATTTTCAGGAAGCCAATACTTCTCCTTAGTGGTGCAAGTAAGAAGTTTTATTTTGTTGGCCCATTTTTGGAAAGAATGTCGTTTTTCTTAAAGTTCCATCTAAGCTATGTTTGCAAAAGAACAGCATATTAGAGCAAGCACTTGTGACCTTTATTTTAAATGGAAATGGGCACTCTTGAGTTGACCAATCGAAAGTACATACGTATACTCGCGCATACAAAAATTGTTTTAACTTACATGGATATATGTACGAGTATTTTCGTAAGTTTGACAGTTTTGAAGATATCGAAGAAATAAAGTTTGATTTTTTTTTTTGAGAAGAAAAAACACTTTGTGAGCATAGTTGTAGGCAGTGTAATGACAAGTTGAGGAGTTGAAATTATTCTCGTAAACGGTTGGGTTTTCGAAAAACTACAGAGATCCAAATAATTTTAATTTTTTTTTTTCTGTTACTGGGATTTTCAGCAATTACTATTTTCATACACAGAAGTTAATTATGGTCCTTATCCTTAATACTACGGACATTCAAGATGACCAATCAACGTGTCCTTACGTTGCCTAAGTATATCGTAGATCATAAGTGCTTTTCTTCTAAAAAAAATTGTTTTCCAATCATCAAAAAAGGTAGGATGATCAGCAGAAAACACAAAAAAAGTAGCAAAAACAAATAATTTGACCAGCAGAAAGAAAAAAATAAAAAAAGAGCGTGGAAAGAAAGAAGCAGTTATTCAAGAAAAACTTGAGCAGTTGCGAACTTCGGTAAATAATGGTAAAAATTATTGTCATATTTCTTAAGATTTTTGCAGGCTATTTTTCACTTTTTTTGCTAAATTTAGAAAAAAATAATGTTCAGCTGAATAAATAATTTATTTGTTCTAAAAAAAAAAAATTTCAGATGATCTGCTAACATATTTCTGCTTATCAAAAAGTTACCTTTCGCTTATTATAAAATTATATTCTGCTGATCAAGTAATTATTTTGTTTGCTTTTGCATTTACCTAAGACACAAAAATACATAAAATAACTTTATTTTGCTGATCAAAAAGTCCTTGATTGCTGATCGATTAAATAGTAACCAATAACCAAAATCGTTTCCAAATAAAAGATAATTATGTTTTATTTATAAGATTTCTATTCGTTATCTCAAAATTTTGAAAAAAATTGTATCTTTTCATATCCTTAAAATCAAGGACATTCAAAGACGTAGCAACCAAGCAACGTATGATATGTCATCCTGCATTATCATGGATTTTAACAGCACTACACGTGATTACATCAAAACATTATTGAAACTTACTACACATTTCGCATAGACACGCCCTATAATCGCTAATATGCTGCACGTAATTAACAGCAGTAGACATACTCGTACATACCAAGCGTATGAAGCATATATTATTCTAAGAAATGTGCCTCCCTCCTTCACTAAAAATGAACAAAATTCATACGTCAATGCATTGTTCTGAAAGTATTCTAGATATTCCCTATATAAAGTGATTTAGCTATAAGCCACATCATACAGATTCACGTTTTCTTCTCCGTATTTATACAAGTCCAGGAATCTAGAAAAAATTACGTAACTACCCGTACATAAAAACAGAAAATCAGAAAGGTTGATTCTCCCCTCACGTAGTCCCTATTATGTGCACGGAAAAAGAATATTTCTTCAGATGCAGATTAACACTATCCTTGAAGCAGAAGCTCTTCCTGGTAGACTTACTTACACTATTCCATCCCACACTTAACTTCCGCGCATCGTACCAATTTCTAACCGATAGTAAACAGTTCAACCGAACGATTTAACCACTATAACCATCTCGAGGCTGACAGCTTTTCTATTGCCACACACAAAATCACAGAACCATGCAAGTCCTTTGGAATGATGTGGTAGATAAGCGGGGTTATACCTATATGTAGGTGCACACAAGCAGCAATTTACTCCTTGTAGAAAATCGATCAATTCAGGATATGAAATTTTGATTTATTTGTTACACGTTTAACATGGCACTGCATAGCTCAAGCGCCCTTCGTGAGCATTCGTGCTTGTCAAGAAGACGTGTGTGACAACGTTACTGCATGCAGTTACAATTACTGCATTTGATAAACCAACCACGTTCGGCGGTATGTTTTCGTGGGTTAGTTAACATTGAAGTAGAAATCCTTATAACCTAACCTCGACTACCAATACCAAGCGATACATATCAGCATCACCATCGTCGTCATTATCATCACAAAGGCTACAACTGAGAGAATTCATGTCGATTGATGCGGTACTAGTGGTTTCGTATAGTTCAAGAACCGTGTCAAATGAGATCGAACAGAATGATTAAGGAGTGGACATTTGTGCTAAAAAAAAAAAAAATTAAAGAAACCCTTCCAAAGATGGAAGATACTTCCATCCACTCACGACAGAGGAAGATACTTCTAAAATCTAGGTTCTGATAGCGTGCATACCCCGCTCTTCATTCAATGCCTACATCCACGTGGGAATTTAATTTAGTTAATTATCCTTAAAACTAGAGCTTTCTGAAACTCTGAAACTCTCGTCCTTGACCAAATTAATTAAGATGTGGATTCAAGGCTTTCAAAGAATCTTTTTGAATAATTTAGCTCGACAAAAAAAAAAAAAAAAGGCCTCCTGGAGTGTAATCGATTTTATCTCAGCACTAACGAAACGGGAAGTTACTCTCTCTGATGTCGACGTTTCTGCTCGCAACCACCCCAAATTTTGTGATAAAAATCACTCGTACAAATGAAGGGGGGTGTATCCTCTAACCAAAAAACTTGTGTTGCGTAAGAAAACATAGAAGAATAACCCTCAAGGAGGCGGAATCTCTTTCAAGGTCGTTAGATTCCCATTTGACGCAATCAATTACCTGGTATTGTGTCACTAATTCGTAAAAGATACGATTCACTAACTCTGTGCCACACAGCTCCCCTTTTCGTGGGGGGGGGGGGGATGCCTGTCCTGGCCGATGATTGAAGTTACACAGAGAAAGGCGTATACAAATTATTCCATCCATCAATCAATCAGTCAATATGGCATTGGTTGGTGCGGTGTTTGTAATAGTGGTATAGATGCCAACGTTGGTAAGGTGGTGAAGTCTTGTGGTTTGCCAAGCTTTTGTCTGATAAATTAGAAGCAGAGGAATTGTAATTGTTGTTGGAAATTTTAAGTGGGCGACACTCTCCTTTTCGGATGAAAATTAAAAAAAAGAAAAACATTAATTTTGTTGATAACGTTGAGTAACTTAAAGTCATTTATTAAAGTTGTCATCCGTTATAGATTAGATTTAAATTCGATTTTATTTTGAATTCATTTAATTTCATTTAAGCATAGTCTGCCGTCTGTCTCTTTTATAAAGAAACTAATTTGAATATTAATAATTCAATGTACGTATGGTACGAGTACCTATTCAGCAAACTTCTTTGGACGAAACATGTCGAGCTGAAAACTTCGAAAGCTCTGTCAGTTTTTTGGCAATGTAAAGGTATTTTAGGATAACGCGGGGCTTGTCGCCAAGGAAAATTCTTTGGATCTACACGGCAATGATAAGACCCTTCGTCAGTTGTTTGGTGGAATAAGCTCTCACGCTGCTTCGCCCAAAGAATGGTCTGTATCTGCCCCCTTGATATTTATATCATGGGGTGTACACTCAGAGCCATCTTCCGTTTAAAAGCAAGTGGTTTCTGGGACAATTCGCACTGGAGTTTTGAAGACGTTGTGCGACGATTACAATACGACCCCTGTCTCATGGATACTCGTATGCCGTCTGATGTAATGACACCTGAATTACGGCTGCGGTGCAAATTTTCAAGTCAACTTTCCCCATGTTCAGGATTGGCCTTGGCCGGAGTCTTAGCCAGGAAAGGAGTGTAGTCGCATTTTCACGGATGGCTCTAAAACTGGACAGGGGTCTGGTGCAAAACCTCCTTGAATTCGGTTGGAAGGCTGAACTCACTCAGTTTTGTTTGGATCCCAGGACATAAAGGGTTAATAGGAAATGAGATCTCTGACGAGCTTGCTAGACAAGGCTCAAAAGAGAATTTTTCTGGACCTGAACCCACGTTGGGTTTGTTTCTGGCGTCCTCGGCTAGGGCTTCCATTGACGACTGGGTTTTCAGTAAACACACTCGAAGGTGGCATGACTTTCCCTGGAGAGTCTCACTGGCGTTCTTACGGGCCATTTCGTCTTTGCCAAGCACCTCTATGAACGCTACCCCTGTCTGCGACTGTTGTGGAGAGGGCGATGACATAGCGTAACACTTCCTATGTTTTTGTAATGCCTTTGCTTAGGTCAGGTGGCAGATTTTCGGTGCTGATGTGGTGAGTTCTGATGACCTAAGCTCTTCATCACTGAAGCGTCTACTTGTCTTTTTACAAAAGACGGGAAAAAAAAAAACACATTAAAATGGGGTCTCTGCCTGGTTGTACAATGGACCTATTTTTGATTCTAAGTGCTCCAGTAGGGTGCACCCTCCCCGACAAAAAAAAATTCGTAGAATACAACATCGGTTAAACGGCCTCCACGGGAGCTTGCTAACTTCGATTCTTTTGCGGTAATTTTCGATGACTTTTCGGCACATTTCTTACTGTACAACTTCACGGACGTAGATTTTTTAGTACTCCAAAGTTTGGGGATTTTCTACATAAACACTATCTTTAAAAATAAATCCAACTAGATAAATCTAAATATATAAATAAATATAAATAAAACTATATCACACGAATTTGGTGGCAATTTTTTGTGCAATAGATTTTGTTATAAAAATCGTCAATTTGTTCATTTTCTAGCACCCAAAAGGACTATGTTCTGTGCATTCTATAGTCAGCAGGCTTTAATTGTTATGCAAATTGGACTTTATAGGGATGGAGATGCAAATCCAAACGCAACATATGCCAAACGGAGCCCAATTGCTGAGCGCAGTGTGGGATAGACAATTCCGGGTTTTCAGTCATTGAGGCACTCACAGCGGCTATGTTTTCAGTTGTTCGAGCATTGCGATGATGCTTTCCAGAATCCGGAGCAATACTAGTGCAACTACTATTCAAAAAATATAATTTTTCTCAAAGCAAAATATGTAAAAGCTGACTTTCCCTACACTTCATCCACACATTAAGCATGGTCACGCCCATTCTTTGGGGGCGTTTTCTTAAAGAAAAGAACCATATATTGCTTTTTCAAAGCTATTTACGGTGATGGTTGAGTCGCATTGTGAATATCTCATCAGAATCCGTAAACTTCGGCTCCAAATGTTAAGAGCCACGCCCACTTTCTGCTTAGAAAAAGTTGTAATAACCATTTATGATAAAGTTTCTTAAAACTCGCGGAAATATCCTCTGTATATAAAGATATCATTGCATCTGTTTTAGAAATTTCACAACACCGTGCTCCTTTTATTATGGGTGTGGTGGGGGATAGGGTATCATACGATCCATTCTAGACAGATTTATTTTAAAGAAAAAAAAAAAAACATACAGGCATGTTACAATCTATCTGGAATGGATCGTATGATACTCTTCCTATTTTTTAACCCACTCCTAAAGTGGATGTGACGCTGCGAAATTCTGGAAACACATTCAACGATATCCTTCTATTCGGAAGATGTATCCGCGATTTTCAAGACATTTTATCAGAAAATTGTTGTTAGGACTTTTTCTTAGCAGAATGTGGGCATGACTGCCAACATTTCTAATCGAAGTTCACGGATTCTTGTGAGATATTCATAATAAAACTTAACTATCACCATAAAGAGTTTTGAGAAAGCAATATAGGTTTTTTTTTTTAAGAAAACGGCCCCCAAAAAGTGGGTGTGGTCATTTAGAATATATGTACGGAATAAAAAAAACGTCGTCAATGTCTAGACAATATTTTCCAGTTTCTAGCAAAAATATTGTGAAAGATGACATTTTTGAAAAGTAGACGTATCTGTGGGTAAATTTCAAAAAAACGGCTTCAAATTCAAGGGCCAACAATTGATGACATATGGACGAATGGACGAACCGACTGACATGGCTATATCGACATAATTTTTGATGCTGATCTAAAATGTACATATATACTTTTGAGGGTCCATCGTAATTATTTCTCTAAGTTACAAATTATATATCAAAATGAATATAGCCTACGGTATAGAGTATACAAGGAAGTTAAATTTAAACTAGGGTAGACCGAGGATAAAAGTTACAAGGGACAGTGGTGTCGGTCGCAATATTTTCCAATGCACCCTCTGATCAAAAAGTACCCGGAATTCTTCAATAAAACGAAAACGGTTCAATTATTCATCGATATACATTTTGTCTCCTTCAAAGTGATCTCCATTCAAAAGACTTTTCATAGGCCGATTTTGGAATCGCCTTCAGCTCCTTCTGCGAATTCTCCTTTATCGCTTCAATCGTCTCAAAACGCTTTCCGCGATGTGGTAACTTGAGTCGTGGGAATAGGAAAAAGTCACAAGGAGCCATGTCAGATGAATACGGAGCTTGCGGAACGGTATGAACGTTATTTTTGATCAAATAGTCGCGTACAAGATGCGATGTGTGAGCCGGTGCGTTGTCGTGGTGAAGAAACCACGAGTTGTTTCTCCACAATTCTGGCCTCTTGCGACGTACGCTCCTTATTTACTGTCTGGCCTGGCGGAAACAATTCGGAGTTGACCACACAACGGTAAAAAACGGTCAACAAAGCCTTGATTTTGGATCGACTCTGTCGTTATTTTTTGGGTTTTGGCTCGTCTGAGAAGCGGCATTCCGATGATTGTTGGTTAGTTTCGATGTCATATTTATGTCTCTTCACCGGTAATGATGTCATTGATAATATTTTGGCCCAAAGAAAGCAATGCGACATCAATGCGATGCTATTTCTGCAACAAATTCAAAAAAATTCGCAGAACACAACAATCACTGTCTTGTTTACAAAGCTATCACGCACAAACTCCCGACAAATGGCGCTCAAACAGATATTTGAGCATCAGATGACAGATGTACCAACCTAAAAAAAAAGCCTTTCGACAATATCTCAAGCGCGGCTTCTTTGAATGGGAAATTTCGGGTACTTTTTGATCAGAAGGTATAAGGGTTAGAACGTGGCATTGTAACATAGTACGCTCTGATTTTTTATGTGTTCAAGGCAAAGTATTTCGTATTCAGGATGTATTCGTATACATCATCTGGTGAATGATATCAGAATTTGGTCTTTTAATTTATTTTAGGGAATATCATTTGAGGACGGTTGTAACACTCATTCTTGGTGTCAGTTAACAAATACAGACACTTTTAACCGCCATTTCATTATTTCTAAAAAGCGAGTTCTTTCTATATTAATTTATTATGTGTATTATGCCCTATAGATAGTACAATTGTTTTCAATAATTGTTGCAGCTGCCCCAGGTATAGGGATGTTTGTAACAGTTTCCCCTTGCAACAGTTTATCCTAAGTAACTCATGTTATGTCATTCAAAATATTGTATCTTTCTTAGGAACAACATACGTAACATGAACTTTTCCAAGGTTAATAGCTATATTATAGTGTAAGCTCTACAACTAGAAATGTTACTATAGTTTCCGGTCTACCTCAGCCTGACAAATATCACATTACAATGAATTATAAGTTTTTAATTACTAATCATTGCTTTCCTCTGTCTCTAGAATTTGGCTTTTGATAAAACTAAGAATGTTCTCTCGGTTGCATTATCTCATACAACAATGTCTAAAGAATACATTGCATTTCATAGAACTTCAGGATGCGTAAATATACAAAAGCAGCCATCTCACAAAAACTCCATTTCCTAGAACATCAGGCCAGGAACATGCTATCTGTATTGTTACAGATCCTACTTCAAGTCTAATTAATTTAAGAGAAAACATTTTCATAAACGAACCAGTAGGTTTTCTTGACCGAATTCACCTGAAATCCGTTCTAACTTGCAAAACATTAGGTACCCTAGCATTGAAAATTACAACTACCACATTTGTCGATTCTCTAGAAAAGGTAGAAAGGTTAATGTAAATATTCCACTTGGGGTATGTGTGTAGAACAATTGCTGCACCCGTTCCAATGTCTGACACAAGTTCATTTCTCACAAATATTTCTTGAAATTCTTCTTTGGAATTGCATTTCCATAATTGGCCATTGCAGTGGCAAAACCACTTCAGCACCAGCAATAGCACAGCATACAACCATCCGACTGTGGCGCATCTACATACAAATTTTCTCCGGATGAAAACCGAAATATTTCAGAACTAGTTGAAATAAATTTTGAGATACATACTTTGACATGGAATTTTATTCCGGCAGCTGAAGTACCAAAGTATATCACTGCATCCCCGGAGAGATAAATTCTTTGTAAAGCGAGTGTTATACACATGTGTAAAATATATAAATGGTTTAGGAGAGCATTTTTCTGTAAGCTTTGTTCCTATTTTGTATATCCTTTCTTATCCTTAATCGAATTACTCATGGTGTATGCCAGTGTTTGAGCGTTGTGTTTTGGTCGTACCACAATTGGTGCGATTGTGACGGTCTTGTCCCCGTTGTTTATATTTTCACGAGCGCTTAACCATAAACTAAAGCTGTTCATCACACCCTCGTATATGTAGCATACTTGCGGCGCGAAGGAGAATAGTTACGTACACTTACCACCACTTTCTAATATTTGATGCAGTTTTTTTTTTCCAGTATGCATGTTGTACGAGTATGTACGTACGAGTATCAGAGAAATACTTTTGCTCCTCGAGGCAACAAGGATGCGGAATGCATTTAGGATTTGTTTCAAGTCGCATCCCTTTTTAAGCTCTGCAGAGTAACAGCAAATTGACGTGGATAATGTATGCACTATTATGAAGCGAGCTATGAATCAGGAATAGGTGGGGGAGGATGCACAGTATGGATGCTAAAATAGGGATACGAGAGAAATAACGCAGTGAGGAAATCTCTTCCTCAAATATTGTAGATATAATCACATAATCATTTATTTGGAAAATAATTCTATTTGGGAATTACCCTTCTTAGTGAAATAAGATTGGTATCGATTTTATTGATCGGGGTTGCAAAAGTTGGTACATTTAGCGAAAGAAAATTTACTAAATCGAATGCGAATTTCTTGTCCATTGTGATTGATGGTCTATGACTAATTCAAGTGTATATCATTCAATGGTCCACGCACTTTACCAATGAATCATGACGGAAAATTTGGGACTTAAGTACGTTGTTAAATATTTTGGCGCTAACAGCCCAATACAGGACCTGGCCTAGCTTCTCGCAGCCACTCGTCTTTTGCGCTCCATTAATGATTGCGACCTACAGTTTTATGTCGTTTTCGAAGGGCAATTTTTTCGGTTGAGAGAGGCATCTCATGAGAATTTCACCCTCAGGTGTTTGTTCGACGGTCGTGAGACGTGGGACCGTGAAACAACTTTTTGTTTTTGTTTTGTGTTTTCTTGGACTTGAACCTTGAATCTCCCACTCAGTGATCCCGCCCTTAACTGCTGAGCCACAGCGAACAACCAAAAATCCCCCCTAAATGCGGCTATCGATTAAACATGGGCCTGCATGACCATCAGTCACCCACCTTTCGACTTTTGACTTTTATTTCAAAAATCTAGGAAAGTGGACCGATGGTAGATATGATCAAAGCTACCCTCTACTCTCACAGAACCTTTAAAAAAACAGTTAAATGGAGTTACCAAAGTGAAGTGAAGGAAAATTAAGATAAATGGTTAAATCTACAACAAGAGCTTTCCTTTTCGACTATTAACATATTACAACTTCCCCAGCCCTTAGAGTATACGAAAAAGAATATATTTGGATTTAAACTTGGGTTTAGAGCTCCATCCAGTCGTTTTTCCTTACTCAGGTCAAACCTATCGTTGATAGTCTTATCCAACTAAATAAATAACCATACTACGAGTATTTACTTTCTAGACATATCGTTTCCGCTAAAGAAACTGAACACCACTGCTGGCTTAGAACAATAAAGAGCCACCTAAGTTTGTAACAGGAAGGAATTCCATTGCAATGCTCTTTCCGCAGTCCTTCCACCACTATGCATCACCACTCATTGTGTGCTAAAGGACAATAGTGTATACCGTTGAATAATACCCATTTTTCTGCTGCTTCCCACATTTTTCATCGCGTTGATTGAGCAGCAAAATGTTCACATGTAGGAAGATATGAACATTCGCCATTGTTTCTTTCTATGGAGAATGAAATTTAAGTTTTTCGTAGTATCTTTGAGTTGGAGTTACTCCCTTGCGCGCGTTTCCATTTAATTGCAAAAGACAACGAGAGTTAATGAAAAAAATGCATTTTCAGTTCATTTATGTCCACCGACTAATGACGACTATGGGAGTACCTATTGCATATATCTAACCCATCGGGGTGTAGTTGGAGATAGAATGCTACATTAACTGAGTACCAGAATAAAAGACAAAAAAGCTTAAACTTCCTGGGAATTCTAGTTGCTTCCAATGTTTGCTCGAATGCTTCCATGCAGGAGTAAACTTTATGCACTAGAAAACTTTTCTCCTAACTAATTCTTGAGAACATTACGACGACGACATGAATGAATGTGTGCAGAAGTTTCGACGACTATTCACATCAATCTCCCCAGTGAACTGTGATACGAGTACTCGTACCTTCCATCTACTTCTGCGTTGCTCTTCGTAACTTAGAATTAATTTCCTCACTATATGGCAATAACATTTGAAGTGAACAGTTATTAGCATAACGAAAGTTTAAATGAAAAAAAAAAAAATTAATTTAATTTTAACAATAGGTGTGCGTTCCCAGAGGAAAACGGAGGAACGATCTGAAGATGTTTTTCACAGTAATTCTGTTCGTTTTCATTTGCAAATACGAGTACATACAACGGCAAGTATTAGTTTCTTGACAATTTTTGGATCTCGATACTCACTTTTAGTGTTTTGGAACTTTAGTATAGTGGAACTCTATAAAGTGCGTCTCTTAGTTGGAACTGTCTATCCGTCCATCTGTGTGTAGTTTTTTCTGGACGTAGTTCCTTCAAATTTCATATTTGCGGCATGGTTCCACAGAGAACGTTTTGGAATAATTAAGAAACAAAAAAAGTTTCTGTTCTTTTCCCGGGGGTAAGGACACTAATGAAGCTAGGAGTGTGGGACCCACACCCACTGAGAAGGACTCATCTAGTAACTTATTTCTAAGTAATATGTATGTTGGACGTTTGTTAGATTGTAGCCCAGATCGAAGTTATTCATTTTCTTTATTTCGATTGTAATACGAGTCATTTTTTTTTTGTTAATTAAAAATTAAATCATTTAGCTTCAATCTTTAAAGCCTGCTTAATATATTTGTATTGCCTTCCACCATGTATTGCATTTCTGGACTAACATGTTCTGGGGTTTGTTGGTAATACTTAACTGCATATTTTATTAAAAACTCTACTTCCAAATCTCTATGTAGGTTGTCATTTCTAATATACTGTAACATAATGTAGCATAATAACTACGCACCAACAACTATGCAACACATTCCGAAGTGTCTTTTCATTCGAGCATAATTTCGTTCCGAAGTGTCTTTTCATTCGAGGTTCGTGTCCGCAGTTCGTGTCCACAGTTTGTGTCCACGATAAGAGACGGATAATATCTAAGACAACGTCACGGAATTAAGAGAGAATTATAACCGCAAGAAATTATTGTCATCTTGGAATTATTACATCAGAATTTTCTTGTTCCAGTGGCCGAAGAATTTGCTAGAAGTTTCTGGCTATCAGAAATGCTGCTATATAAGGACAGATGGCGATCGAGGCAAGGCAGTTGGTTTTGAACGGCACGAAGAGATTGGAAAAGTGATAATAAGCGAAGTTGTAATTTTGTGATAAATTGAAAGTTTAGAGTAACAAGAAGAAATAATTAGTTTGGATTTGTGAATTAAGTAATTGAAAGGAGATAAAGTGATTTAAGAAGAAAGAGACCTTGTAAGAAAAGAATTTGCGAAGAATAGTATAGTGTGAATTTGAATTGTTCTATAATCTCACAGAAAAATAAAGAAATAATCTCACAGAATATCGTTTTATCTACTCGAGCCGTAGCTCGCATATTACAATACCATAGAGCATTAATACTTTTTCTTAGCACTTTGTTTTGGAAGGTTTTAGAACGAAACCAAAGCGGGGATCAGAAGACACAGCCATTATAGTCAAAGTTCCAACAGTTGCAGATAAAATCAAGGTACTACGTTCCATACATCTATCATACAAAAAAACAAAAAAAAAAAAACCCATTTGTTTACAAAATCTTAGCCTGCAATCTGACAGTAAAATATACGCAATGGACTCGTCTACGCACGTCAAACTCCAAATGTGAAAGCTTTTTTGTTTGATTGGCCCCAAAGTGTGATCAAATTGTGTTGTATTCATTTTTGTCGATTGTTGCAATGCTTCTTTTTTATTTATTTAGCTTTGTTCCTAATAAATACGACCGTAGATACCAATGCACCGGGCGGCAGAAATGATGATAACTTACGCATGATGATAAATATTTTATGTAAACAAAAGAATGGCTTTAGTGTTTGTCACATTAACGCATAGTTTGCTTCCAAAGATAGACGAATTTCGGTGTACATTCGTTGGGTCGATCATTGACGTTATATGTATATCGGAGACCTGTTTTCAAAGGCATGTTAGAGATGAAGTGTATGGCTTGAGTGGCTACAGAATCTTTCGGGCTGATAGGCATGATAGGATTGGTGGCGGAGCTACCATATATATTCGGAATGGCATAAACTGCAAGCCTACACCCCGCGCAACAAAAAAAACCGCATATGGTAATTTATAATTTTTTAAGTTAACACATTCCCCAATTTGACAATACATTTCGTAGCCTAATTGAAAAAAAGTAATGATCGTGAAGGTCAGACTACAAAATGTCAGATATTACCCAAGTACTATCAATATACATAAATTAAAAAAAGAGCAACAATTTGAAAAGCAAATTTCTTTTTTCATATTTTTATTAACTAAGAAACCTTTTTACATAATTTAAGATTTTCATAATACTAAAAAATGATTCTAGTATTTCGTAGCACCACCCTTCGCTCTAACAACATCATGAATCCTGTTTGGCATGGAGGCGTAGAGATTACCGATGTAATTGTTATTAATTTCATTGAACCACACTTCTTCAATGATGCGCTTTAGATGCTGCATGGTTTTTGGTTTTTTATCTTGGATCTTCTTTCCCATAAGAGCCCAGACATTTTCGATGGGGTTAAGATCTGGACTGTTTCCCGGCCAAATTAGGGATTCTATTCCTAATTTTTCTTTCAAAGTTTTAATCTGTGGAGGAAATTTAAAAATTAAAATCATAACATTTTCAAAATACCCATAAATATGAAAAAAAAAAACCTCGAATTACTACAGATTTTGCTCGGTGGCAAGGTGCTGAATCATCTTGAAAAATTGGTTTTGATGTTTCTGCTGTTATCATTTCCATACTCGGTACAACACCATCTAAGATAATTTGTTTGTACTGCATGGCGTTAACAGTGCCCTCGAGCATAATTAGAGATCCAACTCCGATTGCGATGATGCATCCCCACACCATAACATAAGGAGAATATTTTACGGAGTGAGCTATGCATTCGTCGCTGTAGCGTTCCCATTTTCTACGACGAACTATCTGCTTCCCATCCGGTCCGATTAGGTTAAACTTGGACTCATCAGAGAACACCACATTTGACCAATCTTGAACACTCCAGTTTTGCCTTTCCTTAGCCCAGCTAAGGCGCGTTTTCTTCATTTTGCTGGTCAGAAGTGGCTTTTTCGCTGGTCACCTAACTAGCAAACCCATCTCGTTGAGACGATTCTGGATAGTTCTGACGCTAACTTCAGCCCCAGTAGCTTCTCGCAGGTCAGCTCTTAACTCGGATGCATTTTTAAACCTGTTTCTCAAGCTTAGCCTCTTCGGTTCCCGGTTCTCCCGAACAGTGGTACATCTCTTCAATCCTGTGCCAATTTTTCTGTCCAGATTGTGATCCCGACGATATTTGTTACAGAATCTTCTTACAGAACTCTCATTGCATCCAATTTGTCGAGCAATTTCACGAAATGACTGATTCTGTTTGGATAAGGCGACGATAACTGCCTTATTTTCTTTACTCAGTTGTACCCTTTTAGACATCACGATATACTCTTTTCACTTTTATTTAAGAAATACAAATGCACGCACTGTTAAATTCTGCCAGAATAAATTCCGACACATTCCAAAATGTGCATTACCTAACCCGGAAGCAATAAAATATAATTCGGCGAATCCCTTAAAGGTAATTAGCGCAAAAAAATGGAAAACCCGTATGCGGCTTTTTTTGTTGCGCGGGGTGTATAACCAGTTCCAATAATCCTATTGAATACTATTTTGTTGAAGTGGTAAGTTGAATAAGTAAGTGTCTTATAGGTGTCGTCTATCGTCCAGATATTGGCATTGATCTTGAGCCTTTTTATTCAGTGATGGAGAGTGTTTCATCAACATTTACTGAAATTATCATCTGTGGGGACTTTAATTGTAACCTTTTATGCAATGTAGATGCAGAAGCATTTGTTGGTAACATAAAAACATTCTATTTAAATCCTATTAACAATAAAGTTCCCATACATTTCATTGGTGCATCAAGTACACTACTAGACTTGTTTCTGGTTAATGATAATATTGAAACTCTTTTATACGATCAATTATCCGCTCCTGTTTTTTCGAAACACGATTTAATTTTCACGATCTTTAATAAAACTAAGTCTAGTCTATCAATTATGACCAATTGGAGGAAGATATTTTAAGAGTAAATTGGCAGCAATTATATTACATGACTTCGACTCATAAGTTAGTTATCTGCAAAATCAAATTAAAATTTTGTTCGACACTCATGTTCCACTTATCACTAAACACATTAAAAACCACAGTATTTCCTGGTTTACTGCAGAGATTTCACATCTAAAAAATAGGCGTGACTTAGCCTTCAATAGGTGGAAGTGTTTCAAATTGCCAGACTTGTATGAAACTTTTCGTACCTTACGGAATGAGGTCAATTCCAAAATAAAACAAGCTAAAAGACGGTACTATTCAAATAGGTTCAACACAAGTTCGCCTACGAAAAAATTATGGAATAATTTGCGTGAAATGGGTATTGGCCGGAAAAATGAAGATGATTTGGATAATTTGGATCCAGATCCAACTAACGAACTAAACAATAATTTTTTTACAAATTCACTCCACTCTGCCTCTGTTTTCGACCTTGAATTATAATGAGATAAATGGAAATATATTGCATAGTTTCGAATTCTCCTCTATTTTGCCTTTTTTGTCCAAGGTCATGAAAAAATTAATTCACATTCAATTGTCTGCATATTTGCAAAACAACAAATTGCTGTATAGGAACCAATTCGGTTTTCGGCAGAAGCATAGTTTCATCACTGCTCTCTTAAAAGTTACGGATGATATCCGCGTTGCTATTGATAAAGACGAAGTTACATTTTTAATTTTACTTGATTTTTCCAAGGCTTTCGACAATGTAAACCACTTAGTTGGTACGAAAATTAGAAAGCATATATCGCTTCTCTCCTGTAGCTGCGAAACTTATAACTTCTTATCTCGCAGAAAGGAAACAAGCAGTAGCATTAAAAAACCAAATATCCGAATGTGCCACAAGGGTCAATCCTAGGTCCCTTGTTGTTTTCAATTTTTATTAATGACCTTCCGCTGTCTATTAAAAATAGTTTTGTACACATGTATGCTGATGACGTACAAATTTATTTAAGTTGTAAGCTGGGCCTAATTGAAAATGAAACGGATAGATTGAATGAGGACCTCAAGCAGGTATTATTTTGGGCAGAAAGAAATGGATTACAGTTGAATCCACTTAAATTAAAGTGTTTAGTAATATTTAAAAATAAACTGGATACGGATTATTTTCCATATGGTTTAACCGAACTCTAAGCTGTCTAAGGAACTTATCTCAATCTCAATACTTTACGCCACAAAATACAAGACTCATGCTTGCTAAGACCTTAATTCTTCCACTAATTACTTATGGGTTCCTAATATTCTGTAGCCCGAGCGCCATTGATTTATATATAAATAAAATGAGTTATTGTTTCTCTGTTTTTTTCATACTCCATTAGTAATAAAATTAATTTTAATTACGCTTTTACTAATGTAAAGATTGTAACAGTCTAATGTAAAAGATACAAAGTTTATAATAAATACTAAAATACTAAAGGTTTGTATCATTTGTAGGTTTGATTTCTTGGTACAACCCCTTCTTTTTTACATGCTCCTTCCATTTAAGTTTAGCATCAAATGAATGGATTTAATCTCGTAGAGTTTTATTTTACATTTTCTGGTCCAATCACTTACAGATTTAATGGATTTCTGTACTTTGTTCGCTGCTTCTTTAGCATTGTTACCAATTAATGTGATTGCTGTTTCATCGGAAAAAGTTGCTAGGGTAGCTTTTTCCTATCCAAGCAAATCTCCGGTATACAAGTGGTATAAAATTGGGTCTGAGGACTTTGCTAAATGGTACAAAAAAGTTTGCTCGTATTATAAAAAAAAGTAAATATATATACCTACCTACAGGGTGCTTTTTGAGACCGCGCCGATTTGAAATTGGCGCCATTCGTCACAGAGATGGTTTTATTATGTGAAAGTTGGCAGTAATGTTCAGCTGTCAATTCTATTTCATCATAGAGAGTTTGACGCCACAAAAACTTATTTTAGTGATTAAAACATTTTATCAAAATGGTTCATCAATTATTGCAATACAGCGTAAATTATGTAATTTTTTTGGTCAACGTGGAGTGACTGTAAAGACCATTATTCAAATAATTATCCACCATTTTAAGAACCTTTACACAGTAAGTGATTTACCGAAGCCTAGATCATATCGCACACAAAAAAAAAAAAAAAAAATACATGCAGTGAGGGATAATGTGAGGGAAAGTCCAGAAACTTCGATTCGTCGTCGTGCTCAATAAATTGGAATATCTACAACGTCTATGTGGAAAATTATGCATCACGATTTTTTTCCGTACAAAATTCAAGTGACTCAAGAACTTTAACAAAATGACCACCAGGAACGATGGAATAGAGACGCCCCTGATTTTTTTTTAAAATTGGTAATGAGTGGAGTTGTAAACAAATAGAATAGCCGGATACGAGCAATTCATGAATGACCTCTACATCCTCGTAGAGTGACTGTTTGGTCTTCAATTTGGCTGGGATAATTGGACCATTTTTTCTTCGAATATGACGATGGCCATCGATTTCATGCTATGTTACAAACAACATTTTTTTTCGTCTCCGAAACATGTGTTTTCAACAAGATGGTGCCACGTGCGATACAGCCAGATTTACAAAGGAAATTTTGATGCAGGCAGAGTCATATCGAAATTTGAGCATATCAATTGGCCGCCATACTTACCAGATTTAACAGTCCTCGACTCTTTCTCTGCGGTTACTTAAAGGACCGGGTTTATTATTTGGTCAAAAATACTCCTTTTAGACTACAATTCTCCCACTTCACTTTCACTATGAGTCTGATTTTTTTTTAGGCGTAGTGTATTTGTTTCAACATTTCTCCATACCCAGAAAAAATTTTTTAAATAAACGATAAGTTTTGCCATTCTACGGAAACTTAGTCTTGTCGCACATTTTTGATTCAAGGAAAAATAACCCCCAAAAACGAATATCGTGAGAAAAAGAAATCCCCAATAATCCTTGAATATATTATTTTCAAGCACTCGCGATCGCGGACTTAATCCCTGAGCCACGGCGCTCTCAGTTCTCTACTCTATGGCGTTCAAAGATATATGAAAATTGAGAATTAGGTATGTAGTCTCGAAATGGGGAGAGTATATTTCGCAATCTAATGCACGTAATTTGCTTGCTCTTCAAAATGCCTCATATGGCGAAGTCTATCGAATTGAGATCTGGCAAGGACAAAGGTCAATCTGCCAGGAAAATGAATTCAGGTATGTTTTTTCGAAGACAAGCCTAAGTTGTCTTGGCTTCCTTACCGGGTGCAGATTCCTGCTGGAAAATCCAGTAGCTTTTTTGAAATGTTTGGTTACCCGCAGTTTTACACAACCTTCCAACAAAAACTTTTTGATAAACTCCGGGGTTAATATTCACTCTCGCCGGCACAAAAACAAGCGAAATGTGTCCACTGTCAGCTACACCGTCCCAAACTATCACGGATGCTACCAGAGCGTTCAGTCAACCAAACTCTATCGTTTTCTTTGTTTACGAGCTCCTGCAGAGTGAACACCTTCTCATCAGTGAATACGCAATTTTTCAAGTCTCCGGGAACGAGCCGCTGCTTCAATGCCTTCGATTTTTGGAGCCGCATTGCTTCTAAGCAACTGTAAGGTCTAAAAAAAAATCGACAGTGATCCGAAACAATAACCACGTGATCACTGAATCACGTTTCGTTTGAAAATCCATAGCGTCGGTTGGGCTTATTTATTTTTCAAAGAGTTATTTGCGTTTGACAGCCAATTGAATAACAAATAAAGATTGAAGAGCATTTGACATTTCGATTTGACGTTCCAAAGATATATCAGTCTGAAGTTGGTTAAATGAAGCACAATAATATTGTAGATATCCCACGTGATGCATATAAAATAATGTAAATGACTGCGTTAATATCTTGTCATATTGATTATATTGTAGCAAAGGCCAACTCAATGCTTGGATTTCTTAAGAGAAACTGCAAGGATTTCTCGAATCCCTTTGCTATTAAATCTGTTTACATGTCTCTTGTACGTCCCTTTTTAGAATATGCTTCGAATATGCTATGGGAACCAGTTTATGAAGTTCAGAAAAACCGTATTGAGAAAGTCCAAAAAGCATTTACTAGATTTTTAATACGACAACTTAATTGGAATCTGAATGAAATGCCTTCATATTCCACCAGATGTGCACTGTTTGTTCTGGATATGCTCCAAAAACGACGTATTGTTCATTGTGTAATGTTTGTTTACGATGTTTTCGCGTATCATGTTAAATGTCATGAAATTCTTGAGTTCATTTACATTTACACGCCAGAGAAAATAATTCGATCTCGACAGTTTTTTTTACACTAAAAGGCATATCTGTATGGCCGTGGTGTAGTGGTAATATCATCGCTTGTCCCGCTGTTGATTCACTGTTCGAATCCTGATGTCAAGAATCATCTATTTAATTCGCATGAAATAAATAAAAAAGTCGATCACTTGCGAAAGCTAAGGCAACTCTACTGTGAAGGCATAACACTGGCAATAGGGTGATCATATGGCTAAAATCAGGTGGATGGAAAAAAATACTGTGAATCATAAGCAACGACAATAATAGCGAAAACAAACAAAATACTTCCCAGTTATCTGGACAGCCACCCTTGGAGTTTACAGAAACTTAATATCAACTGAGTTTCAAACTACACCACTCTGTCTTTCTCTCTGTCTCTTCCCCGTTCTACAAAAACGCACGAATTCCCCCTTTAACACGTGCAAATTAAAAAAAATAAAAAATAAAAAATCATCGACTTATTCGTTTGAAAGGCCAATCGCTGCCATTATGTATGGAATATAACGTCGTTCAAATATCCGCCGCGGCTTCTCTGGGTGGCCAGCATCCGAAATGTCCAATTTTCCATGACTCTGGCGCATAAATCAGGCTGAATTTGACCGATGGCATGGGTTATGTTGGCTTTGAGTGCCGCTGTGGTTTGTGGCTTATTCGCATAGACCTGCGACTTCAGAAAATCCTACAAGGAAAAGTCTAACGGGGTCAAATCGCACGATCTCGGTGGCCAGTTCACATCACCTCCAAGTGAGATGATCATGCCCTCGAATCGCTCGTGCAGAATTTCCAATGTGGCGTGAGCTGTGTGGCACATAACGCCGTCCTGTTGAAACCACATGTCGTTAGTGTCCATATGATCCAATTCAGGAAAAAGAAGTTGGTAATCATCAATCTATAGCGCTCGCCGTTGACGGTGATGGCCTGGCCAACATCGTTCTCAATATGGACCGATGACGCCGCCAGCCCAAAATCCGCACCAAACAGTGACTTTTTCGGGATGCATTGGATGCTCTTGGATCTCATGTGGATTGGTATCGTCCTAAATTCGACAATTTTGTTTGTTGACGTACCCATTCATCCCGAAATGGGCCTCATCGCTGAAGATGGTTTTTTGATGAAAATTAGGGTCAGTTTCCAACTGCTCCAGAGCCCATTCAGCGAACACACGTCGTTGTGTCGTTCAGCTCCTGGGTCAGTTCAATTTTGTACGGATGCAGACCCAAATCACGACGCAAAATTCGCCAAGTTGTGGTCTGCGAAAGGGCCAGTTCTTGTGAGCGACGCGAAATCGACTACCTCGCATTCCCCTGCACACTCTCACGGACAGCGGCGAACGTACGGGTGTTGGTTGATCGTTTACTGAACCAGTGGACTCAAATTTATCCACCATACTACTAAAAGTCCTCTCGGAAGGACGATAATGTGCGACCGTGAAATGGGCGAAGCGCGCGGAACGTTGCACGTATTGTTAAACGCTATATCCGCCATGGTGATTTGGCAAAGCAGACTGAATAAATGTCAGCCAATTTGACAGATGTAGCTTCAACAATATGGCCGCTATCAAGTGTCAAAGTTCCTATTGGAAGACTCTGTATAATTCTCCTTTTGGTTCCATCGCACCTATTATAAACAATTGGATTTTTCCGTAAAAAGAAATTTGTTTTTATAAGGAAATTGACTTATATGCTAAGAAATGATCAAAGAGACTTTAACGGTTGAAATTTTTGGAGGCGGTCTAGGGTCAAATTTTGTATCTGAGTGGTTTGCAAATGAACAGCATATAAAAGCAAATACGTACAACTCAGTCCAGCACTTTATATTTTTCTCTCTTAACAAGTTCAACAATGACTACTCATTTCAAAAAAAATAAAACTAAAAACAAGAAACAAAGGAAATGTAAACTAGAAAAATATTTCACTCCAGAAGTTGTTCGTGAAAGTTTTATTTTCAATTTGGGTGGAAAAAAAACTTTAACAGTGCTTTCTGTTGAATGGTACACCTTCGAATTCATTGAATATAATTAGTTTGTGGTGTAATTAAGTTTTCATTTGCTACAATGCATTTTAAAAGACTTGTTGGGTATGACTTTTAAAAAATGTCCTATACTTATAATTCGAAAGAGTATACATATTTTTGGAGTGAAATTGCATCAAATAGTATAACTCTTAAATGGCCTGAGAGGAGTACAAAGATAGTCTTTTGCGGAATATCCATTGATTAGTTGAAAAGGCTTTGCAGGAGATGTATCTGGTGCTGCTTGAGGTTACAGGGTTGTCGCCGGAACATCAGTGCTCAGTTTGGAGAGCAGGGAGTACCAGAGACTAAAAGAGATCAGCTACAAACCGCCGTGTTTTTTTTGCGTTGGAAGATGGGAATCTTTCAAAGTCGAAACTGAGCCCGTACTCAGTAACAGTGTGGGATTTCCACCCACTTAACCCACCTCCCCACCTACCCTGGTCCAGCCGTTAAGCATTTCATCGCGAGGGGGGCTTCAGCCTTACATACTCACCTCGTTCGTGTTGGCAGCCGTCTGCGCGACGTTTCGCTGTGGCTCCTGTCTTCATTGTTCTTTCATGACAGTTTCGCTTACTGCTTCCCAAACTTCTTGCGTGCTCGTCATCTGTCTGGTGGTATTCTCTGGTGTTAAGTCCCAGTCTGTTCGACATCAAGTTACGTTCTTCGTGATATCGTGCACAGTGGGAACATGATGTGTTCTGCATCCTCGACTGCTTTCGTGCACGTTGGGCAATAAAGGTTATCTTCGTGTCCAAATCTGTGGAGGTAGGCCTTGAAACCTCCATGACCAGTAAGCATTTGCGCCAGATATAAGTTCAGCTCTCCATGCTTTCTATTGAACCAAGGGTCTACATTGGGGATCAATCTCTGCGTCCATCTGCCTTTGTCACAAAAGTTTCATCTCTCTTGCCATTCTTCGAGGCTTGTTCTTGGCGGTACTTCGGTGTCACTTCGACTCGTCGCTGTTGACACTACTGTCCTGTTGGCACGATATTTTCGTTCAGCTTCTTTAACGATAAGGTCTATGGCACTATTCCAGTAAATACGCATGCCGCGTCATAGGTGGTTGTTCGATTGGCGCTGCATACTCTCAAGTCATTGGTTCTGTAGACTGCCTCCATCTTCCTTCTGTACGATTTCGTCTTCATATTTGGGAGTCGTAAACCTTCATTGACGTCGCAACTCTTGCTAAGAGCAGTCTCTTCTTCTGTTTAGGTCCTCCAATATTTGGCATGATCCTTGCAAGAGCAACCGTTGTTCTTGCTGCCTTCTCAGCTTCGTGTTGGAGATGTTGCTTAAAAGTCAACCTTGCATCTATAGTAACGCCAAGGTACTTCATCTCTGGTTTGGAAACTACAACGTGATCGTCCACGCTTACTTTTATAGTCTTCATAACTTAAATCAGGACTGCGTGGAGACCAATTTATGTCACCAAGAAGTCGTCTAATATCTCCACATAATGCTCTGAATTCACTGTAACTGCACGTCCCCTTCCATTAAGGGCCGGTAATTCCTCGCGCCGACATCGCAGTCCATACGGTCACTTTAGACGATTGAAGGGGTTCAGATACTTGCGTTTCAGATTCGTTGCACTCCAAAGCGGCAGTTCTGCTTATTCACGTGTCCATTAAGATGAAAATGAGCTTCAACCGAAAATAAGATTTTTGTAAACGTTGAAAAGCCCTCAATTGTCTGGTTTACGAAGTCAAGCCTCTGACTGGCATCCTGGGGCTTTAATTCTTGCATGAATTGAATTTTATAGGGGTACAGCTTTAGGTCTTTGTGCAAAATACGGTGTAATGATAATCGATGCACATTTAAATCACTTGCGCGCTTAAGTATTGAGAGGTTCGTATCGTCACGAACAGACTGATTAACACTCTCCACATTTTCTACCGTTCCTGATGGTCTTGGTCGCCCGGACTTTGGTTTTTCCACTGTTATACCAGTCTCTTCAAACTTTTTGACCCATTTTCGAAACAGAGGTATACTTGGCGCATCATTTAAGTGGCGAAACCTCGAATATTTCATAATCAGTTTTGTAAAAATTTCGCACGCACAACGCGCGGTCCGCTCCCGAGAAACGCTCCATAGCGATTGAATTCACTAGTGCTAGGCTACTGATTGACACACCCCACACACCCCTCGGATTCGTTGCGTTCACGCAGTAAGCTAAACAAATTTAAACTTTCTTTTGAAACACCTTGTATAACCAAAATAAGGAAATGATAACGACAAAATATGAAATTTGGTTTAACTCTAAAATGTCAATGTTTACTCAAACCCATATGTTTGCCTTGATGATAGGAGCATGACTGCATGTAGGTAGCCCACTTTTTCGTAACACCCTATATACAAGTGTTTTTTTATGCACATGATATGTTTCTTTGACTAACTATGAAAATGAAAATTTGACCGATTATTTGGTTTACAACAATTATGTATGGCATATTATTTGGACCAAATGGCCATACACCTCGATCAGGGAATCGAGGTATGTGGCAGGGAAAAGGTTCTCGAAAATTATCTATCGTATAGTCAGCTGTGTGTGATAAATCGATACAAGACTCTTTGCAACGTAAGTTTCGTCACATGTCGCATATGATCATTTTCCATTAGTTGTTGAGTCAGTTGAATTTTACGCGGGTACAAAAACAAATCTTTCTTGATTATTTTCAACGAACGGAGGTGCCGAATTATTGTTTCTCACTACAGCAATATTTTGTGTCGCATGTATGTATGTACGACGTGAACTCGACCGGATTTTATTTTCCCTGCCAGTGCATACCGCGTTTTAAAGTTATTCATTATAAGCTGAATAGTTAACTAGGCTAGGCACATGATTTAAATCAAAAACAGAACACAAATTTCTCTTAGTTCTCATAATTGAACGATTATTTAGATAAAATGTTTGAATAACTTCAACACGTTGTTAAGGCGTTAGATGCTCCATAACATATATGTAGCTTCGACGAGTGCCTACCAAACCAAACTCGCGGACAAGCATTATCGTCCTGGAACATAAAAACACCCTGAACTCTGTGCCCTACAAAATATGACATGTAGTTCATTGTTGTTCGCATTTTTTGATTTACATATAACGGGTGGGTCATCTGCTGGTTTCATTTTAAATTGCATGGTATTTTGACACTGGCAGTTCTTCCATACTCAAATCATATCTTCGCAATACGAAATGAATCAATTTACGTTTGAACAACGTTGGGAAATACTGCAAACTTATTTCCGAGGTGAGTGCTATGTTACCGAAACAGAGCGATTTTGAAAACAAATTTCGATCGAAATAATGCACCAACCGTATACGCAAGTTTGCGGAGAAATTTCGTGAGATCAGCATTGATAATACAAGTTATCCTCGTATTCGTTCTGTGCGCTTAGCCCAGTATATTGCTGCTGTTGCCAAAATGGTGTACCTAAGCCCAAGAACCTCAACTCGCCACAGATTTCAGCACCTGCTAATGTTCATAGCAATAGCCTATGCATAAAGACCTCGGATTATTTCCTTACAAGTTTCAACTAACTTAGGAATTACAGCAAAATGACCAACTGCTTCTCTGTTATGGCTTTAGAGCAGCTCGAAATTGACGTCGATTTTGCTAAAAAAAAATATCTTTTTCGAATGGAGCGCATTTTCATCTCGGTGGCTATATAAACAACCAAAACTGCCATATTTGGGTCCCACATGTAGTCGTAGAGAAGCGAATGCATCCTCAGCGTTTGACTGTTTGGTGTGGTTTGTGGAATGGCGGCACTATTGGCCGTTTTTTCTTCGAAGATGATGATTGCAACAATGTTAAGATCAACGGAGAGCTTCATAGACATACAAGCCATCCAACAATCGATATTTTGCACACTAAGTTCAATAATCGTGTTATTAGCAGTTAATGTGATGTTGCTTGATCTCCAAGGATTAGTGAAATAGAGCCCCGAACCATCGAATATATACTGCAAAATTGGATTGACGGGATGGGTTACTGCCAAGCCAGCCACGGCAGCTATTTAAATTAAATTATTTTCCATAAATATTCGGAAAGTTTACTCTCTTCAATAAAGTAAAAAACTTTTAAAAATATTAAATGTATTTTTTTTATCGCAATTTACAAAAAAAAAAAACAAATGGCCCACCCTGTTTAATGAAAATTCAAAAACTGTTTATCATAAAACAAACTCTTTCGTTTGAAGGATCGTCTGGTTCATGCATTCTAACTAATAGACAGTTATATGATGTTATGAATGAGTATGAAGAGAATGTTTTTGAAGCTAAACTGGATCACCTTCAGAGCATCTTGCATGGAGGAAAAACTTAAAGATTTTAAAATTATTGTTTTGGGGGGAGCCGTGGGCAATCCGCACTCCAAATGTGTGGTGGAACAGCAACCATAAAAAACCGAACCACGATAAATGGCAAGATTAATTTATTAATGTTTATTACTTAAGTTAGGTACAAAAATTAATTGATGCTCGGGCACATCTTACTTCATCGAGCGGTGTCAGTAAAAGAGAACGAACAAAAGAAGAAAATGGCTGACATGACTCCCGGAAAAGGAGTATATAAGCAAATGAGTGAAGTGAGTGGGGATCGATCAACTTTGGGTGTAATCGACACGTGGTGCCATCTGTGTATTCGACGCAAGAAGCGCAGTGGATTGAGCTAAGGGTGCGCTGCCATTAGTTTGGCTTAAACAATTATTTTATTTTTAAAATAAATTTTGTAAAAGAAACTCTTGATATTACGCAAAGTGAAATAGCCTATATTGAATCCAAGATAAATACATTGAACAAAACTGTCATAGAAGGCGATAGAATATTGGAAGTAAAACATACTTTTTATTACAATGGTCGATGGCAAAGTTTGCAACACAAAAAAAAAAACACAAAATCTACAATGAAATGTTATATTTGTGGAACTACTTCAAAAGATTTAAATGATCTTTCCAGAACAAAAGAAGTTGATAAAGATGCAATACAATTTTAGCATTCTTCATCTTATTTACAAGATTCCTTTAAATAAATGGCAGCTAAGAACACTTTCAGAAAAAAAAGTACTAAAAGAGAGAAAAACTGAGCTCCAAGAAAAGTTTAAAACAAAACTAGGAGTCATTGTTGATGTACCCAAACCTAGTTTCGGGGACTCTAATGATGGCAATACAAGCCGCAGGTTTTTTAACAATCCAGGAGTAGTTTCTGAAATAACTGGTGTTGATGTGCAACTTATTTTTAGATTAAAAGTCATATTAGAGGTACTTTCTAGTGGATTTAAAATAGATGCGCTAAAATTTTAAGCATTTGCTACGGTACGGTAAATTTGTATGTTGAGGTCTATCCGTGGCATCCCATGACTGAAGAATCCCAACGATGCGAAACATTTTTCTGTATGGATCAGAAGCTATTCGAAATGCTCTCCTACCGATTGGGCAGCTATCCGAAGAAGCAGCAGGAGCACGGAACAAGCATTTCAGATTGTACCGATTAAATTTTGCGAGAAAGTTTTCTAGGACGGAGTGCAACATGAATATTCTTGACAGGTTTAAAAAACATTTTTAGTAGTCGGAAATAATAATTCTGTTTTTCATACTATCTGTAGGTTACTTTTAAGCTCGGATCCTCTAATAACAAGTTTAAGACCCTTGCCTGTTAAAAAAACTAAACAATTTACAAAAGAAGCTCTAGAAATGCTGATTTCCAGGATTCCTGGCTTATTATCTTTGCACAAATTTTGATGAGACTTCAATATCCAATGAAAGTGGAGATGAAGAAACAGATGAGAAATTGATGAAGATGAATATTGGGCAGAGTCCACTGAATAACTTAAAGTGACATATATTTCATTCCATACTAATTTTTCACATTAATAAAATGAAATAAAATTCAATTAATTTGACTTAAATAAGCTTAATAACGCTTTTAAAGTTTTTTCAGGCAAATATCACTTCATTAGAACAAAAAAATATTTTTGAGTGGTTTTTCGAGGCAAATACCCCTTTTAATTCGGGGCTGATGATCAGCCTAGGTCTAGATGATAACTTCATTCTCAGTTCAGAGGTGACGCTTGGGGTTATATAGTGTTACCAGGGACATTAAATTATGAACTTAAATAAATTTAAAGTTTTATTTAAATCGAATAACCTGTTCTTAAGTTATGCACATTCGAAAACACATTTTAACGAATTTTGCAAAAATCCATTTACTTCCACTCCTAAAGCATTAAAAAAAATCAAGAATTTAGGAGACACACTGAATTAGAATTGAATTAGAATTTATAAGATCTCTTCTGCTGTTATGCTATTCCACAAATTGCATAAAATATTGCTAGTACTTACGGTAGACTTCTAGTATCAAACACCCATCCCTATTTACCCAAACATTATACCCCGCAGGGAACAAATTTCGCTCCTTCACCTGGCAAAGGTGGTTAAAGTCAAGCGATTTAGTGCCTCGCATATTTCACATCACCTTTCGCTGTCGCTGAACTAACGTATATTATCATGTTCAATTTACCCACACACATTCCATTCGCTTATGTCACTTCACTGCATAGTCCATATGAGTTGTGATAGCGCAGTCAGGAACGCTAAGCAACTCACTAAGAGCACTCTGTATGTCGTGACTTTTTGTCCGCTACAGTGTTTCACTCATTTTGAGTTATTATCCGCTATGAATTAACCAAGGATATTTACAATCGAGTTCCTCAATTGCACGCTAACACACAGGCACACACACACATAACACACACACACTCGCATCAATTCCTAGAACTAACCTCTTCCTCTTCCAGGTTCTAGGGTAATGGCCACGAGCGAGTTATTGCATTAATAAATTCTCAATAACGAGTACATAATACCAAAGGATGAAGGAGCCGCACACAGACTTTTTTATTTTCTTCTTCTTACTACCCGACACCCACTCCGGGTTATTTGAATATTTTTGAGGTCATACCTCGCGACACACAGTAAAATGATCTGAGTGAATGATTCCCAGTGGTCAGTTTGCTGTGGTAGAATACACAAAAGGAGGGAAATAGAAAGGGCAACAAAAAGTTTGATTTGTTTCACAGGACAAGGGATCCGGATGGAGTTTCTTTCCATAGCCATTGGCAAAAATTCCTTTCCTACTTTGCTCTATTTGTTCGTTGTTCATACACTTAATCAAGAACTCTAGGACTCCAATCTTGCTGGGGATTTATTTATTCTCTTTCTATTTTGGTTCTTCTCTTTGGTGAGGTTGAATATCCTGGAGGTATTTTCTTGAAATTATGATAGAAATGATATTAATAATAAAAATGGATGTTAAAAGGGATACCAAGGACGAAGGGAAATTATTGAAAATTTTTCGGTGACTTAAGTTTGTGTTTGTGTTTTTCGGTCGACACCGAAGGAGTGGTGCGGGTATCGTAGCCTCTTTGAAGCGTAAACAAATCCGCAAGTTTTGTTTTCCAAGGATTTCATGATTTACGATACTTTCACTCAAATACTGGAAAGTTGTTTTATATGCAGGGTCGAATTAGAAAGGATGCATGGTTTCCTTTTTCTTGACAATAATTCGGGTTGCTTCCGTTCAAAGTTTCTTTATTTTTTTCTCTCTCTTTTTTTTTCCCACAACGATGCTGTCTTTGATGATTACAGTATGACCAGAGGCGGTATGGTTTCACTCCATTCTGCGCTGTGATCATTTATCACAGGACATTTGCTTTAAAACATTTTGTTTAATTTATCTTTTCAAGAACAATATTTTTTTTTTACATATATTTATGAATACATGCGATTAATACGGAACCTTTTTCATGGTCCACGTCAATATTGGAAGAATTTCTATTAAATTTTGTTTGACGTCCTTGATGGGTTCAGGGTCAGACGGTTCGAGAGACAGACGGGTTTTTAGTACGAGTGAAAAAATTCTTGGAAATATCCTTGTGGAGACTTGTTTGAAAGGGGTACTAAGTAAGTGAAATAAAATAGTGCCATTCGTCTCCCGGCGGAAATATATATTTTGGATAAAACAAATATTTCTTTACTTATTTGCGTGAAATGTTAATGGAGAATATTAAGTGTATCTAGTACTTAAAAAAAATTGTCATTTTCTGGTATTAAACTGTCTGAAATTTAATGAATATTTCTCAAGAAAATCAAACATACTGAAAAGGTACAATCCGTCTGGAACGGATCATATAGATAACCTCTCTCTGTTCTTCAAAACCATTCCTTATAAAGTGGACGTTGATGGTGATGAGGTTAACTATAAACTTTTCACCATCCCTTCACAAAAAGTTTCCACATTCCAGACTCGCGTTCAACCACATCCTAACAGCTATGAAAACATCTCCACCTTTTCAAGCGCAGCGTTCAGTTTTTCGGGAATACGTCAAATTTGTGTTTTTGAGACCATACTGTCCGTTGGATCTGATGCAGTCGTGATACAAATCACAATAAAACTTAACCACCAGCACCAGAAAACTAAGTTTTCAAAGAAAACGCCCACAAAAAGTGGGAATGGAATGGAAAAAATTTTAGAAAATAGGAAGATCTTCATATTTTGATAAGGCAATACTTTTTAGTTTCTAGTAAAAATATTGAAAAAAATCGATTTTTTTTAAAAGTGGGCATGTTAGTGGACGGATTTAAAAAAATGTTTACACTTGTACTACTTCGGATTCTAAAAAGCTTTTATTTCTTGCTCAAAGTTTAAGGCCTATTGAACATGGCTAGATCGAAATATTGTCACAAATATTGTGCACTTTATTGTGCTCTCATCATTATTTTTCTATGTTACACACGATGCCTCAAAATTAATATATCCTATGGGATCCTAATACAAGTCAATAATTTAACCAGCAAGTATAATACCCCGGTTCTGCATTCGAATTAATAGAAAAGTAATTTAAGCTGCCTGTTGCTTACCTTGCTCTAATGTTACTAGACACATAGGTAAAGTCAAAACCTGCAGAATTTAAAAATTTAATTTCTTTAATAGCAATCGTGTACATTTTATTTCACTGACAGGTCCGATTGGTTTTTTTTTTTTTTTTGCTTTGGAAGGTGGGAACCCAACTCCCCTCCTACTCCTGGTCCTCGCGGCACTGCCGTCAAGCATTTCATCGCAAGGTGGGCTTCAGCCTTACATATTCGGCTCATTCGTGTTGGCAGCCATCTGCGCGACGTTTCGCTGTCTTCGTTGTTCTTTCATGATGATTGCCACAGTTCCGCTTACTGCTTCCCAAGCTTGATGCTTGTTCGTCATCTGCCTGGTGGTGTTCTCTGGTGTTAAGCCAACACCCAGTCTATTCGCTAGCAAGTTACGTGCATCCTCGACTGCTTGCGTGCACGTTGGGCTTCGTGTCCAAATCTATGGAGGTAGACTTTAAAACAGCCATGATCAGTTAGCATTTGCGTCAGATAGAAGTTCAGCTCTCCATGCTTCCTATTGAACCAAGGGTCTATATTGGGGATCAATCTCTGCGTCCATCTGCTTTTGTCAGAAAAGTCCCATCTCTCTTGCTATTCTTCGAGGCTTGTTCTTGGCGGTACTTCGGTGTCACTTCGACTCGTCGCTGTAGATACCATTGTTCTGTTGGCACAATATTTCCGTCTATTGGCACCATTCCAGCTACTACGAATGCCGCGTCGAAATTCGAAAGGCGCTGCATACTCTTAAGGCATTGGTTCTGTAGACTCCGTCTTCCTCCTGTACGATTTCGTCTTCATGGCACTTGCCCATATTTGGGAGCCGTAAAGCATCATCGACGTCGCAGCTCTTACTAAGAGCAGCCCCTTCTTCTGTTTAGGTCCTCCAATATTTGGCATGATCCTTGCCAGGGCAACCGATGTTTTTGCTACCTTCTCAGGTGCGTCTTGCAGATGTTGCTTAAAAATCAACATTGCATCTTTTTTCCAAGATACTTCAGCTCTGGTTTGGAAACTACATCGTGATCGCCAAATGGGATATGAATACCATTAAATTATTTCAGGGCACGGGCGTTTGTAGAAATTGAGAGAAAGAGAAAAAAGCATTTGTGTAGTTTGTTTGAAACTTAGGTGGTATTAAGTTTCAGTAAACTCCAAGGGTGTCCACATAACTGGGGAGCTTGTTTGTTTTGCGTTTTGTCGTTGGTCATGATTCACAGTATTTTTTTTTCTCCACCTAATGTCATCATCACGATCAAGTTCCATTTAAGCCATATGACCACCCTACTGCCAGTGTTATGCCTTCGCAGTAGAGTTGACTAAGCTTTCGCAATTGATCGACTTTTTTATTTATTTCAGACGAAATAAATAGCTGATTGTTGAGATTAGGATTTGAACCCTGAACCAAGAGCGTGACAAGCGTTGATGTGACCACAGCCACCCTCTAACATAACTGCTAGTTTTAGGTCTATGCTCACTAGCCAGTCCTGTACCATCCCGATAGCTTCATTACAGTAGTTCTCCAACTCCCCAAGAAATTTGGTCACTACAACGAGCGCTAAGTCATCAGCGAAGTCAATTATTTTCGAGGACCTCGGAATTCGAAGTCTGAGAACGTCATCGTTCATTAGATTTCACAGTAGTGGACCTAGTACGGAACCTTGGGGAACATGTGACGTTACACTGCTTCATTTCATTGTCGGTACAATAGTACACACAATTTGTGGCACACTGATCATTTTACCTCACAGAGGAGAGACTGCTGTACACACAGGAAATAAACAAGGACGTACTGCCTTAAGGCAAACCGATTTTTGCAGAAGATTGATATACTAGTTCACCCATCTAACCTTGTAGATCCCTGCCTAATTTAACGAAATTATAATGAAGCAACAGTGCTTTACGAAATTCGGTTTCACCCATCGACTTTCTCAGAGTTACGAAATCAGCAGAACAATGTCTGATAGCATATTCTCATTGAAGATGGTATTCAAAAAATAGATGGACGAGACGTGCATTCTAACACCTGCAGTGGAAACGTTTTTTTTTTTTTTTAAAAAACACTCGTATATAATTGTTTCTTTGCTACTTGGACAACATGGGAAGCTATGTTATCATTTCTGAAAGAAAAAAAAAAAAAAAAAAACAATTTTTGGTCTCCGATTTTTAAATTTCCTAATGATCTTTCTATTTTCCATTTGTCAACATAAACATTTTTCGTTTCTTTGCTGTCTGTCTGACTGACTGACTGTCTGTTGTCTTTATCCATCTCACTCCTAATTCAAGAACAAACAAACAAATTCAAATTTAGTGTCTTGATTCAGTGTGGTATGTAGATGGTAATATCTAAAACCCATTTAAACATGACTGAGTGGGAGTAAGCTTTATTGGATTCAGTGGTAAAAGTCATCATTCTCGCACTAATATCTCAAGAATCCAGAGAGAAAACTTGAAAATAAAATGTCAGTAAAAATCGTTCAGTATTTTCCAAGTTAGGTATTTAGGAACCTAACATATGACCCCCAACCTAACATAACCTAACATATGACCAACTTAACACTATACTGGACCGGAGACAAATATGGAACGAAAAGTGTTTGAAATGGAAAGATCAATTACAAATGTTGAAATTAGAAACCAAACATTTGCTGGCTTTCAGAAATGATCACACAACTTCCGGTATTCTCCTAATAGCGGGGAAACAATTTGTAAAAATACAAACTATGAGTATGACTACAAAGCACTGTTAAAAATCAAACTAATTTCCCCTTAATTTTTAGACTGGTGTTGCGCAGCAAGACAAGAAAAATAAACTGTGAACAAAAGCTGAAATTGAATACACTCGTACAAATGTACGTCTGTAAGAGCTATGAAGACTCCAAGGCTATTGAAACAAATAAAACGATGTACATTAAATGAATTCCTTTTAAAATAATGTATGTACTTGGATGGTACTCATTGCCCCCCCTTTCACCTGTCGCAACCAATTTTTCTCAATTGAAAATGAATAACAGCTCCATTACCGCTTATTTTTTTTTTTGTCCTCGAGGCAAACAAAAAGGGTTAGAGAGACTGCATGCAGATACATATGTATTTCCTATTTGCATGACCCCATTGAAAGCAATTCAGACCCCATTATCCTGCCACCCACAAGCGCATACATACAAACGTATGCAAGCTCAGGATGAAGCCAAACATCTAGTGCCCTCACTTTTAGTACCCCCGATTACATTTCATGCACATAAACGTTTTCATTTTCACTCTTTTGCATTTTTCTACAACGACGGCACAGTCGGTTTCTTTTTTTTTTTTCTGCCCACTCGTTGTAAAAGGAAATTGTATGCAATCTCGTACTGTGCCGCTCATTTGGTGGCGTATGGAATAATGTGTACTTTCGTTTGCAGGGAACTCTTCAAAAAGGTGCCATACCGCAGCCTGACAATTCCCACTCCCTCCTAGCCGCTCTGAAGTCGTGGTATGCTGTTCGTTATGGAGACGGCTTGTACACTTTAGCAACATTTTTTTTCTGTCTCTTGACATCGTTCTAAGGACTTTCACTCACTCATACGTGTTAAATGTCATCGTCAGCGAATTTTTTTTTTCTACCGTTGTCGTCATTCGCGGTTGGTTTTTTTACGACCCTTCACCGCTTTCGCTGAGTGAGGGTTTGGGGAATCCTGCTTAATGATATCGGTAATAGCTTTTTATAATTTCTGTTTTGAAATTCAAATTGGTTTAGCCTTTA
The DNA here is from genome assembly GCA_963082735.1 of Pocota personata. Taxonomy (NCBI): domain Eukaryota; kingdom Metazoa; phylum Arthropoda; class Insecta; order Diptera; family Syrphidae; genus Pocota; species Pocota personata. The sequence goes on from OY720429.1 coordinate 242,915,613, forward strand.
CCTAAAAGAGGGAACGACTTCACTTCACTTAACAAAAAAAAAAGTATTAATGACTAGATTAAGTCCAGCGAATGGGTAAAGGCAACTAAAAGCAAAACCTTGTTAGCTCTTCGATCGTCAGAAAATTACGACTCGAAGTTGTTTTTTTTTTATTTTAATTTGGTGCTAGCAGGACACTTTACATAGCAATTGATTGGAGGGGTCATTGCAAAAGTCTCACCAAGGCTCCCGGATTTTGGTATGGAATTGCAAATTTACCCAAAAGTTTCGAACTTTCATCGATGCTGCACTTTCTTCTATAGATTCAGATGTCACTGGCAGAAGGATAGTGAAAATGCACTCATTTTCCTTCCCCCGGTGGCCTGAGGTGAAAACTTTTTGCGGCTGGCCAACTTGCATTTAATCGGTGAATTAATTGCGCCCAAAAGCAAAACTTCGGCATCTGAATTTATTACTCTAAAACGGTATTCATTTGAAAGTTTCTGATCCAAAAGTTGCCCAAATCGGTCGTTTCACTTACGAGTATGTATAGTCGTATATATGGTATGTGGGTGAGGTAGGTTTAATGGTAGTCTACATATGTTGGTGGGAAAATGGATTGATTTAGATCCGAAAAGTTCTTCTTTTGCGAGTCTATATCTGAATTGCTCATTCGGGCAAGACGTCAGCGCCTCCGGGGGTCAGAGGTAGTATTAATTAAATTATTTACTGTGCCAGTTGACATTGTGGGTAGATATAGATAACTTTTACTGTGGCCGAGTTAGGAATACTTTAATGAAGTGTAAAACTACTAGAGGGCAAAATTATTGTCACAGATTTTCGGGATTAACATTGAGAAGGGTTCGAATGATGAGCGGTTTGAGTATATGAATGTGGCAGTACTGTAGGAGTTTTAGTAATTAGACTGCATTAAAGGATTCACTTTGTATGAGTTTAATAATTAAAGAAGGGATACAAGTAGAAGTTTTTGGGAAATTAAAGTTTTTCTTTAAAGTTGGACTGAGGTTTTCAATAGAATTCTTTAGGAATTGGGTTGAACGTGTGTTAAGAGGGAATTTATTAATGATTATAGGTTAGAGTGGAAGTTAAACAGAAGTAGGTGCAGTGTTTTTTTATAATCGGGGCCTACTTTGCTAATGGTGATTTAAGAATTATCCGCACTAAACGTAGTACATAGTTATACAGGGTCTTCCAATAGGGACTTCCGAACTTTGACAGTTGATAGCGGCCATATTGGTGTCAAATTGGCTGTCATGTACAAGTGCAAATAATAAAATTGTTTTATCAAAATAGGTGTTCTGTTCGGCAACGTTCCGCGAGCTTCGCCCATTTTACGGTCACCATAATCGTCCTTCCGAGAGGACTATTCGCAGTGTAGCAGATAAATTTGAGTCCACTGCTTCAGTAAACGATCAACCAACATCCGTACGTCGACGAAACGCAAGATCTGTCGAAAACATCGTCGCTGTCCGTGAGAGTGTGCAGGAGAATCCGAGGCAGTCAATTTCGCGTCGCTCACAAGAACTCGGCCTTTCGCAGACCACAATTTGGCGAATTTTGCTTCGTGACTTGGGCCTGCACCCGTACAAAATTCAACTCACCCAGGAGCTGAAGGTAAACGACCATAGAGAACTACGTGTGTTCGCTGAATGGGCTCTGGAGCAGTTGGAAACTGACCCTAATTTTCATCGAAAAATTATCTTCAGCGATGATTCCCATTTCTGGATGAATGGGTACGTTAACAAACAAAATTATCGAATTTGGGACGATACCAATCCATATGAGATCCAAGAGCGTCCAATGCATCCCGAAAAAGTCACTGTTTGGTGTGGATTTTGGGCTGGCGGCGTCATCGGTCCATATTTCTTTGAGAACGACGTTCGGCAGGCCATCACCGTCAACGGCGAGCGCTATACGTCGATGATTACCAACTTTTTTTGGCCTGAATTGGATCACATGGACACCGACGACATGTGTTTCCAACAGGACGGCGCTACGTCCCACACAGCTCACGCCACATTGGAAATTCTGCACGAGCGATTCGAGGGCATAGTCATCTTACGTGGAGGTGATGAGAACTGATTACCGAGATCGTGCGATTTGACCCCGTTAGACTTTTTCTTGTGGGGTTTTCTGAAGTCGCAGGCCTATGCGAATAAGCCACAAACTACAGGGGCCCTTAAAGCCAACATAACCCATGCCATCGGTCAATTTCAGCCAGATTTATGCGCCAGAGTCATAGAAAATTGGACATTTCGGATGCGCGCCACTCAGAGAAGCCGCCGTGGACATTTGAACGATGTTATATTCCGTACATAATGGCATCGATAGGCCTTTCAAATGAAGAACAAATTTCGATGATATCTCACACACACTTTATTTGATTTAAATTTAGAGATAGAAAGCGCTTAATGAAAGACCCTTTATATATGTATATTAAAGCATGTATCTAATCGTAGTTAGAGAACTTCATCCATCATGCGATAAAGAAGACATTATAGGTGATATACGCGGTAGAGATAATAACATTCTTGACTCTGTGAACTTTTTATAAAAAGAAGTTGTAGGGAAACTTAAACTTCCACTTTTTGTTCTATCGTTCGATAAAACGGAAAGCCAGGAAAGATATACAATATTCGTACAATCATGTGTATGGTCGTTAAATTCGACCACTCTCCGGTAATTTTGTTACTTGGTGAAGCATTGATCAAGAAAGAAGGACCTCCAAGGCTTACTAGCAATAGAACAAACTGGGAGGGCTTTAGAAATGATTGTGAAACAAATATCGCCTTAAATGTATCACTTAAAACACCTTGTGAACTGGAGGACGAAGTTGATCATTTCGTGGCCTTCCACGAAATTCAAAGAGTCGCATGAAGAATCACTCCTTCTAGAAGCTATAAGATTAACCGCAACGAAAAGTATCCCAGAGAAATTATTGAACTGATGTGGGAGAAAAGAAAAGCACGAAAGAAATGGCAAATCACTCGTGTACCGTTGCATAAAAAGGTCCTTAACTGACTATGCAATCACCTTAGAGATAGTATTCGGGAATTTAAAGCAATAAGATAGCGACCTACCTTGAAAATTTCTCCGCTGAAAGAGAATCCAAAAGGCATCCGGAAACCTCAAATGCAAGCGCCACCAATTCGGAAAAACGATAGAACTTGGGCTAAAAGCGACAAAGAAAAGGCAGAACTTTTTGCTTTGCACTTAGAAGAAAAGTTTAAGCCATTCGACGGCCCTTTGATAACGCCCGACTTTTTACAACTTTAAAGTAAGAAAAAAATAGTCATTGACTCTTAGTCCAATCGGTACCATACCTTCATAATAAAAATTGACTTCTCCACCTTGGTATAACAAGGAGTTACGCTCACTTCGCAACAAAAGAAACAAACTGTGGCAATCTTATCTTAAATCCAAATCTGACTCTGACTTTTTTGAGTAATTTCGCGCATACACCCATTTCTCTGAGCTCTGCGAAAGGCTTTATCTCGAATACCTCGACCGTATGCAATCCAACCTGATTTCTGACCCCAAGCGCTTTTTTTAATTTATTAATGTCAAACGTAAATCTGACGGCTATCCTTCAACTTTCACCTTTTCGGATTCTTCCTCGGCAGACCCTAAAATAATTGCCAACTTATTCGCTCACTTCTTCAGCCTGTCATTCCCTGACCACATCCTCGAACCTGACCTTGATTATTTCCGCTTCTTGAACAACTCTGCTCAAACCTCCCTCGTTTCCGTGGATATAACACCGTCAATGGCTGTTAATAAGATTAATCAACTTAAAGACGACTACTCTCCTGGTCCTGACGGTATCCCCGCCATTTGACACCAGACCTTCTCCAACTCTCAATCTCCCAAGGCGTTTTTTTCTCAATTATGGAAGGACGCTTATATTACACTTATCCACAAAAAAGGTTGCAGAAGTGAAATTTCTAATTATTGGCCTATTGCTAAGCTCTCATGTATACCTAAACTCTTCGAGGGCATTGTGTATGATGCGATGTTCTTTCGCTGCAAGTCAATCTTCTAAACAAAGCAACACGGATTTCTTAAAGGTAGGTCAACAACTACCAACTTAACCTAGCGCTTTGGAAGATGGCAATGAAGTTGATGTTGTAGCCACTGATTTTAGTAAGGCCTTCGACAAAATTTCTCACCAACTCATTCTCTTCAAATTAGAAGTCCTTGGTTTCCAACCGCGGTTCATATCACGGATCAAATCATACCTAGTGGATCGCCAATACAAAGTTCGTTTTAGATCGTCAATATCGGACCCAATTATAGCAACTTCGGGGGTTCCTCAAGGTAGCCATCTTGGACCTCTGATCTTTATCCTTACGATAAACGATGCCGAACATATCATTCAGAACTCCAACCTTCTGGTCTACGCTGATGATATGAAAATCTTTAGACGTATTTCATCTTCCGCTGATTCTCGCCTTCTACAGGATGACCTGAATAGTTTCTCCATCTGGTGTAATAAAAATTTCTTAGGGCTTAATGTCGACAAATGTCATTCCATTACGTTCTCCCGCAAACGTCTGCCACCACCTCCTAGGGTCTACTTTATTCACGGCGAGCCTGTACCCTTAGTCACATCAGCACGCGATTTAGGTGTTATCTGCGATAGTGAACTCAACTTTCTTTCACACATCGATAGTATCATTAATAGAGCTAACTCAGCACTTGGCTTTGTGAAACGCTGGTCAAAGAAGTTTTTTGACCCATATGTAAGTAAATCCCTCTATATTACCTTCGTCAGATCCCTCCTCGAGTATGCCAGCCAAGTATGGTCGCCGCATTATGCTGCCCATACCATGAGAATTAAGGCAGTGCAGCGCAGGTTCATGCGCTTCGCCTTACGCGGTCTCGGTTGGGCTGATAACGTTAACCTTCCACCCTATGCCGATCGTCTTAGATTGATTATTCTTCAATCACTGGAAAAACGTCGGGATGTTGCCGACATACTTTTCATCCATCAGTTCCATCTGGTAACAGTCCTGCCCATTCTTCCCTTAAATGTTAGTTTTAGTTTAAGAATAATTGTATGGGCCCTAGAGCCCGGTCAATGAGCATAAAAAAAAGGTTATGATAAATATAGGTTAAGTTATCTTGTAAGTTATGGCTTGTATTAAGCTTTAATAAATAAATAAATAGGTAAAATTATGATCATCTGTTAATTTACGTAAAAGCTATGTTTCATAGGAACTACTGCGGAAATTACACTTCACTTGTCGGTTAGCAGTCAGCATAGTCGGACATAATAAAGAAGTTTTATAACGTGGATATATGAATCTTTAATTTAATTAACAGTCGCTAATTCTTTGTGATTTTGAAGTTCCTTGTGAGAAATAAAAATTATTTCTAAGTTCATCACAGCTTAGAACAGGCAATGCCCAGTTAGTACACCTACCATGATTATTTTGGTCCTTTTTTTTTTGTTCAGAGATGGCCATAAATAGTCTTCTCTAGCTGCCCAGGCGGTTTTGGTCTTTTCTCTTGCTTTAAGGTCTATTTTCCTTTTCAGTACACCAATAGGGACAACTACCGATACCTGGGTGAATTCCTCATCTAATGCTGACCCTTTTCATGCTAGTTCGTCTGCTGCTTTTATACGCCTCTATATTACTATGCCCGGGAACCCAGCAGTGAGTGACTTCATGGGTACTGCATATTCTGTTTATAGTAGAGACTTTTTTCAATCTGACTATCACGCTGTCTATTGACTTGAGTGTGCTTGACTAGTCACAAAAATTGTGACCCTAAAAGGAAGGTAGAAAGAATCGACTTTATGCACCTGCAGAGTACATACCACTAGGCAGAAATCGTTTGGCGCATAAAAATGAAGACTGTTAAAAGGGTAAGACCAGTTTAAGTGATTTGAAATAAAAAAATATTGGGAACGAAGGGGAGTTGAATGACGAAGGTACCTTCCTACTAAAATAAATGAACTTGATATGCGCAAAAAGAACTGATATCTCACGAAAAATATGAACGTAAAGAACGAGTCAAGTTCTCTAGTTTAAAACGAAGTGAAATGAGAGTGGGCCAAGTTTAACTTGCTGCAAATGATTTTCTAAACAATTTGTGTATGCTTACGATTAAGGTAGCATAGATCTAAAAGTGTGCCAATTTCAATGACTTTCTCTATAAAATACGCCATTTGTTCACGGTCTATGATTATGTGCGCAAAATTCCTTAACTGCATTGGAGCAAGTTGCACTTGGCACACTTTTAGTTACTCCTTTTCGTATCTGAATAGTAACAAAATTTTTCGACTTGAGAACATTGACCTTTCTTAACATCAATGTTTTTCGAACGAAAAAGTCGCATAGCTAGTCGCAGATGCAGTGAATACTAGTCGGCAACCATAAAAGCAGCGGCAGCAGCATCCCAATGGGTTTCGACATTATTGCGAAAATACGAAAGCTTATACATTTTGGAGACAACAGTGAGGGTCTTAGCTGGAAGCGAAGGGCTGACGGGGATTGGAATAATACTTCGCAGTTCAAGTATCGAAAGGTGACTTTCCGAAGATTATAACGCACTCCTTCGAAGAAGATGATCTGAATATCATACCGCAGCGTCTCCACAAAGCTTCTTTGGTTATGGCACAGCGAAAACAGCAAATACAAAAAGAGAAAAAATCCCAATTCTTGCATCCAAAAAGAGTTACCAAGCACAACATGAATACAGCTTTCGCTGATATAGAATTCTCTGAAGAGGAGGAAGATGAAATTGTCCTAACCAATGGCCGTGGAGAGTCCTTCATGGTGCGATAAAGTAGTCTTAATCGTCAACATCATCACCCAAGGTGATTAACATTCCAATCAAACATAGGCAACCACCTCCGCCACTCATTGAGGCACGTACCGGTGGTATATTGGCCTCAACACTGATACCCGACTTCCAACCAATTCGGCAACCGACATACTCATCTATACTCTCAGCCTACCCTAATGGGCTCGATAATGCATTTAACAATACCATCAGTCTGAAGGGATCAACACCGAAAGAGCGACATGTGCCAATACAGCGAAACACACCGATTCTCTACAATGACAGTTTATTGCGCCAATCAGCGTACAACTCTATTATCGCGCCGCAATATCAGTTAAAGGACCGTGATAAATACAGTGAGCTGTTGCAGAAGTGTATGCCCAGTTTCTATGGCATAAAGTGTACCTCACCTAAGGTCTCAGCTCAGTTAAAGGTTCTGCCAGCATTGCATCCGGCAAAAGACCATCGATTTGACAGTGGGTGGTTTGAGTAATCGAAAAACTTTGGCAGAAGACTTGTCGCCAGTCGAATTATCGGATGACGATGTGAGCGAAATCATTGACTTGGCTGAAGATGAATTGAACATTTCATCGGCATGTTCAAAGCTACAGCACGATCAGATCGAATGCACCTATGATGTGAAGAAGAGAGCCGCCTTGAAGGGAAACAGGAACTAGCCGAGACTGAAAAGGAAGTGGAAGAACGTTCCGCTGAAACACGTCGCAAGGAGAAACAAATACAAGAACGTCTAAAAGAATTGCAAATTGTTGATCCTGATCTTGTATTCATCGATGATTTCCCAGAACATGAAGCGATCATTAAAGCTGCTCTTTTCGGCGGATCAGATGCTGATATCATAATTCAACATAAGTATCACCCGCCGCGACATATCGACTCTTCTAGGCAACAACTGGCTCAACGATGAGGTGATTAATTTCTACATGAACCTCCTGACTGAGCGTGGTGAGACACGTCACCGCGAGGGTCTGCCAAAGGTGTACGCGATGAACACGTTCTTTGTGCCCAAGCTATAGCAGCCAGGCCACAGTGGCGTTCGCCGATGGACACGAAAAGTGGACATCTTACATATGGAAAAATGGAGTTTTGGGAACTTGAACTTTGATCTAAATGCGAATCGATTAAATGGTCATACTTATCCAAGTATGAAAGGGTTTCATTATAATTACCGCGATTATCTGATCCAGATTTTTCGTCGTGACCACGGAATACGTCCTAGAAGAACTACAGTGTCTATGAAACGGTTCATTAAATCGCGATTGCAATCAACTTTTCTATTATGAGCCTCGTAAGAATTCCCTAAAGAAGTCTCTATGCGATATTTGCCAAATTCATGCAAATGCAAGCAGCTGCGTATATGCTTTTTCGTTTGAATATGTTTTTTTTGAAAGAATTAATAAAATTGTTTATACCAAAGAAACCTGTGTGACTCCAAACACTAGGAGAATTAGAAAAAAGAAGACAATTTAATTTGCAACTGCAAAAAGACTCATGAAAATGTTTCTGATACCCATCCTTTCGCGTATAATCAATTTTCATTGATGGTGTCGAGCGACCTAGTTCTATAACTTTTTTTTTTTTTACAAAAAAGAAAGCTTACTACTGAACTCGTGGGTTTCTTTTAGAAGAAAATCAGTTAAACAACACTCGAAATTAACTAGAGACATCTTGTCTAAGAATATTAAGAATGTTCAGTGGGACCCCTCTTGAGTAGATTTATAATTACTTACTTGGTATATAGCTAATAACTATTCACTTAGCTCACTCACTATTTTATAATAATTTAATAATTTGAAACACTAACTTAACTACCAATATGTAATTGCTAAAATTTTTAAATTTTCTGTTAATTAGCAGTCATAAAAATCACAAAAATTTGCATCCGAATTTTCAATAAATCACGCACAATTACACAACCAATTTGTAACTGTCATTTCAAATTTGCAAAAAAATTATACCCAACAAGTTTAAGAAAAACCTCAAACGCCGTTCGAAGCACTACATCCCCCAATAACTCGATTTTCGTTGTCTTATTTTGTTGCCTACAATAAAAAAAAAAAAAAAGAACTCCCTCAAACTGAAACCTTTCTCCTCCACCAATGTTCATCCACAAAAGCCGAGAAATCCCGGGTTATTTTCCTCATAAGCGAATGTATGTTAGACAAAGAAATCGCAAATAAACTTATACTATACTCGTATGCCAGAAAGGAATAGAGTTCATACTGTGAAGAAATGAGTGCATAAGTCGGAAAATGAACGACTTTTCAAAAAAAATTCATTGCACGCTTTTCTTTTGAAAAAGAAATTGTCTATCGCTAGCGGAGTTCATACTTGTCTCGGCTATGTGTGCGAGTTTGTGTATGAGTAAAAATGAATAAACAACCGAAGTGGTCGCAGCATTTCATCTTCGAACGTGTATAAAGTTATGATTTATGAATGAAAAAATGGTTTGATGAACAAATAATTGAATGTGATTGCAAGTGGCAAAATAAAAATATTTGATATTTGAAAAGGGAAGCCGGAAGGAATCGGCTTGTATGGACGCCACACCACTGATACCTATGCAAGCTGTGCATGATAACTTATACTTGTCGGAACGGTTTGGCTATGATGTGAACACCCACTCATCAGCTGCTCGTTAGATTCCCCAATTTGCACAGATATATTCAAATCAAAAAAATCTCCTTCCCCCTCTTAGACCATTGTTTGACCCCAATTCGGTAACAAACTCCCCTATCAACCTTCAACCCGTGGAGCACCCTAATGAAGACGTACAACCCCGAACAACTGAATGGCAACTTAAAAAGCTATAATGATCTCATTTAAATTTTTCTGTTTACCCACTACCACCACCACCACCCTTAGAACAAATATATCTTCATAAAAATTAACGACTCTCATAGCCAGAGTAGCAGAAAATTCTAAACTTAACGTGCAACCCTACTGCCACCACTTGAGGATTGGACCAAAAAGTTCTTAATTTTAATTTGCCGCTCAATAAATCTCGAATTCTCCCTCCAAATTACTGTAATTTAAAAAAGGATTAAGTGATTTCTAACAAAGTGAGCGCGTAATCTAAATCCGAAGTACCTGCGATTATGTACTCATGCGGCGCGGAGGACGACCGCCGCCATCTGAGTACCCTGTCCCCTATCGACCTTCATTTAAACATAATTAACAAAGGAAAGGAAAAATCCTTACTTTCTCAGGATAACACAAGTGTATACAAAACGCCCGCACGATGCTCAGTCAAGTGCGGAAGCTTCTATAACCCCCTCTATACAGTGAATTAAGTGATAAGACAGCAGGTTTGATGTTTCTTTCTATGTTGCTTTTTTTTCTTGTTCTTTCTGGACAAATAAAGGGAGAGCCTGCAAAAATGCTCCATTCTCAAAAAATCGACACGACCCATTTTAAGAGCCTTACAGCAAGGATACAAAGGCTACGAAACGAAATGAGCGAATGCCTTCTTCGTTACAGAAAAAAAAAAAAAAAAAAAAAACAGAAATGTAATACTATGCGGATTAAACATCGGGCAAGATTAACGAGGGTGTTTTTTGGAGGAGGGCCCAAACATGAACATTCGAAAAAAAAAAAAAAAAAATTGAAAGAGGAAACAAAAACAACATCCGGTTCGAGTGTGTACACAGTATTACTGGATTGAAAGGCGGGAGGGATTGTAGATGGGAGTGTAAGGTGTCATGCGGGGGTGGAGAAGAGAAAGGTTCCTCAACTTCCTTTTGTTGCATTTACATGTTTTCCTTCTAAAGAGGTTTTCATTTTTACTTTTGTACACTTTAGTCCTTATTCATTGTAGTTTTTCTTTTTATAGTGGTGTTTCCTTTACATCCACCCGACTCCAAAGTGCTCGTATCTATAAACTTAGTCCGTGGTTTGTTGTTACTTTTTCTTTTCTTTTCTTTTCTTGTTCTCCATGTTGATTTAGCCTTGACACTTGTTATGTGTGTGTTTGTGCGATGAGTGTATATTTATCCCTTTGTCGCTGCCCCACCCAAACAATAACACAATACAACATGAAATGAATGAAAGTGAAAAAAGAAAATAACGTTTCACACAATCATTAAATGGAATGCAAAATTAAATTCGAATTTCTTCCTTCCCAGATGATTTGACTTTGTCGGTTCGATTGTCCATGGCAGAGAGAAATGTAAATATATTATCCATTGAAATTCTGTGTAAATACCACTATTAAAGATACAGTGAGGGCGATTTAAAGTAGCAGAAATTTAAGCATTTACGTAACGGCTCTAGTCGTCGGCCACCTAACTTTTTTTTTTTCACTTTGCTCTTATCCAGTTGCTAAAGTATTTTATGAAGAAAAGTACTCGTAAAAAAAAAAGTTGTTGGATCTCGAAACATATTGTAATATACGAGCTACGGCTCGAGTAGATAAAACGATATTCTGTGAGATTATTTCTATACTATTCTTTGCAAATTCTTTTCTTACAAGGTCTCTTTCTTCTTAAATCACTTTATTTCATTTCAATTACTTAATTCACAAATCCAAAATAATTACTTCTTCTTGTTTACTCTAAACTTTCAATTTATCACAAAATTACAACTTCGCTTATTATCACTTTTTCGATCTCTTCGTGCGGTTCGAAAACCAACTGCCTTGCCTCGATCGCCATCTGTCCTTATATAGTCGCATTTCTGATAGCCAGAAACTTCTAGCAAATTCTTCGACCACTGGAACAAGAAAATTCTGATGTAATAATTCCAAGATGACAATAAGTTCCTGTGGTTATAATTCTCTCTTAATTCCGTGACTTCGTCTTAGATATTATCCGTCTCTTATCGTGGACACGAACTGCGGACACGAACCTCGAATGAAAAGACACTTCGGAATGTGTTGCATAGTTGTTGGATCGTAGTTATTATGCTACATTATGTTACAATATATTAATAGATAAAAAAACAGAATTTTTAATTTAACCCTCACTGTTTTCTTTAAACGACCAAATTAATGAAAAAAGTCATATTGCGCTACTGGTCGGCCACCAAATTTTAGTGGTCTGCCAGTGGCCTATTTCACCAACTTACAAATTGTAATTTACAAGCAGTTTTCCAACACTGTGCTACAAAATTGTAGTTGTAGTTTACAAAGGGAAATTTGTAGAAATTTCATTATTTCCGTTTCTTACTTTAGGTGGCGCTACAGCCCGGGGTGGACCTGGGCCTTCCGTATCACCAAAAGTTAATTCTCTTTGTTGCTAACAAGTACAAATTTGTTAAAATTCATATTTTTCTGTAAGTTTGTGTTTCACGAAATCAAGAAATTCTACAAATTTGTTCAGTTGCTGAAAATTTCTTACAATAGAAAGATCGTGTGTCGATTTAATAACAATTTGTATTTTTCGAAAGAAATCGCATTTCAAACCTAAAAATGTCCTTATGTCGAAGGCATAGTAGCACCGGTAGTGTTATAAGTGAAGATTTTGTGCTTAATAGACCAAGAAAAATATATCTTCCTCGAATTAACTATGAAATTTCCGATTCTTTTGTTTTCAATGAAAAGTTTCGGTTAAAAAGTTTTGAGGCAGAGCAAATAATAAGACAAATTGGACCTAAGATTGCAAATGAGTCTAAAAAAAACTTTTCACTGACACCGATACAGCAATTTATAACAGCTTTACATTGGCTTGGAAATGGTAGACAGTATCACGGGATCGCAGACATGCACGGTATATCTAAATCTACGGTATGCAGAACTGTCCATCGTGTTTGTTCAGCCATTGTTGATGCTTTCTTTGAAAATACTGTGCGTTGGTCAGAATAACACGAAAGCATTCGTGAACGGTTCTTTAATATTGCCGGTAAATATAATCTAGCTTTCAAATCCATGTACTTTAGATTGTGATTTTCTTAAGGTATGCCATTTGTTTATGGATGTATCGATGGAACTCTAATTAAAATTGATTCACCAAACGAGTTCGAATCAGCGTATGTCGATAGACACGGCAACCACTCAATTAAGTGTATTTTGGTTTGCGGTCCCGACTATACATTTTATAATGCATACGTTAATTGACCCGGTAGTGTTCACGATGCGCGAGTACTGCGACGAACCCTGTTATTTTCAACATTTGAAAACGTTAAAAGATTGGCTGATAACATCGGTCAAAAGAACGTCATCTCCAGCAATCGATCGCTATAATAGAGGCCATAAATGTGTTGTGGTGAATCCAGGTTTCATTCACGGTTACGAAACGGCGCAAAAACTCAGCCGAATTTTTCTGTAACATCGCCAAACACAACTTTGAAGTTGTCAAACGAATGCGTTTGTTGTCGATTGTGAGCAAACGCGGCACCCATATTGCGGAAAGCTTTTTCATGTCCAAATATTTATGTAAAATCGAAATCGTATATTAATGTTGTCCTGCTTTATATTCTTCATTATACAAAAATCTATTAGGTCAGGTATTTTATTTCTCTCTATAGGTCAGTACTTGGGTTCACCTGTACTAAGGTGTGTGCATTTATTATATTTTTTTTCCATGGCGTCTGGCAAATTCTGGCCTTTTTTGTTAGTAAGTCTTGAGCCCCATATTTTGTTTTTAGCGTTGAAGTCGAGTGAAACGCATTTCTCACATCGGGCATACAGTGCCTTAATACGAGTACTACCGAAAAAATATTCCTTTTCTCTGCCTTCAAAATGACTTTTTGGGTCCGCCTTGATCTCGTTCTCATCTGCAAATCCTCGGCCGGGAAACTTCTTTTTTAAATTGGAAAAAAAGATAAGCTTGGGCTTTATCTGTTGCTTGTGGTCTGTTGTTGAAAAGCTGTGTCCTTGAAGGACTGCCTCGAAACCCGCACCATGTGAACATTTGAATTTTTTGTGAGTGTTTTCGGTATCCAGTGCGCACAAATTTTGCTCGTGTTTAAATGCTCGTGCAAAATCTCTACAATCCATTCTTTGCTGATGTGCAACTCGTCCGCTATCTGCCACATTTTTGTTCATCATTCGGTTTTATTCAGTGACCACTGACACAGGACGCCCTGAGCGGGGGGGGGGGTAGTCTTAACAACTATCTCGCCGTTATTAAAATAAGCGATCCCACTTTTTGACACGAATGCCCAGAATCGTATCATTAAGTTGGTTATTCATTCTACGTCTACCACCATCATTTTGTAGTTTGCATACTTTATAAAATGCCTATAAATTTGGTACTTAATTAGTATCTAACACTTTAAAATAAAAAAACGGACTCCTTTCTGCCCCTTAACTTCCATATTTATTATTATAATTCTCCCTAAATTTCATACTTAATATTCACTCACTAAATTGGGCAGGGCCCTGAGGATAATTCATTAGTTATTACACCAAAGTGTTATTAAAGTTTCAAATACCAGGAGCTTGTACAAAAGTGTCCTCATCAACGAGCCAAATTAAACATTAATTCATATAGCAATAAACCTTTTAAGTTAACTGCTTCATTGGGACACTATAACCGCAGCAGGTATTGAGTTCACTGCACAAAATGTATGAATCCGTGGTATACTCGTAATCACAATTAAATCTCAAACATTCACCTTGTTTATTTTTTTATTCTTTTAAACTTAATTGTTTTATTCGTCATGATGAGCGCAACTAAAAGAATCCTTTCTTCGGTTCGTCCATTGCTTCTATATGTTGCACTTCACTTTGCTATTCATTAAGTACCACGAACCGGGCTTACTTTTTGCGTTTTCTAAGTGAGTACAGAGTTCATGCTAAATTGTTTTATGTCATTATCCTTGGCGCAAAGAAATATCCCCACTGTATGTTATCTTCATCGTCCGGATCGCGGGAGCAAGTGTAATCTGCATTTCATGAAATTTATGGACCAGAATCATTTCGAACTACGTTTGTTCTATCCTACGTTCGTCGCACCTCTTTTGTGCCGAGGAATTGTTTTTATCTCGTTCTTCTTTGATTGTCATTCCACCTTGTACCCCCCTTCCTTGGCCTGTACTCGTAATTCCCTTATAGACACACCGATGTGCTGTACATAAAAAGGAGACAGCAGCAAAAAAGGACACTGGCGTTGTTTTAATCTATGGAAACAAGAATAATTTACCTTAGTGATTCTACTTCATGCAGATATGGGGGTGGTCCCTGCCATGTGATGGGTAGGGGATGCATTTTTTTTTTTTGCTGACTTTTTGTACTTTTCCTTTTTTCCTTCTCTATACCTTTCTGTTCGTCTTACAAAAGTAAGGTACGTGATTTTTTGTGAAAAATCCAGGCGTACGTCCTGGGTTCAGGCGATGCTGTTGTTTTGATGGTATGTTCTTCTCCATTCATCGTGTCGACAATGGAATCATTCCAGGGTCGTAATATTCTCGTATGTGATACTCATTCCTGCATCTTATCTAGATTTACAGCTATTAATATTCTCTGCCCTTTCGGAGTGTAGTTGAAAAATGAGAAAAAAAAAACACACACACAAACTATTAAAACAAAGAATCCGACATCCCTTACAGTAATTACATTTCTTTTTGAAAAAATGCGAAGAAGAGATTCATTAAAGTTGGCAATAATGCATAAGAGTGCAAATGTGGATGGCAGTGGACCTCCATCTGCACACCCACTTACTTTACGTATCGTCACGTTGTTGAATCCTCTTATCTTGGCCCAGAATTCGCTGTTGAGTTTCCTTGTGGGTTGGTTGGCCTTTCTTTTGTGCATCGTCAGCAGGCGCATTGGGTTTGGTAGTGTGGACAGTTTTTTTTTTCGTTGATTATGCAGAATTAGTCTAGGTGCTCATTAAGCACTATTGTTCTCGACCTGGACGACCTGGAGAATATGTTCATTAGGTGCGGTAGCTGGCTTTCTAAATTATTTTCTAGAATTAAATCACTGCATTGTTTTTTGTAATTGTAATTGGTTTATTTCATGTAACTTAGATCTAGTACAATTTTTTTTTTACCTGCGAAGCCACATGGCTTATCTGCAGGAGGTTATTTCTCAAATTCAATTTATTTTATTGCTGTCATCAAAATGGCAGGTAATTTAAATTAAGTGATTGATTATAATTAGTTTTTAATAGTTATTTTCCTTTAAATAAAACACAAAAAACAAAGAATTAGAAATATTTAAAATTTCAAATGAGATGGTTTTCAGAGATTACGTTATTGTTTCTAGAAAATATTCTTTTAGTCTTTTTTTCTCAAATTAATGTTATTTAAATTTCGCAAATAGCTTGGAAGATTATTTAGGATGCTTGGTATGGTGTACATCAGTTGACGCTTGCCGTATACGTTACTGAAGGATGGAAGATGGTACAGCCCCTCTGCTCGTCTTCTGGTATTAAAGTTGTGACTGATTAGAGTTCAGAAACGTTCATCGTCATAGTACTCCAACACTGCTGTCATATTAAATATCTGCTTCACTTTGAGAACTCTCACTCCGTCTTCTACGCTGTTTTTCTCGACAGTAATTTTATTGCCTTATATTGAAAATTTTGAAGCTTCGCAATGTGTGTATCCGCTGCACCTCTCCATGCTAGTATGCCGTATCTCAACCTTTACTCGATAAGAGCGTGGCACACTTGTTTTTGCACACAGCTTGAAGCCTTATACTTTAGACAAGCCTGTGCAAATAGGGATCTTCCGTAAATCGTTTATGTGTGGTTTCCACAAAAAATTACTGTCGATCGTTACACCCAGATATTTGTATGTATCCACGACATCTATAATCTGGCAGTTGCTTGGATTAGCGCAGTTGAATGCTTTAATATTCACTTGTGACTTTGGGTACTGTGGGCTACGAATATGCAGTAGTTTTCTTTTTGCTGCATTTATTACGAGCTCATTATCGTGACACCATTTCCCTGCTTCATCGAACTCTGCCTGCATCATCCTGGTTGCTTCTACGATCGATTTGTGGCAGACAACAATCGCCGTGTCATCTGCATATGCGAAGGTAAAGCTCATCTTGAAGGATTTTAGTAGTACAGTGGTGTACAATATGAACAATAGGGGTCCAAGTTTAGAGCCTTGTGGGACTCCATACTGCACTGTGTTGGCTTTGCTACAGTCAACCAATCTGCTAGTTTCCCTCTAATACCTATTCTTTGTATTGCTTCCATGAGTTTATTGTGGTCTAGTGTATCGAATGCTTTGCTAAAATCTAAGAAAAGCACTAACACGTGGTGATTTTTGTTAAGGCTGGTGTTAATTAAGTTTGCAAAATCGCCGAGAAGTTGGTTGGTACTTTTTCCCTTTTGGAACCCGTACTGATTCTAGCTTATTATTTTATGCTTATCAATAAATTTCCATATTCGATCTGCAATGATTTGCTCCAAGATCTTTTCTATCGCCGGCAATATTGCAATCGGACGATAGTTTGCTATCTCATTTTTGGCTCCTCCCTTGTAGATAGGTCAAACAAGTGCCTCACCGTGGATGTATTAAAACTCATATTGATAAGATTGGTAATTATGGACGTAAAGATATCGGCATTTGATTTTATGTCTATCGCTCTAATACCATCTGTCCCAGCTGCCTTTTGGATATTTAAGCGAGCTATGAGATTTGCTACCTCCACACAGTTTGTATCTCCCAAGTATATTGTGTCCCGTATAAATGTGTTCTGGTGGTTGGATGTTGTTTTGCTACATATGTGGATTATTGATGCTGCTTGTTGTGAAAATGAGTTCGCAAATGTATCGGTCAATACATTAACATTCGTATTAGGTCAAAAGTTTTTTACGATTGTTTCATCTAACGACGGCTTCTTTCGTCCCAGTACTTCATTAATGAGCACCCATGTTTTTTTGGGATCGCATTTTACTTGTTCGAACTTTCTTTTATAGTATTGTTCCCTCCTACATATTTTTTTGTTGACTTCGTTGCGTAATCTTTTGTATTCGGTCTCATATGTTATATTGGTTCGATTATTCTTCCACCTGCGATACAATCGATCTCTGTCTTTGCAGCTCTCTACGATATCCCTTGTAATCCAATCGGCACTTTTTTTTCGTGTTTTTTTCCATACAAATGACTGTACAGTTTTTGTATATATGACCTATTTTTTTAACTACCGTATCAAAAAGAGTTTCGGTGTCCGTTTCTACTAACATCGGTGGTCCAGTTGGTACTTCTAATCAGCTCATTTACTTTTCTAGATCTAATGTGCGATCGCAATGGTTGGGCATTTTTTTTTTTGCACACCCTTGATAGATACCATAAATTGTGCTATAGTGATCAGAGATATTACTTTGGACTATAGCAGACAATATTTTGAGCTGTGATATATTAACCAAAATATGATCGATCAATGTGCGGCTCCCTATATTTAGATCTATTCTCGTCGCTTCTTTAATAACATTACCCAGTCCATTAGAAGCCAGCATTTCCTGATAACTAAGGACGTGATTTTTCGTACTATCTTTAATATTTATGTTCATATCGCCCAAAATGATTATATCATCACTTGCTCTTTTTTTGCTTATAATTTTAAAGAGTTCTTCAATGAATGCATTTCAGTATAATTCTGTGGTCCATAAATTCCACTGACGATTTTCTCTTTTTTATTCACATTAATTTTTACGGTTATGTTTTTCAATATTTAAACTTTCGTAGTACATATGATTTTTAATGTACATCGCAATACCTCCACCTTTCCTTTTATCTCTATTAGAAAATTCGGAACAGGAACCATCAAGACAATACAGACTATTATCTTCTTTTATTATATTTATCCTCTAAGACAATTATATCGGCATAATTCAGATTCAGTTCATTAATACAAGATGCGAAATGCAATTTTTTAGTGAAAATTAAAGACAATCAAGTGGCAAATACGAGTTGTCGATTTGTGAAGGAAGTCTTTTAACATTTTGTTGGTATTAGACAGCGCTGTACTCATTGTTGCCATATTCCCAGTTGTTTGCCTTCCATACAGTTTTGTTGTTTTTTTTTTTTTCACGGAAAATGACAGTTTTTTTCCACATTAATAACCTTATCTCACACTCTTATGATAAAAGTATTTTTACCAGATTTATTTATTTATTTAATTATTTATTTATTTATTTATTTATTTAGTTATTTATTTATTTATTTATTTATTTATTTATTTAATTATTTAATTATTTCTTTATTTATTTATTTGAGCTTAATACAAGCAAAAACTTTAAGCTAAACTTAAAACTAAAAATAACTAAACTAGAACTGGACTTATGAGGAAGAATTAAAGGAATAAAGGGCGTTTCTCAGGGAGGCTCTGCTATTGTGAAAGTCAAAAACGGTTTGCATGTGATTAGCTCTACGGAGCATTCTAGACATTGGTTCATGGTATCCATAATTAGTGCGATGAGTAATAAGATGGAAGAGGGGTGAGCACCTGAGGTTACGTGGGTTGGTGTTGAAAGAAATCATATGCATCAGCGCGGGGGAATCAATGTTACCGGCTAATAACTGATTAATAAACAAGATGACAGCAACTTCGCGACGTTTTTCTAGAGGCTGTAAATTGATTAGTTTCAAACGGTCAGCTTATGGGGGGAAATTGTAACTATCAGTCCAAGCAAGACCACGTAAGGCAAAGCGGATGAACCTACGCTGGACAGCTTCGATTCGCAAGATATGGATTTCGTAGTACGGTGACCATACTTGGCAAGCATATTCAAGGAGGGGTCTGACGAATGTGGTGTATAAGGGTTTTGAGAATTCCTTAGACCATCGTTTAATGAAACCGAGCGCAGAGTTTACTCTGTGAATAATGTTATCAATATGAGAACTGAAGTTTAGTTCCCTAACACAGATCGCGCAGTGAAGAGACAGAGGGTATAGGCTCTCCGAATGGAATAGACTCTGGGGGATGGTCGGATACGCTTACGAGAATATGTAATAGCTTGGCACTTGCTGACGTTGAGCTCTAAAAAATTCTATGGCACCAGACTGAGAATCGATTCAAATCATCTTACAGTGAGTCTGCACGAGACGATGGTTCTGAAGATTTTCAAATCATCCGCAGGTGGGAGTCATTGATGATACAATCGACATCGTTAATTGTCAAAATGAAGATCATTGGACCAAGATGGCTGCCTTGAGGGACTCCCGATGTGGCTTTAGTAGGATTAGAAATTGAAGATCTGAAGAGGACGTTATATTGGCGTTTTTCTAAGAAAGATTTGATCCATGACATAAACCCCGATTGAAAACCAAGAGCTCTAAGTTTAAGAAGAATAATTGCATGCGAAATTTTGTCGAAGGCTTTGCTAAATTCGGTGGCAACTACATCGACTTCATTACCATCTTCCAAAACGCACAGAGTGCTAGATATAAACTCGGTAAGGTTGGTGGTTGCTGATCTGCCCTTAAAGAATCCATGCTGGTTCTGTGAAAGTATAGTCTTACAGTGAAAAATCGGTCATAGACAATGCTTTCAAAGAGTTTAGGTATGCGGGATAGTTTGGCGATGGGCCAGTAGTTGGACAACCTTTTTTATGAGTTGGGATTATGTATGAGTTTTTCCAGATTTCAGGGAAAACTCCCTGCGAAATAGATGGTTGGAATAGAGTAGTAAGGGGTTGGACTAAGTAGTTCACGCATTTTTTCAGAACTATAGCGGGCAGGCCATCAGGGCCGGGCGAGTATTCGATCTTTAGTTTATTGATCTTATCTACTAACGACGCCGAGGTTATATCAATTTATTTTTATTGTAATTGTGAATACACTTTTCTGTAGTTCCACGTATTGCCCAAAATTTAAATGCAAAATAGTCTAAGCTGTGTTTCAATGCTCAGTAAACTTTGCCTCATACTCGTAACCGCAGCGGGACAAAATTCCGATAATTTTTGTTTCTTTTTTTCTGTTTAATGTTCTCCAGCACTTAGAATTGCGTTCTCTAAAGTTTGTAAAATTCAGTGACGGAGGGAAAGGAGTTAAAGAGTTGAAAAGTGGATAGTCAGGGAGTGCGAGTGAGGTAAGAATACGCGTTTATTTCAAATCTTTGCAGATTGTACATTTTTGGAAATACTGGAGAATGCAATCTATTCCATATTTATGTTGGATAGCAAAAAACGATCTCCTACGGTGATCGGTGCGGGCACACTACATGCGGAATGGGCTACACGTTTATTATGATTAAACAGATGGATAGGCGGGGCATAACTATAGGCTGACCAGATAAGAACGATAGGAAAAAAAATAAATAGAACAACATGGTGTGAGAGATTAAATTGATTCTGGTTTTATATTGAAGCTACATTTATGCCATTATGCATAGAATAGCACATCATTTAAATAGCCGCCTCGGCTTTGCTGGCAGTGCTTCAAGCGGTCGGTCTAATTTTTGATGACTCGGTCCAACATGTGCGACGTTATTCGAGCAATAGCGTCTCGAATGTTGGCCTCGAGCTCGTCCCCAGACGAGCCCCAGAGAAAATAATCGAGGGGTGTCAAGTCGCATGATCGTGGCGGCCAATTGATGAACGCTCGCCCTGAGATGACCAGTCGCCAAATATCTCCTTTACCACTTCGAGCGTTGCGTCGCTTGTATAGCATGTAGCGCCATCCTGTTGGAACTACAGCTCGGATATTTCGATATTGGCGAGCTCTGTCCACAGAAAGTTGGTTAACATCGCTCTATACCGAGGACCGCTGAGCCAAAAATGGGCCTCGTCTGAGAAGATGATATTTTGGCCAAAATGCGGATCATTTCCAGCACCCAATTAACTCACAGCATTGTCTATGGTCGTTCGGCTTCAATTCTTGTGTCAGCACAATCTTATACAGATGTAGGCTTAAATCCAACCGCAAAATAAGCCTGGTTGATTCTCTGGCGATGCCCAAATCAGCTGATCAGCGCTGAATTGACAGTTCTGAGTCTTCTTCGATACTGGCCACTACGGCGGCTATGTTTTCTTCACTTCACACCGATCTCTATCTGGTTGGTGGCTTAAGCTCCAAAAGCACTCACGCTCAAACTTTTCCACGGTGCGACGAATTGCCTGCGCACTGAAGCCATGATGACGACCGACCTCATGACGAAATTCACGTTGCGTTTAATAATTTCCACACGTTCGGCAAGCGTCAAACGATGCATGATGAAATGGCAAACCTTACTGAATATTTTTGCAGTTGGATGTCATTGGTAACTTTGACAGCTGCTGAAACAATTATAATTACAATTGGAAAAACTATTATTGTGATCTGGTCACCCTTTATGTATTTCATCCGAACATTTGCGATGGAAATACTAGTAAAGAACCGCTAAAAATCTAACATTCCGACGGTGATCGAGCGAAGTGATTTGTCTTCATACAAACTGATCACTGATCAGTCCATAAGATTGTTCCTGATTACACTTAAGCATATGATAGGAGCTCCTACCCAAGCATGCGAGTTATGTATGTTTAAGTTTCGGACGAGCATAAGTTCTGTGTCCAAGACCATAGGAGTAAAACTTCACAACTTTTGATTAATCCTAGGCATCTATCATAGCACTACCGTAAGCAGCATCAGTAATCTGCTGGTTCTTGTTTTTGTTGTGTATTTTTGGGGCCATTTTTCATTTTTTTTGTCATCGAAGATGAAAAATGGGTAGGCTGGTAGAAGTGGTTGTTAAATCGTGGCTTGGAACACAATTAGCCGTTTTGAAAACCATAACTCGAGTAACCTATATGTTAATGTGTGTGTACTTCGTCCTGCGATAGAAATCTCTTGTCAAATCCATCCCGTAGAGTTCAAGAAACTGATGATATCACCGACTCCCGTCTCTGTTTCTTCACTTAGGTCGTCGCAGAAGGGTTTACCCTGTGTGCGAATTCTGGCTCTACCTAGTGTAGGGCATCCACAGAGGAAGTAGAAGAGAGTCTCGTTCTCGCTAACGCTTTCACAACTGTGGTAGTGCATGTTAAAAGGGATACCGAGGCTGGCCGCATGTATCCCCATTCGTCAGTTTTTTTTTTTTTTTTGCTGAGAGGGTGAAAATCTTCTAAAGACACCATAAGGCCCGACGGTAGTGTGAGATTTTTACTCACTAAAAACATCACTCTTCAAGATTAGTACTACAACTAAGCCGACGCTTATCCAGCAGTTTTATTTTCGCTTACGAGACTCGTGATTTTGGAAAAAGATGTTCGTATGTAATTTAAAAAGAATGTAGCGCTTTAGACAGGTTAAATTCCAATGAAAGTTCCTGCGGTTTTCACGACCGTCATATACTATGACGAGTTGAATGACGGTACGATTACAATGGCCGTGAACACGATCTTTGTGCTTACGAGCAAAATTTGTTATCTCTAGGACGACGCTGGGAATTCCCAGGTCCCGATGAATATCTTCGTTACGTACGTACCACAGTGCGCTAACGATCGTTCTAAGAACCTTATTCTCAAAAGTTTGTAGGATGTTTCTATTGCTTTTCCAGGTACAACCCCATAGTTGTAGACCATACGTCCACACTGGCTTTAGCACTTGCTTATAGATAAGCAGTTTGTTATGTAGGCTCACCTTCGAATTTTTTCCGAGTAGCCATTCTTTTTTACGTGCGATTTCCATTTAAGCTTAACATCTAGAGTCATTCCTAGATATTTTGCTTCGTTCGCGTATGGTATTTGAGCCGAGTTTAAATATACGGGTAATCTGTCCACTTTTTTGTAGGTAAAGTTGACGTGAGTAGATTTGCTTTCGTTCAGCACAATACGCCAAGAATTAGTCCAAGCGTGGACTTTACTAATAGCATGTTGCAACTTTTCAGTTGCTGCTGCAATTGTATCGCCCATTGTCATTATCGCCGTTCGTCCGCAAACGTGGCGACGACGCAGTTTCTTTCCTGCGTGATATCACTCGTGTAGAGTACATATAGAAGTGGGCCAAGGACACTTCCTTGTGGGACTCCGGCCGCAAACTCCTTGAAGTCAGAGTAATAATTTCCGTGCTTAACACGAAAAAGTCTTTCGGTGAGGTACTATCGTAAGTTTAGAAAGAGTTGCCGTGGCAGTAGTCGTTTCAATTTTTTTCACGTAACTTATTTTGTAGACTTGGTCGATTCAAACTGATGGTCAGGAATGAGACATCTTTCGTTGATTACGGGTTGTAGTCGTTTTGAAAGTAGTTTTTCGAATCTTTAGAGATAACCGGCAATCAAGAAATAGGCCGATATGATTTCTTCTCATTCAGAGGTTTGCCTGGTTTCGGGACCATTATAATCTCTGCAACTTTCCATTGTCTCGGGACGTAGAGCAATCTGAATGAAGCGTTAATCAAATACAGCAGTTTGGTAAGAGCTTTATTCGGTAATTCCTTGACCACCTTTAGATTTTTAATCACTTCCCTCAGTTCAAGCAATGCAACTTTTTTTAATTTAAAGTTGTCCGATGTCGTGGCTGGGGAGTCGGGTATTATCAAAAGGCCATCGAATGGCTTAAACGTTTTTTCTAAGTGCAAAGCAAAAAGTTCTGCCTTTTCTTTGTCGCTCTTGGCCCAAGTTCTATCATTTTTCCGAATTGGTGGCACTTTCATTTGAAGTTTCCGGATGCCTTTTAGTGCTTTCCAAAGTGAATAATTTGATTCTCTTTCAGTCGAGAGAGATTTCCAAGATAGGTCGCTATCTTATTGTTTTTAAATTCCCGAATACTATCTCTAAGGCGATTGCATAGTCGGTTAAGGATCTCTTTATGCTGAGGTGCGCGAGTGTTTTGCCATTTCTCTCATGCTTTTCTTTTCCCCCTCACCAGTTCAATGATTTCACTTGGATACTTTTCGTTGCGGTAAATCTTGTAGCTTCTAGAAGGATATAGCTTCCACGAAACGATCAACTTCGTCGTCCAGTTCACAAGCTGTTTTAAGTGATATATTTAAGGCGATATTTCTTTCGCAATCATTTCTAACGCCCTCCCAGTTTGTTCTATTGCTAGGAAGTCTTGGAGGTCCTTCTTTCTTGATCAACGCTTCACCAAGTAATAAAATGACCGGAGAGTGGTCAGAAGAGAGATGAAAACTTTCTTCGACTGTAATAAACTTCTCGCAAATCCCTTTTGAAACGAAAAAATCGATTAGATCGTGAATTTTTTCTGAGTCAGTTGGCCAATAGGAGGGTTTTCCTGTTGAATAAAAACAACAACCCAATTGGGTTGTCCTCACTTCGTAGAGGATTTTTCCTTTAGAAGATGTACATCATCTAATCGCCACAACCCTGGCGATGTCCGAGCGAGTGCTGTTTAGAAGTTCTTGTGTCTTGACTCGTCTATAATTGGACTATGTCTTCCTGAATATTACGCATTTAGGTAGCCTGGTCCATCTATAGTCAACCGTTGATTGCCTGTTTAATAAAATGTTCACGAAAATTGTACTTGCAAGTAAAAATGCACACAAAACCAAAATGGATATACTCGTCCACCTATGAGTGATAAATTGTCTTCCTTTATCGATAAACCAATCAGCTACCGCAAAACTAATCCAATTTGTTGGTAATTTATTGATGATTCCCTAAAGGATTCCTCTAGATTCGTTCTCTTGTTTTTTTTTTTTTGTCTGCACCCACTCCATCCACAGTTAACTGCAGGAAAAACAAAATCAAAAGCAATTTTTCGGTACAATGCAAAAGTTTTTCCCCCCAGAGGCCCACAATTGTTCGATGGTTGAAGCCATATTGCTTGCCGTCTGGCCATCGATATGCTTCAGTTCCACACAGTCGTCAGGCATTGATTTTCAACTTGGCTTTATTACTTCCGGAAGGAACATATTTTTTTTTGTTCCCCATTTTTTTATATTGATAAATATGGAAACTTTTATTTCGCCCTCTTGATGTTATTTTAATTCAGTAGAGGACAAGAAAGAAAGATAAAAACTAAACAACACAACTTTTGTGTAATGGCTTTGCACAAGGACGAGTGTGCAGAAAATCACAAGGGGATGAAGAATCTTTGAACTTTTTTTTTTTTTTTTTTTGGTTTGGTGGGAGCCATGTAATATTTTCTTCATTGTCTAAATGGGCTTAAGTATTTATGAGACAGAACACAGCTGATTGTGTAGGAAGTTTGGTCATTCATCGGAGGGAGTGTATGTATTTTGTGTTCGACTTTTCGTTTGTTCTATT
Source organism: Pocota personata (assembly GCA_963082735.1). Taxonomy (NCBI): domain Eukaryota; kingdom Metazoa; phylum Arthropoda; class Insecta; order Diptera; family Syrphidae; genus Pocota; species Pocota personata. Next base: position 242,941,474 of record OY720429.1, read on the forward strand.
AAAAGTTTATTGAAGACAATGAGATTTAGCGGTGATTGTATGTGCGACGGCAAAAGCACTTGGTTTGACAGTATGAAAGTTGCCAACAAAGAGGAAATAATAATGAAATGAAATTGACTCAAAAGTTGCTAAGGATGCACTTCGCGATGATATTCCAGAAATTTTATTCCTAGATTTATCTTTTTTTTTTTTCAAAGTGGATTAAGAAGCAGTCACTTTAATATAAAATTAAATATCAATTAAATGGACAGGCGTACTCGTGTACAGAAGAGTAGAAAGAAGCCAAACATTGAGAGAGAGGAGATATTCACTTGGACTAAAGTCTGAATTGAATTAAATTTGCTATAGATTGCTTATGATAGCAGATGTTATATATCTGCCTCATTCACAAAAAAAGGCGATCGTATGTCTTGTAACAACTACCAAGGCATATCCTTGCTTAATATCGCTTACAAGATCCTATCCAGTGTACTGTGTGATCATCTAAAGCTATTTTGCAATAAGCAAATTGGCTGATATTAGTGTGGCTTCCGCCCCGTTAAATCGACAACTGATCAAATTTTCACACCTCGGCAAATCCTGGAAAAGACCAATGAGTTCCAAGTCAATACGCACCATCTCTTCATCGACTTCAAAGCCACTTATGACAGCATTCATCGCATCGAGCCATACAATGCGATGGCTGATTTCGAGATCCCGAAAAAACTGATCCGGTTGTGTCGCACCACACTCAAAAACTCGCGTTGCACAGTGCACCTTGAAAGCAGAACCTCCAAATTTTTCCAAACACGCACTGAATTTCGGCAAGGAGATGCACTGTCATGTGACTTCTTCAATCTCGTGTTAGAAAGTACAGTGCGGAGGGCAGGTGTTAACACGGAAGGTACTATATTTTTCAAATCCGTGTAACGTTGGGGTATGCTGACGATATTGATATTATCGTGGGTTCCCAATGCTATTGAAGCATTGACGGCGATTGTAGAAGAGGCTAGACGAGTTGGTCTTGAGATCGGCCAGAAACAACTCCGTCGCACACTGCATTGGACAAAATGTTACCATCGACAGCCACAATTTTGAGGTAGTAAAGGAGTTTACCTAACTCGGGGTAAACGTAAACACCACAAATGACATCCCGGTGGATATTCGGTGCAAGATAACACTAGGCAATCGTTGCTACTTCGGCGTGTCTAAACAGCTAGGGCCCAAACTCCTAACTCGAAGGACCAAAATCATGCTCTACAGAGTATTGACTTAGTCAATCGTGCGTACGGTAGAGCAGATCTTGGGCTACTTCGAAAGAAAAATCCTATGCCGGATATTCGGTCCTATCTGCGAGGAGGGCGAATGGAGGATAAGACATAACCGCGAACTCTATGAGCTATACAAAGATGTGGATGTAGTCCGGAAGGCAAAAATCCGTCGACTACACTGGCTCGTCCACATCGAGCGATTGGACGACAACGCTCCAGCTTAGAGAGTCTTCGAATCTCAGCCCACCTGTTCGAGACGACAAGGGAAACCGAACGTCTGGTTTAAGGACCAAGTGATCGTGGACGCAAGAAATCTTGGTGTTACCAACTGGGACTGTGAAAGATGGAAGGCAGCAGATCAGGCTCTGACTCTCCAAGATTCACAGGCTTATTAAGTATGTAGGTTAGGTTAGGTAGATGGGTGCCTTGTGACAAATCACTTAGTCACTTAGACCAACAAATTTGGGTTCATTGTGCCGTGCTGTTAGAACCACCCAGATAGTGACATAAATCTCAGGAGGTCCGTAAGCTCTATATTACCTAAGTCCTCCAATTCCGAGAAAAAGTAACTTCCGAGAGTCCTCATTCTTGTAACGGATAGGGCAGGGCAATCACACAGCAGGTGACGAACTTATTCAATTTCTTCTTCATTCCTGCAGCTTCTAGAATAGTCGTTATGTAGTAAACCGGAGTCGCTCCGCGTGAACTCCAATGGCAATATGACCAGTAATTATTCCAGAAACGACCCGTGTATTATAACGACTAAGTTTCACCAGAGAAGTTGATCTCTTCTTGCTAAAGGCCGGCCATAGCGCCCTGGCCGTTGCACATGTTTCCAGATGAATTCATCGGCTGTTTGCTCTATCGATGGTTTCGTCTTCTATTTTCTTTCGTAGGGAACTGATTGGGGTTACTACAAAAGGGAGGGCCTGCGATAAGTGCAGCGCCGACCCTTTCCTAGCAAGCTCATCAGCCCTTTCATTTCCTTCGATATCCATAGGCCTATTAAGTATGTAAGTAAGTAAATAAGTAAGTATAGATATATTATAGATTTTAAAGCGTTCATATCACAAACAATGTAATATGTCAGAATCAGGTGCTCAAGGATGTATTCGACGAAGTTGATCACAAGACTAGCAGCAAGGCTTGATGCGGTTCGATTGAAAAAGGGTTATGAAATAAGGCAAACATAATAATATTTTGGGGCAATCGTATTCAATATTTGGGTGTAGGAGTATCTTTCCCGTATGAAAAGACTTCTGACAATCAGAAAAAATTTTATAAGATTAAATAAAAGGTTAACAGATCAGATAACCTTATCATCTACAGTGTATAAGTTATATACCAAATTATTGGAAAGGCGACTTAAGCGAGTAGTGGAAGAAGACCTAGAGGAGGAACAGGCGGCGTTCAGACCGGATCGACAAACACAAGACCACATCTTCACATTAAGAGCCATCATAGAAAAATGAATCGCTAAGGTGGCGTTCCAGCATGTATGGGAGGCACTAAAAACTAAAAATGTCCCGGAGAGACTGATTAAATTAAAAGTGTTTATGACAATCCGATGGGAAAAGTAAGACTAGAGAAGTAAGAAGTATTCAAAATGGGTTGTGGTCAAAATCCAGAAAACTGAAATCCTGAAAATCCAAAATCCTGAAAAACCAAAATTCCGAAAATCCAAAATCCTAAAAGGCCAAAATCCCGAAAAAAAATCCCGAAAAATTATATAAAATTAAAAATTTGTCAAATGTTCAAATATATATATATTATATCCACAATGCATAAACAGTAGAATACCCCCCTGCTTGGGGTCACTGTAGGATTTGGAGTGGGTACGAGGTGTTCACTTTCATTTTCAGGAATTTGGTCTTTCGGGATTGTGGGTTTTCGGGATTATGTTTTTCAGGACTCTGTCCGACTCCCATTCAAAATATGCAAAGGACTAAAGCAAGAAGATAATCTTAGCCCTCTACTGTTCATCCTATTTATGGATGGTATAGCAAAATCATGTAAGTGGCAAACAGAAAAAAACAAAATTGGGAACTGGAGACTTCACCCAATTTATGTACGTTGCATTAGTTACATTCGTTACAATGATTACGCACGCAACTAATACAATTAATGACATTACTATTTTCATTCGTAAAAAATATTTAATTTAAAGGTGCATTTTACTGTTTTTTTCCAACGTATTGATGTGGCATATAGTATAATTAAAATGTCTGTCAAAACTTAACCTTCATCCGTCCCTTGGGTCATTTTAGACTTTGGTAAAAAGCAACTTTTCTTGCTGATTTTCGGTGTGCGTATGTATGTAAGTATGTATGTATTAATTTATTCTTTAAAATATTCAAATTATGACAATACAAGTAGTTTTTGAAGTTACATTATGGAATATAATATATGAATTAAAAAAATAACCTGCAATCCATAGTTCAGAAGGAACTAGAGGCAAAAGTTAGATAGCGGGGTCGCAAAATATATTGAGATATTTACTATTAAGTAAAACAAAAAAAAATATAGAAAAAGATAAGTATGTGTGTAATAGGAATGAAAACACAGCAAGGAACTCATGTTAATATAATATAAGGAGAGAATTATTTAGATGATAACACAAAGCAGGTTAGAAATGTCATCATAGCTTTTATTCAAGAGCCATAGTTTTATCATCTTTAGAAATACGGATTTAATTTTAACGATTCTAATGTTATGTGGTAAGTTATTATAGAGTCTGGGAGCTAAAACCGTAATAAAATTGAAGAAAATTTGCAGATTATGATGTGGTACAGTAACTAGATTCAAATTGTTGGTTCTTAGGTTATAGTAATCGGAGCTTCTATTCAGTTCATAGCCTGCTCTAAAAAAAAATATCTTCAAGACTTTATAACAGTATGAATGTTTTAAGGGAAGAATTTTAAGGCCTCTGAAAAGTAACAGACTAGTAAAACGACGATTTTTGTTACAAATAAGACGAATCAAGTGTTTTTGAGAAATTAGAAGTGGGTTCATTTTGTTGAAATGAGTTCCACCCCAGGAAACCAAACCATATTCGAGCCTAGAATGGACTAACCCATAATAGATGCACTTGAGAAGATCCCGGGAACAGAATGATTTTAAAATGTATAACTATCTTGTGGCAGCTATGAGATACTTTTTAAGCGCACTCGTATGGTCGGACCAACTCATCCTCCAGTCAAGTGTAACACCAAGATACTTATACGATTTAACATTTTCTATAACGAAGCAATTCTCAGAACATGTAAGAGACTCAAAATATGTTTGTGCGGTTGTTCCTGATTTACAAATATTTTTACTATGTAAAAATTTTCTGCATTTTGCACAGTGGAAGTAAAACGTACCAAAGTCCAACTCCCAATCACCAGATTATGCTGTTGGAACCAATGACCCAGAACTTCCAGGTCATGATTCATGTCAGCAATTAAGTTTAAAGGAGAGTTACATTGAAAAGCACATGCCATGTCATCAGCAAACGCATTAATCTTACTACGAAAGTTCTGAGAAAATAGTGAGTTAATAAAGATTAAGAAAAGTATTGGTCCCAGCACAGAGCCTTGAGGAACTCCTATGGAGATGTTTCTAAAAGTACTCATTTTCCCATTAATTCTTACCCTCTGTTTCCTGTTTGATAAATATGATGTGAACAACTTATGTATATAACCCCTAAAACCACAATTGTATGAGCGAATGATTTATCAACAACTGTGCAGTTGCAGTTATAGAATTCAGAAAAGCTATCCGATACTACCTTAGTGCCAATTGAAGCGAAATACTCGTTAAATTTTTCTTTTTGTCTTGTTAAACTGGCGACTTGAACATTTTGGGCTCCATACTATAGACTGCTGTTTGGTTTTCCGAGTCGTACTTATAGAACCAAGATTCAGCATCTGTTGCTTTTCTATTGTACTAAATGAGCTCGGTTCTTTATTTTAAAATTTTTCCAAGAAATATCGCACAAAACGAACACGGGCTGTTTTTTTTTGCGCGTCAGTTAAAATTTGGGCCCATCGAGCTAATTGTTTCGAGTATTGCATACATACATACATAATCCGATCCTCTTTTACCCTAAGGTGTCGAGGTTTCTCCTGTGCTCTGTCTTCCTTTCTTTCACGAAATTCTTCCATTTGGTTCTATCTCTTGCTATCATTTTTCCCGAGTTCCACGTTTGTACCTCTGTTACTAGTATATTTTCGAGTGTCCTGTTCCACGACGTTTTGAGTTTTCCTCTCTTGTTTTTCCCTGATGCTCTCGCCTCCCAGATTCTTTTGACTTGTCTGTCTTCTTCCATCCTTACGAGATGTCCAAACCATCTTAATTCTTTGTTCTGGCTGATTCTATTTTTAATTCTTTTCGGACATCTTCGTTTCTTCTTGTGTCTATTCTTTTTACTCCTAATACTCTCCTTAGATATTTCATTTTCATAGATTGAATTCTTTTATATTGTATATCTGTAAGAACCCAGTTTTCGGCTCCATGTAGTAAGACGGGGAGATACATTGTTTTGTATTGATCTCCTTATGATCGATGAATTTCTTCTGCAGGACTGTAAAATTTCGGTTTGCCATTTTGATTCTCGTTCTTAGTTCCATTTCTATATTTCCCTTGCTATTGAAAATGCTACCCAAATATTTGTAGTTGGAAACTTGTTCTAATCTTACTCCATCAACTGTCACCTCGATGTTCCTTTCTTCTCTGCCGATTACCATTACTTTCGATTTCTCGGTATTAAGTTGTAGATTTTGTGTTGCTAAAATGTTTTTCCATGATTTTATATTTTTCTCTGAGTTACCAAAGAGTATGATATCATCGGCAAAGGCGCAAGCATATAATTGTATTGGCTGAAGCTGTTTGTATCCTACCAGGAATCTCTCCATGTTATTTTTACCTTGACTTATTGCTTCATCCATTGCACATATGAAAAAGCAAAGGGCTTAGTACGCTTCCCTGTCTCACTCCTTCTTTAGTTTCGAACTCTTCTGATAATATATTACATGTTCTCACTTTGTTGTATGTCTCTTTGTATATGCTTTGGATCGTACCAGTGAGAACTTCTCCGGCTCCTTTGTTACGTAGACTTTCCCATATCTTCCGCCTGCTTATCATGTCAAAAGCTTTTTCATGTCTATGATGCAGCAGTATATTTCCTTATTTTTCGCTAGATTTTTTTCAATGATTTGCTGAACTGTGAAAATCTGGTCCTGGATACTGTGGGCTGGTCTGAACTCACCTTGTAGATCAAGGAGTTTTTCTTCTAAGACATCTCTTAGTCTTTGTTCTAGTATCTTCTCGTATATCTTAAGTGCAATGGGTAGCAGGGTAATTCCTCTATAGTTACTACAATCTTTTGTGTCTCCTTTCTAGTAGATAGGTAGAATTATTCCGTACTTCCATTCTCTTGGCATTTCTTTCTTCTTCCATGCCAGAAACGATAGAATAATAAACGATAGAACATTTTGGAGTTTTCTTTACTATTCAATGGTTTTCCCAAACTCCTCCCATGATTTCATTTTGGCTCTAAGAACTTTTTGTTTTACTACTTCCTTCTGTTTTTTTGTATTCCTCGTACTTCATGTTACTCCTATTCTGTAAGTAGTCTTTCCATAGTTTTTTCTTCAATTTAATTTCTGTTTTTAGTTCTTGGGTCCACCACGTTGTTCCTTTCTTATTATCTTTTAATTTACTTTGACCGCATACTTTTTTTTAGTAACTTTGAGTAACGTTTCTTTAAATCGATTCCATCTTTTATTTATATCTTCGTTTCCTAAGGTTTCATATCTGTTTATCTCTTCTTCTACCTCCTTCATATACTTTCCTTTCGTTTCATTTCTTAGTTTATACGCTTTAATTCGCATCTTTTCCCTCGAATCTGTTACTTTTCCACATTTGTTGACCTGTTTTTTACTTCGTTCATAGTTACTTCCAAAAGATAGTGATCGGTTCCGATGTGGTATCCTCTTTTAACTCTTGCATTTATAGCCTCTTTTTTATGTGTTTGCTCTATTATTGTATTGTATTGCATGTGATGATTTAATATTCGTAACATAGCCATGGCATTCAAGTCCAACTCATCACCTACCACTTCGTGGGTCGTTCGACTTTACATTCGTACTTTACATTCGCACCATCCGGTCGAAGATTTAGGGAACCTCCACGAGGTTCATTCTCCACAGAAAAATTCTCAGTCTGGAATGTTTGAAACCACTTGGATACAGACACAAGAGATTGTGCATTATTCACTCCATATGCATTTTGACATAGTGAACAATTTGCACTGGCTTGAGATGACATCGATATCTGGAAAGAATGACAAAAGTTGTGTCGGGGTGGAATTTCCAGGCACTGCACATCACCAATCTTCTTCAATTTGCCCAAATTTTCTGAAATTTTAAGCTAGATATCGCAAAAATATCGTCAACCAACTTTTTTAAAAAAAAAAAAAATAATAATAACGCTAACTTAATTAACCCTTGTCCAGCAAAAGAATATTACTAACACAAACGAACCTATGTGTCCAATGGACACACACGTACAAAGTTCCTGAAAATATCGAAATAAATACAAATAAGGCATTTGTTTTTATACTTTTATTATAGTAAGTATAAATGCATTATAGTTACATGTTAAGAAAAAAAATTAGAACCGAACTATTTCTGGTGACAATTTGAGCATATTTGTGATTTCGAGCTGTGCTGGTTGCATATATTTTTCTTGCAGAAATCACAAATTTGCTTTTGCGTTCTTGAAATCGAAGATGGACACATGTAGCATCTTCTTTTTTTTGGTGCGGAAGGCTCTTCCAAAGATGGGCTTGGTTGTGGTATGAAATGTGACATTGCTTGCACTGACGATTTCAACAGACCAATACGATTTCTTCGTTCAATCTGTGGCCTTATTAGTGCTTCAGCAACAGACACAAGAAACAACCGTCTTTTTTCGTTCTTCTTTTCATTCCACTTGGGAAAAATGTTGGTCCAGATAACATACGCAGCTACAGAACTGACATCCAGCAAATTGTCTTTCGCTAAGATATATATGCATGCACCAACTGGTCAAGTGAATCTACTCCCCCCTTAGTCCTATTGTAGCTCAATATTATTTCGGGTTTTCTGAAACCTGCTGTGCTGATGTAAGGTTTGTCATGAGTCGTTGATAGAAGTAAAACACATTTATTCTTTTTTTGTAAATAAGAAACAAGTGCAGCTTTCTTAGTAAATCCAAATATCGATGAATGTTCTTCTCTTCTTCGATGTGGTAGAAATTCTTTTGGCACGAATCTTTTATTTTTTCTTACTGTCCCGATTATGGTCAGACCATTCGTTAGTATTTTATAGGCCAAATCTAAGTCGATAAAATAATTATCAAACGTGACATTTCCGTGAGAACCATAAAAAGGTTATGTTATTGACAGTATTACTTGTGCAGCAAGGCCTTTTGCAACCGTGTTTCCTTCTTTACCCACGTATGGAATACCCTTCAAAGGATAAAATGTTTCTGAGTCACAAACCCGCCAAATATTCATCCCATATTTGTCTGGTTTAGCGGGCAAATATTGTTTGAATGGACAACGTCCTCGAAGTGGCACAAGCTGCTTATCCACCATTATATTTTCACCTGGACTGTACATTTTTTTTTTTAATTATTGTTTATTTTATTGAAAACGTCTCTTATAGGTGCTAATTTATCTTTTTGTCGTCGAAGCGGTCTACTTGTTTTGTCATCAAACCTTATAAATCTCAATAAAAATTTAAAGCGCTTCAAACCCATTGTTGCCCTAAAATTCGGAGGACCGTAGATTTGATTCCACAAAACATCACTTTGCTTGAGATGACCAGCAGTTAGCAGTAAACCAAAAAATGCATACATCTCAACAATATCGGTGTTCTTCCAATTCCCTCCAATCAAGACTTGAGAAGCTTCTTGGTTTGTAAATGTCACAATTTCAGTGACAATTTCAGCATCCAAATATAAATAAAAAGCAAAGGCAGATTTACTTTGTGCAACGATTTTACACCTCTTATTATATTATGTGCTCGAACGCGACCAGAAGGAAAAGGAGTATTTGACCAACTTACTTTGTCTTTTGAGGAGAACGTTATCGGTTGCTGGTGTTCTTCTGAGCTAATCTCAATTTCGTCTTCAGAGTCCTCTTCCACATGTTCATTGATACTTCCGTTTAGTTCATCTTCTCCTTCACTTCGATTCGGAGTCGGAGCCTACATCTCCATCGTTATCCTCATCGGATAAATTAGCTAAAATAGCCCGCAATTCTCTTTCAGACAGAGCTCTACTGTTCGACATTTTTAGAAATCGCTAAAATATAAAACAATAATGAATTCATGCATACATCCAATGCTTGGCAATGTAAGAATTACCTACCAAGTTCTATAAGAAATATGTATGTATGTAATCTCTTATAGAGTTTCAGTAAAAAGTAATAAAAAACGACACTTGTCTATTGTTATTGAAGAAAAAGTCACTCAAAATGAATATTCGCTAAATTGATGCTTTTTCAAAACGATTGAATGACAAATGTTGCAATGGCTCGTTCTGCCAGTTTTTCAAAAAAAGCAATGGTAAATGTATTTTTTTCGTGGAAAGAACAAAAAAAAAGAGGATCTGCAAACAATATTGTAATATGCGAGCTACGGCTCGAGTAGATAAAACAATATCCTGTGAAATTATTTCTTTATTTTCTAGTCTATAGAACAATTCAGGTTCACACTATTCTTCGCAATTCTTTTTTTACAAGGTCTCTGTCCTCTCAAATCACTTTATCTCCTTTCAATTACTTAATTCACAAATCCAAACTAATTACTTCTTCTTCTTAAATCTCAACTTTCAATTTATCACAAAATTACAACTTCACCCATTATCACTTTTCTAATCTCTTCGCCACGGTTTTAAAACTACTGCCTCCTCTCGATCGCCATCTGTCCTTATATAGCAGAAGTTTCTGATAGCCAGAAACTTCTAGCAAATTCTTCGACCACTGGAACAAGAGAAATAATTCTTGCAGTTATAATTCCCTTTTATCCCTGACATTATTCGTCTCTTTCGTTGACATGAGCTGTGGAGACTTCATCCCAGACACAAACCTCGAATGAAAAGTCACTTCGGAATTTGTTGCGTCATACTTTAAGGGAGCGTAGTTATTATTATGCTACAATATAATTCCCTTTTTCTTGCGCATTAGACAACAAATTTTCGAAATAAAAGGAAAAAACATAGGCAATGTGTCCGTTAGACACACCTTGCCCGGACAAGGGTTTTAAATTTTATTAAACGCTCCGCAGAACTGAATTGATATCGCTTTCCCGATTTAAAATTTATCCACCCCAGTGCACACAATTTTTGAAATGTGTATGAATTAAAACTATATTCGTACCAATTAAAATATTTAACTACCTCTTCGTAAATATTAATTTCAGTTTAATAAATGCCTTTCTTCCTTACAACTTTTCACAAAATTTATTGTACATTTTCAGTATAGCAGAGGGAAAACGCAGTTGCTTTTGGTTGCTTTTGTTCAGCTATAGGTATTAAAATCTCCTTCCGCATGATATTCTCTGTTCGCAATATGAAATCACTTTCATACTCTTACCTCAAATGTACACGCAATCAGATTCTATTATTCCATTGGGGCCAAGCATGCAAGAGGCATCTTCAACCGACAAAATTTCTACTCCCACCATAAATTCATTCCAGAAATAACAATTTCCTTCATTGAATTGGGCACTAAAGACCAAACTCCACTTCACATTCGCTGTCATCTCATCACTGTGATGGTATTTCGGAAAATGTCTATACTCCATATACATATGTACGAGTATAACTCATATCTTTTGGCCTGAATGACTTTTGTGTGCGCGTATTAATAGCACACAGTGCTGCGTTGCATACTGCTGACTTTGATATCTCGCATATTCTTCGCTATATCCTACCGAGAGTCAAAATGCCGGAAGTGGATGGATGCCAGTGGCAAACGAATTACTTACTTTATTGGATGAAAAGCGATGACTAGGACGACAAACGACATGCACGATGATGGAGAAGACGGCTACGTCGAAGATGTCATCGTATAATATTTTAAGGCGATAATGCAGTCCTAAGAAATAAGGGGAGCTGTTCATTTCATCAACTTCCCGTGAATCCTTTTGGCTAAAAGGAAATACTATTATGTTGCGGACGAGCTTTCACTTAAGATCAAGTCTCGGTCGTTACGGGGAGGTGAGTGAGTGTGTCTATGAACTTAAAGTGGAGACACTTGAATAAGAAATTTCCATTAAGAACGGTATTATGTAATTTTTCCTCTAGTATCTGCAATGCGATTGTTAAAAGGAAGCATTCGAGGATCTTCATAAAATCCTGTTACTAATTCTCAGAGAAGAGGACAAGAAGTTGGGATAATTAGGGATTTTTACAGGCTCTGAATTGAATGAGGATGCTATGTATATTGTTGAAGGGGGATAATCGTAATTGCATAGAACTGTATTCTTGATGGCGAATGTACGAGCACAGGGTGGCAATTTGTTTGGACTATCAGGAATATTTTGTTTCTGTCAATCGTATTTTTAAACTGACTAAATATTCTACATCACTTGAGACTATGTCTTCTATAGTTTCTTGGTGAAAGATTAGAGAGGAAAGGGTCTAATTCGGCAGATTAAAAACATCGTGCTGAACCTCAGTGTTGGCGAGTGGTAGTAGATAAGGGATTTTTCTTCTTGGGAATTCGCACAGTCAAACTGCAAAGTCATCCATTTTATTTGTAAATACAAGGTATCCGGTTATAGATTTATGTTTTTAAACGTGAATAAAACAAAAACTATGAGACATATTGTTAGTTTAACGTAAAGATAAGGGATACGGATTCTATGTTTTGAAAATACGATATTATGGATCCTTTTCTGAACTCGTTTCACCCTATCAATATGCACCTGATAAAAAGGACACCACACGATGTCACAGTATTCCAAGAGGGATTGAGCAAGAGCAGTGAATAGAGTTATTATTGAGTGGGGATTCGAGAATTCAACTGTATTTCTTTTAATGAAGCCAACCATAGAATTCGCTTTGGATGTTATGTAATCTACGTGATCGTAAAAAGTCAATGCCTGATCAAAAACAACACCGAGATCTTTAACCTTATTTACCCGAGTACGATCTAAAGAATCTATTGAGTATTGGTGAATAATTGGGTTGGAGGATCTGTTGAATGTTGTGACGTTGCATTTAGTTAAAATGGAGGCAATTAACTTTACACCAATTTGAAAATACATCAATATCAGATTGAAGCTTTATGTAATCGTTTATGCTTGAAATACTTAAGAACAATTTTAAATCGTCTGTATACAGAAGGCATTGGCAGTAGCTAAGAACAGTTGTTATATCATTGAACAATATGATGAAAAGTAAAGGCCCTAGGTGACTGCCTTTAGGTACGCTGAATGCCATTGTAAATAAGCGTGGGGATGACATTTTTACTACCTTTGGGACATTGTAGAATTTTTTTCCTCAATTTTTGGTCATATACAAGTTTTACACGTCGAATATGGGCGTTGGAGTCTTTTCTGGCTTGTTTAAACTTCTTACGGTTTTCTTCAGATTTATTGGCTTTATAAGACTGAAAACTTACTTCTTTCAACCTTATAGCCTCTTTGCAGCTCTGGATTGTAATTCGCTTTCGCTTACCGAGCTGATTTCATGATTTAGATTTACTCTGCACCTTTCCGAGTTTTCCTCTTTCTACTGCAGCTTTGGCAACAGACACATCTGTGAAGCTGGAGTTTCTTATTGAACCACTAGCTTTTCTTTGGCAGTTATTAGTGAATAATCTGAATATGTTACATCCTTTACATCGCAGTCAAGTTTAAGCCACTTCCCTGGACGAAACAGTAATCAATGGGTGAGCACGCAGTACCTCTTATAAACGTAAAATGGTCATTCTCATTACTTTTGGATCGTCCGTTTAAAAACAATTACCACATAGCTTTTTCCCTTTCTATGCATCTGTTTACATTAGTTGCGTTTCTCATTTGTTTAATCGATCCTTTTAAGAGTTCTGGTTACATATTATGTATTTGGGTAGTTCCCATCCTTCCATTAAAGTCTCCAATTTTCATGACGCTTCCATATACCAATAGAAAGTTACAAAAACTCGTAAAGTCATCCATCCATTTATTGTACTTAATATAAACCGACAACATGTACATTTTTCGTTTTTCAATCACCATTTCAATCAAATCTCTCCTGAACATTTGCACAAAACAGCAATCAATTACATTGCTTAGATCTTTTTTTTAATCCATATGTGCTAGCTCTGCCATGTGTGGATTGAATTAATTTTGAATTTAAAATCTCATTCTTTGTGAAGCCTGAAAATTAAAAAAATGTCGTTAATGCTCACATTAAGGTAGAGCCTTACTATCACATGTCACCCAAATACAATAAGAGTGTACCGGCTAATTCAAGATGTTTATATTATTTAACGATGAATGTCAAAAGTCCACAAGCGATTATGTCAATAATTTGGCAATATTCCATTTTGGGTCACATGTGACCTCAATTCAAGATAAGGGTTAGTCAGTCGCGTGCATCTAATATGAGGTAAATGGAAAACGTAATTTTAGGACTATGAATCACGCAAAAATCAGTCTTATGTCTGGTCTAAGGCCTAAGAGAAACCATCCCCAATTCAAAACTTCCAGCAACATGCATACTAATTCCCAGTTATTGTGTTTAAAACACTACCGAATTCATGGTCAATGAGCTGCGTATACGTAAAGCTGAAGGAATTGACCGAATTAAAAATGTTTATATTAAACAAATGCCTAAATCTGGTCTTAAGCGTTTAACATTCATTCTTAACACTTGCATTAAAATGGAATACTTTCCAAATATATGGAAAGTTGCGAAGGTTGTACCTATACACAAAGCTGGTAAGCCTCCTGATATAATTTCCAGTTACAGACCAATTAGTTTACTAAGTGTTCTTGGCAAAATTTATGAGAAGGTCTTAAAGGAGAAAATTTGCAAACATATTGCTGACAACAATTTATTTCCTAATGAACAATTTGGTTTCAGGCGCAACCATAGTACGTCCCATCAAATACTAAGGATCTGCAAGCACGTAAAGTAGGTAAGTCAACGGGCATGATACTACTGGACTTTGAAAAAGCCTTCGATTCAGTTTGGCACGACGGCCTCCTTTTCAAAATGATCAACGCTGATTTTCCTCCGCATATCTGTAAAATTATCCGTAGTTTCTTGTCCAATCGTTGTTTCAAAGTGTACGTCAATAATGATGTCTCCAACATTGTCCACTTTCGTTCTGGTGTTCCTCAAGGTTCGGTCCTTGCACCTGTCTTGTATAACCTGTTCACATCCGATTTACCATCAGTACCCAACTGTGAAGTAGCTCTATTTGCTGACGCTCTCGACATTGAGAGGAATCTTAGCTATGGGTTGAGTATATTCAAGACATATCTGAACAAATGGAAAATCAAACTTAATGAAGATAAGATTAAAGCAATCTTTTTCACCAGAAAAAGAAAAGCCTGCTTTCTTCCTAGTGGACAGCTCCAGGTAAATGGGGCAAGTATTAGTTGGGAGCCTTCCGTAAAATATCTTGGAATTTATCTGGATACCAAACTAGCTTTTAATGCTCATATAACGAACATATAACGAATATCCATTTATAAATCGTACATCAAAGCTGTCAAATGATAACAAAATAATCATACACAAGATAATTTTCCAAGCAATTCTACTCTATGGTTGCCAAGTGTGGGGTAACTGCGCAAAAAGCCATATTAAGAAATTGCAGGTTTCCCAGAATAAATTATTGAAAATGATGCTAAATTTACCGTGGTATCATTCAACACGCGCTATTCACCAAAGGGAGAATGTTGAATTGATCTTTGATAGAATACAGAAATTAAGTCAACGCTTTTTAGATCGCTGTAATTTTGCTGAAAATCGTCTAGTGAACAACCTGAATGATAATCATGTTCAACATGGTAGCTGATACCATATTATCCTTATGTTTTTCTTCTTTTTCCCTGTTCTTGATTGTTTGTATGTTTACTTATTCATCTATTTATTTATTATTTACTTATTTATTTATATAATTATTTTATTTACTTAATTATTTATATATTTATTTATTTATTTATTTATTTTTATTTTTTTTTTTTTTCTTTAAATTGAAGGGTTTTTTTTCGCTTTTCCCTTCTATCTTTAAATTCATACAATTGTATAATAATGTTACAGATGAAAGATAGTAATTATCATATCTCTGAATTGTAAAACGTGTGGTAACTAGCCTCTGTAAATCTTTTATGCGAAATAAAGATCTATCTATCTTAATAAATTATGGAGCATCCAGACTCAATTTAGTTGTCCCTTGTATTACCTTCTGTATTCCCCTTGTGGTTGGTGGTTAGAACAGCCTAGATTTGAATCCATTCTCATTTATTTTCAAATGATTGTTGGTTGCTGTACCAAGTTGGTGTTTGAACCTGCAACGCTTGGGTCACTATTCACTGCCCTATCCAAAGTTTGGATATAATGGTTGCATATGAGAACGTTCAATCGCATTAAGACTGTCTATACAAATTTTCCTCAGTTCAACAGTAGTACAACAACAGCTTTTAATTAATGGCTCGCAGTGCTGAGATTGATGCTATAGAGTTGCAGACCCTCCCAACTGAAGTCAATTGGAAAGCTCATCTGCAGCTCAACCTTTGCCAACAGTCACGAAGGGATGGCCAAATAACAATTGAACCCAACAATCGCAAACATTTTACCGGCAAAGAGAATTCCAGTACACTTTTCGCCCGATTCGATTCGACTAGAAAGGATTCTCTGTGGTTTCATTTCTTATTGCATTACGAGTTTTTTTCTTTTGATATAGTATCATAGCAATGGGTTAGTATCTATTTAACCCCTTAAAAATAATAATTAACCCCTTTTATTTTTGTTTCAGAGTGTCTTTTACTCATACATATAAATTTAGAACAGTTCGAGCACTTTGTCGAATATTTTGTGCTATTGGACAGATTTGGATAGATGTAGCAACGTGCGCGCTTCAAATTAGACGCTGTTGCTTGTTGTACATTTGAATTTTGTTGTTGAACATTTTGAACTACCGCTTTAGCTGGGATACTTTGAGGAAAAGAGGTTCGATGAGATATTTCTCCTTGAATTAATGCTTCACCCAATTCCTTCAAAAAATCCTCCGCTTGAAATACTTTTTCTTATTCCACTGTGGATTTATAGAAACATAAATGTCAAAAGAGACGTGGGAAAATTGTTCGGGTTTGCCTTTCAAGTCCAAAACTTGAGGCGGGAAAAATGTTTTGTTTTTACGCACTGTTCCAACTAGCGTTAGTTTCTTTCCCAACAATTGTAGCCCCAACTCATGCGAAGTAAAGAAGTTATCACATGTTATATTGCGGCCTTTCAGGTCTTTTATCAAATCTAAGACGACATGACAACCTTGATTTTTCTCTGGCTTGCAGTTTCTATCTTTACTTGTAAGGACCAAGCAAAACTTGTTTCATAATCGCACAGAGTCCAAACTTTGATTCCATATTTCCCTGGTTTAAAATAAATGAATTGTTTGAACGGACATCGCCCGCGATATGTTACTAACTGTTCATCTATAGTATCGCATTCACCTGGGTTGAACATTTTTCGTAAATTGCGCTCCCATTTATCCCAAAAATCTCTAATTGGAGCTAGTTTATCGTGAGCTCGCCGTTCATTCCTGTCACTTTTCTTATCGAACCGAATAACTCTGGATACATTCTGAAATCTTCAAAGACTCATAGTTGCCTTGAAAATCGGCCTTCCCTTGCGGTCATCCCACAAGTTTCTAAGGTCTCTCCATGTGAACTGTAAACGCCTGCCAGCAAAAGTAATCCAATATAGGCTTGAATAGCAGCCTTCACCAAATATATTTTTTCCTAAGAAACTGAACATTCAAAAGCTAAATGAAAGGAATGAAAATACGTTACCTTCTTTATTGGTCATCTTTACAATGATATCGACAACATCAGGTGGTAAAAACAATGCAAAAGCCGAGTTTACGTCAGTAACTCGAGAGACAGCATACTGAGTTAGGCCTGGAGTAGTGTTCATAACGTTTGCTGTTCCTTGACGACCTGCAGCGGAATCTCTTACTGGCCATCTAGACCATGAATATTTTCTATCTTTCGATAGACATATTCTCGGAGCTGGAAGTGCTTCGTCATCCGAACTGTCACTAAACTCAAGGTCAGGTAAACTTTCCCCATCTGAACAGTCCATGTCGTAGTAGAACCACTACGGGAAATGTTTTCCTCCTCGCCCTCACTTGCAGTATGAATTGCCTCATTGTCACTCAAATCACTTGAGGCGGTGCTTCAATATCATTTCGATTCAATCTTGTCATACTGATCTATGTCAGATTATAGATGCATCAATCAATACCGAGTATGTACATACTTGTGCAACGCGTAAATAATTCAGTATTCCTTATTTTTAGAGTTCACCAGTAATCGTAGATCTCACGGAAAAGAATGACTATCTGTTTTGACATTCCCTTCTAGCACACTATTGTTTTGTTCAGTTTTTACCTTGTACGCAAATAACTGAGTGCAATAGTATGTGCGAATAAGCTGCTAAGTTTCTTAATACGTGTGTACCTATATACACAAAACCACATTCTTAGATGAGGTGGACTTCACATTAATCTTATAAGCTTTATTCCCTTTATTTATACAAACGAACTTCCACAGAAATGAAGCAATAATATGAAAAAAGTACATTGGGCAATTTGAACCCCTGCATACAACGTAAGTTACATTTTTTGAAAGGGCTCAATATATCAGCATAAGAGACCGTTGATGTCAGTAAGTAAGTCGATAGAAGATAATTACTAAACCTTCTCAGTGAATAGATTTGTCCATGTGTTGCCTTACTTAGAGAAATTGTTTACAAAACACTTTATCCTTTCTATCAAATATTTACTCCGAAATATGTAGCTACTCAAGACAACTGCAAACAAAGTGAAACAATCCTTCTTCAGCCTTAATTCACTTAGTCTTGCCACGATTCATCGAACTATTGGCCCACTTAAATTACCAATAACACAAGATGTATCTTTACATAATGTGAAGTAAATTAAAGTCAAACAACAAATCAATCTGTTTACACACACATTTGAGTTTAGTTTTACCCAACCCAATACGGTAGAACTTCTCTGCCTACCTAATCGAAAAAGCAATTAATCTTCCGCGTCTATCATCGTGTCGTTGGAACACAACATCAACAACGACTACTCGTATAACCAAAATTGATTCCAACTCAATTCCAACTCCCAACCCCAATTACATTCAACTTAACCGAAAATCCATACTAATCCCAGGGCCCCTGTAAAACCTCCATCAAGTGTCGGTTGATTATCTACTTCGACACTGTGAAATCCTTGCCAAGCACACTGTGGAAATATTGCGGAATTATAAAATCATCTTACGGATACTTGAAGCGATGTGTAAATTATCCACTTTAAGGATTATGCTGAACTGAATTTAAGAAGCTTATGTGCCTACGGAACCAATAGGGCGATGAACTTTTTTTTTAAAAATGAAACAAACAATCTATCAATAGAAACTGTAAATTGAGTCAAACAGGACAACAGCACTCAGAGGGGTAATCATTTCTTTTTTCCCAATCACAAATCAGTATCCTAACGTAACCGTAACCTGTATGTTCAACGAACTGGATAACTTTTCCCTGCTACTTACAACCCTCCAATTTGACCGTGATACCCCCTCAATGTAAAATGAAACCAACTAACTAGTTATTTTGAAGAAAACAGCGAACGCCCTGACCTGGATACCATCATGAAATACAACTCCAACCGCATAATTTATTCCAAGGAAAGACTTCACATCCACAAAAGATTGAAAACAGGAAAGACTCAGACAAGGAGAAGAAAGACGAAGGGACACAATCAGGATGACAAAAAATATGTCCAACCACTTGGCCCACCCACCCGTATCCTTCGGTTTAAAATGGAATTTCATTTGCGGAATAAATTTCAGGTTGAACCACATTCAACATACAAAAACCGAAAAATGGGAACATGACTTCTACCAAGGATACCTGAAGCACCTCAAGAGAAGGACATTTTGTATGTAATTTAGTAAATTTAAAATCGTACCCCATGCATGATGTGGAGGAGGCACCAACTGATTTGCCCTCAAACCTCGATGTAACCGAATCTATGCCACACAATGTGGAGAACCAAACGATCTAATATCCTTAATGTTATCGGGCGGCGTCTACCGAAACCAATGCGGATTCCATTCGACTGATTCCGCTCCCACATATGTACGTATGAGTAGTTGTACGGTGGGGTTGATATTTCCATCGTCATGAACGAAGGTCTTGAATATCAGAGCCTCATCATCATCACCATCATCAGAAGTAACAGTAGCAGCATCATTACGTGGTCTATACACATGTGCTGTGCAGCAGGGAAGATGGGTGGGTGCCAGTTATTCTTCTGGAAAATGAAGGGAATTTTTACCAAGCATTGCTTTTGGCAATTCAAATATTTTCCCTAGCACAGCACCACCACAATATGGGGGCATTGTCGCGTTGTTGCATGAATGTCGACATCGACGTCGACGTCGCCGTTGTTGGAACTGAGATCCTTATCGAAATGAATACCATTTTTTCTCCCTGCTTCTTCTTGACTCTGGCGAGATAAGAAAATAGGCAGTGCAAACATCAGAGGTAACCACAGATACAGGCATCCTACATATAATACCTCGTACACCCCCCAAAAAAGCTGCAGGGCGTCGTCTGATTAACAATTCCATGGATTTTAACAATTTTTATTGTGTAGCTTCAGGTGAATTATCGATTCTTTCGCAAGGAGCAGCGTCAGCATAGGCAGCAAGTTGCCTTTGGTTGTTGGAAATAAATTTGTGCGTGGTACACAAAGGTTGGTTGTAAATTTTTCGTGCAGGTCCTTTAAGTAGACCGTATTAGGTAGATAGTAGAAAAGAGATTTGCTGGGGCGCTAAGAGATGCTTGTTTTTTTGTTTGGCCAAATGGGCAGATTAAGGTGATGTAATGGAGTCCATTATGGGCATTTGTAACAGTTGTTGATGGCTAAGCAGGGGTAGGCCGGATGATTAATTACTTTCCGATTACCTTAAGTACCAAGTTGTGGAAGATGGCTGAATTAGCGGTTGATATCTGAGGAAAATAATTAACAAAATGCCTCTGTTACTGAGGTCCGTAGAGGAAGGCTACTCGTATACTAAAAAATTGGCCGATAAATTTAAGGTGGATACAATTATTTAAAAGTTGGTTGGTCTGCTTTAAAAGGGTAGCAGTTTGATGACCAACCATATCATTTATTCAATAAATTGTTAACAAAAAAAAAAAAAAATTAAGAAGATGTTGCGGCCAGTGGTACTCGTAGTAGGACCTTTTTGTTACGTTTACCACGAGCTCTGACGATATTTTAAGGTAATGTTAGGAAAAGCTGCCACTAATTTTAGCTCGTTTATTATACAGAGTTGCTGTTCTTTTGCTTTTTTTTTTTAAATATTCGTTAGGTAGTCGCCTTTGTACGTAGCAATACCAACTGAAAGGAATATCTGGTGCATGCCTTAGTGGGTAGGAGAACAAATAAGTTAAGGGTAGTGTCTTTGAACGACAGATTCTCAATCCGTTTTGTTCCAGGGCAACCTTCCACTGCACTTTGTAAATTTAAAAATAAAATGGTAGAGAGGATAGCTTCTCCAAAATAGCAATACATAGTACCCAGTGAGTGTCTGAGTCACACGGAAAAGATTACATTTCACATAGTACCCCTCACAGAGCACTGTTTGGAAATGCAAACTACGAGTATTGAAATGTGTGTTCAAACTAAGCGGGCCCATGTTCTGCCATATCAATGATAAGACATTAAACCACTGCTTTTACAAATTTTACTTTGCGACTATGGCATTTAGTAAAACTGAACACTGATCCAAATCTCAACTTTCTATGTCTAACGGCTCAAAACTGATGAGGCTGTAACAGACAGACAGACAACTGAGCCTTACTAGAAGGATTCCGTTCATACTTGTTTTTTCCTTGCAAGTACAGGAAGCCTGAAAATTCGCTTGATATTTGGGAATGCATATGAAATTCTTCTCTGTGCTTTTCAAAAATATTTCGGTTGGCATCACAATTAACATCCAGATATCTCTACCGGTTTCATATACCCCTTGCAGTTCTAAAACCATGTCCAACATTTCCATGACAATCCTTTGGATAATTTAATTAACGAAATCCCTTTTCTTCTTCTTTTTGCAGGTCTAGCTGGTCTCCGATTGGTGAAAGTCTCAATACCTGCCTACAAGTTACGTGGCGAGTCCACGTTCCTGGAGTGTCAGTACGAACTGAGTCGACCGAATGGAAGCAAAATGACGAACGGCAATCTTAGACACAGTGGAAGTAATGACGGCAGAGGAACCAGCAGCAATGGTGCAGATACCTACATCGATATGGATTCCGATGATGGCCTATATAGACGCATGAGAACCCACCAGTATCGCAGAATATACCATCAGCAACAGCCACAGTATTCGCAGCAATCACAACAATACCAAACGCAAGCATCTTCCTTTCGGATATACGATGAGCCAAGTAGATTGAGGGACCATCACAATATGTTTGGCGGTAGTAGTAGCATTAGTACGACCAATGGCGGCAGTGGGGGAATCAGCACTAATAGTGCCGAACAGAACGATGAGGGCGAAGCTCTCTATGCCGTAAAATGGTACAAGGATAATGAAGAATTCTATCGCTTCGTACCGAAAGCTGATCCGCAAAAGCAGAGTTTTCCAGTGGATGGAATACGTGTTATTGTGAGTATCCAAATGTGCTGCGTCGATGTGTGTACACGCCAGCAGTTAGTTGCTCAGAAGGGCTCTTCTTCTACCTGTGTACACTGTTTTGTGGATTATCCCAAAAACCCTTATGTGTATCATCCACATAGCTAAGGAGATTACTGGCTTCTCTGAGTGTACACAAGTAGAAAGATATTCGTTTACCCCTTTTTGAATAGCTAGGCAAAACACAAAGAGGCAGAATGTGTGCATTCAAGTATCCTCTCAATGCGGATGATTCCATTTAATTTGTGAAAAAAAATCTTTGTAATTTCAGGACGAGCACTCGGACAGCAGACGAGTCCTTCTGCGGGGATTGACACTCAACTCAACTGGCCTCTATCGATGTGAAGTATCCGCCGAAGCACCAAATTTCTCATCAGTCCAGGGTGAAGGACGAATGGATATTGTATGTAAGTACCGAGAAAATGTGAAAATTCCATTCATTGCCAGGATTCTAATGGCAGTCACATAAATGCACTCAAAAGCCGCCTTCTCCTACATTAGATAGTAATCAGCTTATACTTAAAGTAATGCAATTCGAAAAGGACGGACAAATATCAAATTCCAATGATGCCTATTCTTTTATTTCTAGAATTGGCAATTGCCAAATCCCTCCAGAGACATTACGAACCACTTTATAGGACCCGCTTAGCCAATTCAAGTAAATGGGCAGAAACGTTAATTAAAATAAAAACAGAGAAAGGTCTACCTCATCGGCCGGAGTGTGTATACCCTTATTATATCCTTTCTTGCTTCCTATTGCGGAAATGGAAATTGTTTTTTGCGCTTTTTCAGTTACTTTCTTTTTTTTTTATTCAATATTTCTACTATAAACACTATCTTCTTTACTATTTATGGAGGATAAAAAAGGACTTTATATAGATCCAGCAATTTGCTCAGCGATTACCCTGTTCCTTTGTGCCTTCGTGCTTCTGATGCTCAACTGGGTCCATCATTTCGGAATTATAATAATCCAATGGACATTCTGGTCAAGTTTGTGTAATCCCCTCTATCGGATTTGTTACGGCAGCATCCCATCGACCTATTTCCTATATATTTTCTTGTTTCTCGATTTCTTTTTCACATTTTCTGGGGAAAACTTTTTTTTCCAGCTATCTTACGGGAAAGTATCGAAAAATAAAATTCGCCTCCAATTCGTCCACCCAAAAAAAAAAAGTGAAATAAAAATCATCCCCCTAATGGATGAACAAAAATGTTTCCCTCCGAGATATATCCGCAGTAACACTCAAGGATAATGAATAGATGTAGAAAAATAGAGGATCAGAAGAGTATTTTTCTGTTCAAAGTTAAGCTATATTTCGAAAAATAGATGTTGAATGCATACTCGTAGTGGAGTCAATTTGTAAAGTTTTCGTACGAAAATAACAACGCAAATATTCTTGGAAAAAATGAAAAAAAAAAAAATGCTGATTTATGGCGAATATTGTCAATCAAATGTTTCACAACAAAAAAAAAAAAAAAAATGCTTTAAAACTGCTCGGATTTGAAACGATTATCGTGACTGACATCGCACAATTATAAAGTCGCATGTCCATGACAGTTTGCAATGTATGAATGTGGAGCTTGTCAAGTCCATTACGACGCTTATCTGGATTTCCAACGAATTAAAGAGTATTCCCGACCAATTTTTTGGTATACCTTTTACGTGTTTTTTTTTTTTTTTTTTTTAAAAAAAGTGGAGTGTTTTTTTTTTTTTGCCACACGTCAAAGTTAGTTACGCTGATGTTGAAGATACCCAATATTGCGTTTTAACTTACTCGTATGCTTCGAATTGTTTGTTACTGATACTTGATAAAAAAAAAAAAGATGTCAAGTGCGAGTTCCGTACCGTTATTTTGCACAGCTCGCTCGAAAACCGATAAAGATATTTTGATGAAATTTAATTTGTTATACAGATACGTAGTTCATTTCGTCGGAAAACTGTCAAAATAGAATCAAGTGTGAGTGGGTTGTAGGGCGGAGTTTCCTAAAACCATTTAATCATCTTTGGTGTATGGCTTTAGACTGATACGTCAGTAGTTTCACTTGAAATTGATCGAAATCGAATGGACTGGGATTAAGATATGAGGAGGTGTTTAAGACTTATTCTGCATATCATGAAACTATTTTGAAGATATTGTGGGGTGACATTTCACCCCACGTACCTATTCCAATATTTTTTATAAAACTATTTGTGCCAAAAGATCCACAATTTAATTTTCTAATTTTTGTCCATCATGTATAGGGTCTTCCAATAGGGGCTTCCGAACATTGACAGTTGATAGCGCCCATACTGTCATACTGTTCCAATATTTGTAGATTCTACTGCTGTACTTGCTGTTTGAGAAACTGTAGAAGTAGCGACGAAAAAGGTGCAGACGGCATTGAATAATATATCAAAATGGACCTAGAAATAGCAAATTAAATTAAATGACGTAGAGTCGGTCCGTATCAATTTTACGAAATAAAAATGTCCACCACATCACAGTATTCATATACAGGGTCTTCCAATAAGGACTTCCGAACTTTGACAGTTGATAGCGGTCATATTGTTGAAGCTACATCTGTCAAAATGGCTGTCATTTATTCAGTCTGTTTTGCCAAATCACCATGGATGGATATAGCGTTCAACAACACGTGCAAATAATAAAATTGTTTTACGTTACGCGCGCTTCGCCCATTTTACGATCGCCATAATCGTCCTTCCGAGAGGACTATTCGCAGTGTGGAGGATAAATTTGAGTCCACTGGTTCAGTAAATGATCAACCAACACCCGTACGTCAAGGAAACGCAAGATCTGCCGAAACATCGCCGCTGTCCGTGAGAGTGTGCAGGAGAATCCGAGACAGTCGATTTGGCGTCGCTCACAAGGGCTAGGCCTTTCGCAGATCACAACTTGGCGAATTTTGCATCGCGACTTAGGCCTGCACACGTATAAAATTCAACTAACCCAGGAGCTGAAGGTAAACGACCATAAACAACGACGTGTGTTCGCTGAATGGGCTCTGGAGCAGTTGGAAACTGACCCTAATTTTCATCGAAAAATCATCTTCAGCGATGAAGCCCATTTCTGGATGAATGGGTACGTCAACAAACAAAATTATCGAATTTAGGACTATACCAATCCATATGAGATCCAAGAGCGTCCAATACATTCCGAAAAAGTCACTGTTTGGTGTGGATTTTGGGCTGGCGGCGTCATCGGTCCATATTTCTTTGAGAACGATGTTGGCCGGGCCATCACCGTCAACGGCGAGCGCTATAGGTCGATGGTTACCAACTTCTTTGGGCCTGAATTGGATCATATGGACACCAACGACATTTGGTTTCAACAGGACAGCGCTACGTGCCACACAGTTCACGTCACATTGAAAATTCTGCACGAGCGATTCGAGGGCATGGTCATCTCATGTGGAGGTGATGTGAGCTGGCCACCGAGATGGTGCAATTTGACCCCGTTATACTTTTTCTTGTCGAGTTTTCTGAAGTCGCAGGTCTATGCGAATAAGCCACAAACCACAGCGGCCCTCAAAGCCAACATAACCCCTGCCAGCGGTCAAATTCAGCCTAATTTATGCGCCAGAGTCATAGAAAATTGGACATTTCGGATGTGCGCCACCCAGAGAAGCGGCGGCGGACATTTGAACGATGTTATATTCCATACATAATGGCATCGATAGGCCTTCAAATGAATTAAAAATTTCGGTAATATCTCACACACACTTTGTTCTATTTAAATTTAAAGATAAAAAGCGCTTAATGAAAGACCATTTAATATTTTTTTTTTGCAAAATTTCGGCTCTCTATGTTAAACGGTTCAAAAGTTACAAGCGTGTGACAGACGACACCGTGTTGAATTTATAAGTATTTCGTTTAGACAATTCTGTTACGGAACCACTACAAATGAATCCGATTAGTACATACATATATGCACGCAGGTACTTACAATCAAAATATAATAGCTTATAACGATGGTCAAAGTCGTGAATGTCCACGGGCAATACAGGAATAACCACGAAAATCACTGTTTGGTGCGGATTTTAGGATGGTTGCGTGATTGGGATGTACTCTTATTTCTTAGAAAATTCTCGTGGTGATGTTGTAACACTCAATGGTGAACGTTTTCGCGACATGCCAGCCAATTGGACGACATTGATGTCGAAAGCATGTGGTTTTAACAAAACGGTGCCACCTGACACACAGCGCGAGAAACAATGCAGTTATTGCTCCCAAAGTTTTCCATCCGCGTCAATTCTAGTTTCGGCGACCAAAATTGGCAGATATCACTCGGTTGAATTTTTTTCTTTGGGATTACTTGAAGCAGATGTGAATAATCCTCAAATGATTCCAGAACTAAAAAACGAAATTCGACGAGTTATTTATGAACTACCAGAGAATTTATGCCGAAAAGTAATGAAAAATGTCGTCAAAAGGGCAGAAGTCTGCATTGTCTGCAATGATATCAATCTCTCAATATTACGTATATGCTGACATAACAATATCGGCAGTTTATCAGTGTTGCACAGTGTACATAAGATATAGTTTTGCTAAGAAATTGTCTCCTAAACTCTTGGGGCTGCTGTGGTACTAGAGCTAAGTCTCACTGCAATCAAGCACCACAGGAGTGCAAGGACCAACGTTACATTCTACACAACTTGTGCGAATAATTGACTTTCAAAAATCGCCAGCGCAACGCCTTTTTTTTTTTTGTATAGGCATAACGTAATGACCCATTCCATCGCAGCCCAGCGTTCTTTCCAGAGAATTTTTATTGACTTTACGCTTAGGATTTACAGAAAGCCCCGGTCGCTGTGGCTTCTCACCAAAATGACACCTATTTGTCTTCTAAACTCGAGTTGTGGTATATTTGATTGTCCCAAGCGTTGTAGTTGCCATGCATTTTGCATACACACATCCACCAACCACGTAAAAATAGAGCTCCACCACTTGTTTCCTTTATATGCTATTCTATACAGGGACACATTTTGGTCCAAGTGATATTTTTATTATAATTGGTAATGGCGCAAGGACGAGGAAGGTGTACTTTAGCTTTTTTTTCCCTACAGTAGCGCGACGTCTTTGTCATAGGATCTTGGCCAAAAGCAGTTGATGCTTCGCTCACTACAGTGTTGTCAACCCATTTTGTGAGATGAATTCAACTTTCCTCCATTGTTGCCGATGTACAGTAGCCTCGTTTCTTTTTTTCGAGATTTTTCTTTAGCGGAAACAGACAATTACTCGGAATGTGGTTCTGACGAATGGTCCCAGTACCATTGTACCCTTATGATTTTAAATACTCCAGCATTGGGAACCCAGAAAACAGAGACCGGATGTCTTCCGAAAAATCATCAATCATGCTAATTAACGGTGCAACACATTTTCCAAACCTAGTTTGATATTCGGGGACCGAACGAGAATGTTTCCCTTGATATATCTCAAAGTTTATCAAATAACCTGATGGAGTGCACAGAGACCATGGTTAGGTTAGGTTAGGTTTGATGAGTTGACGTAGAGTGTGAAACAAACTACGCCACACTTAGATCAGTATAGATCCATTGTGATGCCCAAGGAGTGAAGCTTCCCCATTCGTGAACTCTATGGGTTCTTAAACCAACCCGATGTATTTATAAATTTGGTAATCTTATTTACCGATACGTTTGAAATTTCTTCTAAGTCTTAGAAGAAATATTTCCCTAGTATTTTGAATCTAAGGTGGTAGAGTCCTGGACAATGGCACAGGAAGTGTGGTGTATCTTCGTGTACGTCTTCATTGCCACAGCCTCTACATATATCTTCTTCGCTAATTCCCAATTTATTTGTGTGATAACGTAAAAAGTTGTGTCCAGTTATCATCCCCACTAAACCAGATAAGATATATCTGTTGAAGTGTAGGATTTGCTCTTTATGATTCTTATCGTAGAACGGTCAAAGTTTTCTTGTAATTATACAGGATTCTAGTATACTATTTGCTATGGCAATCATTTTATTTCTAACTTCTAGGTTCAGGTTTCAGAGTGGTGTCTTAATTGACGGGTCAGCTCGTTCAGGATTTAGAGTTGAACCCTCCCTTGCCAGCTCGTCAGCTTTCTCATTTCCCGAAACGCCATTATGTCCGGGTACCCAGCAGAGCTTTACATTGTGTTGCGTACCAAGAACCCGCAGCTCTTCGCGACAGCAGCGCACAAGCTTCGATTTTATATGTGTGGCAGAAATCGCTCTTATCGCTGCCTGGCTGTCAATGAAAAATGTAATATCATCTGGTGGTATAGCTTTCGTTGTAGCATCCCGGGCAGCAGTTGCCACCGCCAAGAGCTCCGTTTGAAAAACACTGCTATAGCCTGGAAGCCGAATTGACTTGTTCAAATTGAGTTTTCCAGAAAAAATCCCTGCACCTACTCCCACGTCCATCTTGGATCCATCAGTGTAGATGGAGATGGAGTTGTCATTTAGCGGGATATTAGTTTCCCATTCCTCTCGAGTCGGAAATGAACTGGAAAACGGCTTAAAATAGGGCACTATGTAGTCTGTGCTAACATCTCCGCCCATATATTTGCGTGAAATCTGCGCATGCCCCGGCAGGCTTGACCTCGGCCCTTCAGATTGGCTTAATCTTAGAGCACTACTAGCTGCAGATTTCTGCACAAATAGATCTAAAGATAATAGATTGAGTATGGTCTCTAATCCTGCTGTTAGTGTGGTTCTCATAGCTCCTGTGACACCAATGCACGCCAATCTTTGTACTCTGGTTAGTATCTTGAGGGTTGTGCCCTTACTTGCGGCTGGCCACCATACTAGGCTGCCGTATGTCAGTATAGGTCTTACAACTGCTGTGTAAAGCCAGAAAATGACTTTTGGTTTGGGCCCCCAAGTTTTCCAAATATTCTGCTACAAGTATAGAGAGCTATCATAGCTTTCCTTGCTCTCTCCCTTGAGTTTAGTCCCCAGTTTAGTTTCTGGTCTAGTATTAACCCTAGATATTTAGCTCCGTCAGAAATTTTAAGAGGAGTGCCTTCAATGGATGAAATTTTGAATTCTGGTATTATTCTCTTGTTCGTAAATAGTGTCAACTCCGTTTTTCTTCTTTTAGTCCAGTTGCTGACTATCTTAAGGGCGCCTTCCATTTGGTCGCTTAGGGTTGGAAGGAATTTACCTGTGGCCAGTAACGCCACATCGTCTGCGTATGCTACGGTCGTAACCCTACTGAATCTAAGTTTTATTAGTACTTCATTTAGCACAATAACCCAGAGTAGAGGAGAGAGAACACCTCCTTGCGGAGTGCCTCTACCAGCTGATACTCTTAGTCTCGCATCACCTAGTTCTGAGTTTATGTACCTATTTCTTAGCATGGAAACTATCCATCTGAATATTGAGGATACTCTAACCTCAATATTCAGGTTTTTTAAGGCACCTTCGACTGAATCTGCCGTGACATTATTAAAGGCACCTTCAATGTCTATGAATGTAGCCAGGGTGTACTCTTTATCATTCAATGATTTTTCAATCGCACTGACAACACTATGAAGTGCAGTTTCATCACTTTTACCTTTCATATAAGCATGCTGTGCCGGAGATATGATACTGGGGTTCAGCCTGCTGCGAATGTATATGTCAATAAGTCTTTCAAATGTTTTCAGAATAAAGGAGGTCAAGCTTATTGGTCTAAAGTCACCAGCGCAGGTATGACTAGCTTTACCTACTTTGGGGATGAAAACAACCTTAACTTCCGGCACAGAGACCATACCTTATAGCCAAACCGCAACGGCTTTCCTCTTATAAATTGTTTGCAGCTGTGCCTTCCAAAGTAACCTATCATGCTTTCAACATATGGCAAGTTTTGTTCTGGATGAAAGTGCTTCAGCATCTTGGACTTCAAACGGTCTATTTCCACATTTTATCGGGATTTGGATTTTCCTTTGATCCAGAGCACTCGCTGTCTTTAAAATGTATGTATTGCAAAATTTCGTTAAATCGGTTTTTCCGCATGCTGTTGCATACTAAATTATTTCGAAAATGGTCTTCATTGCTCCACATATTACGCAAACTTGTATGGTAGTTGTAGCTGCTGATCAAAAGGATTCCAATGAATGTATGAAGTTCTGCAGTAGTGAATTTTGGGATTAATTTGTTCACGAAAAATAGCATATTTGACCGATTCATCAATGATATGTTGCAACAACTCATCATCGACAAATTGTTCGAACTGCTCAAGTGGTTTTAAATTACTGCAGTCTTCAAAATTAGGATCAGAAAATATGGGAATCATGGCGCTGGATTTGTCACTGAGGTTCCATGAAAAGCCTGAGTTATTTGCGACTTTTTTGCGTTTCGCAACTTTGGTGCATTTTGCTTTGGTGTATTGTCGTTTCTTAGAAGCATTGCTTGTTGTTGGGTGGGAACCAGGCTCAGGCTCACCTTCGTTTTCTAACAATTCTGCAGACAAATTTGTAGATGTACTGTCTAACTTATGTTGCAATACATCTTCCGAATCCGAACTGCCGTCGTCATCGTTTCCATCATCCAAGTTCCTAACACGTCGACCACTTTTTAGGACCATTTCACAACTGGCTTTTAGCTGACCGGGACAAACGTCATCAGGAATGCCTGCCAACTCATCTCCTGCATCGTCTTCTCCGCTTATGTATCCTTCATATTCGGGAGGTTTAATAAAAATAGCGCGAACGTTATCAGACTCGTCGTTGTCTCTATCATCGAGTTCTTCAAGATAATCCAGAACATCTTGCAATGATAGTTTCCTAGTACTCGTACATACTCGTATGGCAACACGGGAACAATTCGGGTTAATTTAAACATTTACAAGATTCCCACAGAGCTAAAGGGTTTTTCAATAGAGACATAACAATTTTGTATTTTAATACAAACGCACCTTTAAACATTTTTCATAATCTGTCAATGTCAAAACGTCAGCCAAGGTTAACATTTTCATCATGGTGTTCACGAGCGTGCAACGTTTGGAAATTATTAAAAATAAGTACCGAAATTCTGAGTCGGTGGTCGCAACTTTAAGAGCGCTTACTCCAATTTTCGGTCGTAATAATCGTCCCACCAGACTGGGAGTGCGTGCTATAGTGGATAAATTCGAGTCAACATATTCATTATTGAATGTTCCTGTGCCAGTGAGAGAACGCACCGGTCGAAGTACCGAAAATATCGCTGCCTTAGGTCAGTTCAAAATGAGCTAAATCAGTCGATTCTACACCGTTCACATGAATTGGGAATCTCTCAGTCCACATTGTGGCGAATTTTGCATAAAGATTTTGGCCTACACCCTTACAAGATCAAATCAACTCAAGAACTGAAGCCTCTTGATCATTTGAAGAACCGAAACTTCCTCCGATTGGGCTCTGCAAAAGTTTGAACAAAATCCTGATTTTCATCGAAAAATCTTCTTTAACCATGAAGCTCATTTTTGGCTTAATGGTTTTGTCAAGAAACAGAACAGCAATAAACCCACATGCGCTTCAAGAGTCTCCATTGCATCCACTCGATGAAAATGATCGCCATGTTATGGTCAATGAAGTTCGCTACCGTGCAACACTGGAGGACTTTTTTTGGCCAGAATTGGATGAACTTGACATCAGTGATATGTGGTTCCAACAAGTTGGTGCTACATGCCACACAGCTGGTCAAACAATTGATCTTTTGAAGGGGAAGTTTGGTAATCGTGTAATCTGGAGAAATGGTCCGGCCGAATGGCTTTCTTTTTATGGCGTTACGTTAAGTCGTTGGTTTATGCCAACAAGCCAAAGCGAAATTGCCAACGTTCCGGCCGATATGTGTGGAAGAGTGGTGGAAAATTGGCTCCAAAAAATCGATCGCTGCAAATGTGCTCGCGGTGCTCATGTGCACAAGATCGAATTCCGTACTTATATCTAGCATATATACTACACCTGGAATGAATTTCAGTCGGATATCTCAATTATTCTCTGCTTTATTTGAATACCAAATTGTTATGTCCTTATTGAAAAACCCTTTACATATAAAAAGAATTATGGAATGTCTCACTGTTTGTTTGTACAACAAAAATTCCAGTCAAATAATTGGGAATTGATCACATAATAATTTTATCAACCCCTCTACGTGTATTGTAGCTGTCATTAATCCACCTCCTTAATTCAGGTGAACTACATGACCTTACTTTGTTCAAATAAAAAAATCTGTAGGATTTTTTTTCTTCTCGAGTACGTCAGCTCTGAAAATTCTACAATTCCATCGAGAGGATTTCTCCTCTTGCTATAGGGAGGGCATGTAAAAGCTTTTGCTGCATAGCTCTTAGTGAGAACAAAAAAACAAGAGTAACTGCTATAACATTTTATTGTTTTGTAGTGGCAGCATTATTTTCGACATTTATCGGCATTCTGGTACACTTGTCATTTGTCTTGAGTGTAATTATAGTGCAATGAGGGTCTCGTCCTTGGCCACTGTTCGATGTACCTAGAGCAATTGATTTTTTTTTTATCTGATTCT
Organism: Pocota personata; assembly: GCA_963082735.1. Taxonomy (NCBI): domain Eukaryota; kingdom Metazoa; phylum Arthropoda; class Insecta; order Diptera; family Syrphidae; genus Pocota; species Pocota personata. Next base: position 242,974,173 of record OY720429.1, read on the forward strand.
CTCTCCATTGATATATACATTTATCTTAATGGGAATGTAGGCGAATGTTAAGCAGTGTAACGTGGGGATAATATTTTATTTATTTTTTTATTTTCAGCCTTGGTTGTATCGTTTTTCATTATTTTAAACACCTTCTTGACCTAAATTTTGATTAGTCGTACAAATGAGTTATTTTTATAACTAGGTGTGGCACTGCCCCTTTATGGTGTTGAAGTGAATTAGTGTGAATCGCTTATTAAAGGAAGTACATATATCTTGCTTTGATTCAGCCAATACCACTTATCCAGTGGAGGGTAGAGACGTAATAATACCTAAAAGAAAATATATGTAAATGTATCTATATATTTATATGATATCGAGTACTTAAAAAGGTAGGTATGCACATATGTGGGAGCTCTCTAGAGCATTTCCGCCAGTCCAACATCCTTGATGAACTCGAATATCTTAAGTGCATCTGGCGTTTGTATATCTGTTTCTGATGGTTGAAAGGTTCCGGGTAATCTCCCTCTCCCTCTCAGTAATCCACTGCGATTACCAAAATCTACTGTTTTCAGTTTCCTCCATAAGCACTTTCCAGAGATGTTCCCTAAGTATAAAATGTCCATTAAGAAGGTCTGGTAGAATGTGAAGCCGTTTTTTTGTTCATGTCTTACTAGTTTGGCAATAGTTCGTGATAAGTTACTTGGCTTATCTCAGCTTAAAGAGCCCTTTGCTTTGCCCCCTGATATAGGCTTGGTTGCTGGAGGGATAGATGCAATGGTCTATAATTGTCACTTTTAGCATTTCCTATTGTTATATTATTTTTTGTTAGCTGAACGGTGGAGTTTTATCAGTTTCTGATGTGCTTTAAAGAGTCTGCTTATTTTGGACCTTAGATAGGTTTTTTTTTTTTTTGTCGGGGCGGGTACACCCTACTGGAGCATTCAGACTCAAAAACAGGTCCATTGTACAACCAGGCAGAGAACCCCATTTTAATGTGTTTTTCTTGTCTTCTGTGTAAAGACGAGCAGACGCTTCTGTGATAAAGAGCTTAGGTCATCAGCACCGAAAATCTGCCACCTGATCCGAGCAAAGGCAGGACAATCACATAGGAAGTATTCCGTAGTGTCATCGCCCTCTCCACAGGAGACGCAGATAGCACATAGAGGTGCTTGGCAAAGGCGAAGTGGCCCATAAGAGCACCAGTAAGTTGTCTGCAGTCTTTTCTGCTAAGAGATAGCAAGAAAGCTGCGGATTTCTTACAGACGATGGGGACCATTCGTTTAGTCTATCTGCATCCTGGAGAGTCATGCCACCTTCGATTGTGTTCACTGAAAAAACAGTCGTCAATGGAAGCCCATACCAAGGACGCTGCCAAACCCAGTTTGGCAGCAGTTCAGGTCCAGAGAAATTGTCTTCTGAGCCTTGTCTAGCCAGCTCGTCAAAGTTCTCATTTCCTGTTATCCTGGGACAAGATTCAGTGAGTTCAGCCTTCCGACCGATTTCGAGAATGTTTTGCATTCTCGAACTATTTTGGAAGTGGTTAAAGGATTGAGTAAGGCCTTAAGCGCAGCCTGACTGTCACTACAGACGCAGATACTTCGCCCCTTCCACCTGTTCTTACCAATATAGTCCGCAGCCATTAGGATAGCATATATTTCTGCCTGGAAGACAGATGTGTGTTTTCTCAATGAGAAGTGATGCCTCATGTTGTTGCATTCCACGAAAACACCAGCACCAGACCCCTGTCCAGTTTTAGAGCCGTCCGTTAAAAAGCGACAACATTCCTTTCCTGGCTCAGACTCCTGCCAAAGCCAATCCTGAACATGGGGAAAGTTGACTTCAAATTTGCACCGCAGCCGTAATTCAGGTGTCATTGCATCAGATGGCATTTCCATGAGACAGGGGTCGTAGGATAATCGTCGCGCAACGTTATCAAAACTCCAGTGCGAATCGTGCCAGAAACCACTTCTTTTTAAACGGAAGATGGCTCTGAGTGTACATCCCATGATATAAATATCAAGATGGGGGAGGTTCATCAAGGCGTCTAGAACAGAGCCAGGCATACTGGGGATAGCTCCCAAGCAGCCGAGACAGGCCGTTCTTTGCAGTTTGGCGAAAGCAGCAGTAACGTATTTACGTGAGAGCTTATTCCACCAAACAACTGACGCTTATGAGAGGAAGGGTCTTATTGTTGCCGTGTAGATCCAAAGACGTTCCTTGGTGACAAGCCCCATGACTTGCCGAAAACACCTTTGCATTGCCGAAAGACTGACAGAGCTTTGGATGTTTTCAGCACGACATGTTTCGTCCAAAGAAGCTTGCTATCTAAGATTACTCCTAAATATTTGACTTCCTTTCAGAGTTGGATAGTGATGCCTTTTAGCACTGGCTGAGTCAGACCAGTCAATTTCCTCCTTCTCGTAAAGAGAACCACCTCGGTTTTGAGTGGATTAACTGAAAGCCCATTCCTAGTGCACCAATCGTCGATTGCGTCTATGGCCATCTGCACCTTAGAGCAAACAGTCGCTAGGCACGATCCGACAGACAGAACGGCGACATCATCTGCATATGCTTGAGCGTAAACATTAGAACTATTGAGTGTGTTCAACAGGGAGTCAACCAACATGCACCAAAGCAGTGGAGACAGCCTTGTGTGCCTTGTGGGCAGCCCCTATTTACACCTGCCATGACACGCCGGCCACAATCTGCATCTACAGTCAATATTCTGTTCACCAGCATTGCTTTTATCCACAACACTAGTGATTCTTCTACGCCGTGACTTCTGGCGGAGCTACACATGCTGTCAAAAGTCGCATTGTCAAAGGCACCCTCAATGTTTTTTCCTGTCAAGCGCACATTCTATTCTGCTGACCAGATTTTGAAGAGCAGTCTCGCAGGATTTTCCGCGTTGATAGGCATGTTGCATCTCTGACAGAGGATGTACCCTCAAAGCAACTTTGCGCATATGCAGCTCAACCAGTCTTTCCATGCTTTTCAGCTGGAAGGACGTCAGACTAATAGGTCTGAAGCTCTTGGCGAGAGAGTAGTCATCTCTGCCGATTTTCGCCAGTTGGTTGGTATATATGCCAGTGCCAAGCCAGCAGTGAAAATTCTTTTCAGAGTTGGCAGCAACTGACTAATACCTTGTTTCAGCACAGCTGGGTATATTCCGTCAGTGCCAGGTGACTTGAAGCTGTCAAAAGATGCGACAGCATATTTGATAGCTTCATCCGTCGCCACGCCCGATGCAGTATATCAGCTGCGCCGAGTTGTTCGGCTCAGCCCGCTAACAGCTTCACTAGTTGAAATCGGTTGCGAACCGATGGTGACCTGATTTCCTGGGAAGTGAGTCTCCAACAGAAGACTGAAAGCATCCGCTTTCAACTCAGTGTACCATCAGGTTTCCTAAGTGATTCCGGCTTGATTGGTTTTCCATTCTTGAGAACTTTGACCAACCTACTGGTTTCACCGAGAGTTTCGATCTTGCCACAAAAATCTCTATACGAGGTACTTTTCGAAGTTCGAATTAACCTCTTATATTCTCTTTGCTCTGATCGGTAAAGATTCCAGTCCACCTCCGAATTTGTCTTGAGTGACCTATTTAGAAGTTTTCTGGTTTCCTTACGAATTCGTTCCGGATCTGAGTTCCACCATGGAACTAACCTTCTGCAGGGGTTTTTTGTCAGCGGACACGTTAGTTCAAAAATCTTAGGTAGGTACTTAGCACTAGGTGCCGTTTTGATACCACAACTCATGTAAACCTGTCTATTAAGATGTGTTGATGAGAAGTCTCTAAATCCAGCCTGTGAAATTTAAGAAATTTATTAGTTTTTTAATAATTTTCTCTCAGATCTCCTCGAGTGAATTGAAAAATATTTTGCCTAATGCTCGTTGTCTGGCCCTAGCTAGAGCCGTACAGGCGCATATATAGTGGGTGAGGGTTCGTTTTTCGGTTACGACCATGTAACTGCGGCAGTGTGTATTATGTGTGATGCCTAATCTGGCTGCGTGGTCTCCTATCGGCCAGTGTCCCGTGGTGACCGCTGTTATTCTGCCGATGTCTTTACGCATTCTATTTAGAAGTTGTCTGTCTTTGCCTTGTTGTAGTTTGGCCACATCTTTCTAGATATGACACAGTTTGTTTGTTAGAGTTTGGCTTTCCTAAGGAAGATTGAGAAGATTTTTCACTTGACTGCTCCAAGCGGAACGTGAACTAGTTCTGCGAGTGAACAGTGAAGAGCTGAACCTTGCCTAGCCAGTCCGTCGGCTTGTTCGTTCCCATAGACGTTGTTGTGCCCTGGAACTCAAATCAGAGTTATCCTGAATTGACCATCTGGCGAGACTAGTTCGGCATTCTTATACTAGTTTGGATGATATAGTAGCCTAGGCAATAGCTTTGGCAATTTTTGCTTTGGCAAAAGTAGTTGTATGTAGTTTGATCTGGCGGCAGGTTTCACGGATAGCGAGTAATTCCGCTTGGAAAATACTGGCGATGTCCGGAAGTCTATATGATTTTGAGATGTTCAAGGATTCGGAAAACACACCAGCACCTACTCCACAGTCTATCTTTGAACCGTCTGTGTAGATTGTTAGATCGAAATCCTTGACCACCAGTCCATCTTGCCATTCTATTCTTGAGGGGAATTGTACGTCAAAAGGTTTTGTAAAGATCATTTTGGGCGTAATGAAATCTATTGTAGTCGATACGAGTTCTCTCGGTAGAAAATCCAAAATATTACTATGGCCGTAGGGTTTCACAGTCCAGCATCCAGACTCTCTGAGTCTGTACTGTAATGTTTGTTATGTGTAGATCTAAAGGTAATAGGTGTAGAAGAACTGTTAGAGCATCCGATGGTGTTGATCGTAGGGCTTCTGTGATGCCTATACATGCTGCTCTCTGAACCTTGTTAAGTTTGGTTATGTTGTAGCCTTTTTTTTAGAGCCGGCCACCATACTATTGAGCCATATGTAAGGATAGGACGTACCCCGGCTGTGCACATCCATAGGGTTAATTTTGGTTGCAGGCCCCATCTTTTGCCGAAGGTCCTGTTACAGGTATAGAAAGCTATACATGCTTTCTTCACACCTTGTTCTATGTTTAGTTTCCAGTTAAGTTTAGGATCCAAGATTTAGGATCTTGGTTTGCCTAGTATTTTGTTCAACCATAGAGCATTCTTTGTCGTAATAGTGCAGCTGTTTTGATTCAATTGCGTTATAACCCTGTTCATGTTCTCCGAGTTGTGTTGGATTCATAAGTGGTAACATGATGCTTTTTGTCTTCCACTTTCAATAAGTTTCTCTCTAATGTGGTCTTTAACATTTTCCAATTGGTGTTGCACCGAGATTCCAAGTATGTTTCTTTCAGAATCCATACTTTTTTCTGATGCCTTCTCACTATACATAGACAGGCAAATATCCAGTGTGCCTTCTTTGCAGAGTTTGTAGATCTTTAGATTATTTTACTAAATCCATGTGAGCTATCGGTATCCTTTTTGGTTCTTACGAGAACTTCGACAGCTTGATATGCTCGTGGTCGGTCTCCCATTGTTTCAAGTTTTGTTTTAAAAGTTTTTCATCGAAGTATCTCATTAAAATAATGCCCTCTGAGCTGTCATTAAATCCAAACAAATTTGGTTGGTCATCGGTATTGATTTTCAATAAAAAAAAAGTGAGTGTTTCATTCGTATCATTCCTTTACGTCCCTGTTTCCTCTAAAAGTAGTTTCAATAATAATTCTCTGAGCGAGAGCCGTGTCTTGGACTTAAAAGTCCGAATTTTTTTTTTTTTGGGTACAAGTTCATGTCCAGTGCTGTATTGGTTTTTCAGTTTGCTACAAGTTCAGACAAAAACCCATATAATGGATTGCTAGTTTGTAAAGAGTGTGTCATCGGGGACTGTCAGTTGTTACTGCTATCAGTGGAATAGAGGTGCGAAACTATCGATAGACTCGAACATATATATGGTGAATCGATAATCGATAGTAAACAATAGTTGGATGTCTTCAACGAAACCAAGTCTAATCTAGTTCGCATTAGTTGAGGGAAAGTTAATTAATTAATGTTGATAATTATTGTCCTTGTCACACGTCTACGTAATTCAAAAAGTACAGGTACAGTGTTCGAGTGAAGTACTTTACCCAAAAATGCAGCCAATCGTATCTACGTGAATATATAAACCGTTACGTAAAATGAATTCAATTTTGAATTTGCTATTTGCTATCCGCTAATAGCAAAAATATGGAACCGCCTTTTGGCCTTATAACAGCTGATACCTAGGAAGTCGCTATATTTACTAGAGTACTACCGATAGTTACATAGTAAATCAAGCAGTGGAACACTGCATGCTCCACGCCTTCATCTTCATCTGAACATTCTGAGCAGAAGGACGAGCTTACTTATTTACTTAGGTGGCGCTACAGTCCGGGGTGGACCTGGGCCTCAACCAACAAACCTCTCCAACCAACCCGGTTATGAGCCAGCTGCCTCCAGTTGCGCATGCCAAGTTGGTTGAGGTCCCTCTCCACTTGTTTGCGCCACCTTCCTCGAGGTCGTCCTCTACTGCGCCGTCCATCCGGGGTGGATTCGAAGACTTTCCGGGCTGGAACGTTGGTCTCCATCCGCTCTACATGACCCAGCCATCTTAGTCGTTGTATATGAACTCTTCTGGCTAAGTCGATGTCATTGTAAAGGCCGTATATCTTCTCCTCCACTCGCCGTCTATGCAGACGGGACCATAGATCACTCGAAGAACTTTTCTCTCGAAGTAACCAAGGGCATCCTCATCCGATTTTGACAATGTCCATGCCTCTGCGCCATACAGCAGGAGTGGGATAATTAGTGTCTTATAAAGAGTTACCTTAGTAGTTCGAAATAGGGCCTTGTAACTCAATTGTCTTCTTAGCCCGTAGAAACACTGATTGGCAAGAGTAATTCTTCGTTTGATCTCCCCACTGGTGTCATTTGCGGAGCTCACTATAGAGCCTAGGTAGACAAAGTCCTTTACTACCTCAAAATTATATCTGTCTATTGTGGCGTTCTGTCCAAGACGGCGATGTTGGGTGTCCTTTTTTGTTGACAGCATATATTTTGTTTTGCATTCATTGACCGCTAAAACCATCTTTACTGCCTCGGTCTCAATACTCGCAAACGCCCCACTGACGACCCGCTGAGTTCTTCCAAATATGTCAATGTCGTCGGCATAAGCGAGTAGTTGTACAGACTTGTAAAAGATTGTACCTCCGGTGTTGGCTTGTGAGTTTCGTACAATTCTTTCAAGTATAATGTTAAAGAGATAACATAATAGCGCGTCACCTTGTCTAAGACCTTTCCTGACGTTGAAGGGTTCGGTGGTGTTCTTTCCGACTTTGATGGAGCAGCGAGAGTTCGTGCATAAACGGACAAGTTTGGCAGGGATGCCAAGATTCGACATGACTCTATATAACTCGTCTCTACACACGCTATCATAGGTAACTTTGAAATCGATGAAAAGGTGGTGCGTATCGATTTCATATTCATGGGTTTTTTCCAAAATCTGCCTTAGTGCGAATATTTGGTCAATGGTGGACTTACCGGGCCTGAAACCGTACTGATAAGGACGTATCAGGTTGTTGACGATCGATTTAAGACGTTCACATAATACGGCAGACAGGATTTTAATAGCGATGTTGAGAAGACTTATACCTCTGTAGTTGGCGCAGTTCAAAGGGTCTCCTTTCTTCTGGATCGAAGGGCGAGCTATCGTGTCCAAATCTGTGGAGATATTTTCGATAGCCACCGTACCAAAATTGGAACTGAGTAAGATGGGTGTATGCTCTCTTTGTCCAGTTCTCGATGGTGGGGAATCCTGTAGGTCCTTTTGCCTTTTGCCATGTTATCTCACCTGGGTTGCCACAGTGCTACATATTCTGCACTTTCTTCTCATTTTACCCTCCTGGTAAGGCTAGTTCTTGACGGTTCGCAGTTCGCTTAAGGTTAACCTGGCTATAACGCAGGCTACTTCGTTCGAAATTGTTTGGAAACCACTTATAGTTCTGATTGCGCAGATCTTGTATGCAGACGAGAGCTTCCTTCTTGTTTTCTTCCTTGTGAATGTCCCCGTCCAGACCGCGGCAGGGTATAGATGGATTGAGCTTACCACTCTGGATAGCAGGATCTTTCTGGAGTATCCAGGCCCACCGATACTTGACAGTATACGGGAATGCAAGTCCTGCAACTGTGACGCCTTTTTACTTGAATATTCTACGTGAGTTTTGAAGTTCAGCCTGTTATCGAGCATTACTCCTAAGCATTTTAGTGCCTCTTTAGACCTTATTTTTTATTTCCCAACCCGAAAATTTACCTAATCCACAGTCTTTCGGCTGGCTATTAGGACAGCCTCGGTCTTGTGGTCAGCCAGCTCTAGGCCGGCAGATTTTAACCAATTTTTGATTTTGTCAACTGCTTCATCTGTGGCAGACTCTATATCGTGGATGTGTGACCACAATAACCAGGGCGATATCATCAGCAAAGACGATTCCTTAACTCGTTGTCGCGGTGTTACTCGCAGGACTCCGTTATACATTATGTTTCACAGGAGTGGTCAAAGGACTGATCCCTGTGGAACTCCCGCAGAACCGTTGTTAACGCCATCGTCGGTCTGTTACCTCGAATTTCTGTTGGTGAAGTAGTTCATGACTATCTTCAGCAGTGTGGTGTATCTATTCTGGTCAGTTCGCCGCATGCATGAACAGTTCGCCGAGTTGAAGGCATTTTTAGCGTCGAGCGTTAGTACTGCGCACTATTTTTTATGGCATCAATGGTAGAAAGCAATTTCTGAAACCGTACTGGTCGTCTGACAGAGCTCCTCTATCCTCTGCCATCGCGATCAGTCTGCCGTATCTAATAAGTTTTCTTTCATTGACTGGTCAAATGAGGACGTATTTCTTGCTTATTTAATGCAGTTCATCTCTTTTTTCAATCTAAATAGAAGAAAATCGTCCTAATTATGGACACCCACATATCTACGAGTATCTCGTTGGAACAAGCAAAAATAATTATGCTATGCTAATGTTCCATCACACACATTATCTCAGAAATGAACATTAGCCGCATTAGCCTGAGGAGAATTATGCATAAAGACCTCTGATTATTCCTTTACAGGGTCCAACTGATTCAGAAATTGAAGCAAAATGACTACCCGCTTCGTTCTCTCTTATTTGTTTGGCCTTTAGAGCAACTTGAAATTAATGTCAATTTTGCTAAAAAAAATATCTTTTTCGGATGAAGCGCATTTTCATCTCGGTGGCTATGTAAACAAGCAAAACTGCCGTGTTTGGGACCCGCACGTAGTCGTAGAGTAGTGACTGTTTGGTGTGGTTTATGGAATGCCGTAGTTTTCATCTTTGAAGACCAAGATAACAACAACTTTGCGGTTGACATGATAACCGATTTTTTTGGCCAAAATCTGAGGAAATGAACTTAGACGTACTTATGGCGCCTCGTGCCGTAAAAGCCGTCTGACAATCGATCTTTTGCGCATTAAGTTCAATAATCCTGTAATCTGTTTTGGTGACCTTGTTTGGCTTCCGCGGAACTGCGATTTGATGCCGTTAGACTTTTTCTATGGGGTAATGTTAAAGGTCGAAGTTATGCTGACAATCCAGAAAAGATTCAGGTGCTTAAGCACAATATTGGTGGATATATTCGTGAAATAGAGCGAAAATATATTGCAAAATTGGGTTGCCAGATGGGCTACTGCCAAGCCAGCCGTGGTAGCTATTTATATGAAATTATTTGCCATAAATAATCAGAAAGTATTCTCACTTCAAAAAAAAGTAGAAAACTTTGATAAAAAAATAATCGAATTTTGTTTATAGCAATTTTAAAAAGAAACCAACAAATGGCCCACCCCTTGTAACCATTCTACTAATGAATGGGTGAACGGCAATCCAGTACGACAAGGCTCAGATAATAGGAAAAAATATATTCTCGAGCATTTTTGACACAAAATATAATTAAAGTATTTGAAGTTGCAAGAATTTATCCTTTAAATGAAAATATTTTTGGGCAGGATGACTACGTTTTATCATATGTAACTGATACCCCTTTAAAACTAGCTTCCGTTGACCTTAGAAGTACTCATACCAATGTGTACTTCGTTATCGACATCTCTAGGAATACCATAAATTCTTTCCGAGAACTCTTCTTTAGCTATTGAAAGACCATCACTTATACAAGAAGTTCCATCGATTGCGTCAAAATCAGGCAGCCAGTTAGAAATAATATCCCCGTCCTTTCCCAAAAGCGGCACCTACTAAAATACAGTAGTGTCTGCTTATAACGAACTCGAAAGGACCGACCAAATTGGTTCGTTATAACCGAAGTTCTTTATAAGTGATATGCTAAAAAAAATCATCAACTTTTGTTTCGAAAATCAAAAAAGAAAAGAAAAAGTGTTCAAACCAATTTTTGAACACATAAAAAACAAGTATTTCATTACAAGTATAGAGCATTATATTTTTATTAATTTTTTATTTGAAAAAGTCAAGAATTTTAGTTTGTTTTGTTTGAGAAGATTTCAATTGGTTTAAAAACAATTCGACGTCTGCAAATCTATTGAAAATTCTTTGGGGAGTGTTTTGTGATTGAAGAAAAGCACGAAGGCCCTCAGCAAAGCGTAACGCGTCAGATATAGGTGCTGGAGCTGCTACAAATTCATCATTCTCACTTGCTTCGACGTCTTCGCACTACCGCTTACAGAATCCACAATTGCATCATCATCCAGAAGTTCTACACTTATAATGTTGTCATCAAAGTGCACATATTCTTCAAAAGCATCGCTTTCGATAACTGTTGTTAATGCGTTTTGAGAACCTATGTCTTCATCGTGGTTAAGTCTCAGCCAGTCAACTAAGGGTATGTCGTCCTGTAAATCGAAATTGTCCTCACTTCTGATGAATCCGCCATGTCAAAAACTATTAAAATGGTTTTTTGTGTAACTTTTTGTCATGCCATATGAATTAAATTTATTGCATCTAGTAGGTTTGGTGTAAAGTTTTCTTCTTTTTTTTCAATTGAATTTATCATTTTCATGAGAAGCAAATGCCGATAATTGCTCTTTAAACTGTGAATGACGCTTTGGTCCATAGGTTGCAGCCTCGAGCTTGTATTAGGAGGCATGAAAACTAACTTAATTGACATCAAATCCTTTACCTCAGGATGTGCCGGTCAGTTATCCACTAGTAATAGAATTTTCCTATCTTTACGACGTAATTCATTGTCCCACTGCCTTAATTCATTTAAAAAAATTTCGGAAGTCATCCAAGCCCTCTGATTATTTTTGTAGTTCACCGGCAATTGTTTGATGTTCTTAAAGCACCTATGACCAGCAGTCTTCTTTTTTTCTGTACCCAACAAATTTGCCACCACCAATACGGTTATACGTTCTTTTGATAGTTTTCCACCAACGCATGTCTCTCCTTTAAAATGCAATGTTCTATTGGGGGTCAGTTTATAGAATAAGCCAGTCTCGTCGCCGTTGAAAATGTCCTCATCCTTAGTGTTTCCCTTAATACTTGGCCATTTGTTTTGCAACCAATCATCGACAATACCCATGTCAACTGCTGCCGCTTCCCCAACAATTTTTCCGGTGCTAATATCATGCCGTTTTTTAAATCTATTTAACCAACTCTTGCTAAGACTGCATTCCTGATTCGTAAATTTCCTACCAAAATCTTCGGCTTTTTTTTTGTAGAATCGCACTACTCACGGTCACATTGTTAGCCCTTTGTTGGCTAAACCATTTCAGCAATCCACTATCCACCTTCTCGTTTGTAGGTTTTCTTACTTTTTTTACCTTTGAATTTGTTGGATTGAAGTGGTCTAGGATCTCCTCCCTTTTCTTCCAAATTGTGCCAACAGTCGATTTACTTAGACTCATTTCCTTGCATATATCGCTTTGCTTTACACCTTGTTGTAAACGCTTTATTAAATCGTATTTGTGTTTCACATTTTCTTTTTTTATTTGATACTAGATCTCCCATTTTACTTAAATGTCCTTTCTCTGTCCAGAATGTAACTCAACTAATTTGTGCTGCCTTTCGTTTGTAAACATATCGTTACTCGGGGAAGTACCGAAAAAGTTATATTGAAGGACAGAATGTTGACGTTTGAGAATGTTGGTACGTATGCAGCTATACAGTTTTCGGGGAAGTCCCGAAAAGTTGGGAAAATCCGAATGACAAATTTTTGGTTCGTTATAATCGGACATTTTCTTTATTTGACGCGCAAAATGCGTTCGTTATATGCGAAAGTTCGCTTTAGGCGGGTTCGCTATATGCGAAATTTTAATTCATTATTCTTATGGGGCATTGATTGGGACTTCATGAAATGGTTCGTTATAACCGAAAGTTCGCTTTAACCGGGTTCGCTATAAACGATTACTACTGTAGTTCGAACCAGTGGTCGACAACTCAGAAGAACTACTTCTTCTTATGTTATGACTGATACGTCTGAAAGGGAAGATTTATTGGCAGATGCAGCTGAAAAAAAAGATTAAATCAGACGGAAAAATCCTGGATACAAGGTCTTCCCCTATATGAGATAAATCTGCGTATCCGATCAAATCCAGAAGTACTTTTGGTTAAAGCCCGGAATTATCAAAATGTAGAATGCGAATGTCTGGAAAATGTTTACAGCACATCTTTAAATACGTAGTGATCTCGTAGGTAGTATGCACTACTACAATGTTTGGTGCGCTGTTTCCAGTTGAAACGTAATAGATGTCTCTATTAATTTAAACTCACTGAGCGTACACTTAACACACTTATTTAACAATTTACATACTCGTATATTTACCCTACTAATGTGATTTATTCTGGCTTAAGAATTTATATTTTTTTTTTTTTATTTCATAAACACGAGTTTCCCTAAAAGGCTATTTGATGGATTCTTCTGCTGCCATTCCAATTTTTGGTTTCTCTGTATCTGTAAGATACAAAATGCTGTTTGGAAATAATCAGAAACTCAAATCACGTTGCCAAAAAATGTTCCAGTCCAGTTGTAGAAATCTCTTCGAAAAATTTGATTTTTTTTTTTCTACCCGCTTATCATCAATATCATCGTAGGTTTTCGTTAGACTCATGTCTGGGATACACACAGACACATATATACTTAGAGAAGGATAGAAATTAATTCAAATTCTTGTGGAATACACGTCTGTTCCGCACAAACAGTGTGTGAAAGTTTCCTTGAAAATCCTCCACAGGATAGGAATAGGACAAAAATAAAAAAAAGAACAGGAGCATGATCTCTGGCAGTGAAATGACCATTTCATGGTATCTTCGATGTTACGAGTATGTTGTTTGTTGGTATAGGTATGTGTATCACAAACTGACTTTGTAAGCCATATTAAGCAACCGACATTTTCACATGTGATTGAATCTGATTGCCGCAGCATAGAAAATTGATATTTTGGAAGAAAAAAAAAAAAAAAACAGCGGTGTGTGTGGTTTTCCGAAAAATTGTGTGACAACTAAGAGACGTGGTGGCTATTTAGGGATCAATAACTTAAAGTATGGCATGAAATTTCCTCTTTAAATGCCACTTCATATGAGTAAGTGTACCCAAAATTAAATCGATGTACTACTCACACCAACAGCTCCAGAGGGTTATATCCTGTGATTGCTTGGCTTTTATTTTTTATAAATGTTCGGTCTTCTTATCGAAATTGGGAACTAGGACCTGGGACTCTAGGTCGAGTCAATGTAGTGGTTAGTTCTAGGCTTCTTAGACTATGACCTCAACTTGGTAGAGCTAATAAAGATTAGGGTTGTATCTTTTTTTTAATTGCACTTTTCACACATTGGATTAATTATCACTCGAACAATTTTACAGAGCTGGCAGCATCATCGATGTACCTATGTATATAGAGAAAAAATTTTGTACTCCGTGCTTTTTTTTTTTTTTTTTTCTGGTTGAGCCAGGGAGGTGAGGAATCTTCTAAAGATATCATTAGCCCATGCTAATGGCATGCACGATTCATATACCTGGCCCTGACAATGAGTTGCCAGCCGATATATGCCTAAACCTCGCCCCCGCACACAGACTTCAACCATTCCCCCGGGGGACTACCGTTAGGTATTACTCGTACTTCGCGGGGTTGGTTAGCAAATCAAGCTATTCGTCTTGTGTCACCTGATACTGAGGCTTCTCCTGCTTCTGTAGCTTTTCTCAGCCTTTCTAATCTCCGCAGCTCATTTTGTATATTTGTTATGCAGTCGCATATTACCGTCCAGTTCTCTTCGGACTGCAACATGTGGTCGAGGAGTAACGTTGGTCTGGGTAAAGTACTTCTCCATGCCGTGAAGCGTCTACAGTAAAACACTGTGTGTTCCGTATCTTCGTCTTCATTAGGGCATTCGGGGCAAGATGGTGAACTGTCGTGTCCAAATCGGTGGAGATACTTGAGGTAGCCACCGTGACCAGACACTAACTGCGTAAGGTTGTAGTTGCAGTCTCCATGTTTACGACTTATCCAGTCTTGGATTGTCGGTATTAGTTTGTGTGTCCATCTGCCTTTCGTTGCATTGTCCCAGCGAGCTTTTGCCACATTGCTCTGATGCTGCCTTTTCTTCAGTTTTTTTTTATCTTGGTATCATTGGCGTCGCGTTGGTTAAAGACTCTTTTGTTATATATCCTCAACGTTTCATCTGCAAGGATATCGATAGGGATCAACCCAGCTATAACAAACGCGGCCTCGCCTGAGATGGTTCGGAAGCCGCTGATTGTCCGTAGCGCGCAGAGTCTGTATGTTGACAATAGTCTTCTTTTGGTCTCCTTCGTCCTTAATGCCTGCCCCCAAACCGAGGCGGCATATAGCAGGACTGATGTAATAACTCTGGAGAGCAGTATCCTTTTTGCGTATCCAGGGCCCCCAATGTTGGGAAGCTGCCTTCTTGGTTAAATAGTCAACAAGTGTTTTGAACCGGAAGTATTTTACGCCTTCATCTGTATTGTATCTCAGCTTCCTGTTGTTAAAATAGTTTGTCACCATACGCAGCAAATAATATGGCGTATCCATCCTCGCAAGTGCTCTTCTAATGCACGACCAGTTCGCAAAGTTAAACGCGTTTTTAACGTCCAACGTTACTACTGTACAGTATTCCTTTGTGCCGTAAAGCCATCTTTCTCCTTCGATGGCACCATTGGCGATATCAACTACTGCTCTTATGGCATCAACAGTAGATCGCATCTTTCTGAAGCCAAACTGGTGGTCTGAGAGGGCTCCTTTCTCGTCTGCCACTGCGAGTAATCTATTGTAGACAATCTTCTCGAGGATCTTTCCCATGGTGTCCAGTAAACATATTGGGCGATAGGACGATGGTTCTCCTGGAGGCTTCTTGCCTTTTGGTAGCAGGACCAAATGCTGCATTTTCCATTTTTCGGGAAAAATTCCTTCTTCGAGGCACTTCTACATCGCCATTATGAAGAGGTCGGGTCTCTTTTTTAGAGCCGCTTTTACTGCCTTATTCGGGATGCCGTCGGGTCCAGGCGCCTTGGTGTCGCCTATCTTGCTACATGCATTTAGTAGCTCCTCCGGAGTAATTGGTGGAATGTCCGCTGGACTGACTTCTCTTAAGATGTTGCACATAGTAGCTGGTATTTGGGGGAAAAGATGTTCTACTATGGATCTCAACATTATTGGACATGTTATTGGTGGGGTCCTATAGCCCTTCAATGTAGTCATTACCATTCTGTAAGTCGAGCAGAGACGTTTGAAACATGCGTTCTTGCTTTTATTGATGGCTCTATTTAAATTGCGTCTTGCCAGTTTAAGAGTATCCAGGCATTGTTGGAAGTCTGGTCTCCTTCTTGATTGCTGGACCCTGCGCCAGGCTTGTAGGCATTTTGCCGAAGTGTCCTTATTTCCTCATTCCACCAGTAGCACGGTGATGCCCTCCTGCTGTTTGTTCTCCTAGGCATGGATGCGTCGCACGCTGTGGTGATGGTGTTTGTAAGGCGATATGCGAGGGTCTCCGCTGTTCCGTTTAGGGTTAGATCACCGTTCAACATCTCTTCGAATGCTTCATTATCGAAAGTTTTGTCATTCCATTTTGGACCCGTGAGTTTTGGGGGTAGGACTGGTTTCTTTTCTTTTATTTCCAGTATTATCACTTGGTGGTCGCTGTGTGAATATTCCTCACTGACCCTCCATTCTATTGTTCTCAAGATGGAGTTTCTCACAAAGGTGATGTTCCAATTCCAACCTTCCGATAAGTATTTGCTCTACCCTTGCTAACGATACCTATCGATAGGGGAGCGAATGTTTCCAGTAGGGCCTGTCCCCTTATGTTGGTGAGTCTACTGCCCCATTCTGTGGCCCACGCACGTACTCCGAGTGAGGAAATTTGATCGTGGAAATCTGAAGTTGAGGCTGTAATGAAACTCCTTAACTGCTGCGATGTTATTAACGTTTTGTTCAAGTTTGGTGATAGATGCTCCTTCGTTCAGTCGACCATATGTACCTTTATATGTATTATACTTGGTTTTGTTCCAACCAAAATTCTGGCCATCCGAATTTCAATTGTTGTAAAAATCTCTTTGATGGCCCATAGGTAGGTTCAGGTGGCTGCCAGCAAAAAGCCAATACACTTAAACCAGTAATAGGTCCATTGTGATACTACATGGGTTTGCGAAGCGGTCTCTAACCTACTCGTTGAACCATTTGGAGCTTCTGATGAAGAGTAGAAGGTTTAGGGACCTATTCAGTTTATTTAGGCCGTTGAAATAGAAGGCTCCTAAGTGGAGTTTCCTTCTTTGGGAGAGAGCTGGGCAGGTGCAAAAAAGTGAAGATAAGTATCCTCCAGAAATCATTTGAGAAGACGCCAAGCCTTGTTGCATGCTTTATTTATTCGTAACGTTGATACGGACCGACTCTACGTCATTTAATTTAATTTGCTATTTTTAGGTCCATTTTGATATATTATTCAATGCCTTCTGCAGCTTTTTTGTTGCTACTTCTACAGTTTCTTTAACAGCAAGTACAGCAGTAGCTACAAATATTGGCACAGATTTTTCTTCACTTTTTGGCAGATTGCTAGTAAATAAAAAATATAATACAGGTCCAAGCACACTGCCTTGTGGTACACCAGCTTCTATTTTTCTCAATGTGGAGTACTTATCTCCTTGTTTGATTCTAAAAAAATTGTTGTAATATATAAGACTCCAGAATTTCTGAAAATTACTTTGCTAAATGCTTTTGCAATTTATGGATCAGTCCTTTGTGCCACACTTTATGGAAAGCTTGTGCTATATCTAGCATTTTCAAATGCTTTTTAAATTTTGTCAGTTATTCTATGCACTGAGTGGTCACTTCTAAAACTTAGGATTAGCGATTTTTCTTCGATTATTTTATGCAGACTTTTAATCAGCATCTTTTCAAATAGTTTGGACAACATAGGCAGAATCGATATGGGGCGGTAGGAGGTGACTTTGACTTGGTATCATAATTACCTTCGCCACTTTCCGAATGTTAGGTGCGTATCTTATTCTGAATGCAGTATTTATAATCTGTGCTTTTTTTGGGAGTTGCTTAAGGATTTCCCCTGATATCAAGTCAAATCCTGGGGCTTTTTTAGTATTGATGCCTTCTGGCATTTCTTTGGCAATTTCTTTCGCTGTTGCCGGTTGAATATGTGTCTCTCCTCTTCGCACAATTCTTGCGTTTCTTGACAGTCTTTATCTTCATATGGTTGGAAGACGCCTTCGAGATACTTAGCAAATAAAATCGCTTTTTCCTGGTCGTAATTTGCCCCCATAACCAGCATGCGGTAAAATACAGTATGCATCTGGGGTATTCACGACGGAAACTGATCCCATATTATCCTATTCAATGCACTTTCAAGGGAATTTTATTAAAATGAATCTTCTGTTTCAAGTGTCTTGCATAATAGCCACAACTTTTTTGTATAATTCCATCAACATCAGGTGCAGTAAAATTCAAAACCTGATGTATTGTTACACTTTTAAGTAAAAAGTAATCTTTCTGCCACTATACGGTATACAATCCCTGATTACATAATGTAACTAGCGGCAACATCTGCATTACAATATCAAAGTCAAGGGGATCCTTTAACAAAAAAAAAAAAAAAAAAGAGAATATGTCCTCAGAACACAAATCTAAAGTGCAATCTCAACCCAACAACCCATAACCCATCTATCGTCCTTTGCAAAAATGTGGATAGCAGGACACTAGTACAAGAGCTCTCCAGCATTGCAACATTTATTCTCATTTCAGAGAAAAAAAAAAACAAATTCTTCTCACTGTCAGTGGACTATGCTGTCACCAGATACAGACAAAAACATTCTCACTCGCATATTTTTTTCGAGAACAAATAAGAATTTTCCATGGCTTGTTTCAGATCCTAGGGGAGAATAAAAAAAAAAAAAAAAAACACAACACAAGAATAGAAAACGTATTTTGGCTTCATGTAACGAAGAATGGCAGCTTAATAAGACTATCAATCTCTGGGGATATATTCGAATAGTTGCAAAGTTTTTTGTATACAAATTATTGAATAACAAAACACACATCGACTAGACAAAGTTTTTTTTGTCATATGTACTCGTATCCACTGCATATGACATAGAAATGAGGATAGCGTATACATTACACAGCGACAGGAAAGCGTTTCAAATAGCTTTTATAAAAATTATTTTCCTATACGCAGTAAAATACTCTTAGGTGTTGTGGATAGCTTTGAAAAAATTCTACACAGGATTTAGAACAAGCTCCTGCTGTGTCCCTGTGGGGGAAACTATTTTTAAATACTCGTACAAATAGAGAATAAATTTCTCATCCAACTGAATGCAGTTGAACGATGAATTTCAATTACTTTTCCAAAATGAGAACATGAAACCATTTGGGTTTTGGGAATGTTTTGCTTTAAGGCGATTTAGGAGTGCTTTGTGTTTGTCTCTGCTTAAACAGATATTTACCTCACATCTGTGTTTTGGACAGGGGATTCCATTTTGTTTCGGTATATTCGTATCTCATCGGATCACATTGAGCAAATATTTTCAGACCCAGAAGAAAATTTAATTTATAGATTTATTGATATTGATTTTGGAAGGGATTAGTTCACCTGAAAGGTCTTTAATTTATTTTATATGCTATTATTACGAGTATGTATTCTCTGCAAAGGAATAATTCTAATTTGATAAACCATTTGCAAGTGTAGGTACATATTTACGAGTACACTCCACATGCCAAGTGGATATCATTTAATTGAATTTTACTCCTTAGTTTAGTTATCTATGAAAACGATGGAACTGAAGATAGAGAAAGTCACATCAAAAGAGCTACATATGTAGAAATTTTCTCAAAAATAGAAGAGGGAATTTCAATTCCGTCAGAGTATGAATTTGTTGTCATTTTATAGAGAAAAAGGAAGGATTTTTGCGGAGGTATTTTATTTAGGGCCCAAGGTCTAGCTTATGGTAGTTATTCATGCTGTGCAACATACAGTACTACGCAGTACAAGCTATAAATTTAAAGCTAAATTAACATAACTAACACGATCCTGGACAGCCTACATAAAGCTCAATTAAACAAGGGCCTCTGTAATTGGATTGCACAGATGCTTCAATCGAGGGTTATATTCTCAATGCTAGGAGATGTAACCATTCGGAGAAGGGTCTGCAGAGGAACCCCCCAAGGCGGAGTTCTATCTCCTTTAATATGGCTCCTCGTAGTGGATGAGATCTTGGTAATACTGAAGGAAAACATCTTCAACGCGACGGCCTATGCCGACGATGTGGTTATCTTGGTGTCAGGAAAATTCCCTCCAGTCCTAAGCGAAAGACTCAATCCCGCATTACAACTAGTGAATAATTGGGTCAGCAGCAAGGGCTCGGAATGAGCCCATCAAAGACGGAGGTAGTTCTTTTCACTAAGAAGAGATCAATTCCTACCTACAGACCCCCATACCTGGGCGTAATTCTAGATTCCAAACTGATCTGGAAGGATAACACTGCCGACCGCATCAAAAAAGCTAGTTTAGCTTTCTATTCTTGCAAAAAGGCATTCAGCAACACGTGGGGCTCTAAACTAGCTGTGGTGTACTGGACCCATTCTCACATATGGTTCACTAGTTTGGTGAATGGTTCTTGAGAAGCAATATCAGCTTTTAAATCTCACCAAAATCCAGAGGGTAGCGTGTATCGGAGTCATGGGGTCAATAAGAAGAACACCAACAGCGGCAATGGAAACCATGTTCAGTTTCATTCCGCTTGATATTTACTGGAGCAGTCTGGCAGCTAAAACCGTTGTAACTGTGGTCATAGAGTCTTTACGGCCATGCCTCGACGGAAACTGTTTTCATGACCCCTACGATAGCATAGAGGAGATTTAACATAAGAATTCCTGACAGAACGCACTGGAGGAACCTGAGAACCATGAAGAAAAGGGAACTGGCGTTTTATACCGACGGTTCTAAGATCGACGTTGGCACGGGAGCCGGAGTTTATTGTGAGGCCCTAGGAATAAACAACTCCTTTAGAATCAGCGATGACTGCAGCGTCTTACCATTGCTAAAATAGTAATACCGTTGGTAAAATGATAACTGTATATATAGATAGCCAGGCAGCCATTAAGGCTCTGGACTCTGCTGTAATTAGATCAAGACTTGTGAGGACCTGCAAATCAGTCTAAAATAGAATATCCAGAGCCAATGCGGTGACCCTCTGCTGGGTTCCAGGGCATATGGATATCGATGGAAATGAAAGGGCTGACGAGCTTGCTAGGAAAGCATTGGCGCTGCACTTATCGCAGGCTCTCCCTTTTGTAGTAACCCCGATCAGTTCCTTACGGAAGAAAATAGAAGATGAAACCACCGATCGACCAAATAGACTATGGGTTCATCTGGAAACATACGCAACGGCCAGGGCGCTATGGCCGGCCTTTAGCTAGGATCAACTTCTCTGGTGAAACTTAGTCGTTATAATACACGGGTCGTTTCTGGAATAATTACTGGTCATTGTGCCATTGGAGTTCACGCGGAGCGACTCGGTGTGCTATATAACGACTATTGTAGAAGTTGCAGAGAAGAAGAAGAAATTGAATCAGTTCGTCACCTGCTGTGTGATTTTCTTGCCCTCTCCGTTACAAGAAGTCACTTTTTCTCGGATTTGGAGGTCTTGGGTAATGTAGAGCTTACGGACCTCCTGAGATTTATATCACTATCTGGGTGGTTCTAACAGCGGACTTTTAACGTTTCCAGGGTTAAACGATTGGGCACAATGGACCCGAATTTGTTGGTCCAAGTGAGCAGTGACTCTATTTGTCACAAGGGACCCATCTACCTAACCTAACCTAATTCAACTTAACTTGAATTAAATCAAAGAAACTTAAAGCTAACTTAGAAACTAAACTAACAAATTAAGGATGAGAGGGAGATGTTAATAAGAATGGTGTTTCGAAATGTAAATTTTTTTTTTTTTTTTTTGCGTTTAGCAATTTATTTCAGTCACTCTTTTCGTGTAGTGTACTTGACTGATGAGGAAGAAGTAGAGGTAGAAACCGGCAAGACTTTGGAAAAGAGATAAATAGATAGATATTGATTTTATTTAAGTACTCATTATATTGTTAAAATTGTTAAAATTAAAACATCTGTTAGCATGAATTTGTCGTCATTCCAAAGTAGATTAATAATTCAATTTCTACAAACAAATCTAACAGGTATGATTTGCACTAATGGTTTTGTTTTAAAAAGTTTTCAATAATTATTCTCTCACGATACGCTAATGCTGTTTTACAGTACCGGAACAGTTTTGTAACATTAACTTCATTCAGTAGGGATACAGTTTTTTCCTCCGCCAAAAAGACACTGCCAAGAACATGCCTCCTCGTTTCCCGCAAAACTGTGCATTTTGATGAATGTCCTCCCTCTCCTCTAGATTACATAAGCTGCAGAATAGGGGTAAAACATTCCTATGAGGTATGAAGTTAAGCTTGGGGAGTATTCCCCGCAGCTTTAGCACTATTGATATATCGTCGACGCTGTATTCATCACGGAAACATTTATACCCCAAATTGTGATTTAAACTGCTGTAAATAGTCCTGTGCAATGAACCAGATGCTTCCTCAATGGACCTTAACCTTTCATATTCATCAACCTTAGAGATAAGCCGATAAAGTTCGAGTTTCCAACTCCTGCTGTCATCGAAAGTGAGTTCCTTCCTACAGGTATGCACTAGGCCCATCCACTCCTTGTACCACCCTGTTTTGCGATGTATAGTTTGGAGAGCTGCTTTTTTTTTGAATCCGATAATTTGGCATAGCAAGTACTTTAATTATATATATATATATTTTTTAACAGGAACGTGGCCACGCCTAAATGGCGTATAGGCACTGCGACCAGAGAGATCTATTGTACCAGAGACCACTATTTAGGGCAGCAGTACTTCAACTTTCCTTATGAAAGCTATAATTACGGCTGCGGAGGAGTTCCTTAAGTATAATGGAGATATTATCTCTTCAAGGAAGAAGCTTCTCCTAATTCTACACAGAGCTTCACACTCACATAGAATGTGTTCTGCAGTTTCGTCCTCTTCTAGGCAGAAGCGGCAAGTGATATCCTCTGAAACTCTCATTTTATTTATGTGGTCGAGTAATTGGCAGTGGCCACTAAGGAAGCTCACGAGCCTTCTTATGTCGTTTCTGCTATATTTTAGTATATCAACTGCCTTTTTTTTGGAAGGGTTGGACAGCTCTTTTAGCTTGTCTGAGGCCTTGGGAGTTATTCCAATGGTCAGCTTAAAGGCAGAACCAGATATTCCGCAAAAGGGTTCAGATCCAATAAACCAGACAGAGGAACCTTTTCTGGCTAGCGTATCTGCAATTTCGTTGCCATCGACGCCTACATGACCCGGTACCCACCACAATTTTACTTTATTGTATCGGGCCAAATTTTGTAAACTGTCGAAGCAGCTTAGAACTGATTTTGATTTTTATAGCCGCACCTTTGATGCCTGAGTGCAAGTTTATATAAGCATAGGTCTCGATAGCGTAAAGTTCGGCCTGGAAAACACTAGGATTCTTTCCAAGTGATTTCGTAATCTTGTCCATATACACCGGCGTCAACTCCTGAATTCATTTTTGATCCATCGGTATACCAAATGATTCCTTTTGGATCAAGCAACGGTCCGCCATTATTCCATATATCACGGTTTCGGATCTCAATCTCAAACCTTCTACCAAAGTAGAGTGATTTGGGAGTAAGTCCGATTATAGTTTCTATGGCTGTTGTGGGACAGGTGTGCATAGTTGCTGTAATTCCGAGGCAAGCTACTTTTTGAAGTTTGCTGATGGTTGTGACTTCCTTGGTTTTCGTCCACCAGATAACGCATGCGTATATAAGGATGGGCCTTACCACCGTGGTATATAACCAGAATATGACCAGTAGTCTCCTTGGTAATTTCATGTTTAATATGGAAGTTTCAGTTAAGTTTCCTGTCCAGGAAAATTCCTAGATATTTTACCTCATCGGAAATACGAATGGTTGTGCCATTTAGAGTCCACTGAACCAATCACTGTTCTTCTTCTTTTAAACGGTACAACGACTACCTTGCTGTCCGAGACTACAAGAAGTGCATTTTGCATGAGTTAGCATACACTGTCTTCATGTTTGTTTTTGATGATGATCATAAGATCATCTGCATAGTCTATAGTTGTAAAGCCTATTCAATAAGTCATCCACCATGAGCTACTATAAGAGAGGCGAGAGGACGTCATTCTGAGGGCAGCCTTTAGCCGCGGAGACCGTCACAGAGACCTCTCCTGAGGAAGATGTTATTATGCGGCTATCGAGCATAGTCCTAACCCAACTGGTAGTAGGTTCGTCAATTCCCCTGCGTTTCATGATACTAGTGATGGATTCATTACCAGTCAAAAGCACCTTCTATGTCCAGGAATGCGCAAAGGGCGATTTATTTGCAGCGGTTGGCTGATCTAATCTCTGTTACGAGATACTGAAAGGCGCCTTCAGTGGATCGAACTTTCCTGTATCCATATTGAATAGAGTGTAGAGGTGTAGTCTTTTCAAGAATACCTCTAATATGATTGTCTAGCAGTCCTCCATGGTTTTCAAGAAAAGCTGATTGGATGGTAGGATTTGGGAAGCTCATTGGGTTTATTACCTACCTTAGGGATAAACACCACATTAACCTCCCGCCAAGTTAGTGGAATGTATCGTAATTTAAAACTTGTTCTAAATAGAGCTACCAAGGTAGGCATGATGTATTCTAGACCTTTTTGAATAAGGGCTGGAAAAACACCATCACTGCCGGGTGCCTTAATGGGTTAAATGAGCCGATTGCCCATTTAATTTTATCTTGACTGAACAGATTTCCAGACAAGCTGTTGATTCTTTTGGAAGTGCCACATGTGGTGCCTTCAGGAGCAGCAAGTGCGTAATCATTTAAAATTTTCGAACCAGGGAAGTGGACTTAGAGCAAAGTTTCCAAGGTTTCCCTTCGACCGTATGTATAGATGCCGTCAGGTTTGATGAGCAATCCCACCCCGTTGGAATGAGCCTTTTGGAGGCGGGCTGCTACTGGAAATGATTCAATGTTATCGCAGTTCTTTCCCCATGCTGTTTTCTTGGATTTCCTCAACTCTATGTTGAATTTAGTCAATGCGGACCTATATTTGTCCCAATTTTTATTGCGATTGTGTTAAAAAGTTTTCTCACCCCTTTTACGGAGTATCCCTAGCTGGTCATTCCACCACGGTACGCTCCGTTTATCTGTATTGTAATTTTTTGGGACTCAGCTACTCCTGAAAGAAGAAATTAGAAAGTCATTCAGTTGACAGGCTCCCACATCAACATCACATTTTGATCTTAAAGATGTGAGCAGCATGTCATCTTTGACCAAATAATGCCCAATTAGTTCTTTTCGGTGCGTAATGCGTAGTATATACACAATTTTGTTTTTATTCTTTATCGTCCTCGGATTCGCATCCTATTCTAACTTTCTATGCATTCAACAATCTATCATTTGATCTTTCACGCATAAAGTATCCTACTTAAAAAAAACTTGTATCTATAAAAGAAGACGTCCAATATTAATCCGAAGATATCGATAAATTTGCTTAGAACCCATTGAATGAATTACTTGCAATTTTCAAGACCTTTCTTGGATCGCTGAAACCACTAGTGTAGTGCCGTGAACCTTATTCAATCTTCACAAATGAAAAGCATTCATGATTCTATCTACGAGTATCTGTTTGTTATTTGTGTGTACATAATTCTCGCTACATGCACACATTTGAATGGATTTTATTTCACATTCCGTTTTAAAGTTTTTATTTTATTCACCTTCCATCTGGCATACTCCACACAGACGTGTCCTTTCGCTTGCGTTCTTCTGAATTCATTTCCGTTTTTATTGCCTCAGATAACTTTTACCATCATACCTCTTGACGTTTTGAATATCCTCCTACACACAGATTCACACAGGCAAACAGGCGCACATCGGAAACTTTTCGATTATAAGAAACATGAGATTTCAAATTCTCATGCACACGGGATGGAACAATTTGAAAAAAAAAGGTGAAAGCCGGATATTGTTTGAATGCTGGACATTTAAAAATGGAACTACATGTGTTTTTTTTTGTTGTGGATATGGCGAGGATTAAATTTTATGATTTATGTTTAATTTATTTGTTCACCCTGTCTCTAATCTATGACGTGTTCTCTTGTCAATTTCAGATCTTCCACGTGACGGTCCACATATCAAGGGTCAACAGTTTCAATATCAGATTGGTGATACGCTTAATTTGAATTGTACATCGGGGAAATCGCATCCTGCATCGCATCTACAGTGGTTTATCAATGACGAACCGGTAAGTGGGTGAATGTTTTCATTCCATTGCTGAAAGTGGGTACAAATTGCATCGTTTCTGAATTCTTTGAGATATCGATTTGACCAACGGGACTGCCCATTCTCATACTGTAGTAAAGTTAAATCGTTTGTTAGATGGTTAGATTCCCTCCGGTCTTAGATTGATGGATGAATCGCTTAAATTTTGTACATGAAGCGTAAAAAGAAGATAAAACCTTTTCGTTTTTAAGGGGAGATGCGTTCATTATTTTGATGGTTAGTTTAATGGGGTCATCGGTTAGCCGTTGGAGAAACGTCTGAGAACACTCGTGAAGTAGAAAAACTTTTAAAGTTGTTTTTTTTTTTTAATGGGATATAAAATATGTAAACTACAATCAGACTATTTAATTTCTTTTTCGTTTAACTAAACAAGTAGGAAACGCAAATATGTTGCATTTTGAACAGATTTCCTTCAATCAATTCAAATAGCAAAGCTCAGCGGTATTGCTGTCAATCTTTTTTTTTTATTTCGAATGCTTTGAATACGGTAATGATTTCAACACTATTGGGAGGTGCTAAACGATTCCTTGAATTCTCATCCCAATTTTGGGACTCGATCCGAGATTCGGTAGGTCTTTGGTAGCAGCAAAGAAGAGAGAGGAACGAGTGTTTACACTAAGGCACTCTTCATTGGATCCTGGGATCAGGGGAGGAATTCTCCGGATGGAATCAAAGGTTGTGTCTGTAGTTACAGATAGGCCGACGAAGGTTGTCTAAGTTGGTACAACATGCAAATGTCAATCTACATCAAGCTCACATCAAGCAGACAACTCTGTTTGACTTTTACTTACATATATACTCTTACAGAGGCCTAGTAGTATCCGACAACATGAACGTGACCTGCATATCAATATCTGAGAGGAAAGAAACAGCAGAAGTCACTCATAATCGAAATTCTAGCCAATACATCAAACCTACTCCACATATCTTCGTTTCATTGCTAGCTTCTGTATATGTTTGTTCGATTAAACTTGGCTTGTCAGATTGAGAAGCCAGTGTAGCATGATACACTCAATATAATATGGCTGAAACTCTCCTTCATGGAAACTCTCCATCAAGTTTTAATGCAACCTTTACCCCTCACCAGATGACGACCAACCTACTTGAACATCTATCTGACAGTAGAAATTATTGTATTTGGTGACTTTGACGTCCACAAGTCACAGCAGGCTGCGATACTAAAACAACTGATGAGGCAGAATGGCAAGCTGAAGCATTTGCCATCAGTAGCATTCTCACCCAGCTCATAGAAGAGCTCACATGATATCCAAACAACCCCAATAATTTTGGAAGCACTCTAGATCTCTTTCTCTCTTTTTCTTGCCAGATACCTTCCCTATTAAAATGCCTGTCCCATTTAAAAATTCGGACCAAGTCCTAATATCAGCAAAATACCCGCCACACTCAGGTCACTACAGACCCATTGTGATACCCATTGGGGGAAAGAGTAAAAGTACCTTGCTTGAGTATACAACCATACTTACTCTTCTTATGGTACAAAACATCCTGTGAATATGATGAAGTTCAAGATGTCATTCATCTGTTAGAGGCCTGGGCAGTGGCAAAGAAACTGGGTTGTATCCTCGTAAACTTCCCCGTCACCGCAACCCCTACACAGATCTTCTTCCGTTACACGTAGCTTTTTCATATGATACCGCAGAGTACTATGCCCCGTAATCACTCTTATAAGGGTACACAACGATTTTTAATTCATTTGCATAAGTCTGTCGATCCTGTCTTTGTCGTAAAGAAGTCATAGCTTCCTAGCGGTGGCACAAGTGTCTAAGTGTTTGCCTCTATTAGAGCTGTATTTCCTGATTCGAGCTTTAGTATGGGAGGCGGAATGTTCACCGAGGGGCTAGATTGGTCAGGGCTTAATGCCGAACCTCTTCTTGCCAGTTTGTCCGCTTTCTCATTCCCTGTGCAGTGTTCCAAGAACCTGTGCAGTGTTCCAAGAATCTTGAGCTCTTCTGAACAGTACTTCACAAGCTTCGATTATTTTTCTGTAGCACTAATTGCTTTTATTCCTGCTTGGCTGTCAACGAAAATGGTGATATCATCTTGTGGTATTGCCCTCATCGCAGTCTCACGGGCGGCTATTGTTACTGCTAGGACCTCCGCCTGGAAAACACTTCTGCGGTTTGCAAGTTGCACTGACCTTTATATACCCAGCGATTCGGAGTAGATACCCTAATCGGGTAAGTGCTTGGGAAAAACGCAACCTTATTTTCTTTTCTTCTCTGACTAATCTTCTCATTCAATCTTCAATTTCAACTTGGTGAACTTTCATAGACAACATGTCAAGGGTCTACTCTGTGTCTTTTATTTCGCCGGAGGAAAGTTTTAACTTGAGCTGAAATTCAGTTGTAGTGCAGTAAACTTGACCTAATTTATTTCTAAGTTGCTGGTGTGGAATAAATAATTTTTATAGTGATTCAGAAAAAAGGCGTTTATAATGCTTTAAACAGATTAAATGTTGTTGCCAATTTGTTACCTTTCTTTGAGACTGAGGGATACTAACTCGGGTGTTCATAGTGGATCCATAGTCGGGAGAAGACCACGGGAACAAGCCATGGTATTTCAGAGTGTCAGTGACATGCAGCTGCTTGAAGCATAACGTCCAAATTATTCTGGACCGATCTGCCTCCAATTTTGAACATCGAGCTTCTGTAAGTCTTCCAAGAGTTGGTCTGTCCTCTTTTTAGTTAACCGTCTGATACAGATCAGGAAATAAACTACCCACCTCTGTTAAAGCAAAGTGGTTGGTCCATTCATGTTACATGGTAAGTAGCACAACCACATTCCTCCACTCCATCAAACACATGGATACAATTTTTTCACCCAAAAAGTAGGTTTAAAGTCGACTTAACTGCAACAAACTGCCCTAGTTTATAGCGGTTTAGTCTGCCTTTAGCTCATTCAAAATCCAACACCAACCGAAATAAGCGCAAATGAATCGTAGCGCCACTGAATTTACCAACTCGAACCTAGTTTGAGTTACTCGAAGACTCTGATGCTGATGGAGGAAACTTTATGCTATGACTCTTCTGAAAATGCTCGGTGCTCTGTTAGAATGGGCAAAGATACAATAGAACCATTCAACACAATTAGATGATGTACTTGTAGACATGGCCATGCAATATTGGGCGACTTTTTCAATACTTCGGTACAAAAATACAAACTGACCGGCTCCGATGGCTCGAATGTTTAGAGAAAATGTAACTATTCTCATCTGTAATAGTCGGGTAACTAAAAAGAGGAGAGACCATGTGGTGGAAAACTTACAGAAGCTTGGTGCTCAAAATTTCAAAAAGGTGACAAGGTTATTGGGCAAAGGAAATACATAAGTAAGTTGAAATTCATTTTGTCTAAGGAAATCTTATTTAATGGACTGGAAAAAAGCCAAGAAATCGATTTGTCCGATTGAGCAACACGAGAAACCAAGAAAGCATTCGATCGAGTTTGACATTGAGCAAACTACGGATTACCGGAACATCTCTACAACTAGATGTCAATTTTCGACCGACCCTGTAAATGCTGGTGTACGGTTAATATAAATGCCTAAATTTTTGACCTCATCTTCAAAAGGAATCAACTGGCCCATAAGATTTAGTGGTGGTAAAGACTGACTATCGATTACACTTTTTGGAATAACTAATGCTTTGGACTTAGTTGGATTTAAGGATAATTTATTTAAGATGGACCATGTATAGATTCGTTCTAAGTCGTCATTTAGCCTTGCAACGCAATCTTCTATTAAACCAATTGGTCTGGATAAATACACCTGGGCATCATCTGCGTACAGGTGAACGGACGCATCAAGGCACACATAAGGCATGTCGTTAATAAAAAGAGAGAACAAAAGCGGACCTAAAATAGATCCTTGCGGTACTCCAGAATGAACAGCCAGAAATTGGGAGTTTCCACAGTCGGTGATGACTTGTTGGTACCTTCCGTTCAAATAGTTGAACATGAGGAGAGCTGATTTTTCGCTAAAATTATATTGATGCTTTAATTTTCCTATTAACCGTCTATGATTGACGCAATCAAGAGCTTTTGAAAAATCCAACAAACACAGAATGGACACATTATTCTTATCAAACTCTTCTCTCAAATCGTCTAAAATCTTAACAATTGCGGTAGTGAAACTATGTCTTGCTCTAAAACCTGATTGATGTGGAGATAACATTTTATTCAAAATTATGTGATCATCGATTTGGTTTTTAATTAATATTTCCAATACTTGGGACAGACACGGTAATATACTAATAGACCTGAAGTCTTCTAGTTGGCTTCTTGAAGTATTTTTAGGCACTGGGACAACTTTGGCATATTTCCAGGCAGTTGGAAATTCTGACCACATGATACATGCGTTTATTATGTGTGTAAGAGTGTAATATATTAAAGGCAGAATGCGCTTTATAAATTTTAAATGTATACCATCAACACCTACAGCATTCGATTTGATTTTAGACAAGGCCTTTATTATATCGCACTCCGACACACACTGAAACTCAAAGCAATTTGAATTATCATTAAGTCCTACTGCGAATTCGACAGCTCCATTACTTGATGAACATGCATTTGTTCCGGCTTTTAAAAAGAAGTTGTTTAATTGATCGGGATCTAGATCGCATCCTGCAGAGAGCGAAGATTTTTCCAGAGAATAGAGCTGGGTTGATTAGAAATAAGCTTTGAAGAGTAATATTCAGCTTTGGCTTTTCGAATTTCCGCCGTGGTTCTATTTCTCTGTGATGTGTAAATCTGCCAGTTGCTTCTACTGCGATTTCGTCGCCATCGCAGATACGATCTATCTCTTTGAACTAGAAGCTTTTTGATATTTTCAAAAAACTAAGGAACGCTTTTGTTAACAACTCTTTTTACTTTAATTGAAACATGCCGCTCAAAAAGTGTCTGAACAATAGATTGAAACATGTTAACTTTATCATCAATTGTGTACGATTGCCAGCAAAGATACCATGGACTATTAAGTACATCGCGAGACAATTCAACCTCATTAATATTGTGGAAATCGCGATAGAAAAATTCAACTGGAGAAGGATCCGTATTAATTTGTATATCAAACGTGACAAATATTAAATCATGATAAGATGGAATACCCGGAACGTATATAATTTTAAAAGCTCTAAATTTGAAGTGAGAACTAAATCTAGAAGGCTTTCCTTACAATGAGGTCGAGAATGAGTTGCCATGGAAACATTAACAATTTCTAAACCAACCATTGAACAGTTACTTTTAAGATGTTGAGATAGATTGTTGTTTAATAACAGATCAAATATTTAAATCACCACATACAAGAATTTTAGAATATTTTGGACTATGGACACTCAGACTTTCAAAAAACGGATTTACACATAAACTTTTGTGGGGATTATATACACAACTAACAAGAATACTATCACTGCAGATGGTGAGTTCGATAAAAATAAATTCTACATCAGAATCTTTTGACGATTCCACGACTTTGCACTTCAAAAACGATCTACAATATATGGCAACACCACCACAACGTTTCGACATTCTATCATTGCGCATAATATAATAACCAGGTATATCAACACACGAATTTGGAATTTCTGGTTTTAACCAACTTTCGGTAATACAAATTATATCAACCAATCCATGTGAAAAACAATCGCGTAACTCGTCCATATGGGTAGATATGCTTTGTACATTTAATTGGCAAATTTTAAAACCATCTACTGATTTTGCAAAGATATTGAGCATAACTCGAGGAATACTGTAATTGTTCACACCACGACGACTCATTTTAACGAAAAATTATAAATATAAAAATAAAAAGCAACACAAATAAATAAATAAAAATTTAAATTGAGTAAATAGAATAAATAAAATAAATGAACAAATAGATACTACAATTGAAGAAATGCCGACTCAAAAATTTAAGAAAATAAAAATAAAAAGTGGCACTGCTATCTTTTCCAGATCAGGAAAGCTCGGAAAGCTGTGAAACGTCGCTCTTTGATTTTACAGCAGCAATTTTACCGATGCGTCGAAGTTTTAAATACTCACGCAAAATTGCATTGTTTTTAGGAGTCTGACTTTCATTGATGTATACAGCATCATTAGATGTGAACCCTTCGATCTGTGAAAGTTGAACTCCATTATTCGCCCGGTACGCTGATAGAAATGCACGCTGCTCCGCATGACAAGAGAGTCGTACAATGATTTTTTATTTTTTTTATAATTTGCACGTGTGAAAGGGGTTATGACTACCCTTATACTAATTTTAGGACACGGGCGTTTTTGTGGAAAGGGGAAGAGACAGAAACAAAGACAGATTGGTGTAGTTGGTTTGAAACTCAGCTGGTATTAAGTTTCAGGTGGCTGTCCAGATAACTGGGGAGTTGTTTGTTTTTGCTTTTGTCATTGCTCATGATTCACAGTATTTTTTTTGCGTCCTCCTGATGTCATCATCACGATCAAGTTGCATTTTAGTCATATGACCGCCCTACTGCCAGTGTTATGCCTTCGCAGTAGAGTTGACATAAGCTTTCGCAAGTGATCGACTTTTTTATTTATTTCATGCGAAATAAATAGATGATTATTGACATCAGGATTCGAACCGTGAACATGTAGCGTGACAAGCGATGATGTTACCACTACACCATGGCCACCCTGATTGTACCCTGTAGTGTAGAATTTGCAGTTGCAGGTCTTGGCTTGGTTCTGAAGGAGTCAATGTACTGTGAGAGGGGGTGTTTGATGGCGTCAGCAACATTTTGAACGATGACGTTCGTATTTTCCTTAGCGGTGTGTGGAATGCCTCTTATGGCCACATCGCTGAGTCTCTGAGAGCGTTGTATATCATCGAGTTGATCTCTTAGATGGTTGTTGTCAGCCCTCAGCGTTGAAATATTGCTATCCATTTCGAGAATTTTATTCTTGATTTCACTTAGCACTTCAGTCATCTTCGAGGTGATATGATCCTCCGCTTCTTTTATGAGAATCTGCATCTGTTTAACAATGTTTTTCTCCATAGATGCAAAATCATCAGTAGAAATGCCACTAGACGGTTTTCCAGCATAGCGGGTGTTAGGCCTATTGCTTGGAGTGCCTTTACCACTGTTAGACATAGTTGAGAAGCGAAGTGAGAAAAAACTTGCGGAGACGAGGAAAAGTCAATGTCACTTACGAAAGCGAAATTAAATAATTTAAAATAGCAAGAAGTTAAAACAATTTCAACGTTTAGGCATTAAACACACTAAACAACTAATTAAACTTAAACGAGTTAATTTTATTAGTTTTAGCAATTAAAAAGCAGTACTACTTATTATTTTTGGATTTTCTGAGAGCAACAAAAAGTATGTCTACTCACTAGATACCATTTGTTACACTGATCACATCGTCAGAGATGTGAAAGGATTAACTGACTAAATGAAGACCTGCAGAAAATCTTGCAGTTGGGAAAGGCAAACTTAGTGGACTTAATGCAAAATAAAGTCCAATTCACCGTCTTTTCTGTACTACAGCTTCAAATGGGTGAACAAATTGTTGCTTATGAAGCTCCACCCCAAATCATTCCCTTCATATAGCGATGAACAGTTCACGTAAAAATTTATCACGCCAATCGTTGGCTCCTCGAGGGCTGCTAACAGAACTGTGCCGGTAGTATAGATACTACCATGGGCAGATGTTCTGAATAGATTGATTTCTAGAAATGAGTCATTTGAGTGTCCTACTAGGCAAACTCCCAACCTAACCTAGTGTTCTATCATCGACGATCGATGTACTGTAACAATCGAGAGCATTGTTATAACGCCCTTTGGCCCAGTAATGTGAATCTTTTAAACCAATCAGAGAATCATAAAGCAAAAGAAAATATACAATCATTTTATCTTTAGCTCCTTTAATTGCATCCATTCATCAGTGACTCACCTAAATTATGAAGGAAATCCTCTTAAAATTCCAACAGGATTTGTAAAATCATAAATGAGTTCGTATCAGCAGATATTTCTATAGGAATCGTTCGAACAAATTAGCTAGCAAGGAGTCTCCTTCTGGTTCGACCACGCTACACAATAAGTCAGACTTCTTTTGTGAAATAGCAACCGCAGTAAACCCTTAAGTATTGCCCAGAGCTGCAATAATAAAATGAAAACAAAAAATTCACTTAAACTCATTTTTTTCGATTCAAGTTTGTTTCCTGTAGAATCAATTGAATTTCAAGAAAGTTATGATTCAAAATGTTTGCCTATAGCCGAGGCAGCAGTGCTCTTAGCTAGTAAGAAGAGAAGAAGGAATAAAAGGACAACAAACAAACAGAGAAAAAACTAACTAAGGAAGAGTTTTAACTTTAACTTGAGGTAGAAAGAAAATAGTGCACCCCTACCATTTCCTCTTTCTCACATTGCTTTCGCACCACGCTGAAGGAAATTTCAATTATTTTACCAGCACTCTATAAAATAGAGCTCAGAAAAGTTGCTCCTTGTGGTCGATGTATACGAGTAAGAACAACAACAAAATAACAAGTAGCCCACCACATAGTAGAAAAGTTAAAAAATCAACAGGAACAACATTAAAAGAACTAAAAACTTCTGTCCAGACTTGGGCATCTGAGCAATTGCATTTATGGTACTGAATCTGGGTTAAATCTGGGAAACTTTGACTCACATAACACATAGAACAACTAAGCGACTGATTACTTAGAGATTTCCACTTTTCTCTTTCCTCATTTAATCTTAAACCATCCTCTTTGTTATTTCAGATAACAAGTAGGTATAAAGGATCCCTTTGGCAATTGTGAAGCGTGGAAGAAAAAAAAAAACCCCATAACACAGCATAATAGTGTAATCGAAATAAAAACACCCAAAGGGCTTATTGTCGGTAAAGTACCATCAGCTTCACTTGCAGTTCCAACGCT
This sequence comes from Pocota personata, assembly GCA_963082735.1. Taxonomy (NCBI): domain Eukaryota; kingdom Metazoa; phylum Arthropoda; class Insecta; order Diptera; family Syrphidae; genus Pocota; species Pocota personata. The sequence continues at coordinate 243,008,979 of OY720429.1, forward strand.
AAAAGCAGCAGTAGCAGAAAACGAGTTAAGAGTGGCGGCACTAAAGCGGTATGGTGGATCATAAAATATTTAAAGGATAAACGATAAATGGTGCAACGGACAGCTGCAATGTAAACAAAAAAAAAAGAAACTCAAACTAAGGACAAAATGTCCTTGGAGGGAAGCTCATCGCTCTAAGCTAGCTGCTTTCTATTTTTATGTGGTGGCGCCAATAGTGTCGTAGTGCATGCACTTTGTAATGCAACAGCAACAGTTTTACATTGGGTCGAATGTAAAAGTCTGCTTTAGGGAAGAGAATCTTATTTTTTTTTTTATTTTTGCTGCAAAGAGGACTGCTGCAGTTAGTGTGGGATAAAATTATTTTTTTATTGACAAGTTTTGTAGTGATTACATGGACGGTTATCTAATCGGTGGGGATGCTCGAATGGGGAGAACTCTTTTATCGTCACTTTGGCTTTGTAATTCTGTGAGTTATCGTTCATAAGATAGCCAAGTTTGACGGATTACTTTTTCGGTACACTGATGTGCAACCATTGGTAACAAAATTAAGCTTGATAATCTCAAGTACTTTCATTGTGAAGTTTGTCATTGTAAGATAGATGTGAATATCTGAAAACAAGTAAGGGTCCTTTCACACACCCCTGTTTCCGACAAAAACTGACCAGCGAATTCTTCGCAGTGTAGGTAGGTAGGTAGGTGAAGTGGTGGCTCGAAAAAGAACCCAATTAGCGCTAAGTGTACCCTGTTTGTTTGAGTGTGTTATTGGAGATAGGAGGATATAATTAAACCCAGCCCGTGGAATTTAGAGGCTATCTCTCTTAAATCGTCAAAGAAAGGTTTATCTAATGTGCGTTGTCTGGTGCTTGCTAGGGCAGGACAGCTGCAAAGAAAGTGGAAAATAGTTTCCCTCTCGTTGCTGTCTTTATAGCTGCGACAGAAAGTGTTGTGAGGAATGCCAAGCTTGGTCCCCTATAGGCCAATGGCCTGCAATAATGGCTACAATTCTGGCAATATCATGCCTTGATCTGCCTAGTAGCTCGTTTGCTTTAAGTCTATTGTAGCTGATATGGCACAACTGATGAGGTTGTTCTAGCCGAGATTGGCTAGAAAAGTTTACCGGGACTCTGCTTCTTCCATGTCAACCGTCAAAAAGTGGGCAGCTGAATTTAAACGTAGTTGCACGTCCCTCGAAGATGACCCACGTGAAGGACGTCCAAAAACCGCAACCACATCCGAAACCATCGAAAAGTGCATGATATCGTATTGAACGATAGGCGAGTGAAGGTGAGTGAGATAGCTGAGACTGTGTGCATATCGAAAGAGAGGGTGCGTAACATATTGGACAAAAACTTAGGGATGCGAAAGCTCTGCGCAAGATGGGTGCCGCATTTGCTGAATGCCGATCAAAAGTAAATGCGCAAACGATTTTCGCGGCAATCTTTGGACCGATTCAATAGGGATCCGACCGATTTTGTGCGGCGATTTGTCACCATTGATGAGACATGGGTCCATCACTACTCGTAGACGCCAGAAATGAAACAGAAGTCGAAGCAGTGGGTGGAAGCCGGTGGTTCAGCCCCAAAGAAAGCGAAGTCGTTCGCATCTGCTGGAAAGGCAGGGATGCGAAAGGGATCCTGTTAATTGATTACCTTTAGAAAGGCAGAACAATTACAGGCGAATATTACTCCAACCTTCTTGACCAGCTGGATGCCAAAATTCGCGAGAAGAGGGCTGGCTTGAGGAAGAAAAAAAAAATCATTTTTCACCAGGACAATGCACCTGTACACAAGTGTGCGCTGGCGATGGGAAAACTGCGGGATTTGGGGTACGATTTGCTCGGCCAACCCCCTTTTCCAATGAATTGGCACCCTCAGACTTCCATCTGTTCCCAAACTTCAAAAAAAATGTTTCTGGAAAGCGCTTCGCATCCAATGCAGAAGTTGAGAACTTAATTATGTCCTATATCCCCTTGTGGGTCCTAGGCCCTCGACTACGCCTACGCGCCATCGTGTACGGTTTCTGGCAATGTGTCTCAGCTCTCCCCAGCTTTTCCCCAACTGCCGTGCTTCCTTCTCGACTGCTCTGCGCCATGTTCTCCTTGGACCACCAGGTCTTCTACCGTCCTGAGTTAAGGGTTCCATTGCATAGCATGGTTCGCTATGGAACTGTCACCCTTTCGGAGCGGATGATCGCCAATCTGTGAGATACGAGTACATTCTGTTGTTTTTTTTTTCTTGTTTTATTTTTGTAATTTTAAAAAGTCGCGCAAAGTGTATTGTCTTTTGTATTCGTCGTCAATTGCCCGGGTTTTTTTTTTTTTTTTTTTTTTTTTTTTTTTTTTTTTTTTTTTTCTGATGGAGGAGCGTGTGTTAGAGATACGATTGGGCCAGAAAATCCTTAAGATGTTGCGCACGCACCTACTAACGAACGTTTGCAGCTTTCTGGTGATAGCGGTGGTCACTCTCCACGTGCTGCATCCATATAACAGCACGGATTCAACGTTGGAGCGGAACAGTCTTAGCTTGGTGTTCAAACTGATTGCATTGCTTCGCCATATTTTGGACAACATCCCGAACGCGGACTTTGCTTTGGCGATTCTGTTGGCTATATCCAGTTCAGTTCCACCATCGGTCGATGGTCCCAAGATACTGGAAATCCGCTACTCTCTCTTCCCGTTGTCCAGCAATGCATATTTGAGCCGATGAGTTCGGTCCAAGACTGATAATTTTAGGTTTTGCGGTATTAATTTTCAGCCCGACGACGCCAGCCTCCCTCTCCACATCTGCTGTCATTTGGTGGAGGTCCATAATTCTATGAGAGAGTAAGCATACGTCGTCAGCGTGGTCGAGATGTTTAAGTTGGGATGTGAGAGTCCATCGAATTCCTGCGTTTCCCGTCGACAAAGCTGCGCGAAGCACATCGCTAATCACCAATAGGAATAGTATTGGTGAAAGAATGCAGCCTTGTCTTACCTCACTTTGGATCTCAAATCCCTCAGACAACCTTCCTCTGTGCAGAACGTGACATTTGGACCCTTCGTAAGTGGCTTTGACAATAGCAATTAATTTATCAGGAATACCTCTCCTGCGTAAGGCACGCCAAATAAACTCCCTGTTAACACTATCGAACGCCTTCTCAAAATCGATGAACAGCAGGTGAAGTGGCGATCGATATTCAACGCACTGTTCGATGATAATCCGCAGTATGTTGATGTGGTCGACACAGGAGGATCCAGAGCGGAAACCTGCTTGTTCGGCATCGAGTGCGTCTTCGAGATGTTGTTTGATTCGCTACAGGATTTTAGCTATTATCTTAGCTACAACAGGCAGCACGCAAATACCTCTCCAGTTTCCGCACTCCATTAAACTACCTTTCTTAGGAAGCTTGACGATCATTCCCTTTTTCTACTCGTGAGGAAAGCTCTCGGCTTCCCAAGCTCTCTCTATAAGTGGAAGCAGGAGCTCAACCGATGTTGTTGCCGCTGCTCGTAAGAGCTCTGCGGGAATACCGTCAAGTCCGACCGCCTTGTTGGTTTTAAGTGCTTTGATCGCGGTAGTGATCTCATCCTTACTTGGAGGCGTGGTACGTATTCGGGCATTTCTTACCTCGGACACCTCATTCTGATTTGGGAACATATCGCTAGCGAATACACGGTTTAAAACCGTAGCAAAATGCTCCTTCCATCTCTTAAGCTGGTCCTCATCCGAAATAAGCAAGGAACCGTCTAGGCTTTTCACTGGGTGTTGGCTGGAGCTGCGACCATCTGTCAGCTCTTTAGTGATTCTGTAGACGGTCCTAATATCGCACCCCCGTGCAGCATCTTCTGCTTCTGTAGCCAGCGCGTTGATGTAGTTGCGCCTGCCACGTCGCACGCTACGCTGAACTTCTCTCATCTTTATGCGATATAGGGACTCTAGCTCATTACTCCCTGCTGCTGGAGCGGCTGCAATGCGAGCTTTCAGCTGTTTCCGTTCGTCAATCCGTCTCCAGGTATCCTCGGAAAACCACGCCCTATTCCTTTCCTGTGATCGACAGACAATTCTTTCAACACCAGATGTGAAATCATTTTTCACAGCACACCAATGGTCTTGAATGGTTGTGTGCAGTGAGCTGCTGATTGCTTCCACACCTTGCAAAATGTGCTCCCTTAATTGTTGGCGCACTGAGAGATCACTAAGTCTATCGATGTTGAACCTGGGCATTCTTGTATTGTCGAGGGATCTTCGAACGGCAGAAGTGCGCAGTTGAAGAGTAGCTATCATAAGATGGTGATCTCGTACTATCCCCACATCTGCCCCTCGCCTGTTTCGGACGTCCAGGAGACTACTTCTAAGGCGGCAGATGATGGCAAAATGGTCAATTTGATTGGAGGTTGCTTGCCTGTCGTTGGAAACCCAGCTGACTTTGTGGCAGGTGTTGTGCTCAATCATGGTGCCACCTATCACAAGGCGGTTGGCATTGCAGAAATCCACAAACCTTTCGCCATTGTCATTGCGGTTGCCTAGTCCATTCTTCCCGATTACATGTTTGAGCCCTTCGTTGTCGTTGCCTACCTTGGCATTCAAATCCCCCATCACTATGACAATGTCTCCATTTGGTGTTGTATTTAAGACGGCGCTCAAGAGATTGTAGAAGCTCTCCTTCTCGTCCTCAGACGAGACCTCCGTTGGGGCATAACACTGTATGATGGTGATGGATGGAATCTGGCCGACATAATCCTATCACCATACGGTTGCCAGGAAATTAGGCCTTTGCGTGCTGTTGGTGTTAGCAGTAGTCCGACTCTATATTCCCGCGGACTTCCAGATGGTCTTCCGGAATAGAGTAGTACAGTGTTATGCGTTGGGGGCTGGTACTCACCCGCTTCTAACCATCTGATTTCGCTTACCCCCAAAATGTCCAGTCTATATCGCATGAATTCTTTTTCCAATTGAAGGAATCTGGCATTGTGAGGTCCTTCGCTTCCCGAGTCGAGGAGCGTCTTCACATTCCAGAAACCTATCTTTGTCCGGGTACAATAGCCAAAAGTCGTCAACATGTGATCATTCCTTATCCGAGGCATTGTGTCGGTTTCTGTAGCGAGCAGGGTTCGGTAACGCAGGTTGTTGGCCCACGTTAGCTAGTCTAGAATCAAGGCCCTAGACAACCCGCACTTGCAGTTTTAGCCTACATGCATAAGGGTTTATACGTATAGTTACCCGGGGACCACCACTAGGAGGCAAAGCAAGCACTTCATCACGAACTTGATTGTTGCGCTACTGGCCCAAGCCAAGTTTTGAGCAGTCAGTAGTTTCCCGATCAATCGCAATGCAGATCCCCAAAGAAGTTGAGAGGGCCGTAGCTGAATATTTTCACAGCCTTCCAGACTCTCACTTCCGAGAAGGAATACTGATGTTGGAGAAACGCTGGACCAAGTGTGTTGAAGTCAAGGGAGATTATGTAGAAAAATAAAATCATTTTTTAACTGAAAATCGCAGTCTTTCATTGTCAGGCCGAGAACTTTTCACCTTGCCCTCGTACTTAAAATCTAATTTCATGAACTGAGATATAAAAGAATTTTAAATGCAAAAGCCAATGCCAATGCGAATTCGCTACGTGAGCCAAAAAACAAAAAAAAATAATGCATATAGCAAAATTTAAAAAAAAAACCTTCAATTCCGGATACGAGTAGTTCTGGGGGGTGAATTATTTTCTTGGAATTATGAAGTAAACAAGAGTTGCTTGTGCACAATTCCTCTCCATATAATAGCAACGTACGAGTAGCTATGCAATAATATATTTATAGCACACACGCATTCAATGTTGCTATAAAGCTGAGCTGAGCACGTTTCCCTCTGCTCCGGTTACACAATTAGTGGAGGATGTTTTGAGATTTAATTTTACTTCCTTGCAGTATCCGTCATGCAACAAAGTTAATTGAAAGCGTTGTTGTCAAATGTCAACTGTATGTAAAGGAACAATACATACTCGTAAATACATTGTTTTTCCTATACGAGTACCTTTGCTGCTTATATTGAATAAAGCTTGTGTATCTAGATAACCAGAAAATAAGGTTGTAGTTTCCTGCTATTTAATTGAGACATACACTGCTGGCGAAAAGTTGGAAAAACAAAGGATAATAATCATGTAAAATGAACGAGGAACATATATGAAACCAAAATAAGAAGAAAAATATTTCCATTTTGTTACTAGGTTGGGTTAGGTTGAGGTCGGCTAAGAAAGCCAACACATTTACACCAGTAATAATAATAACAGAGGGACCACCCCCTGAACTTACTGCATCACTCGTCAGAAAAATAGAGCAGGAAAAGTGGGATATACTGATGGGATGTGACGCGAACTCCCATCACTTCCAATGGGGCAGTAAAGACATCAACAAACGAGGTGAGTTGTTTTTCGAATTTTTAATCGAACATAACCTGTTAGTAGGTAACAAAGGTAATGAACCAACGTTTGTAGTTAGAAATAGACAAGGGGTTATTGACGTTACAGTCATTAGTAACTCCAAAAGTTTAGAAATAGAGGAATGGAATGTTCTGAAAGAAGAAACCTTCTCCGACCATAGGATGATAGAATTCACCCTAAAAATCAGGAAAGAATTGCCTAAACTATATAGAAACCCTAAAATGAAAGGGAATCTTGTTAGGCTCCCTAAAAGACACGTCTGGCAATTGGACTGACTCCAATGAAAGGACATTAGAAACTCTACTGGGTGCTTATTTTCCAGGATGTATAGTAGTTAGAGATGACATCCCTGGCAGCAGCAGTAGTAGACACGAAATAGCGCCGTCTGAATTGGTTATGGAAGAAAAAATTAAGTGGGCGATATGCTCCTTCTTACCGTACAAATCCCCAGGCACGGACGGAATTTTCCCGATGATGCTACAAATAGCCAAAAAAGACATAACACCGTTTCTAAAGAGACTGTTCCTTGGTAGCATTGAATGGGGTCATGTACCAAAGGTTGTTTGTATCCCCAAAGCAGGTAAAGCTAGTCATACCTGCGCTGGTGACTTTAGACCAATAAGCTTGACATCCTTTATTCTGAAAACCTTTGAAAAACTTATTGATATACACATTCGCAGCAGGCTGAACCCCAGTATCATATCTCCGGCACAGCATGCTTATATGAAAGGTAAAAGTGATGAAACTGCACTTCATAGTGTTGTCAGTGCGATTGAAAAATCATTGAATGATAAAGAGTACACCCTGGCTACATTCATAGACATTGAAGGTGCCTTTAATAATGTCACGGCAGATTCAGTAGAAGGTGCCTTAAAAAACCTGAATATTGAGGTTAGAGTATCCTCAATATTCAGATGAATAGTTTCCATGCTAAGAAATAGGTACATAAACTCAGAACTAGGTGATGCGAGACTAAGAGTATCAGCTGGTAGATGCATTCCGCAAGGAGGTGTTCTCTCTCCTCTACTCTGGGTTATTGTGCTAAATGAAGAACTAATAAAACTTAGATTCAGTGGGGTTACGACCGTAGCATACGCAGACGATGTGGCGTTACTGGCCACAGGTCTGGAGGTCACAGGTAAATTCCTTCCAACCCTAAGCGACTAAATGGAAGGCGACCTTAAGTCAGCAACTGGACTAAAAGAAGTGGACTCGCAATAAATCCACTAAAAGCGGAGCTGACACTATTTACTAACAAGAGGAAAATACCAGAATTCAAAATTTCATCCATTGAAGGCACTCCTCTTAAAATTTCTGATAGAGCTAAATATCTAGGGTTAATACTAGACCAGAAACTAAACTGGGGACTAAACTCAAGGGAGAGAGCAAGGAAAGCTATGATAGCTCTCTATACTTGTAGCAGAATATTTGGAAAACTTGGGGGCCCAAACCAAAAGTCATTTTCTGGATTTACACAGCAGTTGTGAGACCTATACTGACATACGGCAGCCTAGTATGGTGGCTAGCCGCAAGTAAGGGCACAACCCTCAAGATACTAACCAGAGTACAAAGATTGGCGTGCATTGGTGTCACAGGAGCTATGAGAACCACACCAACAGAAGGATTAGAGACCATACTCAATCTATTATCTTTAGATCTATTTGTGCAGAAATCTGCAGCTAGTAGTGCTCTAAGATTAAGCCAATCTGAAGGGCTGAGGTCAAGCCTGCCGGGGCATGCGCAGATTTCACGCAAATATATGGGCGGAGATGTTAGCACAGACTACATAGTGCCCTATTTGAAGCCGTTTTCCAGTTCATTTCTGACTCGAGAGGAATGGGAAACTAATATCCCGCTAAATGACAACTCCATCTCCATCTACACTGATGGATCCAAGATGGACGTGGGAGTAGGTGCAGGGATTTTTTCTGGAAAACTCAATATGAACAAGTCAATTCGGCTTCCAGGCTATAGCAGTGTTTTTCAAGCGGAGCTCTTGGCGGTGGCAACTGCTGCCCGGGATGCTACAACGAAAGCTATACCACCAGATGATATTACATTTTTCATTGACAGCCAGGCAGCGATAAGAGCGATTTCTGCCACACATATAAAATCGAAGCTTGTGCGCTGCTGTCGCGAAGAGCTGCGGGTTCTTGGTACGCAACACAATGTAAAGCTCTGCTGGGTACCCGGACATAATGGCGTTTCGGGAAATGAGAAAGCTGACGAGCTGGCAAGGGAGGGTTCAACTCTAAATCCTGAACGAGCTGACCCGTCAATTAAGACACCACTCTGAAACCTGAACCTAGAAGTTAGAAATAAAATGATTGCCATAGCAAATAGTAGATGGAGATCATTAGAATCCTGTATAATTACAAGAAAACTCTGGCCGCTCTGCGATAAAAATCGTACAGAGCAAATCCTATACTTCAACAGATATATCTTATCTGGTTTAGTGGGGATGATAACTGGACACAACTTTTTACGTTATCACACAAAGAAATTGGGAATTAGCGAAGAAGATATATGTAGAGGCTGTGGCAATGAGGACGTACACGAAGATACACCACACTTCCTTGCCATTGTCCAGGACTCTACCACCTTAGATTCAAAGTACTAGGGAAATATTTCTTCCAAGACTTAGAAGAACTTTCAAACGCATCGGTAAACAAGATTACCAAATTTATAAATGCAAAACCCATAGAGTTCACGAGTGGGGAAGCTTCACTCCTTGGGCATCACAGCGGATCTATACTGATCTAAGTGTGGCGTAGTAACCTAGACCAGTAATAGGTTCATTGTGATATCGCATAGGTTTAGGTAGCGGCCTCTAGCCTACTCATTAAACCATTTGGATGATGAAGCATATAAGGTCCCCAACGTCTATTTTATTCAGGTTATTTAGGTCGTTGAAACAGAGGGCCCCTAAGTGGGGTTTCCTTCTTTGGGAGGGAGCTGGACAGGTGCAGAGAAGGTGAAGAATAGTCTCCTCCTCCTCCTCTTCGTCCATACAGCTTCTGCAGAAATCATTTGCGAAGACGCCAAGCCTTGTTGCATGCTTGCCCATTAGACAGTGTCCAGTAATGACATCAATAATAGCGCTGATAAGCGTTCTATTAGGCCAAACCTGTTTTGTCGCTAGACACGTTGCAACACGCGTCCACCTAGAATTTGTCCTTTCAAAGCATCCAGCTTTACTTTAAGCTTGCATGTAGCGATAGGCATACCCAGTAAACTTTTGTCTGGAGAGATGAGTATTGTAGTTCCGTGCCTGGCAAATTTCTCAGCCTTACAATTTCCTGGAATATCTCTATGCCCTGGTACCCAAATTAGGTGAATATTAAACTACTCCCCCATCTATATAAACCGGCAGTCTAGAGCTGTTATAGAATTTGTTGATTTTGTTACTAACATAAAAGAATTTATTTAAAAAAAGCAAAAAAAAGACAAACCGATTTTTCGTCGAAAACGCCACCTTTACGTTCGATTATTTTTTTTAAGTTCTTGGCATTCTAGTTATCATGGGTCGTTGTCCTGTTGAAATACGAATCCTTCGCCAATTAGTCGTAGTCCAGAGGTCACAGCGTTTTCTTCCAATATTGTTGTGTGTGTCTCCTTATTCATTTTTCTAATCACTCGAGATAGATCTCCCACTCAATTTGAAGAGAAACATCCCAAGTGATTTAACTTCATCAACGGTGAAGAGATTAATTCAAAAATTCAGTTAAACTGGCGCAATTCGTGATCTCAGATACCCTGGTCGTCCTTCAACAAGTCGTTCAACACAAAACATCGAAGCAGTTCGTGAGACAATCCAAGAACATCAAGACAGCACCATAAAAGAAGCTTTTATTTCGACATTTCGAGAAGCTCTCAACAGCGATTTGCATCTTCATGCATACAAAGTGCAATTGACTCAAGAACTGAAGCCTATTGACCACTCACAGCGAAGTTATTTGGAACAACAACAAGTGGATGCTGATTTTTCAAACAAAATCATCTTCAGCGATGAGGCTCATTTTCATCTTGATGGCTTTGTTAATCGTAAAATTGTCGAATTTGGGGTTCAGAAAATCCACGAGTGATTGTTCAGAAACAAATGCATCCACAACGTGCCACTGTTTGGTGCGGATTCTTCTTTGAAAATGCGGTTGGTCAGGCAATAACAGTTAATGGTGCTCGCTATAGCGACATGATAATCCAGTTTGTTGTGCCTAAATTGCAAGATATGGATATGGACGACATGTGGTTTCAACAAGACGGTGCCACGTGCCATATAGCCCGAGAAACAATTCAATTGCTGCATGAGTCATTGGCTGGTTGTGTAACTTTCCGTTTTGGTGATCAGAATTGGCTGCCCAGATCATGCGATTTAACGCCGTTGGACTTTTTTCTTTGGGGTTTTTTGAAGTCTAATATTTATGCCAACTAGCCCACGAACACGAACCTTGTCTTGAAGGAGCAAATTGAGCGCTGTACCAGTATCAACAAAATTCAGCCACATTTATGCAAAACGGTCATGGAAAATTTCAACAAAAAAGTGCTTATGTGCCAGCAAAGCCGTGGAAGCCATTTACCCGATATGCCCTTCCATTCATAACTCTATACTGTATACTTTTTGAATCAATAAAACTTTTACAATTTTTAATTAAAAACCTGCGTTTTTCTATCAAAATTACATCTTGCGTGTATTTTGTGACACCCTTCACCAATTAGTAAATTTTTGAACTCCAGTCCCGTCATTCCTGGTGGTCATTTTCTTGAAGTTCTTGAATTTTGTACGGAAACAAATGCAGATCGCGATGCATAATTTTTCACATAGACGTTGTAGATATTCCAATTTGTTGAGCACGGCGACGAATCGAAGTTTCCGAACTTTAACTGCATCAATGTTTTGTTGTGCACATGCTGTACGATCTGGTCCAGGTATATCACTTAATGTGTAAAGTTTCTCGAAATTGTGGATCATTTTTTGAGGCACTCCACGTCGACCAAAAAAATCACGTAATTTACGCTGTGTTGCAATAATTGATGAACCACTTTGATAAAATATTTTAATCACTAAAATACTTTATTGTGGCGTCAAACTCTCCATGAAGAAAAGGCACTGACAGCTGAACACTATTGCCAACTTTCACATATTGGGTCAATAACTTAATTCGTGCGGTTTGCTAAGAGATGGCGTAACTTATATTATTCCATTGTTATTATTCCATTGGAACATGCGTTGGAAAGCTACTGTCATTGTACGTCATTTCAGTATATGTCATTCATTTGAAGGGTAAACAACAATAATTTTTTTTTCACTCAAATATGTCGAACTTTGTGCCTGAAAAGTGTTTTTGCGGGGAGTTCTTCTTCATTACTTTAATATAAAGAAAACTGCTGCCGAAAGTCATCGTATTTTGGTGGAAGTTTATGGTGAACATGCGCTAGCTGAGCGAATGTGCCAAAAGTGGTTTGCACGATTGGCTTGGAAGACGATGAACGTCCTGGGCAGCCAAAAAAGTTTGAAGATGAAGAACTGGAAGCATTACTCTATGAAGATTGTTGCCAAATACAAGAAGAGCTCGCAGAATCTTTGGGTGTCACTCAAGCAGCCATTTCAAAACGTTTAAAAGCACCTGGATATATTCAAAAGCAAGGAAATTGGGTTCCACATGAACTCAAGCCGAGAGACGTCGAAAGGCGGTTTTGCATGTCCGAAATGCTGCTGGAACGCCACAAAAGGAAGTCATTTTTGCATCGGATTGTTACTGGTGATGAAAAATGGATCCATTACGACAACCCCAAGCGCAAAAAATCATATGTGAAACTCGGCCAACCAGCCAAATCAACGGCAAAGCCGAATATCCATGGCGCGAAGGTAATGCTCTGTATTTGGTGGGATCAGAAGGGTGTGCTGTTTTATGAGCTGCTAAAACTGGGTGAAACCATCAATGGACAACGCTACCGAACACAATTAATCCATTTGAAGAGAGCAGTAGCCGAAAAACGCCCGGAATATGCGACCAGACACGAGGCAATAATTTTCCATCATGGCAACGCTCGGCCCCACGTTGCTATTCCGGTTAAGAACTATTTGGAAAACAGTGGATGGGAAGTTTTACCCCACCCGCCTTATAGCCCAGACCTTGCCCCTTCTGACTACCATTTGTTCCGGTCGATGCAGAACGCCCTCACTGAAATACGGTTCACATCAGAGCAGAATATCAAAAATTGGCTTGATTCATTCTTGGCTGCCAAGCCGGCGCAGTTCTTTTGGGATGGGATCCACAAATTGCCAGAAAAATGGGAAAAAGTCATAGCTTCAGATGGGCAATACCTTGAATAATACTATTGTACATGTTTTTCTTAGAAAAACGTTCAAATTTTGACAAAAAAACCGCACGAATTAAGTTATAAACCCAATAATAAAAACCCATCTCGGTGAAAAATGGCGCCAATTTTAAATAGACCGCAATCCCAAAATACATCCTGTACTTGTATCTAGATATTTTTAATTAAAACTGTCAGTTAAACATCATTATACACGCATACTCACTTCTTTGTGTAAATTAATTAGCTCCTTAAAAAAAAAAAAAAAAACTTAAAATAGAACTAAGTTAACCAGAACGGAAAGTCCTGCATCACTCACCATCTATGTCCATCTAATAATTTTGAAATTGCATTTGAAATATGTACATACATACGTACTAGTGCTTTAACATCACATATACATACGGTAGAAGATAATTCGAACGTGATGCATGCCCATTTATGTTCAACTGAGAAATACAAGGAATCGCATTTTTTATAATCCTCTTTTGCCCTCACGCTACGAACAGTTTCGCTTGCTCATGACACTGCTGACTGCAGAATAGGAAACGCAAAAAAAAAATTCGTTTTTAAAAGCTCAGCAAAATAAAGCCGGGTTGTAAATTTAAATTCTTCCCTACTCTCACTCAGTCATGGAACGTGCTGCATTTTCATCAACTCAGAAACTAATCTATAACCGATGCATAGATACGGAGGCAGCAACGAGATGCACTCTAAGGTATCTGTCTTCGCGTGCTAAAGCGGGTGGCTATGTAGCTACCACAACTTTTGAGCTAATTTAAATTCAGTCTGCGAATGCACAAGCTACCAATCCACCCCTTTGTAACCAACCCGTACGGGCAACTATGGATGTGGCATACAGCAACACTAGCGATGCATGCACGTAAACAGGTCTCATCGGTCGTTCATGCAACCAAGCAGCCCAGGCACGAAGACATCGCGTGAGCTTCTGATGGTTGAACTTCTGGTCTTGGAATCGCTTTCATAAAGGGAACTTTTTATATCGGGATTTCGAATGAAGATGTCTTTCGAAAAGGTTTCAGAGTGAAATGGATCTGTAGTAGGATAAAGGATGCTCTGGTAGATACTGTGCTCCTGTTTCTGTGTTTAATTTAAGAAAAAAAAAAACATATCCGGGCATAGCCTGCAGATTTTCTCTTTCTGCCAGAATAGAATTCTGAAATTTACGTTATCAGATGACCCGGCGAACCGCAAAAGCAACTACCTACTTTTGACTATTTACACTCTCAGACATATACACAGAGCAGTAGGGCAGCTGCTGGTAAGGAGGGTGGGAAATTGCTTTTCCATTATTAAAATAATACGAGTATATAGGAACTTTTAATGAAAAATTGCGGGGATGAGAATAATGTCCTGGTTAGGTTGCGAACTATGGAAGAGAGCTGTGAAGTTGGTTTCGTTAGTTAGTTGGTGCATCCGGCAAATTAATGATAAGACATTTTTATTTGCTTGCCATGGAATGCTAAACAGAGGGGTGATGAACTGTTTGTTTGAAAGGCTACAAATTATTTATAGATGCTGAGTGGGATAAACTACGGGTTAGAAGGAAAACGATTTTGTTTGTTACCTTTCTTGGTATCTATACCAATCGTATTTACCTTTAAGTAAACTTTTGAAAAATCTCTTTCAAGTGTTGAGTATGTGGTAAACTGTCGGCTCATTAATACTTTAAAGAGTGATGTGTGTTATTCGTTAGAAATGTAGTTCTGCCAGTAGACATGTACCACAAACTGTAGTTGTCTTGTTATTCCTTTTCTTGTTCTGCAATTATAATAAAGGTACCGATTGCTTAGCTTAGACAACTAAGACAGTGGTCACAAATCACTATATAGCTATTGGAATTGAGTAATATTAAGCAAAAGCAAATAAAGTACACTAAAGTATAATACGAGTACCTGCTCGCAAGTTAAGCCAAATCATTGCAAAAGAATGTTTAAAAAAAAATTTATACCGATGCATGCCTATGCCTTTACTTTTACAGAAATATCCGTGGAACTAACCGGCTCAAATATAGGGAAACTTTAAAGAAATTGGTTACTTCTGATACTCTAACGTTCCCGAGCAATCCTCAAGAGCTTAATTGTATGGTTGGCCCTCAATAAAGCGTTGTGTTCCTCTTCTCCTTTGGTTAAGGTTAGGGGCTAGAAAAAACCACATTGGTAGATCACTGATCTAGAACCACTTAGAAATACTTGCAGGAAACTTTTCAACAAAGGCAAAAGCACAAGAGATGCATCTGACTGGGACTCGTACAAAGAATCCCTAAAAACATATAAAAAAGAATTGAGGAAAGCATGAAGAATCCTCTGAGGCATCTAGGCTGAGACAAATCCTTTAGTGCCCAGCTGTTTATTAAAAACAGATGGGTCTTGAACAACTTCTAGTGTAAATTTACTAATTGATACACACTTCCCAAGTAATTCCCTAACTGCCAACAATATTGACTCTATCAAGTCAAATACTCAAAAAATGAACCTTTCAAGTCTGATGGCGCAGGACAAACTCCTTTGGGCGCTACATAGCTTCAAACCATACAAATCCGCTGGGCCAGATGGCATAACACCTGCTGAACTACAAATGTCATCTGACATTATCCTGCCAATTCTAAAAAATATATTTCAAAGCTGTCTCGATCTAGTCCATATACCGCATATATGGAGAGAAGTCAATGTGGTATTCATACCCAAAGCTGGTAAATATTCACACGCTAGTCCAAAAGACCTCAGACGTATCATCATTCCTTCTAAGAACACTAGCGTGACTGATTGATATCCATTCAAGTGACAGTATTGACATACAACTACTGTCCGCGGCTCAACATGCATACTGTAATCTAAAGTCAGTCGAAGCAGCATTGCATACGTTAGTCAATAAGATCGAATACTCCATGTATCAGTACAGTACAGTATGGTAGCTATCCTAGATATTGAAGGAGCTTTCAACAACATCTACTCATCTGCGATAACGAAAGCACTGTCAAATCTGAATATAGATAGCTCACTTGGCAAGCTGATCAATTTACTGCTTAATAGTTGGATTATCAAGTCAAAACTGGGTGGGACATCTGCTAGAAGGACGCTCAAGGGGGCGTCCTATCCCCACTTCTTTGGAATTTAGTGGTCAATGGTTGTGATGATATTGCCTATGTGGACGACGTTTGCTATAGCAGTCTCCGGTAAACACCTCACTACCTTAAAAGAGCTCCTACAAAACGCTTTGAATGAACTGTCTAGATGAACACATGTGTGTGATCTAGGAGTGAATCCCCACAAAACCGAACTAGTCCTCTTCTTAAGGAAATATAAAATACCACCTATTGGCCCTCCATCCCTTAATGGAATAATATATGGATCTTATTTTAGATAGGAAACTAAGCTAACTTACTCGTACAGAAAAGAGTAAAGAAAGCCACTATAAAATAGACATTAGGATCCTTCTACGCTTCATCAGAAGCTCCAAATGGTTCAATGAGCAGGCTAGAGGCCGTTTCCCAAACCCATGTGGTATCACAATGGATGTATTACTGGCTTTTTTCTGACTGTGACCTCAACCTAAACTAACCTATGCCTATGCCTAAGTCGACTATTGTTCGGCTATCAATTTTGAGCAAAATTCAAATATGGTAACTAGGAAGTAACTAATAGATAGTTACCAGTGTTGTCGCGATCGTAATACGTAAATGAACTGATAATGTAAAACGCACAATCAAACTTTCAGCCTTCAGACATTTTTGCATCCAGTGTTGCCACTTTTCTAGACTTTCTCTATAAAAGGCAGCATCCTTCAACGAAAACCTCTTTAATCCTAAACCCTAGACTGTCTCATTTCTTAGGCGGAGTATGATCACGTGCTGGAGATTCAAGGTTCGTGCCTATACTAAACTTAGAGAAAAAGAGGGATGATTGGAGGTCAATCACACTCCGTAGGGCATTACGGAGTGTACTTTTGCTGCAATTAAAATCAAAAGTGGCATCATTTGATTTGCGCAGCATTCTTGACATTAGTTCATTGTAACCATAGTTAGTGCGATAAGGAACAGACCTAAGGTTGCGGGGATTAGTATTGAGAGAAATCGTTTGAAACAGTGCCGGACATTCAACGTTGACAGATAATATCTGATGAATGAAAAGAATGTCAGCAACATTACGTCGTTTTTGCAATAACTGAAGACCAATCAGGTTATCAGTTCAAGACAAACCGCGTAAAGCAAGGTGAACGTACAGGCTCATCACGAACATGTGAGTCGTTAGCGGGAGTAGATAAAGGAATGGCATTTATTGATATTAAGCTGAAGAAATTTGTATTATACCAGCTGGAGGAATTATTTAGACCGTCCTGCAGAAGGCGCAAATCAGCGGGAGATGAAATACGTCTAAAGATTTTCATATCAACGGTGTAGACCAGAAGATCGAAGCTACGGATGATACGTTAGGCATCGTTTATTAGATGTAGATATGGCTGCCTTAAGGGACCCCTGAGGTGGCTATGATGAGGCCCCGTACTGAAGATCTAAAATTAACTTTGGTTTTGGTTGGTATCCAAGGGCTTTTAGCTTGAGAAGAAAAACTTGGAGATGAATTTTGTCAAAAGCCTTGCTACAACATCCACTTCCAAAGCGTTCAGTATACTAGACACGAATTTGATTGAGTTGGTGGTTGTCGACCCACCTTCAAGGAATCCGTGTTTCTTTATAGAGCGGATTTGCTTGCAGTGAAAGAACAATGTTCCAAATACGGGCCTATATTTTGCTGACGGAATTGCGAAGCGTTTGCAATAAATTTCTGGAAACTGGGTATTCTGGTCGATGGAGTGCTTCAATTGCCTACTCAATCAAGCTTCACCAACCATGCGTATTTTGTATAAGAAACATCCTGTCCTTGACTTTAATCACTTAACAGTTCGATAATATAACTTGCGTATAGCTTCACGTGCGAACGGTCTTAGTCTATTATTTAGTACATATCTGGCTCCTAAAAATTGTTTGCTACTGGCAAATCGCAGCGGGAAGTTGTTTCGTAGTTGAAGGTATCAAGGTGTTGTGTCCGACGTACCATTGAATGACAGGTTCAAACCGGAAGTCTTGAGGATAAACTACGGTCAGGAAGGCCTAGAGTTACAACTAAACAGGAGGATCGGCTAATACGAGTAGTCACAACAACAAGATTTTAACGGAGTTTTATAGAGCGATGAATCCAAGTTCGAGGTATTTGGCATAAAACGGAGAGTTTTCGTTCGATGCAGCGCTGAACAAAAGATGCTCCATACTGTGTGGGGAGACCATTACACTCCCACTCAAGTGGGGTGGGAGATCTGTCTCGAGTGATTAGAAAAATTAATAAGAAGGCATACAAATCAATATTGGAAGCAAACGCCGTGACCTCTTTACTAAGATTAATTGGTGAAGGATTCGTATTTCAACAGGAAGATGACCCTAATCACACGTCATGATTTCTTCAAGACTACCTGAAACAGTGAATATAAAGAAATCTTACAAATCATGATATGGCCGCCGCAATTACCAGATTTAAACCCTCTGGAGCTGTTGTGGGAGGAACTGCATAGAAGGTTCCGGGATCAATGCCCTTTATCAATCTACATTGTGGAATATACTATTGGATGGCTGGATAATTCAAAAACTGATAGCTAGAATGTCAAGAATTGTAAAAACATTAATCGAATGTAAAGTGGCTTTTTCAATGAAAAATCGGTTTAAGTTATTTTTTTTTTTTTTTTCTTAATAAATTCAATTTTAAGAACGAAATGATTTTACATGATTACACTGGTTAACAAAAAAAATATTTATTTTTTACTCGGATATAAAATTATGTGATATGTAATCGTTGGAGTTTATAGAATGAGGAAAACTATATAAAATAGCCAGGTCACTTGAACCGATAATATTACCGAAAAATATTATGTTTTTTAAAATTTAGTTGTTTTTATGGAAGCATCTGCATTACGTTTATAGGAAGACCTTGGAGTCTCTCTCATAAGCGACCAGCAATAGTCTGCCAACATTTATGGTTCCCATTTTCCTTGGTACCGTTTCCTTGGTACCGTTTCTCTATCGCAGCAATATCTTGGTGGAACCCCTAGCCGTGCTCATCCCATATTTTCTGGAAAGAAATTGAGATGAGAATGCAAAAAATGAATTTTTTAGCATCCTATTTGTGATAAACATCCAGCATTTCTTCACATCATCTGCATAACCAGGAGTCTTATTGTTACCGAGGAAGTTTTCTGTTACTTTCACAAAAGAACACCAGGCATGTTTTTCTAATGAATATAGAATAGGTATGAAAGCTGGATCTTTTATATGCTTTCTAATGTGTGAACCCACAAAAATACCCTCTTAGTGATGGGAACTTTTGATTCAAAAAATTGAAACCAGGTTGGTCTTTCTTCATCACCTTCACAAAGTTTTTAATAAGTCCCAATTTGATATGTAATTGTGGTAGAATAACACGCTGTGGTTGCACCAATGAAGGATTCCTTATATTTTTTTGTCCATAAATAAAATTTGTTCTTCTAGACCAAAGTGCTCCGATCATGCTCTACTATCCCACTCACATAAAAAACAACAAAATTTAGTGTAACCTAGTTGTAGCCCAAGAAGTAGAGCAACAACTTTTAAATCCGCACATATGGACTAGTTATATGTTTTATATTCAATTTTCTCGAATATAAATTTCATAACATCGTAGGCTTCTTTTAAATTCACACCATGCGCTAGAGGTATTGAAGGAAACTTATTTCCATTATGAAGCAATACAGCTTTCACACTAGCCTTTGATGCGTCGATGAATGGCCGCCATTCTTCTGTTTTGTGCTCATAAACTAGTGACAGCATTAAGCCATTAATATCATTACAATACACTAAGTTATCGGCTTTCAAAAAATAAGGAACACATTCACTTTGTCGAGTACGGTACTCTGTAATTTTCACCCCTGGCTTGAGCAGATTCCACTACTTTAACCTTGAGCTCAGTGTTTCAGCCTTTTGTTTTGACAAATTCAAGTCCCTGATGAGGTCATTAAGCTCAATCTGACTGTTGAGATGTGGTGCATCAGAAGAAGTGGGGAGCTCAAATTCGGGATTATCCATGATTTCTTCTGAACAATGGGCCGTATCTATAAAAATTAATTATTTACTAGTAGTAAATGGTCTAAGTAAGTACTAGTACTACTAGTAGAAGCTTATATTTTAAGTATTTACTAGATTTGGTTTCATTCAAGTAAATACTACCAGTTCGTCGAACAATTGGTAGTATATACTTATTTTGTATTATTTCCCAAATGCTTTGCAAAAAATTTGTTTTGAAAACTGTACCGTTAGTTCTTATCGTCATTTACTGTTTCTTTAATCTTTGCTTTGTAAACGATCTCGTTGGAATGTTCAGTTCGTAAAGCATATTCAAAAGAAACAGCCATAACAAGCGAAACCGTTCTTTTGAATAAGTCACAACAACCGTGCATTAAAAAGGAGAAGTCCGAAGTTATACAATTATTTATAAGTGAATATAAGGCTATGACCGGTGTTCAAATAACGGAAAAGCAAATTAGAAAGAGGCTAAATAATTGTAGGACATAGGTTAAGAAGAAGGCAGACCTTAAGAAAACGGGAAATAGAGCTCAAAGAATGGGAAGTAATTTGTTTAGAACTCTTAAATGCTGATGAAAACCCATCTATTTCTTGCATTCCTGGTACGTATTGCTTTATAAAGCTAATTATTATACTTCTACTAACATTGTTTACGTAAAGGTGGTTTAACTGTGGGAGCAAATAATCCCATTCGGATGCAAAAGAAAAAAGGAAGCTGATATATGTATTGTTGCAGATGAAATTGAAGAATTACCGCGAGATTCTCCAGTAACAAAACGTAGAAAATTGAAGTTCAATGAGACTGAGGAGACAAAAAATCTGTCTAATGGAGAACTTCAACGTTTGGTGTTGCTGGAGCAACTAAAGTTAATACGAATGCAGCAGGAGGAAATTAAAAAAAGGATGGAAAATGACAACGAAGAACGGAATTCGTATCCTACTTATAATTCCACCACCACCACTGAAAGTGAATTAACCTTCTTAGATTTATTTTTTTATTGAAATAACATTTTATTTTTCCTCCTCTTCACTTGGCCAAAACATCTTTCAATTATTACTCTCTCTTTTGAATGCAATTTATTGAATGCCTTTCCTTGATTACTTGTTTGATTCTTAAAAGGCGTCATTAACCAAAGTGCAATTCTATA
This sequence comes from Pocota personata, assembly GCA_963082735.1. Taxonomy (NCBI): domain Eukaryota; kingdom Metazoa; phylum Arthropoda; class Insecta; order Diptera; family Syrphidae; genus Pocota; species Pocota personata. Next base: position 243,029,973 of record OY720429.1, read on the forward strand.
CCCTTCATCTCCCAACAAAACGCTGTTAGTGGAATTTCGCATTACAGGTTCAAGAAAACTGTTCCTCCAAATTTTAGAATCGTAAACTGAGCCTGGCCTTTGGTAATCCACACTTGTAAAGCATTCCATTGCATCACATGTTGCTTGAATATTGATGGAGGCATATTCTTTTCGATTAATATATTTTTCTAAATGGAAGTGAGGCTTCATTATTTCTACATGAGTGCAGTCCAAGTCTCCTATACATGATGGGAATCTGTATTTCCTAAGCCAATCATGTTTTCCTTTCAAGTGTTCCTCAGAATTGGAAGGAAACTATATCCAATGAGAGGCTTTATCTGTTATAAGTTTTTCAACAGAATTTACTGTTCTAGAAACAGTACTCTGATGTACGCCAATATCTTCACCAACGCCAACTTGAAACTCAGGATCCTCAACGTATCTTAAAAAGATCCTCATCTTTTCTTGAGGTGATACTGCCCCTCCTCTTGTTTCAGTTTGAATGCCTTAAAATATATGAATTTACGAAACATTCGAGTAAAGTCATACAATAATTATTTACCAATAAAGTATTCACTTAACCACTCTACGATTTCCTTTTAAAATACGTAAAGCATTTTAGAATTAGACTCCATAATCCTTAGCTCCTTGTAAACTTTTCGGAATTAATTCGTAAAAATTCAGCCATTTCGATAAATATAACGACCTGATCGCTTCAAAGTGAGACTCACGACTATAATCCTATTTATTATAGCTCAAGCAGGAAAGTATATACTAGCGAATTTTCAAGTTGCTATTCACCAACTTGAAAAAAGTCAAGTAAATACTACAGAAGTATAAGTACTTACTAGTTTTTATGCAGACGGTATTAAGTATTTACTCGTGAAATTCATCCGAAACTAGTAATTACTTTGTCCCCAAGTAAATGCTTGTTCTCCAGCACTTACTTAAGTTTTATGCATATGAAAATCAAGTATTTACGGCCCAATATGACGAACTTTCAGTGTCCGAAAGGCGTCCGGAAGTTGCCTTTGGAACTGGGAAAAATTCCTGTATGAAGTGCTGGTTTTATTACAGAAGAGTCATCTGCATATTTTATGGAATGCTTTGATTTTCTTACGCAATTTGCCTAATCAAATATATATATTTTCTTAATTTACTCACAGAGAAGCTGATTTAAAATAAGGGTGGCCATGGTGTAGTGGTAACATCATCGCTTGTCATGCTGTTGATTCACGGTTCGAATCCTGATGTCAAGAATCATCTATTTATTCCGCATGAAATAAGTAAAAAAGTCAATCACTTGCGAAAGCTAAGTCAACTCTACTTTGAAGGCATAACACTGGCAGTAGGGTAGTCATATGGATAAAATGCAACTTGATCGTGATGATGACATCAGGAGGACGAAAAAAAATACTGTGAATCATAAGCAACGACAATAATAGCGAAAACAAACAAAATACTCCCCAGTTATCTGGACAAACACCCTTGGAGTTTACAGAAACTTAATACCACCTGAGTTTCAAACTACATCACTCTGTCTTTCTCTCTGTCTCTTCCCCTTTCCATAAAACGCACGTGTTCTAAAAATTAGTATAAGGGTATTCATATCCCCTTTAACATGTGCAAATTATAAAAAAAAAAAATTGACAATTCTATTAGAACTGACCTCGTTCGATAAAGAAGTAAAAGTGTGTGTCGTTGTGTTGCTGTACGTGATCTCAACATTTATGCCTTAAAGATTGTTAAAGTCTATTGTAAGTGTTGTTGAAAAGTTGAATAAATATTAAAAAAAAAAAAAATCTGAGCAAAAGATTATTTTTTCCGTTATCTACTGGTCGAGTACTATGAGAGTCCGAGTGTTATTATTCTACTAAAGGTTTTTTTTTTCCAATATTAGTATTTGTTTTTCCTTCGAATACTGAGGGCGGCGTCAAACTTTTGGCCTGCAGTGTATTTCTACTCCGAAGCAGCCAGTCGCTTGTCCACTGATTTCCATATTCAATATGTTCAATTTAATTTAGATGGAACTTCACTGCTAACTAACTAACTAACTGACTTTATGACAGGAGATGGTTCTACCTTTGCCTACGTGAATGATGCTAGTAAGTTCGAAGTTTTCTTTTTTTTAATTCAAGTATCCATTGTCATTGCCTTCCTTAACATCAAGATCATTTGGGTTTAAATTATCCTAATATCTGCATTAGCAACCTGTTGAATATTCATTATATATCTCAGAACGAAATCAATGCGATTTTTTTTAAACACTTCTGAGATGGGATATTTGAGCAAAGCACGAATAAGTTTTCCTGTACAAGGTGGATTGTGCTCTTGAAACTATTCCCATTATGGTCGACGCTTATAACCCTGATTTTGAACTTTTCAACCAAAGTTCACCGATTTTCTCCGAAATAGATTAATTCGGCCATTAGTGGCAAAAACTTTCGACCAATGTGGTCTGTTTTGACTTCCACGAGGACCATGAACTCATAATTTTCTGTTTTGAAATTAATTGAAAAGTATCCTCAGAATCAACCAAAAGTTACTCTAAAACAGAACTTGTAAATACATTTTGTGGCCGTAACCATACCACTACTACTCGTTCCATGTCAGCTGGAAGGCAACAAAATAAATTAATTTTCCACTTAATTTTCATTAATTATTCGCTTTTCAACTGAAGGATCTCTTTCATAGCCAACACGCAATTACTCGTACAAGCAAATTTCATACGATTCTCGAACATCACTTCACCAAATCGTCAATGTATCTAATTAATAATTTTCAAATAATTGGCATGTGGTTAGCGCATATCTACTCTGGTGTTTGTGTTATTTTGTGTATCGCTGATTAACATCACCATTGACTGGATTTATGCGTCTGTCATGTCCTGCAATTGATATGTCTGACTGTCGAAGCATCCCTTAAAATTATTTGACTCTCTGTCATACTTCTCTAAATCATCTGCCAGAAGCTTGTTTAGTTGACGAAATTCCGGATAACTCATATTTCATTAGTCAAAGTGATGCGACCTATCTCTCTGGATCTGGATCTGGATCTGTGTCTGTCTGCTGTGTTCCGATCAATTAACACGACGCTCTGCTCGTCATTTCTACAAAAGCATAACAAATGGAAAACCTCCAATTTGTCGACGAAGCACAACAATGACAATGACAAGCATAAGGAAGATGACGACACACGACAACATATCCACTTGTTAGTTGACAATGTCAAAATTTTGAATCCAGTTAAATCGTGCCTAGCGATGGCTTTCTTTCGAATCGGAACAGGATGAGATTTTCCTAGAGTTAACGAAACTGTCAGAACAGAATAAGTTGTGGTTTAGAGTTCGGAGAATTCCAACCAGACTATGACATTCCTGAATGTGGTTGCCTTGTGATGGAGATAGAGGAACGCTCGAACACAAACCGCACCAAACCAAAAAAAAAAAAAACATTTCAAAGATTAAATCTGCTAGCACCGTCAGGGATGGAATATTTTGTACAGGTATGCAATGGATAAGTATTCCTCTTTGCCACCCGCAAATGATAAACATGGCGGAGTGAAAAAAGAGGAAGAAAAAACTAAACTAATCCCTATTTTGGTAAAGTGACAGTCGGAGAGGTGTGTTCCTGTGCAGAATGGGAAGATGTCGCTTTATCCTTTTCCGTTGATGGTTTACCCGCTGGATGTTGGTTTTGGCTTGTGTCAACAATGTCAATACGAGTATGTATTTCGGAAACGTGGAAGTTTTAGAGATTAACGTAAATATGTAAGCAAAGCCAAAGAATTTAAACGAATAAGCAGAACAAAAAAAAGTTTTTTTTTTTTTTTTTTTTCACTGCATGCAACACATTCAGGGAAAGCTACTTCTACGAGTATATTTGGTCAGAGGGAAATTATTCTGATTATATGTTTTAGAACTTTTCCTGTACACATGAATCAAAATTGTTCCAACTCATGTTTCATTTGAGATATTTCGGGCATCGTGCGAATTATTTGATTGCAACCAGCACCATTTGCATATACAAGGTGGGAAAAAAGTAATGTCATAATGTGAACTGGCACATGGAAAGTTTATCTGAAGGTGTAAAACTGATGACATTAATTTGAAAAAATGGCTTTCAAGACTTGCAAGGTTTGTGGTTTGTTGTGGTAAACGCGAGATTTCAAAAAGCCCCAAAGGAAGGAGTCTGGCACCGTTAGATCTGGCGATCTGGCCTGACAGTTCAAATCGCCAAAACAGGAGATCACGCCGCCCGGAAATTAGGGATTCAAAATCTCCATTGTTGCCCGAGCTGTGTGAGCGGTTACTCCGTCCTGCTGGAACCAACAATGCTCGAGACCCAATTCAGCAACTTGCGGCAAAAAAAAAACTCGCTTAACATCTGTCTGTAGTGCTCGCCAGTTACGGTTACGGTGGTGCCGTCGGCGTCCTAAAAAAAAACAGAGCATGGGAGCAAGTTAACCTCACTTGACGGTCAGCAGGCAGCAATTGGTGAACGGTCTGCACTTTATAAGGGAACATCTTCAGGTCTTTCACCAAAATTCGACGCAACGAACGTCTGCTGATGCAAAATTGTATGCATCGTTGTCTAGTCGATGTTTGTGGAGTCTCTCGGATGTCATCGCCCACAGCAGTGATATCCTTAGCCGAACGAGCAATACGGTCACTTCTTGGGACATCTCTAGTGGACCCAGTTTGCGCGAGATGCTCAGCCAAACGCTTAACTGTTCGCGCACATGGGGCAAAACGTTGCGTTAAAACAACAGACCGGAAATTTGTAAAATAAGCAGTAACAATAATTCCGCGTTCTTCAGGTGTGTATCGCTCCATTGCTTGTTGTCAACTAATTCTGTCTCTATCTGTATACAACATAAATGTCAAAGCACAATGACATTTGGCGCCATTTGCAAAAATTATGGTACATTCACATTATGACATTACTTTTGCTCCACCTCGTTAGCCATGTTGCTATCTTGTTCTTGAACTAAAAATTTCGATCAAAATTTATATCGTAGAAAGTGTGAAAGTAAATTTCAAGTTATGACAATCAAAGTTTACTTACTTTCTTTACATGGCGTTACAGTCCGGGATGGACTTGGGCCTCAACTAACAAGTGTCTCCAGTTAGCTCGATTTTGTTGGTTGGGGTCAGTTTCCACTTGTTTAAAGACGAGTTGTGGATGGTGGAACGGCCATAATTGTGAATATACATGTATTTACAAATAACCACTCCCAAACTAGCAGCTTTATTTTTTCTTTGTAATTTGCACGTGTCAAAAGGGATATGAATACCTTTATACTAATTTTAGGACACGAACGAGGGGAAGTGACAGAGAGAAAGACAGATTGGTGTAGTGGTATTAAGTTTCAGTGAACTTCAAGGGTGTACTCCACCCTGATAACTGGGGAGTACTTTTGTTTTGCTGTTATTGTCGTTGTTTATGATTCACAGTATTTTTTCCGTCCTCCTGATATCATCATGATCAAGTTGCATTTTCAGCCATATACACACTCTACTGAAGAGTTGACTTAGATTTCGCAATTGATCGACTTTTTTTTTTTATTTCATGCAAAATAAATATATGATTCTTGACATCAGGATTTGAACCGTGAACCAACAGCGTGACAAGCGATGATGTTACCACTACACCACCGCCACTCTCGCTAATATTGGATGAAGTGAAGGACTTTTGTAGTTTGGCTCTGCGGTTTCTTAAGAAAACCACATATACGTACCTGGGTCCAATACCGTCTAGACGAGCAGAGGTTTCCTTAAAATAAACCAAGCAATGGATCCCGTCTACAGCATCTGACCCCAAATAGGTGGCTGCTAACAGCGTTCTCTAATTTTTAATTCCCCCTTATACCCTGCCTCTTTCTCTATCACTGGGTTAATAAACTTCAAAGCACATAGTCTCAAGTGATGCAAAATATAAAAAAAGACTCATAAGAGTTCAGTGCTTTGATGCCAGCTTGGCTGTCTGACATAATTACCGTCAAAAAGATGCTGGAGAGCTTTTTTGGCTTCTGCCAGTGAGTTGGTCCCTATCCGAGCAATTGTCTTCGATTCGCCTGTATACATTTTATGGTGTGATATTTCTGGGTTATATTTTTTTTTTTTATTGAAACGTTATAATTGGTATACATTACTCTGCAACTAGTATAAACTAACGAGCAATTTTTATTTAGTTGAATGAAAGTACTATGTTTACATATATATATGTACATACGTAATTTAAATCATTTTTTTTTAGTTAGATAACAAATATCCAGAAGGGTACGTTTATCTAGAAAAGTTGGTCGCATAACTCGTGTGGTTTAATACGCTTGAGCCTTCGGGTCTGCGCATTGGTGTCACTTGGCCTTGCTGCTTCCTGGTTGATGTGGTGTCTCAGCTTCATGAAGTGCATTCTAGCGTACTTGGAAATTGTCTCCTTCACGGTGTCTATATTAAGGTTGCGTTGTAAGTCCTTATTCCTCACATACCATGGTGCTCTGAAAATGCCTCTAACGACTTTGAATTATGTCAATATTTATTTGGGAAGAACACCCCCATAGCTGAATACCGTACGTCCATACTGGTTTCAATATCTGTTTGTATACTAAAAGTTTATTATGTACTGATAGATGTGATTTTCTACCAATAAGCCAGTTAAGGTTTCTTAATTTGATATTGAGCTCTTCTTTTTCTTTTTTACATGTTCCTTCCATCGTAGCTTGGCATCTAAATTCATTCCTAGATACTTGCCTGTATTAGAGTAGGGAACTTGAAGATCAGAAATAAATATTGACATATGTCTAATTTTTCTATTTGTGAAATCAACATGGACTGATTTTGAGCTATTTAGGTGAATTCTGTTCTTTTTGGTCCAGCTAAGAACTTCATCTACAGCAGTTTGAAGAAATGCAGTTGAATCGTTCTCGTTTTTTGCAACGGTGAGTATAGCTGTGTCATCAGCAAATGTAGCTATTGTCCAATTTGGAGGTGTTGTTTTTAGTAAATAAAAGGTATAGCACTGGACCTAGAATACTCCCTTGTGGGATCCCGGCATTGGTCTCTTTTAGTTGGAAGTAGGAACTACCTTGTTTAATTCTAAAGTATCTATTTGAAAGATACGATTTTAGTACCTCTGTATATTCCTTGGGAAAAAGTAATTTAAGTTTTTCAAGAAGCCCCTCGTGCCGAAAAAAGGATATAACATATAATTTATATTTGCCTTTTTCTTTTTTCTCTTTATGTAATCATTAAGTAATAATTAATATAGTAACAATGAGTTAATAACATTAATAATACTCAAGATGCTGGGCTACTCAAGGCGGTAGGGGTTTCATTCTCTCCGAGCGCCCCTTGCCTCGTTTTTGTTGCCTTTCGTATTATCTACGGATCATTTAAATTTACATGCCTTTATCTACCCAATTCAAGAGGTTTACGCCTTCTTAATCTTCTGACCGAGTAATTCTGGTTTGCAAGTAGTAGGGCCTTAGGGTTTACGTACTCTCGTAGCCGTTTCTCGTGTCTTCTTGCTGCGTTTTTAATTTCATTTTGGACCAACTCCACATTAAGATCCCTCTGGAGGTCGCTGTTTCTTATATACCAGGGAGCGCCTACAATATTCCTGAGTACTTTTTTTTGGAATCGTTGAATGATGTCGATGTTACTTTGTTTGGTGCAACCCCATAGTTGCATTCCATATATCCATAATGGTCTAAACATGCTTGTAAAGTAGGAGCTTGTTGTATATTGATAGTTGGGAATGTCGCCCCATAAGCCAATACATTTTTTTATATCGAATGTCTAGTTCTTCTCTTTTCTTTTTAACGTGCGCTTTTCATCTGAGCTTGGCGTCTAATATCATGCCATAAGGTACTTCTCTACCATTAATATAAACTGGGATATGATTTATCTTTTTGTTTGTAAAGTCGACGTGTACTGACTTTAATTCATTTAATTTGATTCTCAAGGTTGTCAATAGGTATAAAACTGGTCCTAATACGCTGCCTTGAGGAACACCACTTGTATTTATTTCAGTTCAGAAAACGCGTTTTCATGTTTAATTCTGTAGTATCTATTAGAAATATACGAATGCAATATTGTAGAATATTGCTTTGGCAGGCTTTTTTTATGGTGGATTTGTCGGTCTATTATTTCTTATTGGTGAAGTTATTAACTGGTCACATAATCTGTGGGAATTTTCTATTAGCTCAGCAACCAGCACGCAAACTAGGTTAAGCAGTGAGTGCGTGACAGCTACACATGCTCAGTCCACTCTGACATGATTACCCGAAAGTGAATAGTTCTAGTTGACAATTTAATCAAAGCGTGTATTCCACAAAGGTAGTGATGTTCTTTGGCCAAGTCCTGGTGTTGCTTTTATCCCAACAACATTGGGAGTATAAACAATATTAATTATAATTTCCTTAAAATATACAAGAAGGACTATTGTAACAATGATTCAGGTTGCAAAATCTTTGCGTGAAAATAAAAACATGTAACTAAACAACTTCAAATAATGGTCTATTGTACCCCCTGCTAACACCTAGGAGAGGTTTATTCCCTCATTAGAGTTCCCCTCGGTATATACTTCCTTCCGAATTGTGTTCGAGGATCAAACACTCTTAGTTTGCCTTGGCAAGGATAGTTCGCCCTAAAACACCTTCTCTCTAACCCGGTTTTTCTTAGGAATCTGAGAATAAAAAGTAGATTCATGGTTCTGTAGTAGTAGTACTTCAATCTTGTGTGGGTCAATGCCCCGCAAGACTCCAGAAGATGTTCTGGAGTCTCATTGGACTCATTGCAGAATCTGAAAAGGCCTTCATTTGTTATAGTATTTAGTATTTAGTATTTATTATTGATTAAGTAACATCATTTATAATAGACTTTACATCATCTTTAAGCTATAAATGAGATATGTATATATAGGTAATACTAATATTCAAAAATTCATACAATTCAGTGCTAAATGAAAATAAAAATGTATAAGTAGAAAATTTTTATAGTATACAGTATGTAGAAACAAAAAGTTAAAGTACTCGTAATTGTGAAAATGCAAATAAACTAAAATGTGCCAAGTGCCGAAAGAGAGTTTCCCCAAAACCATTCGCATCATAAAGTCTCCTAACGCTGAGAGGAAGTGCATTCCAAAGATGAATAGCATGAACGAAAAATTGACGCTCTGAGTTTTGATAGTGAACACGCGGTTGGATTAAACTTAAAGATCGGCTCGACCGTGAAAGTTTAAGTTTTTCGAATAAATATGGAGGCTGTTTGCTGGTAATAATTTTTTGTAGGTACTTGATTGTGCAGTACTCGAGATATTTATCAAGAGTGCATCCTAATATGTTCTTAGCATATTGTGAAATATGGTCAAAACGTCTCAATCCATAAACATAGCGAGTTATATTGTTATACCTAGTTTCCTTAGATTCTCCCCGACTTACAGTGCCCCGTTAGAAAGCCTGTTAGGATACGTATGTTATTCTTGTTAAGGCAAAAGCACACTTCGAATCTTTTCCAGTTGTAGTGTCCCAGAAGTTTCTTAGCTTGCCTCAGACTTGGAGAATTAATTCAGGTCCTCGCCATGTTTTCTTTATCCATTTTCCTGAATTCTTCGCATATGGTATGAATTTCTATTCCGCAGAATGGAAGGATTCTGCTGCTCTTTGTCTTGCCAAGAAGTCTGCTTCTTCATTGCCCTCTATCCGACGTGGCCGGGTACCCAATAGATGATTACCTTGTTACAACTACCCAATTCATTAAGTTTGTGTAGGCATTTCCATACAAGTTTTAGTTTAATGACATGGGAGCCAAGTGCTGCTTGACCGACGGAACTTTGCTTCCAAAGACGGGATGCTTTCAGATGAATTGCAGTTTTGCCTGCCATGCCTTTTATGTACTCCTGCAAGGAAAGAAGGTAAAGTATTATTTCTAACTCTGCTTGTTGTGTTGATTTCAGTGCTAATGTTACTCCTATATATGCTAGTCTTTATACCTTAGTGAGGTTGTTAAGACAGCAGCTTTTTTCTATTGCACTCCACCAATAGGTGGATGAGTCTAATAATCGATGTATACATCCAGTGGTCCCATTCCCCAGCGTTTGCCGAATTTTTTATTGCATGCTAGATCACACATAGTGCTCTTTTCATACGTTCTTCTATGTTCCGCTTCGACGTAAGCTTTGAGTCTAGAATGGTTACATTAAGCTTTGTTAGGTTGAAATTATTTGTTTTCCTTCTTCTGGTAAATAGGACCAGTTCAGACTCCTCTAAGTTGACCTGTAGTCCATTTGATTCCGCCCATAAGGAAAAATCTTTCAGTGCCGATTCCATAATACCGCTGATTGTTGGTAAATGCTTGCCGCTACCGTCTTATTCCTTGGTATTGTGGAGCCTTAAGAATTTTGTTAACGACAAGAAGCCTAGTAAAATGACTCCTCTCTGTGGAGTAACCCTCGTAACTATTTTCTTTATTGTACACTCGCCTATCTATGAATTAATGAGTCTGCTATTAAATATTATTTCAATCCATTCCGTTACCATTGTCCTAGTTTCTATTTCCTCTAGTGCCGCTTTAATAGATTCTGTTTCCTCCTTTCTATGTCCAGGAATGCAACTACAGTGTATTCTTTATAGTGAAGGTTTTTCTCTATATTTGGTACAACTTCATGTAAAGATGTCTTCACGGATTTACCTTTTAGGTAGGTGTGTTGGGTATTACACATATAGATCAATTAATCTGTCCGTTGTTTATTTATTTTATTTACTTATTCATTCATCTTACAAGTGTATAAACTTATTCTAGACTACTCATACATATACAATAATTTATAATATAACAGTTACAAAAAAAAAAAAAAAAGAAGTTATAGTTATAATATTTATAAGGAGGTCATAATAGCAATTTTACAAATTCTTCTGTTTACATTAAAATCAATCGCATTTTCATACATATTGTAATTAACGCAGGCCATAGATATAGGATCATTCTCCCCATAGTTAGTACTATGTCTAGAAACATAAAAAAAATTGTTCTGCTACGTCGCAGAATACGAGTAGGAGCATAAACGTTAATCATCGAAAGCAAAAGTGGACAATCAATGTGGGCCGTTATGACGTCATGTGCAAAAAGAACCGAGTAGTATATTCTTCTATTAGTAAGAGGTTTTAGATCAATTAGTGCGCACCTAGCTGTGTGTGTTGGCAAACTGCCATTCCAGGACATTTTTCGAAGAGCAAATTTCGTAAACCTTTTTTGAATTTTTTCAATACGAATCTTAGCATTGCAGTAGTAAGGATTCCAGACTACGCAGCAGTATTCTAATATAGAACGTACTAAAGAATTGTAAATGGATTTAGGAGTATATGGGTCTTGAAAATCTTTTGAATTCCGAAACAGAAAGCCCAACATACGATTCGCCTTGCAAACTATATAATCGAAGTGCAATGAAAAAGTTAGTTCAGTATCAAAAATCACTCCTAAGTCTTTTTGATCGGTAACTCGTTTTAGAACCGAGTTCTGAATTCTGTACTCATAGACAATAGGCGATCTTATCCTTTTGAAGCTTATAACCGAGCATTTATTAACGTTGAAGTACAATCCATTTGAACTACACCAGTCATTTACATGGTTAACATCATTTTGCAGTTCTAAAGCATCAGATACAGATAAGTCATCTGGATACAATAGACATTTGGAATAAGAAGCACAAGACGGCAAGTCATTGACGAAGAGCAGAAAGAGAAGAGGACCCAGGGGAACACCCGAGTAATTTAAGATCTCATTAGACAGCACAGATCCTATCTTCACGTACTGCTTACGATTAATCGAATAACTTTGGATCCAACGCAAGATACTAGAGTGAAAACCAAACAATTCAAGCTTCTTAACAAGAACGTTATGTTGCACCCGGTCAAAAGCTTTAGAGAAGTCAGTATATATACAGTCAACTTGAAGGCTTTTTTCCATATTTTAGAGACAATAGTTTGTAAAAATTACTAGATTTGTTGAAGTTGACCTACCGCTTACAAAACCATGTTGATATTCAGAAATCTGGTTGCGCACCGCAGAATATAACTTCTTTTTAACAATGGCTTCAAATATTTTAGGTATTAATTGCAACCTAGCAATAGGTCTATAATTATCGATTATTCTTTTGGACCCCGATTTGTGAATGGGTGTTATATTTTTTTTTTTTTTTTTTATAATTTGCACGTGTGAAAGGGGTTATAATACCCTTATATTAATTTTAGGACACGGGCGTTTTTGAGGAAAGTGGAAGAGACAGAGAGAAAGACAGATTGGTGTAGTTGGTTTGAAACTCAGCTGGTATTAAGTTTCAGTGAACTCCAAGGGTGGCTGTCCAGATAACTGGGGAGTTGTTTGTTTTTGCTTTTGTCATTGCTCATGATTCACAGTATTTTTTTGCGTCCTCCTGATGTCATCATCACGATCAAGTTGCATTTTAGCCATATGACCGCCCTACTGCCAGTGTTATGCCTTCGCAGTAGAGTTGACTAAGCTTTCGCAATTGATCGACTTTTTTTTATTTATTTCAGACGAAATAAATAGATGATTGTTGAGATCAGGATTTGAACCGTGAACCAAGAGCATGACAAGCGTTGATGTTACCACTACATCACTATATGAGTGCTTCCAGCAATCTAAAAATTGACCACACCTCAGAGACATATTAAATAGAATTTTTAAAAGCTGAATCAGACTAAGTCTACAGGCTCTTATAAAAAAGGCGACAAATTATCAGGTGCAACGATTGCACTCGAATAGAGAGACGACAACTCAAGGAGAATTTCATCTTCAGTTAAAGAAAGGAAACCTAAATTTGTTACGGGTTCACTATGAGATGTTGCACTATAATTTATGAACTCGTTAACGAAATTTGATTGAAAAAACGAAGCAAACATATCACAGATATGCTTTAAGTCATCACTGGTGTCTCCGTTATACCAAGTGAATTACGTTTATTATTTATGAATTTCCAGAAACTTTTAGAATCTTTTCTCGATTGAAGAAATATATTGCCTATATACGAATTTCTTTAAAAACTCATACTCCCTTCTTAATTGACAGAACTCACCACGCAGAGATATACTAGATTTACTCTTTTTACACATCTTATTCATAACATTAAACCAGATGGGCTTATTAAAATTTTTCGTACGTTTTACGGGCACAAACGTTGATATTGTAGAATCAATTACGTTTTTAAACATAATAAAAGCTACATTTAAATTGGGGCTATCAAGAATGTTTTGCCAATTAACTGAGCTTAAATAATTATTTATTGCAATATAGTTCGCCTTAACATAATCAAGTTTTACGTTAACATTATATTTATCCGAGTTAGATGGATTTAAAATATTCAAATTGAAAGAAATTTGCAATGCATTATGAAAAATGCTATTATTTAATAATGGAAAATCAGCTTTAGTCACAGAAGCCTCAAGTTCTTCATTTATAAACACTAAATCTAGAATTCTTCCCATGCTATTAGAAACTTCATTTACTAGGTAAAGATTCATAGCCGACAAAGTGTCAATTACTTGAAGTTCATACTCTTTTATAACATTGAATGGAAATACGCGTTTATCTTCTTCCGAAAAAATCCATTTAACTTTAGATAAATTGAAATCACCAAGAACTACGGCATAAGATTTATAATCTAAATTCTTGGCAATACTATAAACATTATTCATATGAGCTTTTTAAATCGCATTATCTGCATACGGGGGAATGTAAGAAACAAAAAAATATATTTGAATTAAGTTCGCATATTCAGAAGTATAAAAATCAACACACATGCAAATTTGTTCAATCAAACCCGAACAATCAGAAAATGCAACTTGTCTACTTTTCTAACATAAACGAACCACCAACAGCACACCGCCTCCTTGAATATGACATCGATCATTCCGGTATATATCAAACTCGTTGGTAAGTAATTCAGCGGAAAATATATTATCAGGTTGACAAGGCAGGAAGAGCAGTTGGTGCAGGTGGAGCATTTGTAGAAGCAGCAACTTCGGAGATGTTAAACTCAGTGTCCGATCCCACAGCAGAGTCGGCAATAGCAGATGATGGGTTAGGCCTGGATTTAACACTTGCGGTAGCAACCAAAGTACGGGGAGTATGCGGACTGTTTATTTTTAGTTGCTTTACGGCAGTGTTAGGCCGCAGGCTGGACACTTTATTATTAGCGGGAATATTTACTTTACCCGCTGATTGAGAGCGAGTTAACACTTGAGATTTCGCCTCAATGGCAGATGAAGATCACGATACTAGTTCCTTTAATTCTAGAATTTCTCTATACAGACTATCAATTTTAGAAAATAGAAAGTCACTGTTAGCAAAACTATGATTGCACTTAGGGCACTGTAATGTATTCATTATGGAAAATTTGAATAGTGTTTAGAATTGAAACAGAGCGAAACATGTCTAATCACAGTGATAGCAGAACAATGACTGAATGTTTTCAAAAGAAAAGAGGAGAGACTAATTTGTGTAAAATCTTTTGCTGTTGAATGGGTAGGTTTTCCTGCCTTGTGGATAAATACCACTTCCACCTCTCTCCAGCTGACCGGTACATATCTTAGCATTAAGCAGTTTGTGAAAACAACCTTAGCCAGTTCATAAGTGGCAGCATTGCATCGACGCAATTCATAAAAGTAATTTTAAGGTATCTTCATTGTTGAATGTAGACCATTTGTAATATTATTTGTATCTTTCCATTGACAAATATAATTTCCGCCCTCAGTTGGGAATAGCAGGCAACAACTTTTTAACTTGACATCTTTTGAAATATGGTATATAAATACGCACTCATTAATGGATCATGAAACAGCTAATAAGTGAACATGGAAAGTTACGTATACGCCCAGTTTCACCCCCGAATTTATTTCAATTTATACAAGCGTATTACTCCTCCGGCAGTACCAGAATCTCCATTATTTAACTTCTCTTCAACTTTAAATAAATTTTTCTTCACAAAGATGCTAGCTATCCCTGCAAGAGGTCAACCTCAAAATTAATATTTAAAACAGAGAAATCTCTTACGCTAGCTCCAACGAGAATGGCACAACAAAATCCTTAAAACTACAGAGATTGTTCCACCATCCTATGCCTTCGGCTTTTGTGTTTTTTTTTCTCTCTACTCGTATCTTCCGTCAAATAGACTAAAAGTGTTTGTAAAAAAAAAAGAAAAAAAATTATAAAAAGCAGACACACAAAAAAAAAAAAAACAGGAACCGGATACACATAGCAAAGTCCAAAATGATACTCAATTTGAGCATCCTTGCGGGCATAAACCCACTCCAATACACAGAGACACACAGTATACCTACAAATATAGCAATATAAAGAGCTTAGGCGGAACGGCCGAAGGTCGAAATTTGATGGAGAAATTTATGCACGGTTGGCTGAGATGAAATTATGCTTGACTGAAAGGATTCCATGTGCTCATCGTTCCGCTGGCAATGTCCTTTCACATGAGTTGAATTCATTTGAGGCATTTGTTGATTTTCTCTCTCTCTCTGAGTACGAATATCTGTGTGCGTCAGTTTACGAGTACGAGTATGCTGGGGAGTGTATTTAGCTTGGCTATGATGTGTTCGACTGGGAAATTCAAAATGCTATCACTCTTGCAATGCATTAGCACAATTTTAGTGTTACGGTTACGGATAAGCGGTCATGCCCTTGTCTCTTCTGGATTTTCGTACCTATACATATGTATGCTGGATGCCGTTGGGCAATCTTCCGATGTCGTTTGAAAATAATTATACGTTTTATTGTTCCTACTCTATATACAGTTATAGTTTCCATTGAAATGTGCACTGACACGAAGCTTAGAGAAAAAAAATGTCCTCTGACTGTCATGGCTCGAAACTGTCAGCTTAGTCATTCAACTCGTGCGGAAATTTAACCTGACGAATTTAGAATTTTAAATCTAATCACTATTTCGCATCCAATAAATTTCCATTCTTCACCCTTTGGCCGGGAGTCGACGTTCGCATTCGCCACATAGTGGTGTCCATCAAGAGAGTTTGCGGTGTATGTGTGTACGAGTATCTATCGAGCATTTCGGGGGGTTTATAAATTTCACCACAAATTCATTTCATTTTTCTTCTAACACATCTCACTTTTTGGGGATGAAATTTGTTTGAATTACAGGTGAAAACCTGGAACTGGGCACCCAGAGTAAGGCAAACACGTTTCATTGACCAATTTTCCAGAACGGAAAGGTAGGAAAAAATAATATTCGTTCTCTCGATACCATCAGTGGATCCCTGGAAAACGTGTTCTATCTTCAATCGGTTGGCTGGTTTGGGGTGATATTGGACAGGCCTACCCATTTCTGTCAGCGTTATCACAGAATATTCAAATGACCAGCGACAGGGATGTTTGACATTTGTCCCCTTGCCAGTTTCAGTTCATGAATGACACTCGGTTAGCGGCCTTAGGGGTGGAGGTGGTACTTGAAGTGATTTGCATAGAAATTGCATAATTTTCCATTGCAGAAACAAGAAAACGATTTAATTAAAATGGTGAATTCTGAAAATTGGCTTATGGCGCAGAGCATTGGGCAATTGTAGCCCATCGAAGGACGAATCGTGTCTAGTGGCAGGCGTAAATTGCTGGAAAATTACACACCGGAGTAAATATTTACCAGAGAGATGGGAAGCGCAATGGGCTCGTGTTCTTAAGGAAGATAAATTATTTGACTCCGAAATTAGAGAGGTGAACACTTTATGACAACGTCTAAAGGTAGGACCTTTGCTGACAATGGTTTGGTACATACCATGAGATAAGAACAAACATCTAGATGGGTTGTTTTTTAATTATGTTTTTTTTCTTTTCATTATAGATGTAGTTGGCATCTCTTCATAGTGGTAGATAATTAAATCACTTTTTACTGGTACCCTGACTAGTCTTTAAGTCTTAGGCTATGCGCATACAAAAGACTGTTGCCACCATAAAGTAGTTCTGTCGTGTCGTGCTTGTGCGCTTCACTTTTTCTGCAAAACAAAATTGTGTACATACGAGGCCAGTATTCGCATGTAACTTGCACTTGTAATACAAAAACTAATACAAACTAAAGGGCACGACTGGGTCGCACATACTTGCTCCATATGTGCTGCTCCTTAAGTAAATTGTTCAGATTTCAAATTTAAGTAAAATCGATAAACATATCCGTGTTTTTGTGAAACCTAGTGGTTTACTAAAACGATGGCCAGCTGGACTTTTTATTTTTTTTTATTTTTTAAAATTGGTACTTGTGCTCGCAGTCATAATGACATTTAGCTATCAACTGTCAAAAAATTACCCAACCGAAGTGGCTATGTTCGTCAAGTATAGTGGCCGTAAAAGAGGTAGCTGGTATTTAAAGTACTTATGAATAAAATTATGGAGTACAATTGAAGGTGATAAATATTTTATTCATGAGACGACTTTTCTGTACATGGCCGTTCAGAAAAGCATTTCCTTAAATGAATTTATGATGAAAAAATGGCATTTCTCAATTGAAAAGGATGTATTTGTTGCTAATTTTTTGCTTTTATTAACAACCTTATTCAACCAGTGCATCAATAATAGTTGCTTCGTCAAGATGTGGAAATTTGCTAAGCTCCTACCGATAGCAAAAAGTATAAGAGACTTCCATCCTATCGCCTTGCTGTCTCATATTGGAAAGATTTTCGAAAGAATTCTATCAGAAAATCTTACTAAATATTGCGGATAATTAAATTCGATCCCAAAAGTGGTCATTCCACTGAACTCGCTTCATTGATTGCCCAAAGTGAATTTATTAATAATATGAGAAAATAAAAAACAACTGCAGGGTTTTTCAATAAGAACATAACAATTTTGTATTTAAATAAAACAAGAAATAATTGAGATATCGAGCTGAAGTATATTCCAGGTGTAGAACACATACTATATTTAAGTATGGAATTCAATCTTGTTCATATGACCACCACGAGCATATTTGCAGCGATCGATTCTTTGGAGCTAATTTTCCACCCTCTTCCACACATATCGGGCGGAACGTTGGCAATTTCGCGTTCGATATTGTTCCTGAGCTCCTCTAACGTTATTGGCTTATTAGCATAAACTAACGATTTAACGTAACCCCATAAAAAGAAATTCATCGGCGTTAAATCGCATGAGCGAGCTATCTATTCGACTGAACGATTTCTCGAGATTACACGATTACCGAACTTCCCCCCTTCAATAGATCAATTGTTTGACCAACTGTGTAGCATGTGGCACCATCTTGTTGGAAACACAACTGATGCCAAGTCCATAAAATTCTAGCCAAAAATAGTCTTCCAACATGGAACGATAGCGAACTCCACTGACCGTAACATGGCTATCATTTTCATTGACGAAAAAATATGGTCTAATCACACCTCCGGCATCAAATCCACACCACACGGTCACTTTTTGTGGATGCAATGGAGTGTCTTGAAACACATGTGGATTTGTTGCTGTAAGCATATTTTGCTTATTGATAAAACTATTGAGCCAAAAATGAACTTCATCGCTGAAGATGATTTTTCGATGAAATTCAGGGTTTTCGACAAACTTTTGCAGTGCCTAATCGGAGAAGTTTCGGCGCTTCAAATGATCAAGAGGCTTCAGTTCTTGTTATAATTTGATCTTGTAAGGGTGTAGGCTAAGTTTCTTAAGCAAAATTCACGGTGCGATACATAAATATTTTGTTCACTTTCAAATGTTTCATCTCACGAACAATAGCTGGTTGTGTTTTTCCAGCCAAAAATAAGGGCAATAACACTATTACGTCTAAATTCCATTATCGATAGAACAAAAACTAAACACGCGATAAAAAAAAAACCTTAGACACGCTTATCAACAATGAAATGAATTAACAACTGTCAAATTTTTAGCGCGCTGTCATTCGTAGTTTGGCAGACACAGCGACATGAAGTTCGTAACAGTTCATGTCAGCCACCCTGTAAATACATAACTCATTCAGCATCCAGCACATTTCCTAGAAATGTATCTTTTTTTGTACCTATATATTTATCAAACAACTCTAAGTAGGCATATCTACGAATGTGTATTCCACTCCAATGCAGGTAAAACTTAAAATACGAGTTTTCACACTTTGCGATCTCAGGATCTTATGTTCTTTGCAAACATTTCATGTGGTATGATATCATAAAATCCTATTCTGTTTAATTTTAAGTATACACTGTGTATAGTGGTTAAGCAATACGAATACAAACTCGTGAAACTTTAATTAAAATTGTTTCAATTTAAACATGAAGCATTTTATATACTGCTCCCGTCTGCTGGTTTTGGTTATTTTCTCTAGCGCTCTGTGGAGAGTCCTTAGAATTTAACTTTGCCTAAAACTGGAAAGAGAAAGAGAGCTTAAAAGTAAAATAAAAAAATAAAAATAATAAGAAAACTCCGGGAAAAAGGTTGAAAATTGGTCTGCCGGAAAGCAAGTTAAATGCCGCACTTGAGTTGCAAAAACGAAGAACAAACCACTAAGCTTCGACTATGACCGACAACGCTAACCACGTTAATGCTTTGCCTGTATCGTCAAAAAGGACACCCCTTGACATAAAGTGCAAACTTTGTTGCCAGGGTTACAACGTAATACGCGAAGTTTAAAACAGCAGCGCCCTTTAACCCTTTAGATGTAGCGTTGTTTGAAGTTTTCAAGAGCTTAATTTTAAATGTCCTTCAGGAGAGTACACTTCAGTTTCTCTCACCTCACAGTCTAGGTCCATATTCCATTTTTTATGGTGCGTAATAAATTGAATGTTTTCTGTACACGGTTTAATTGTTTTTGTTTTATTGATATTTTCAGCTGATACATTCGAGTTCCTTGGTGCGGTATAATGATACTGTGCATAGGCACGGCTTGATCACATCTACACTAGGACTGCAGCTGACAGTTGATGGCCGACACTTTCACGATGGTGCGATGCGTGTAAAGTGTTTGGCCAGTATATCACCGGTTCTCTGGAAAGGAGGCAAGGAGAGCGTGCTGCAGCGCCGACCCGGTGTTATAGATAATAGAGAGGCAATGTTATTAGGTGAGTTGGAACTTTTTGATATACATATGTGTAGATACTTTTGGTTGTATATTTTTTTTAAACAGATATTTAAATATGACAAAGTTGAAAGCTAAACTTCTTATTCAAATAAAAGTATCTAGGGACTCATTTCATCAGTTTGGATTGGATTTTATCCTGACCTCATTCCAAATCAATCGGTTACTAAATATTTTTACCGAAATATATTCTTTAATACTTCTTCAAATAAGTATCTCCCATCAGAATCTCAATTAGAATCTAAATAATTCTGATAAAGGTAGAATTGGCTTAGCTAAAACAGAATGTAATATCTGGCCATGATATTAGCAACTCGAAAGACCCTTTCGATCATCGTTAATTTAGTAAGTTGATAGAAGAATAATTCGAAATTTACCTATACTAGGTTTCGGAGTACAAGCTGAATATCCGAAGGAGCCATAGGGCTCAGCTGATGATCTCAGTAGGCATGGTTTACAGGAGAAGGAAATCATCACTCAAAAGAGGCCTTAGTCTCTTGTAAAGCTTTTCATACAAGCTAGCCTGGTCACCGAGATAATCGAAGACAACCTTTTTCAAATTAGCTTTCGTTAAGGAAGTTGTCTCCTCTTATCCCTCATTTCTACTGCTCTAGCACGCATTTTTAGACGTAAAGCCTACTTACGTACTTGTTAGTGAGGCTGTGTTCCGGACATTTTGCTTCGGTTCAATCAGACGCAGCTAAACCGATTTCTAAATTAACTGGTTGAACCCTAACCAGGTATTTTTTAGTAGCCACCTAACTGATAATGATACAATTGGAGTTTTCAATTTAAATCTATACACAAATACATAATAAAATGATAACTACTGTCGCGTCTGTGCGCGCATCACGCAAAAACTACTGGACAGATCTTAATAAAACTTTACCGTTCTACACCGTAGAGGGTTACTCATTATCATCCATTAAAATTATCAGGATATTGCTCATGGAGGTTAAGATATTAAAGATTTTTTTTTTTTAAATTAGTTTCTTAGGAAAATCTATAATTTCTGCAGTTAACGGCAGTCGGTGGAATGAAGGTATTTACTGCTGCTGTAACCATAGCATTTTGTGGCATTAATGGACATCAATGTTAAGAAGAATTTAAAATCCCCGTTGCTGCTTCAAGGCTGAGCAGTAACGATGACATCAACTGTGCGTGCTCTCTTGCTACTGAGAAGAGGGGCAAGCGACGAGGTGCGCATGCGCCTTCCTGCCTGAATGTTTGTCCCATCATCGATTATAAACACCTCAATAAATTTTGATAAATTTTTGTTCACATATACACTTTATATTGAACTCAGTCTACTTTTGGACATAGCCCCATAGTTTAATATATCCCCATCTCAAACGAGTAGAATAGAGAACCACTTTAAAGAGCGGAGCTTAACGTTTTGTTTTACCAACAACTTGGTCGACTTTTAAACTCTATTCACCACACTCAATGGTATGCTAGGGGGTTCAGCTATCATACACTTTTTACACTTTGTGCTAAAAAACTTTTTAATAATAAAATCTACACAAGCAAGACGTCGGGCAGCAGCTAGTTTGAAATAAAATACAATTTTGAGACATTGACATTAAACATGAAAAGTGATATCGGCCAAATAGACTCGCACCTTCCAATCACATTTTTCAACACATTCTGCAGCATGCCATCTGGAATATCTGCAATTGCCTTGCGTATTTTGTCTTTCAATGTTGTTGATTTGGTAGCGTTCACCCGGTCCTTCAAGTCCAAGAGAAAGAAGTCGGGGGCTGTTAAATGTGGTAATAACGGCGGCCAATTGATATCCCAAAATGGACATGACCCTGCCTGAAAATGCCCATTTCACAATTTCCATTGTTAATCTGGCTGTATGGCAAGTAGCACTACATGTTTCGGAGACAAAGCCGTTTTGTAAGATGGCACGATATCGATCGCCAGTAACAGTTTCGTTGTCGTCATTTTAAAAACAAATCGTCCAATTATCCCATCAGCCCAGATCGTATACTAAAGAGTCACTCTACGAGGCTGAAGAGGTCGTTCGTGAATTGCTCGTGAGTTTTCTGCTCCCCATATCCGGCTATTCTGCTTATTTACAGCTTCATTCAAATCAAAATGCACCTCGTCACTCATAATTAATTTTTGAAAAAAATCGGGGTTATCTCGCATCCTGCACTCCAGTCCCATCAGTAATCATTTTCTTGAAGTTCTTGAGTCACTTGAATTTCGTATGAAAAGAAATGCAGGTCGCGATGCATCACTGTCCTCACAGACGTTGGAGAAATTCCTAATTTGTTGAGCACGAGGACTAATAGAAGTTATGTTTTGTAAGCTGTATGACGTAGTCCAGGCTTCGGTAAATCACTAACTGTGTAAAGGTTCTCGAAATTGTGGATAATTTTTTGAATAGAACTCTTTACAGGCACTCTACGTCAACCAGAAAAATAATGTACTTTACGCAGTGTTACAATAATTGATGAACCATTTTGATAAAATGTTTTATTCACTAAAACACGTTGTTGTGGCGTCGAACTCCATGAAGAAATGGCACTGACAGCTGAACACTATTGCCAACTTTCACATAATAAAACCATTTCTGTGAGAAAAAAAACTACCTGTGTATGCACTCGTCTACAAATGTTAATTATAAAACTAAAAACGAAAAATACATACACATAGTCAACTTAACTTTATTAAATGTTTGCTTTTAAAGGCTGAATTTTAAATTTAGAAATATTTTTGTTTTCTTTGTAATAAATGGAGGAAAATATCTACCTAAGGGTGGTATACTTGTGTATCCTTCGCTCACAAGTGAGATTGAATGGAAAGTACTTTTGCATTTTGAATTGTAAGATGAAAACTGCAAGAAGTGTTTCATGCTCTGAATGCATAAGCAACATCACGGAAAGGTGGAACATGCAGAAGGATACGAGTGTCAGGAGGTTATATGTAGCTTCAATCACACAAAAATGCGATGCATTGCATTGCATGCTGCGAATAGTTTAAGTTAAAACTCTTGAATCTGCTTTAAATATTTTTTTTTATTTGAATGTCTTTAATGCTGATCGGAGTGAATATGTATTATAACTTTGAGGGTACATGAATAATTTTAGTTTAGACAATGTTATCATTTTGTTAGATATTTGCAAACAGGATAGTCTATTGTTTTTTGTGCAGAGAGATAGGTGAACTATTTCTGGCTTGAAATGCCCATAATACCAGGTTAGAACCAAACTTTTTTTTTTAAGTTTAGTTAATGATATCATTGCAGAAAGGAAACAATTCTTGTCGATTCTCTCAGTAGTTTCAAACTAAGTTTGGGGGTAATATTATAATGTGAATCAAATTTTTAGACAACCCTTTAGAATTTAGAAGATAGGTGAGCTTTTACATTTATTAGCAACAATTAGAATTTCAAATGGTTAAAATTCGCCGTCAGTAAGTAATTAATTCACTACTGCTTTACCTACAGAAGCCCTAGTGCGGACAACAACTCAAATTTTGACGAATTTGATGCGCTCTCCGATTCCAGCACTTGAATTGTATCCCTATATCGTCATAATGAAATCGTTATTGCGGGCGATCTCAATGTACACAATTCCGATTGGCTTCTACATTCTGGCCGAACAATACCTGAAGGAAGGTATGTTGAACTTTTCGCTGAGGTAAATAATTTGACTCAGCTTACCTACACCTATACTGAACACTGAAAGTTATTCCTCCAATACTATGGACTTGTTTCTTACTTCGGACCCTGATAAGTGCACCATTGATGTTTTAGCGCCTCTAGACCGGTCTGACAAAAAATCTTACAATGTCCCAAAGGTAGTACAAATTGTTGGTCATTCGTCAAAAATTATAAAAATTCTGCCTCGTCTGCCATCCTAACGCTCATTTTCAATGACTTTCCAGCTGTCAGTTTGTTAGACAAAGCCAATCTGCTTGCTGTTTATTGTGCAGTGAACTCCACGCTGCCAGATAGTGCTTTGTACTCGAGAGCGTCGAATTTCTTATGGAACAGGTCCACTTTCGCACTCGTACAGTTCCTGAAGTACTCAGAGGTCTTAACATACACAAATCCGCTGGTTCAAATGGTATCCCGCCATAGTTCTTAAGAGGTGTTCTTCCAGGCTAGCAAAAACTTTGCGTAAGCTATTCCGCCTACTCTACTCTTCTGGACTCTTTCCCAGTAGATGGGAGACAGTATTTTTCCAGCCAACTCCCTATCAGCTGATATGCTGATTTACCAAAACTCTTCAATGACCGGCAGTATAGTTTTCGTAGCAACAGGTCAACTGGTGATTTGATAGCATATCTTACAGAGAAGTGGAAGCAATCTCTTCATCACTTCATTGATATTTTTAAGCCATTTGCAGAGTTTGGAATCAGGCTCCTTTGTCGAAAATGCGTGCATATGGCGTCGATGAGTCTCTTCTTCAGTGGATTAGAATATACCTTTCGGCGTATGTGTTGGACTTCTTGAAGTCTGCAATTCACCATCAAAGCGCTGGTGTTCCCCAAGGCTCTGTTTTGTCTCCCACTCTCATTTTTATTTTTATAAATAATCTCTTTTCTGCAACTTCTAATCCAATTCATTCCTTCGCTGATGGCAGTATCTTCAGTTTTTCATATTCCTTCTCTAACTCACGTCCTTGCTCTTGAGCCGTAAAAGAGGAACGGTAACGTAAATGAGATTCAATCAACGGAGTGGAATTTATTGCTTCCAAAACACAATGCTGTATTCTGTCCCTCAACCATTATCCATGAATGGTACTTGCATCGCTGGAACCGAAATATTATATATTGCCATTCTCGGTATGTGTATTAATAACAATCTTCGATAGAACGATCACATATTTGAGGTCACCAAAAATGCTGCAAAATGTATAGGATTCCTAAAACGGTGCAAGTAATATTTTACCCCGTCTGATCTGGCCTCAATTTATAAGGCATTCATCTGCCCAAAGCTGGAATATAACCCCCACATCTGGTCTGATGCACCCAAGACCGGTCTGCACAGTCTAGATAGGCTACAGAAACGCGCGTTAAAATTTGGAGGTGACCGAGGCATTGTAAACTCCACAGATTGACGCGGAAATAGTAGAAATGTCTCTTTTATCATTTTCTTTTTATAAAGAATGCTCCAGCGAAGTAGCCAGTTGCGTTCGTCTCTTCAAGGTTTCACCCGCAATACACTTCGTGCTTCTAATGCAAATCAGTTCACGCTTAAGCCCAACTTCGGTCGTACTGGGATTCGTTTATAAGTCGAACGACACGAATGTGGAATGATCTACAAGGCTCTGTATTTCCTCATCATTACAACCTTCAAACACTTAAAGCCAAAGGCTTCTTCTCTGTTCCTATTCCCCCTTAGCTCAAACGGCCGTACCCTAATATAAAGGGCCGTCCGCAAATTATAAAAATAAAAAAATCTAGATACCTCGCATTTTCGAAAAAATATTGAAAGCTTGATGCAATTTCTTTTCATGTCGTGAGCCTTATTTTTCATTTTTCTAAAAAAAAATGCATTGAGGTGCAACTTTTAAATCATTTATAATATTTTTTCTTCCTTTTCTACTTTTCATTTCAGTCTTGAGTTCTTCATCAAAACCAAAATGCAGTTCCGCAGTGCTGGCATTCACACTGATTCTATGTAAAATTTGTCAATTAACCTCAAGGATAGGACTGAGATAAAATTTCTTTTGGACATAAGCCCGACAAACTCTTGTACAGAATAGAAAAATCAGACACATTTTGTCTTATAAAACAACTCAATTATAAATGCTAAGTTTTATTAAAAAAAAAAATGTTTTTTTTTTTTTTTTTTTATTTCTATATTGTAAATAGATGAATCATAATGAATGTAATATTTTATTTTGCTTTGCTGTATATATCTTCAAATTAAAATATTTTTATAAAGCAACAATCATTAATAAAAATTCTAATTTCTAAATTATTTTTATCTGAAAATAAATTATACAGGATAAAGTAGAAAAAAAAGGCTACATAATCACTTACAAATTTTATATCATAACTCGTAAGGTGAAAAACTCTAGTGAAATGAAAAATTGATATCATAATCATAATGAAAAGTAGTAGCAATTATAAGTTAAGAACAAAATAAAAGAAATGTGTATATTTTAGTAGGCTAAGAATTGTAGGGATACTCGGTATATAAAATGTGCTTTTAGTGGAATATAACGAAAAGAAAGCATTTGTTTTAGGTTGTTTGTATCAATATATTTGATTTAATTTTTTTTTTAAATTAAATACCCTTTGGCATAGATAATATTAAAATTAGTTTCATAATATGTAAATATACATATCCTTCTATGAAGTTGTATCAGTGCAAGACACCATACGATTTATTTTTTGATTATATGATTAATGGTAAATTGAATTTTAAAATGCAAACCATGTACACGACATTATAGTATAATATATTAATATAAGAAGACATTTATATAGAGTTATTATACTTTTGTTATTTTGGGTCACAATGTATATCTCGTGATTTCTCATTTCGAAAATCAATGAAATTATGTAAAGAAGAATGCCTTATGTTAATATCACAAAAAAAATATAAGAAAAAAAATTATGTAAATGGAACTAGAAATACAATTGACATAAAAAATAAACTTAAATCGAAGGAGAGAATAAAATAAATATATATATAAAACCATGAACAGTGTCCAGATTATTTGGTAGTATATCAGAAAATTTCGCTCCAATTATTTTCGAACAACTAAAGGGTGTTATTTTTTTTTCAATATGGCAACACTCAGACAGCTGATAGTGAATCTGACAGCTGACACCAGCTGTCAGTATTGTTTGGCAAATCATCATGTGAAGGCTTACGTCCAAGCAGCGTTTACAAATTGTGGAAATTTATTACAAAAATCAGTCTTCAATAAAAAATGTTTATAGAGCGCTACGCCAATTTTACTGAGTTGGTTATTCGCAAAACAATTGACAAATTCCGATTTACTTTAAATTGAGCTCCAAGCCACCGACAAGAATACACAGAGTGCGCACAGATGAAAATATCGACTCTGTTGTGGCCAGTGTTGAGGAAGATCCTAATTCTTCGATTAGTCATCGTGCGCAAAAACTTGGCCTGCGTCCATTGACTTTGTGGAAGATTTTGATCAAGAATCTGGGTTTACACGTTTACAAGATTCAATTGGTGCAAGAACTGAAGCCGAAAGATCATCGTTTACGTCATGAGTTCGCTGATTGGGCGCTTGAACAGTAGGGTGTCGATCCACTTTTTTACCTTCAAATTTTGTTCAATGATGGGGCTTACTTCTGTCTCAGTGGCTTTATTAATAAGCAAAGCAGATTTGGAGCGAGGAAAATCCAAAGGTGATCCATCAGCTACTGATGTACCCCGTAAAAAATATTGGCAGTGGGGTGGTCATATGGCTGCAAATGCAACTTGACCGTGATGATGACATCAGGAGGACGGAAAAAAAAAACTGTGAATCATAAGCAACGAGAATACATGACCAGCAGGATCAACAGGATGGTGCTACATGTCACACCGCCGGCGAAACCATCAAGTTATTGTAGAAAGTGTTGAGGGCGGCCGTGGTGTAGTGGTAACATCATCGCTTGTCACGCTGTTGATTCACGGTTCGAATCCTGATGTCAAGAATCATCTATTTATTTCGCATGAAATAAATAAAAAAGTCGATCACTTGCGAAAGCTAAGACAACTCTACTGTGCAGGCATAACACTGGCAGTAGGGTGGTCATATGGTGATGATGACATCAGGAGGATGGAAAAAAATACTGTGAATCATAAGCAACGACAATAGTAGCGAAAACAAAACAAAAATACTCCCCAGTTATCTGGACAGCCACCCTTGGAGTTTACAGAAAACTTAATACCACCTGAGTTTCAAACCACACCACTCTGTCTTTCTCTCTGTCTCTTCCTTTCCACAAAAACGCACGTGTTCTAAAAATTAGTATAAGGGTATTCATATCCCCTTTAACACGTGCAAATAAAAAAAAAAAAAAAAAATGAAGGAAGTGTTCGATAACTACATTTTCTCCAGAAATGGACCTGCGGCCTGGCCTCCAATATCGTGTGATATGACGCTACTGGACTATTTTGTGTGGGGGTATTTGAGGTCGATGATCTATGCGAACAAAGGATTCCAGCCTTGGAAGCCAACATTGAGTGCACCATTCGTGAAATATGGCCTCAAATGCTGGAAAAAGTGATAGAAAATTAGAGTTCCAGGATGCAGTTCCTGAGACCCTCCCGTGGTGGCTATTTGCCCGAAATCATAGTTCGTCATTATTGTCATAAAATTATTTATCGAATAAAAAAAACTTTGGCTTATTTGCTCAACTTGTGTATGTTTTTTCCAACTTCAAATCTTGTAGCTCTTTAAAAAAACACCCTTTAGTTTAAATAGTGGACGATACACACATATGGCATAGCCCAGCTTCTCGCAGTTGCTTTTGCTATCTGTGTTTTTTTTTAACGTGAATGAAAATGACCTACAGTTTGCTTGTGTTTTCAATGGTCAAAATTGTGAAATTTATGATTGTTGCTTCGGAAAAAACTCAGATTCAACAGGAAAAAACCTAAATGTACCCATGTAAAGGGTTATTCATTCCAAGGTTGGGATTTCACATCCCTATCATATGGCATCTGTCACATCACTCTATCATCCATAGTGATGAGTAGCTAGTTTCTGCATTGCCATTTTACAACATAGATTGTTTAACCACCGCTCATCGCATTAGAATTTGTGCATCTTACTTCAAATAGTAGTTCTGTAATATCTATGTATCGCGATTTAAGATTATGATTATGTCGCCACTATCGCCCAACTGAATAAACAATTCGAAACATAATCACTAAATTCGAAAAAATCATTAGTCTTTGTGGTATTATAAGAACTGTGCATTAAAAATATTGATGTGAGTGGCTTGTGGTTCCAACAGGACGGGGCTACGTCACACACAACGCAGAAAAATTCAGCTCTATTGGATGAAAAGTACCACAGCCGTTAAATTTCGAGATTTGGCAACATCAATAGGCCACCAAGATCATGTGATCTGACCCCATTGGATTTAGTTTTGTATAGCTATGCTAAAGATTGTGTCTATACAGACTATCCCCAAACATAAATTGGAAACCCTAAAGCACAAAATGAATAACCCTGTAATGAAAAGAAAAAGCTTCAAAATGATATGGTAAAAGGTTATTCATTTCGAGGTTGCATCTTTGACATATGGCATCTGTCTGAATGGAGGTACATAAATCCAAACAAAATATAATTTGCAAAGATTTCGCCTACTCCATTGTCCTTCATGACCTAGAAAGTTGAAATTTTGAACACTTATACATAGTTTGAAACAGAAAGGTGTATTGCAAAGGATTCACAATATATAATTCGCTAAGAAATTGCCCACTGCAGAAGCCCTCGGATGACGAAAGCTGTAACAATTACTGGTGATCGCAGCTATTTGGTCGATAAAATATTCCGTGCATAATTACTGCAAACCAAATAATCGGTCAATTGAAACAAAAGTTAAATTATTGAGTTTCGTTTCATACACACACCGGCACAATTAGGGGAACAAGAAGAAAAACCTCGATATTTCTTACAAATTTATTTTTATTGATTTTTTTATTACACAATAAAAGCATCTGCTTAAAATACTGTAAATTAAAGTTAATTCAATCACAAAGCATTTTTTTTAATTAAATTATACAGAAAAAAAGACAAATAACTAAAAAAATTAATAAAAATTTTAAAAATTAATATCGAGTGTTGAACCGGCGGGCTCTTAATATAGCTTGTATACGATTTCCCATACTGTTTAAAAAGTTATCTACCGATTCTTGAGGCAACTTATCCCACTCTTCGAGCAATGCCACCTTCAATTCATCAGTATTCCTGGGAGCTGGATTACGCTCTCTAACTTTTCTTGTCAGCATATCCCAGACGTGCTCTATAGTATTCAAGTCCGGTGATCGTGCTGGCCACTCCATTTGAGTGATACTAATCTCACTTAGGTAGCTACTCACTATACGAGTAGTGTGTGGGCGCGCGTTATCGTGCGTAAAAATGAAATTTTCGCCAATGAATGGAGCAAAAGGCATGACATGGGGTTCCAAGATATCTGTTACATATCGTTGTGCAGTAAGAGACCCATTTTCAACAACCACTAATTCTGTGCGAGCTCCCAAACAAATGCCAGCCCAAACCATAACCGACACTCCACCATATGCAACAGTTTCCGTGAAGTTTGTTGGGTTATAGCGTTCCCCTCGATACCTCCACATCTTTTCCCTTCCATCAACGAAATTGACACAGAACAGACTCTCGTCGCTGAATAAAACGTTGCTCCATACGAGTATTTAGGGTTGACATCTTGGTTGATGCCGCGCCTTACATATTATTTTCCATCTGATCCGAATTTTGATTCATAGGTCCATATAATATTTTGACACCAATGGTTTCTGCCTGGCAATTCGTCCAAATATTTTTTTTCACTGGGCTCCAGAGCGCATTCAGCGCACACACGTCGTTGTCTATTGTCGTTTACCTTCAGCTCCTGGGTCATTTGAATTTTGTACGGGTACAGGCCCAAGTCATGACGACAAGTTGTGGTCTGCGAAAGGCCGAGTTCTTGTGAGCGACGCGAAATCGACTGCCTCGGATTCTCCTTCCCACTCTCACGGTCAGCGGCGATGTTTTCGGAAGATCTTGCGTTTCGTCGACGTACGGGTGTTAGTTGATCATTTACAGAACCAGTGGACTCAAATTTATCCACCACACTACGAATAGTCCTCTCGAAAGGACGATTATGGCGACCGTAAAATGGGCGAAGAGCGCGGAACGTTGCCCGAACAGAACACCTATTTTGATAAAACAATTTTATTATTTGCACGTGTTGTTGAACGCTATATCCATCCATGGTGATTTGGCAAAACAGACTGAATAAATGACAGCCAATTGGACAGATGTAGCTTCAACAATATGGCCGCTAGCAACTGTCAAAGTTCGGAAGTCCCTATTGGAAGACCCTGTACATGACTTTTCATTGCTGCCACCTTTTCTGGTAATGATCAGTGACGTTCTGATTTGTTGGTGCGATTCTGTTTCAAACTCCTGTACTACACCGGCGAAATCTGAGTCCTATATCAAATGTCCACCAGTTTGATGGTAAGATAAGATCACATCTAGCTTGGACTATTCTACTTATACATGGAGTCAGTGGATCTATTGTACCATTAGCTAGTTATTGTATTCCATCTTTCTTATGAAAAGCGTGACATTTTTCGGTAAGTGATCTCGAGCGAATCCTCTTTTTGGAAACAGATCTTGTGCAAATTTTAGCCGACATGCTCGCAAAGAGTGTCCTTCAATCATCTTCTCTTCGTTCACTCACTGATATCAAAATTTTCGGTCTGTTGGACCTTATCCATAAGATCAACATCTTTGAGGAGATTGCTTCTCAAGTATCTGAACACGATAATTGAGTTACGAGTAACTTTCTGCTTTACCTTCGAATAATACAATGTCTTCGAAAAAGACTTCATTGATTTTGTAGACATCCCGCTTTATTTGCCTGGCTTAAAACTTTCCTCGCATTCCCCAAACACTCTGTATACGATTTGTTTGGGATCAGGGATCGGTCCCGCATTAGTCCAGATTCAAATCACTATTTTAAACCCTTTGCTGAAGTACAAGGTGTCTCAAAAGAAAGTTTATATTTGTTAAACTTACTGTGTGAACGCAACAAATTAGAGGGGCACGGGGGGTATGTCAATCAGTAGCCTGGCTCTATGAAATTCAGTCGCTATGGAGTGGACTGCGCGTTGTGCTTACGAGAGTTTTACAAAAACGGTGATTCGGCGACTGTAGCGCTTAGAAGATTCTGCAATATTCGAGGTTTGGATGCGCCAAGCATACCTTTCATTCGAAAATGGGTCAAAAAGTTTGAAGAGACCGGTATAACACTGGAAAACCAAAATCCGGGCGACCAAGATCATCACGAACGGTAGAAAATGTGGAGAGTGTTAATCAGTCATCACGGAGTCTACCTGTCGAGCCGTCATAAGAAATTTTACTGTGCGACTAAATGAGTTCCGCTAACGCGAGGGTTTACATTTGGACGATATAATTTTTAAGAAATAAATTCTCAAATTGTGTACTTTAATAATTAATAAACATTTTTTCAATAGATGGCTAAATTTTTTTTTTTAATCGATCCACTAAATATTAAATTTCTTTTAAGATACCTTGTATAACAACTTTTATATGAAATCTCAAACCATGCTCAGCTCAGATAACTTGCCATGTGATCTACACAATTGCGTGGACGAAGATTTTTCATATGTCGTAAATTAACTGCTCTATGGGCTAAAACTTTCTTAATGAGAAGATGAAGAGGGAAAAACCCAATGATGGGGTTCACTAAAGTCGTAAACATGCACGTAGTTCCTATGATTGATGGTTGGTGACTGTTGGTTTTCATCCACCCATGGTATAGTGAATGAAAACCAACAGTGCTGTGGGCGACGTGACTCACTGAGATGTTATTTTCGAATTCCACACAAGACACACAAAAAAGATTCTCTCAATCGAACAAAATTGTCCTTCGAAAACGGCATAAAACCTTAGGTCCCAGCCATTCATGCGATGTACAGAACGAGTGGCTCCAAGAAGCTAGATTCTACCGTAGAAAGCATTTGATGGCTTCAACGAGAGTTTAGTCTTCTTTTAAAAATTGTACTTAACTGCAGAACTCTATAACTCCGGCTTTCTTCTTTTAGTGAAAGTTACTAGAAAGGTTTTGCCAGAATTGATCCAGAGACTTTATTCGCCACACAAGTCTTTAAGAAGGATACTTTGCATGATATAACATATTTTATTGTTGTACTTGTCCTTAATTATGATTACCAGGTAATCTGTATAACCTAATATGTATATAGAATAGAATAGATTCCCTGGTACTATGAGAAGATCATTTAGAACCATGGACCACAAAAAGAGCGGGAGAATGTGTCTGATCGTTACCGGAGCTTTGCCTCAGTCAGAAATAATTTTTCGAAAATCATTCATTTCTTAGTAGATTGGTTGACACCTCTAAGTTTCATGGCTCTTATAAAATGAGTCGTATCGGTACTGTCAAAACTATTCTGAATGTCTTGGAGCAATGAACTCTTCCTATCTGTGATAATAGGTAGGGAAGTGCAGGGGTTTTCGAAGATATCCCAAGTATGTACATTATGTTCAATAGTGATGTCAAACTGATATGACAGCAGGATTCATGAAGTTCGTTAGACTTGTTACAATTAAATGAAAGTCCCACTGACTTCCCTTCAAGTCTTTGGAACATATTCCAGGTTGGAATTAGTCTTAAACAAGTTCACCAGGGCTGGTGGTATAGTAAAGGTAAGTTCGTTTTGTAACAAAATTGGGAGTACATTATTCCTTCCTATTTCCCTTAATGATTCAGATACCGACTTCTGATTATAATTTCTTATATCAAAATATTCTCGTTGATAAATAAAAAGAGTTTTATCTGCTTTTTCCTGCATACAAGGTGGGACAAAAGTAATGGCATAATGTGAGTATACCATAATTTTTGCAAATGGCGTCAAATGTCATTGTGCTTTGACATTTATGTTGTAGACAGATAGAGACAGAATTAGTTGGCAACAAGCGATGGAGCGATACACACTTGAAGAACGCGGAATTATTGTTACTGCTTATTTGACCAATTTCTGGTCTGTTGTTTTAACGCAACGTGAATTTCGTTGTCGTTTTCCTCGTCGTTCTGCACCATGTGCGCGAACAATTAAGCGTTTGGCTGAGCATCTCGTGCAAACTGGACCCACTAGAGATGTCCCAAGAAGTGACCGTATTGCTCGTTCGGCTAAAGATATCACTGCTGTGGGCGATGACATTCGAGAGAGTCCAAAAACATCGACTAGACAACGACGCATACAATTTTGCATCAGCAGACGTTCCTTACGTCGAATTTTGGTGAAAGACCTGAAGATGTTCCCTTATAAAGTGCAGACCGTTCACCAATTGCTGCCTGCTGACCGTCAAGTGAGGTTAACTTACTCCCTGCTCTGTTAAACCTGGTGCAAGAAGAGGATGATTCCGTACCCAAAATCATAATCAGAGACGAAGTGGTTGTATGAATAAACAAAATTCGCATTTCTGAGGCACGGAAAATCCAGATGGAATGCACGAAGAGCCAATGCATCCCCTCAAAGTGATTGTTTGATGCGGAATTCGCAGTGAGAAAGTGATTGGCCCTTATTTTTTTGAGAACGCTGACGGCACCACCGTAACCGTAACTGTTGAGCGCTACCGACAGATGTTAAACGAGTTCTTTTTTACCGCAAGTTGCTGAATTGGATCTCGAGCATTGTTGGTTTCAGCAGGAAGGGCCGTGTGTTCTCCCGTGTTGAAAGGCCAGATCGCCAGATCTTACGGCACCAGACTTCTTCCTTTGGGGCTTTTTGAAATCTCGAGTTTCCAGAACAAACCACAAACCTTACAAGTCTTAGAAGCCAATATAGAAGAAGAAATCATCAATTTGGAGCCAGACGAGCACAAATGTGCATCTCCTCATTTTTTCAACTTAATGTTATCAATTTTACACCTTCAAATAAACTTTTCGTGAAAACAGAGCTAAATTTTTTTCATTTCTAATAAACTGGCAGCCAATTCACATTATGATATTACTTTTGCTACACCTTGTGTATCTAAAACATCTAAACATTCATAACAGACAATTTCGGATTACATCAGACTTAGCAAATCAGTATAACCAAGCACTATCCCAACAAACGAATTTCGGATGATTACCTTGCTATAGTAATGGAACCAAAAACACATCCAAAAGTTCTAGCGCCAGTTCTAAATCCAATTACAAGTCTGTCCAAATATGTCTTTAATTCCCATTGTAACCCCATTCCCATTTCACTCACAACCAGCATCACCAGTTGTGGTCACTTTGGCGGGACTAATGAAATTACAAATGTTCCAACTACTACACTGCCGTCACTATGTGAGCAGCTTCCCACAATTTGATTGGCATGGATGCTGAATGCCACATTAAATATTTTACAGATACATTGTTTCACTTCCAAGGCCAATTTATCTGCGAAAGCTTAATTTCCGAAAAGAACCACAAAACCTTCATGACAATACCAGTAGGGCTACGGTGGAGGTGGAATTGGAACATCGAATACCGAAATGTTAGAAACATTATGGTGCTACTGCTGTCCCATTGTCAGATACATAGCTGAGGATTGGCAGCAATGATGTTGGTTAGATTTATGGCAACAATCGCTTCGAGCAGCACAAAGGAAACGATCGAACCAATAAATTTTCTACCACGTCCGGGGTGGGCGTCATGCAGATGCGAATTATCGTATTTGATAGCATAAGCACAATGTACCTATATATCCAAAGTCTCTCTCTGCCATACAAACTGTGTGATGTATCTGATTTTTGTTGGGGCAGTACAAGAAGATTATGTCAACACCGCATAGCAGGACACATTCGATATTTCGATTTACCAGCTACCACAAGAGAGAACATTTATTCCACTTGGTGTTACAAGAAGGTGACACATCCTAGACGAACTAAAGCTACCCGCCTCAGTTGTAGTAAATCACAAAGGGACGACGAGAAAAAAAAAAAAAAAAAAAAACCAAATCTCCAATCCTACCAACTTGCATAGGTGCCCACCGAAATCACCTGAAGTACACTATTAACATGGTAAAGCCCGACACTGCACCCAGTATTCCCACATCGTTGCA
The DNA here is from genome assembly GCA_963082735.1 of Pocota personata. Taxonomy (NCBI): domain Eukaryota; kingdom Metazoa; phylum Arthropoda; class Insecta; order Diptera; family Syrphidae; genus Pocota; species Pocota personata. The sequence goes on from OY720429.1 coordinate 243,065,880, forward strand.
TGGCCAGAAGCAATTTATTCGAACGCCCATCCGAAAACTTGTAAGGTGTGCAAGCTTATGTTTTGGCTCCGCCTGGCCCGATATGTTCGGTTCATCACAATCGTTAAGCCCCTCGTACATGACCCTTCGACTAGGAGCGGTACCTCGACAAGGGAAGCCTCTCCAAAATCAGATATTTGCATTTGTAAATTAAAGTCGGAAGGAGGTGGCAGTCGGCCCACCCCTTAGCCTCATCGTAATCGAGGAGAATTAAGTTATTTCCCTTTCTTTCTGTTGCTCCCTGGCCCTATAGTTGCTGATGATTTGATTCATTCGAAACATGCACACTGCAGTGGTAGATACACTCCTTGCCCTGTTGGGAGGGAATAATAAATTTAGTGCGCACTGTTATTAAGGTGAATGGCCACAATTTCGCGTTAACGAATAAATTAGCTGCAAGGACCTCCTTACCACACCCCGTTGAGACAGAATCGGTAGAGTACAACTCCAACGGGGCACGTACTCTGCAGATCAATGCGGGTGAAGTCAATAGAAACAGCAGAAACAAATCCACGTGAAGGCTATAATAACTAATGCACGTCGTTGTTAATTGACGTGAGCTGAAGCTGAGTGCCGTGAAGTGTGTGGAGTTTTTCTCTTTATTTTTTGGGCTAAGGAATGGCGTATATACATGCGTGCACACTTTTCCTGATTGATGATTGTTGTTGCTGTGATAGCTGCCTGGGTGGGTGAATGCTGTCGATTTCTTTAATTCGATTTAAAGGCTCCTTTTATGTTGCTAATTACTGTTGCAGAAAGGAAGGGAAACGTCCAGAGGTTGTAAATGCGTGCTAAGAAGCATTAATTTATAACTATGTAGTAAAGTGCTTTAATGAGAGGTTTTTTTTTTTAAAAAAAAAAAAACTTAATGCGAAGCTTTAAATCATTCAAACTACTTAATTCGTTTTAATATTCTTTTTGTGGATATGCGAAAGTTATTTGCCACGCTAGCGAAGGTATAAACTCTGTACGTCTGCTTCAAGTGGCTTTTTAAACTTTGTTACTCATGAATGGGAGTAGATGAGGAACTTTATGTAATAGAAATTCGTCCGCACAACTTATACAGGGCGTTAGGGAAAAATGTGGTCTGCCTATAAGTAGTAGTGTTCCGTTCATCAAAAACGGGTGTTCATACAAAAATTGCTTAAATTTCAAATATGGGCAAATCAATATGAAGCTGAAGCTTTCGTAAAATGTTCTGAAAACAAAAAAAAAATGTTTAACATCTTATCCCTTTGCCTATTTCGAAAATCATATACAGTGCCGTTCGAAAAATGTTGGTCAAATTTTTTGTCAAATTTGTTGCAATAATTACATATTTTTTAATGACGATTTGTATTCTTATGCGGTTTCAATCGTTTCATTATACATTTAGAGTGTTAAAATTTTTCACACGCGGTCACGGGAGCAAAAAGTTGTTAGGCTGAAAAATATGTTTTTTTAGGTACCTGCCTCATTTTTAAGGATTAAAGAAAAGTGCTTTATTGGTGCAGTGTTTTTGTTTTTTTTACTGCTTCTCAGAAATATTCTCTATCTAATTAGTACTTTGTTGGACCTCCTCTTGCTTTTATTACAGCTGCACATCGGTGAGACATTGACACAGATAGGTTTTTCCATGTGGAAGCAGGTATGGTGTTCCAGGTCCGGATAAGTAAATTTTTTAGGTTTGCAATTGACTCTGGACGCTTCTTCGCAACCTTAAGTTTCATAATTGACCAGATATTCCCAATTGGATTGAGATCTGGACTGTAGGGAGGCCAACTTAATACATCGACATGTACTTCGAAGAAAATAATGTTTTTAACCTAAGAAATAAAAAAAAAAATGCAAAAATTATTTTTAGTCATAAGAGTTCTAGCTTGATATTAGTCTTTCTTATTAAATAAAAAAAACAAGTTCATACTTTCAATTTTGGCTGTAGGGCAAGGAGCATTGTCCTGTTGAAAAATGAATCTGCAAGTGTCACCAAAAAACTCCAGCGCATAGGGCTCTAATACATTTTCCAGTACCCGTAGGTGAACTTCTGCAGTAGAAGACCATTTTACCTTTTTCATCGCCAGAGAAGCATCCCCAGACCATCACACCTTTAGTTTTGGGGGGCATCCGTAAGATGCATTCAGAGCTCAGTCTTTCCTTTGGCTCTCTTCGCGCAAGAATCCTCCCATCTCCAACATGCAGCTTAAACTTTGATACGTCGGAAAAGATAACATTGTTTCACGTGTCTTCAGTTAAGATGCTCTTGAGTCCAGGGCAATCGTTTTTCTCTGACTCTTTTTAGAAAATCCGGCTTCAGTACTGGCTTGAGTGCTCTAAGTCTAGCTTTCACGAGCCTTTTCCTCACTGAGTTTGGTGAAGTTATTTTTCGACACAGATCGTTTTTAAGATCGACCGAAGTCTTGAATCGATGCCGACGGCTGTACAGCACCAAAAAACGATTTTCCACTGGGTTCGTCTTTTTTGATCTCCCTGAGCCTTTCTTCCTGCTGGTAGTCCCGGTCTCACGATATTTCCTTAAATTCTATTGCACAAAATATTAGCTTTGCACTCCGAACTGATTTTTCCCATTTTTTTTTCACTAAATTACTTCGGTTCGTTTCGGACTGCTATCAAGAGCTAAATGCACCTCTTATTCATAATAACATCGTCTTTTATGCACTATTTGAACGACATTTTGCTACCTAGTGCAAAAAAACCCCGTAGCTCTCATAAATTCCAAGAACTGCACCCGAAAAGGGTAATAAAATGTTTGACCAACATTTTTCGAAAGGCACTGTATAAAGGGTGGTTAAGTTTTAAGGGCCGATGTTGATTTTGAATAAAACACAAATTATTTAGGAAATTACTGCATTTCTTTTTATTATGATAATATTGGTATGGTTCAATTATGTATGGAACAAAATATCGGGCAAATGGCTGCCGCGACCTCGGCGGCACACCTCCATCCGATGGTCCAAATTTTCGATGACGCTGAGGCATAATTGAGGTTCTATGCCGTTAATGTGCCGAATTATCTCATCCCTTAGCCCTTGAATTGTTGCTGGCTTATCGACGTACACCTTTTCTTTCAAATAACCCTAAAGAAAGAAGTCCAACGGTGTCAAATCATATGATCTTGGCGGCCAATTGACATCGCCACCACGTGAGATAACTCGGCCATTGAATTTGTCGCGCAAAAGAGCCATTGTTTCGTTAGCTGTGTGGCAAGTGGCACCATCCTGTTGAAACCATATATCGTCCACATCCATATCTTCCAATTCGGGCCATAAAAAGTTCGTTATCATATCACGATAGCGAACACCATTCACAGTAACTGCCTGACCGGCCTCATTTTGGAAAAATACGGCCCGATGATGCCGCCAGCCCATAAACCGCACCAAACAGTCACTCTTTGTGGGTGCATTGGTTTTTCGACAATCACTCTTGGATTATCATTCTCCCGAATGCGGCAATTCTGCTTATTGACGAATCCACTGAGGTGAAAATGTGCCTCATCACTGAAGATGGTTTTCTTCGAAAATTGATCATCCACTGTTGCCATTTCTTTAGAGGCTTTAGTTCTTGAGTCAATTGCACCTTGTAAGCGCGTAAATGCAAGTCTTTATGCATAATGTTCATCAACGACGAGCGTGAGAGGTGCAATTGTTGGGCACGACGACGAGTTGAGATGGACGGCTCTTCAGCCGCACTATCGCGAACAGCAGCAATATTTTCTGCAGTACGAGCTGTACGAGCATGCACTGGTGTTTTCACATCTCCTACAGACCCGGTTTGCACAAATTTTTGTACGATTTTCCGATTGTACGCACATTTGGACGATTAAATTGACCGAAAGAATCACGAAATGCACGATATGCATTTTGATTTGAACACCCATTTTCATAATAAGCCTGAATAACTTTAACACGTTGCTCGATTGTGTATCTTTCCATGGTTCAAATTGAGTTAGTCTGAAATTGAGAAATGTCAAATGAAATGCAGAAAAAAACTTGACGTTTAGGTGTGGTTCACATTCAACATCGGCCCTTAAAATTTAACCACCCTTTACAAATTTTGATCAAAACCGTCCTAGAAATAACAAATTTTTGCAAGTCCACTAATAAGAAAAGTATCCACCGTTACCCGATTTATTAACGCAGTCCTATTGCAAACATAAACATTACTTCAGATACAAATTTTACTCAAACTCATTGGAACAGTTTTCGAGAAATTTGAACTTTTCAAAACTGTCCCTACGTGATGAGCCCTTAATTTTGAGTTTAGAATAAAATTTCTAATTTCATCCCCTTGTACATTTTTTTTTATTTAATTTTTATTTATTTAAAGCTAACATTCTTTTTATTACTACTATATAAAAAAAAACTATTTTAAAAAAAGTATATTATCTAAATTTCAATGAAACACTTAGAAACATTCAATTGTCAAAAGACAAGAGGCGAATGTACCATTTTTTTTTTTTTTTTTTTATAATTTGCACGTGTGAAAGGGGTTATGAATACCCTTATACAAATTTTAGGACACGGGCGTTTTGAGGAAAGGGGAAGAGACAGAGAGAAAGACAGATTGGTGTAGTTGGTTTGAAACTCAGCTGGTATTAAGTTTCAATAAACTCCAAGGGTGGCTGTCCAGATAACTGGGGAGCTTATTTGTTTTTGCTTTTGTCGTTGCTCATGATTCACAGTATTTTTTTCCGTCCTCCTGATGTCATCATCACGATCAAGTTGCATTTTAGCCATATGATCGCCCCTACTGCCAGTGTTATGCCTTCGCAGTAGAGTTGACATAAGCTTTCGCAATTGATCGACTTTTTATTTATTTCATGCGAAATAAATAGATGATTATTGACATCAGGATTCGAACCATGAACCTGCAGCATGACAAGCGATGATGTTACCACTACACCACGGCCACCCTCTATACCACGGCCACCCTAAATTTATTAGATTTTGAATTATGTTTAAGTAAATATTGATGGGGGTCAATATAAATTAAAAAAAAATAAATAAATATAAACAAAGCAAACTTCTAATTGTAGCAATTGTGTGGTTAATGTAATTCAAAAAACAAATAATTCAACAGATCAAACTATTACATTTAATAATGAATCTATTTCATCATAATTAAAAGAAAAAAGTAAAGATTTTAAGTTTTTTAAGAAAACTGATTTACATCTCTCGCATCTCAGACCTACATGTAAACTATTGAATAAACGAGGCGCAGTGACCTTATAGAAGACTGAAAAGTGTGATTTTCATTTACTAAATTCTGGTTATTCACATGTAAATTATGGGAACCATACAGTCCTGAGGAAGAATACCCGGAATTTTCAAAAAATGTTTTCAAAACTTTATAAAAATTTAAATGCTTAAGAGGAAGAACTTCAAGGTTTTTAAATAATCCAAAGCTATGAGTTCTGCTTTTAACTCTACACAAAATACGAATCACATGCTTTTGCTTAGTAAGCAAAGGTTCAATTTTATTGAACTGGGTACCACTCCAACAGGTCAACCTATATTGCAGCTTATATTTAATTAAACTATTATAAACTAATTTTAAAACATTCTGACGACAATAAAGGTTGAGGTGATAAGACTGTCTCAGAACGTTATTTAACTATTGTGTCAAATGAAGTATGGCCTTTCTAGCTTAACCTGTTATCCAATATAATTCCTAGATACTTAAAGCTGTCAACATGTTCCATATTAAAGCAACCAACAGAACAGTTTGTATTTGTATTATAAGTGGTCTTACAAGTGTCATCAGCAAAAGCTGTTATTTTGCCTTTAAAACGTTGAACGACAAATTAATTCACAAAAATTAATAATAGCATCGGACCCAAAACGGAACCTTGAGGAACACCTACATATGTTTATATATTTTTCTGAAATCAAATTATCCTAAACCTTAACTTTTTGTTTGTGGTCTCTTAGATAAGATGCAAGCCAATCATAAACAAACTCTCGATAACCTGCCTTATACAGTTTTTGGAGTAGCAAAACGTGATCCATCATGTCGAACGCCTTCGTTATATCAATAAACAGAAACAGATTCGTTCAAGCTATTATAAAGTTCACCACACTGTCTCAAAACAGCTTCTTCTGTCACTTTCTGAATCCGAATTGGGAATTACTGAAGAAATTACTTTTGTCCAAAATGGACAACATTCTTGATTTCATACCTTTTTCAAAAACTTTAGAAAAAACTGGTAAAAGCGAAATAGGACGGTAATTGTTGAGACTCGTACGCACTCGTTGCTAACTTGAGTGCATCTGGAAAATCTCCTTTTTTCTATACTAAGATTAAAGATACGAGTATAACTCAAGACATCAGAAACATTGTGCGAAATATTTTTCAAAATTTTATTGCAAATCATATCATTGGGTGATGAATTAGAAGTGTTGAAAGACATTATAATTTTATAAATCTCCAGTGGGGAAAAATTATCAAAGGAAAAGCTTTCGATGTTAAAGGAATCTATCATAGAATAATATTATCTGTACATTGACATGACCTCGAAAGTGGAGTGCTTCGCTAGCAGTGCTTCAAGCGGTCGTTCCAATTTTTGATGACTCGGTCCAATATGTGCACTAGAATAGCACATCATTTAAATGGCCGCCTCGGCTTCGCTGGCAGTGCTCTAAGCTCTCGGTCCAATTTTTGATGGTGTCTCGAATGTAGGCGTCAAGTTCATTCATAGTAGTTTGCTTGTTAACGTAGACTAAGGGCTTGACGTAACCCCAGAGAAAATAATCGAGGGGTGTCAAGTCGTATGATCGCGGTGGCCAATTGATGAACGCTCGCCGTGAGATGACCCAGTCGCCAAATTTCTCCTTCACCACTTCTAGCGTTGCGTCGCTTGTATGGCATGTAGCGCCATCTTGTGGGAACAATAGCTTGGATGTATCGATGTTGTTGAGCTCTGGCCACAGAAAGTCGGTTAACATCGCTCTATACAGAGGACCATTGACGGTAACGGTGTGTACTTCATCATTTCGAAAGAAATAATGTCCGATGATGCCGCCGTGCCATAAACCACACTAAACAGTCAATCTTTGTGGATACATTGATGCTTGGTCGAACACTTGTAGATTGTGCTCGCTCCAATAATGGCAATTTTGCTTGTTGACATAGCCGCTGAGCCAAAAATGGGGCTCGTCCGAGAAGACGATTTTTTGGCCAAAATACGGATCTCCGGCCAACATTTTCAACGCCCAATTAGCGAACTCACGGCGTTGTCTATGAGATTCAATTTTTGCGTTAGCATAATCTTATACAGATGTAAGCCCAAATCCAACCGCAAAAAAAAGCCACTGAAGCCATGATGACGACCGATCTCACGACGAAATTCACGTTGCGTATTTACAACTGAAACGGAATTTCGATAATATTTTTCAATAATTTTCACAAGTTCGGGAAGTGTCAAACGATGCATGATGAAATGAATATTTTGACAGCTGGATGTCATTGGGAACTTTGACAGCTGCTGAAACATAATAATTGGAAAAACTACCATTGCTCTCTGGTCACTCTTTGGATGAACAGTTGTCTGATTTCGTTTTAGTGTTGATGAAGTGGAAAAATCATTTGGGGTCGGAGATTATGCTATGTTGCATGCGGTCTAGATATACTCGAGGGGCATGGGGTATCAACAACGCCTGCGCGCCATTCTGTTCGAAGTTCTGTAATGCGTTTGAGCTGCCTCCAACTCATTCTCAAAGCGCTTGATTCCTCCACCACCGTCCTGCGCCACGTTTACCTAGGGCGTCCGGCTGTTCCGCTTCATAATGTAATGTCTTCTCCAAACTTTCGATAGCATTCCGAACGCAGCTTTTGCCTTTCCAATTCTGCTACATATATCCAATTCGGTGCCACTGCGGTTAGCCGAGACCACACTTCTTAAGTACAGAAAGTTGTCCTGCAATGTTGAATTGAGTGCATATGTAAGAAGTGCTCAGGGCATTTGTTTTGACTGTGTTTATCCTAAGCCCCACTTTGTTTGCCTCAGCTTCTAGATTTTGGGCCATCAGATGAAGGTTCAATATCCGATGTGAAAGTAGGCAAGATAAGTTGTCATAGTTCATCGAATTCCATTGTTACCTTCTATCAATGCTGCACGGTGATAGCATGCACCCCTGACGAACTCCACTTTGGACTTCAAAATCCTCTGACACCTTACCATTGTGTAAGATGTGACACTTACTTCCCTCGTATGTAGCCTTGTTAATAGCTACTCGTATGTGTTTTCCTGGGATGCCTCCCCTGCGCAAGAACAACCAGATAGCATCTCGATTCAAGTTTTCGAAACCCTTCTCGAAGTCAATAAACAGTAGATGTAGCGGAGACCTCCCTTCGACGCATTTCTCTATTATGATCCGTAAGGTGTTTATGTGGTTGGTGCAGGAGGATCCAACAGATAAGACTGCCTGCTCGACATCGAGAGTGGAATCTAAATGTTCCTTAATGGGTTCTAATATGATTCAGCTATTATCATGGCTACGGGCGGTAGTTTCCATAACCCATCAGATTTCCCTTTGAAATTGCTCATTATCCCATGCTCTCCGTGTGTGTGTTTGTTGCGCCACTTGGCAGTGATGCCATCAATACCCACAGCTTTGTTTTTCTTGAGGGATTTAACTGCTGCTGCTATTTCGGTTTTTCTGGGAGGTCTGGTACGAATTCGGGAATTTATAGCTTCGGAAGAATCATTAGGGTTCGAGATCATATTATCATCGTCTAAGTGGTTAAGGACTGTAACGAAATGATCTCTCCATCTACTGAGCTGGTCATAATCCGAAATCAGAAGTTTACCATCTAAACTCTTCACTGGATGTTGTTTGCAGTTCCGACCACCAATGAGCCCCTTGGTGATGTTATAGATCCCTAAGCCTGTCAGTATTGAAGCTAGTAATGTTGAACACATTTGAGCGATTGCTGTTGACGGATGCAGTACGAAGGCGTATAATAGCTAACATAAGATAGTGATTTCGTTCTTGCCCGATGTCGGCTCCACGTCTGTAGAAATTATCTTTATTATCCTCAGTCGCGTCTTCGATCGGAGAATAACACTGTAATTATCTTACTCTACTCTAGAATCTAGCAGTCAACATCCAGTCACTGTGAGGTTTCCAGGATATGAGGCTGGTTCGTACTGCTGGAGTTAGCATCAGTCCAACTCCGGAACTCCGTCCGCTCCCAGCTGGTCTACCAGAGTAGAGCATGTTAGTGTTTCTTTTTAGAAAGTGGTATTCCCCGGCATCGTACCATCTTATTTCACCTAACCCCAATATGTCTATATTACATCGCGTGAATTCACGCGTTTTGAGGCCCTTCCTGATGTGAGTTGAGGAGGGTCTTAACGTTTCAGAAACCGATCGTTGTCCGTGTACGATAGCTAAAAGTCGTCAACAAAGTATCCGTCCGTATTCGAAGCGGAGTAATTGGGTTTTTTACGGTTGTGGCTCGCTGGGTCACAGATCAACCGACATTTATCCTGTTTTGTGGGGCAGGAGGCTCGCAATTCGTCCTCTTCGGTTCACAATTTCCAGAGAAATTCCCAGATGGCACGACGAGGACGCGGATGTAGGGCTTACTAACAGAGCTGCGAAATGTTCGGCTGCAGTGGCTCTTTCTCATTGTTTAGCGGACCAACACCATCAAATTTATATTTATTTTGCTAAATGCTAAATTTTATCCTGCACTGCTAGGGTTTCAACTCAACTGAAAGAAGCGTTGTTTGTTTTTTTTTTTTTTTTTCTTTAGAATAACTTTTCCGAATACTACTGACCTCCACCCCAGATCTTTATCAAATATTTGAAAATGAAAAGAAAAAAACTGCTCAATATGCCAGTTTGCTCTTTAATCTTTTGTAATATAATTTTTCTATTTCATCTATTCCATTCACACAGATACAAATACGCAAATGTCAACCTCAACTCCTACGACAACATTTCACATTTTCCCTCATAGGTGTCCTGAAAACTTTTATTTCATTGGATTTGAGGTAAACTTTAGGAACGGCAGCTACGAGTACTACCAACATATACACCCACACACAGAACTACTATGGGAGCGATAAGTTTAATGTGAAAAGTTTACACGTGCAATATGTGTGTGTGTCCTGTATCCAATAACCGAAGAGACACTTTTCCAATTTTCCCGGGTTAAGTCAATTTAAAAGAAATATGTTTTCCTTCTTGACTCCCTAATGCTAAATATAAATATTTGGAAGTCATTGTTGTTTTTTTTTTTTTTTTTTCTGACTCTTTTTTTCGTTTTATGGTTCTCCATTGGTAGCAGATGGTATTCCCGGTAGAGTGATTTTTTAATCATATTCCAAGGACCTTACCGCAGCCGTATGTGACCGTTGCGCAGTGTTGATTTTGGTGAGTTCGAAAACAGGAGGGTGAGTTGTTTGAAAAATAATTTTAATTACTTTCTCCCATTGTTGTAGATTTTGTGGGGATTTTTTCCCGTTTACTTGCTATGAGTAGGGCTGATAATTGATTCATTTTGAAATTGATTATTTTGAATTCATTAGGGAAAAAAAAAGAGGAAGGATGGAAATGGGTATCCTGCTTACTGGGATTTAGAGATAATTACATAATCTTCTTTTTTTTATATTTTCATTTCACCTGGTAGAAGTAGATAACGAGGAGGGTTTGTTGAGTCCATCAAAAATAATAAAGAAAATATCTAGCTAGAGGTAAATTGAATGCAAGTCAGTGAATTGAAAGTTAAACACTTTTCAAAGTATTGCCTTTAAAAGATAATGCTTTTCATTAAGAAAATTTTACGATAAGTTGTTATTAAAATATTTCCTTTGTTGTCGAAGAGTTGAATGAATCAGTAATGGATTCAGTGAGTTTATCTCTACGCTGACGACATCGTTATACTTGCGGGAAGTCCAGACATGATGCAAATCATTATTAACAAGCTTCAACAATACTGTCACATTTGGAATCTGCAACTCAATACCAGCAAATCTAAAATTATGATTTTTCGGGACGGGTGGGGTCGATACGCAATGAATGAAAATGACAGTCGAAGAATACAAGTACCTCGGAGTTCTGGTTACCCCCCAGTTATCGTTTAAAAAGCACCTCCAAGAGAAGCTAAGGGAATGGAAACGCACAATCAATTACAGCTGGGAAGGTGTCTTAAGCTTAAAGAATATTGCGCCAAGTACAAAGTATAAAATTTTCGAAGCAGTCATGAGATCGATAATGTGATACGCGGCACAAGTGTGGGGCATTTGGGAATTTGAAGAGGTTGAAAAACTTCTAAGATACTTTCCTTAACAAAATGTTCAGACTACCAGAAAATACACCGACATACATGCTGCACTTAGAAACTGGACTACCACCACTGTATATATTTACACTTAGATTATACTTTCAATACATTTCGAAAATAATATCACAACCAAGTCATCGTCTCCCCCTAAAAATTACTATGCATCTTAAAACTAGGAACCTTCATTTCTTTGGTGAATGGTCAAGGCTGAGCAGTGAGTGAATATCCCCCTGAACGAAAATCTTGTCAATGGAGCGGCCTCGGGAAATGCCCTATAAGATCTACTTATTAATTTAATTTAAATTTGGTGGGGGCGAAAGCCCCCATTTATTTGGCTTATTACAAGCTACAACTAACTTAAGGCTAAATCTTAAACCTAAAACTTAAAATTAAGACTTAAAGCTTAGGAGAATGCTGAAGGAGTTCGGTTTTGAGGCAGGGAGTGCTGAGGTTAAAATCAAACTGAGTGGGGTTTGAGTTTACTTTTCGCAGCATACGGGAAATTGGTTCATTAGATCCATATGAAGTGCGGGTGGGACGGTAGATAGAAAAAACGAGGGCATCCTAAATTTCGTGGGTTGGTATTGAAGAAAATTAAATTATAAAGAGATGCGCGGTCGACAGAGCCTGAAAGAAGTCGATGAATGAAAAGAATGTCTGCAACATCTCTGCGTTTCTCTAGGGTACTCAGGTTGATGAGGTTGAGGCGGTCTTGATAGGGAGGCAAGATAAAAGGATCGTTCCAAGGAAGACCTCGAAGGGCAAATCGAAGAAATCGACGTTGAAAATTCTCGATCCTGGTCACATGAACTTGCTGAAAGGGTGACCACGCTTGACTGGCGTATTCAAGGAGGGGGCGCACAAAGGTAATGTAGAGGGATCTCGTCACGTAAGGGTCGGAGTTAGCTTTACGAATTATCTCATCAATATGTGAACGGAAATTTAGTTCCCTATCGTACCAAGATCGCGGAGAGTTTGAACGATGGATATAGGTTGACCATGGAGAAGGTAAAGGCGGGCGGAGGACACGTGGTGCTTATGTGAAAAGGTAATGGATTGACATTTGGCGATATTGAGCTCTAAGCGATTTTGTAGGCACCAGTTCGAAAAACTATCAAGGTCTTGTTGAAGGAGACAGTAGTCATGTGGTGAAGAGATGGCTTTGAAAAATTTGGTATCATCAGCGTACAGAGAGAGGGAAGAGTGTTTAATAACCCTCTCGACATCGTTTATGGTTAGAATGAAGAGAAGGGGACCTAGATGGCTGCCTTGCGGAACACCAGAGGTGGCCAAGAAGGGAGTCGATAAGATGGATCTGAAGCGAACTCTGTAAGAACGGTTTTCCAGGTAAGAAGATATCCATTTTAACAATATGGGTTCGAAACCGAGGGCAGACAATTTGAAGAGGATTAAGTTATGAGATATCTTATCAAAAGCCTTACTAAAATCAGTTGCAATAACGTCGACTTCTTTGCCAATCTCTAAGGCAGACAGGGCGAAGGACACGAATTCGACTAAGTTAGTGGTAGTTGATATACCTTTCAGAAAGCCGTGTTGGGTGGGAGAGATAAGAGACTTGCACTGAAAGCTTAAGGCTTCGTATAAAATACTTTCAAAAAGTTTGGGTAGATGAGAAAGTTTAGCAATGGGGCGATAGTTTGTTACTTCGTTCTTTGATCCCTTTTTGTGAATGGGGGTTAAGGAAGAGGTCTTCCAAATCTGAGGGAATTCTCCTAGTGATGGAGACACACGGGAGAGAATGGAAGAGCATTTTTTAAGAAAAATATCAGGGAGACCACCTGGGCCGGGTGAGAATTCATCATTAAGATTTTGTAGTTTATTTTCAATTACAGCAGGATCAAAAGGCAGGGACAGAAAGGGGCCAACAGAGAAGTTAAGAAGGTGAGTGAAGTAAGAGGGCTCTGGTTCAAAAGAGTTGTCGGCGAAGGATTGTTTAAAATTGGTGGCAAAAAAGTTGGCAATGGTTTGCGGATTAGTTGAAGATATGTTTTCAAAAGAGAGGGACGGATGGTAACCGTCAGATTTTTTTTTTATAGTTGAAGAATTGAAAAAATGACTTAGGGTCGTTTATAAGATTTGCTTTCGTGTTAATTATGTGCCGCTGGTAGAGAGAGTTATAAAGATGATTGAATTGAAGGTAGGAACCGAGATAGTTGGAATAGTCGAAAACAGAATTGGTACGAAGGAAAGCTGCTCATAACTTGTTTCTCTTGTTAGGTAAGGCGCGAAGTTTGCGATTATACCAAGGGGGTATGAAGATGAAGTTTTATGGCGAGAAAAGGAGACGTAAAGAGAAATAGAATTAAACATTTCTCTGTAAAAAATTTTGAGGGCTTCGTTTAAGGATAAGTTAGCAAACTCAAAGGAACATCTACTCAGATAGGCATTTATTTTGCAGGAATTAGCTTTATGAAAGTCGTAAGAAGTGTGAAATGCAGGAGGTGTAGATTGAAGTGCAGAATTGAAGAAAAGTGAAAGAAGATTAAAATCGAGGGATCTATACAGGAGATATTTAGGTTACAAGCCCAACAAAGTCAAGCAAGAAACACATATAAAATCCTTCATCACGATCTTGGGGAAAAAAATAAATACTTTCACGAGCGGCACGGATTAGATGTAATTTCAACAATATTCAAAACGACGGGTGAAATGTTACACTTGAACGACGAGTACATGCCACATAGATCTGATAGAAGTGATAATTATACCCTGTTCAATCATGGAACTAGAGAAGACGTCCTGCATTTTATTGAAACCTGCCCTATACTGAGTTCAATTAGAAGCTACAACTTAGGAAAAAAACACTCTCTCTTCGGATGAAGTCATTGGCTTTTTAAATGGAGAAAATTGGGCCATTCTGTACAATTTACAAAAAATTATAAACGAAGCTTTTTAATACAATTTGCCAATCACGTTAAATGAAATAATAACTATTGAAACTTTCTCTTTCGGCTGACGGCAGAAGCCAATGCTTATTGTGAATTTTGTAAAAATTTAATTCTTTTTTTTTGCATTAATTTTAATTAATTTGCATTAACGACTACTACTACTACTTTTACTACTTAACTACTACTACTACTACTACTACTACTACTACTACTACTACTACTACTACTACTACTACTACTACTACTACTACTACTACTACTACTACTACTACTACTACTACTACTACTGCTACTACTACTACTACTACTACTACTACTACTACTACTACTACTACTACTACTACTACTACTACTACTACTACTACTACTACTACTACTACTACTACTACTACTACTACTACTACTACTACTACTACTACTACTACTACTACTGCTACTACTACTACTACTATCACTACTACTACTACTACCACTACTACTACTACTTCTACTACTACTACTACTACTACTACTACTACTACTACTACTACTACTACTACTACTACTACTACTACTAATAGAATTGGATAAGAGTTAAAGCATGATTAACTACTTCTATTTACTGTAGCTCATACGATTATGTTGAAGCTGAGAGTATAAGGTCTGCTTAAAAATGCACATTTGAAGGGTATAAGTGCCGAACTGGCAATCCCTCTTTGGCGGAATGGAGTTAAAGTGAAGATACATATTTTTAAGGGCACGTGCGATCTGCTTATAAACTTATTTATCTACAAAATCGGCTCTTCAAGAAGAAAAATCATAAAGCCATCTCGTTTAGTGACAGGGTTATAAGAAATTCACCCCTTCTGTATAAATTTGTCGAGTGGAGGTTATTGCTTTTAGACCACTCATTTGAACTGTAAGTAGCAACGCTTCAGAGGCCAAGTCGAGTACTTAAGATATCAAACATATAATTAAGCATAAAATAAGGCATTTGACAGGAACGAAATTATTAAGAAAATATAGATACAGGTACTATGCCACTGAATATTAAAGCATAATGAACTTCTGTGAAAAAGGGCTGTATCTGGAACAGAAAATATTCGCATCGAAAACAGACCATAAAGCGCAATTATTTCGAGGCAGATCGAAGAGGTTATGCAACAAAAAGTTTACACTGCACCCACCTACGCAGCGGCCAGTATGTTATTCAGATGACGGAAGTGCACCGTGCGTTGTAACAAACAAAAATTCATTAGCTAATTAGCTAAATAAGCTGAAGAGTTGGCAGGTAGATATGCGAAAGCAGATTTAGAAGGTATACAGAACTCTCGTGAAAAATATAGATCATTCTCTGCTGGTTTCCTTTGAGTATGAAGTCGAATGGAATTTATAGTCGCCATACAGAATTAAGGATTTACACTTAAAATTCACAGACTGAGAATCTTGCTGGACAATAGAGGATAAAATTTCTGGCACACGTTGAAAGATATTTCTTCTATAACGGCGGTGCTTAAGCCGGATTTAAAGTGAGCAATTCGACTGCTAATTTTCAATCTGGCTCCAGCACCGTCGTTAACGAAGAAATAACTTTCAAAGTGTGTACCAGAAATTCTACCCTCTATTCTCCATTAAGGTTGTTAGTAAGACAAAAAAAAAATTATATCCATTAAGAAACTATAGGTAAAATCCATGATGTCAAAAATAGCCCAGAGGCTAGGTATGCCTGTCGAAAGAGGTGACCAAAATGCATCCAGTGGAAGTAACCTTAATGCCATGAGCAGTGCTGTGCGGAACAACGAGCACTAGGTAATAAGGCCTTAGTTGACACGAGAAACTGATGGAAAAATCCAAGTCTAGCACACAATGCGCAGCATACTGGTCAGCATTGGGCCCCAAGGGCGACTGCTACACCCAAAGGTGGGGTCTAGACAGTTAGACTCCATTATCGCCCGGATATCCTGCTATATGATCCGTGAAGTAGTCCTGATTACGTGATTACTAAAGTACAAAATGCAACTCGGAGAACTGTCACGGTGTTATAGGCTTGCCTTTCTTGAGAGAAGCTTTAGAAATAATAATCAAGGCTAACAGAAGTTTGGGAAGAGATAGTTTTGCGGCAGAGAAATTGTGGAAATAATTTGAAATATAAGTTCAATGAAAGTGAGAAAGTTTATGCTTTCATGTTTCTGTACTTATTCTATTCCGAATATTCTTCAAGATACCGTTTATGCTCTTTCTATTCATTCCATCAAATGAATAGAAAAATACACTTTTTTCATGCATGCATGTCTAGAGGGTCTGTTAATTCCAAAAGTATAGATAGTAGCAACAAGTATACATATACAACATTTATATCCTTTACTACTCTTCGCCATTTTGAATTGATTACTGGAGATCGTCTAATTCAGTACTCCAAAATTTTGTTTGTAACTTGTATGGCACGTATTTAGTGCCGTCTTGCTGGAACCAAAGATTGTTCATGTTAATTTCTTCAGTTCCTGGTCAAAAAAAAAATCGCTTATCATGCCTCTGTAGCGCACTCCATTGACCGTAACGTTGTTGCCATCTTCTTCTTCGAAGAAAAATCCACACATCACATTAAACAGTCACACACTGGCAACAGCAGCAATATTATCGGCTGAGAGCGCAGGATAAATACGAAGGTACCTTGTGTTATCAATTAGCATGCCAATTTGACGGACTTTCTTCACAAACTTGCAGGCACGGTTGGTGCATTATTTCGACAATTTTTTTTCTGTACTGTATCCTCAACAGCACTTATTTTCGAAATAAGTTTTCAATATTTCCCACTACTGCACAAACATAAATCGATTCATTTCACACTGCGGAGATATGGTACTTTGTATCTGTCAGTTTTTTGAGAATAAAAGAGCTGTCAGTGTCAAAATAAAATGTAATTTTATAAGAAACCAACAGATGGCCCACTGGTCATTAGTTAGGCTATTTTGATTGCTTTAGGTTAGGTTAGGTAGAAGTGGCTGCCAGCTGAAAGCCGACACAATAATAGGTCCACTGTGATACCACAAGGATTTGGGGAAACGGTCATTTGCCTACTCATTGAGACATTTGGAGCCTCTGATGAAGCGTACTAGTTTTCTAATGCCTGCTTTACTCAGATCGTTAAGGTCGTTGAAGCTGAAGGCTCCTAAGAGAAGTTCCCTTCTTTAAGATAGAGGTGGGTAGGTACAAAGAATGTGAAGAATAGTCTCCTCCTTCTCCTCGTCCATGCAGCTTCTACACAAATCATATTAGACAGTGCCCGGTGATGAAACCAATTACAGCTCTAATATGAAATCTATTGAGAAAAATTAAATTCTTAGAGCTTTTCAGATCCAGCTTAGGCCTAATCTGTACTGTCTTCTAGATACGTTGTACCACTTTTCCACCTAGAATTTGTCTTCCGAATAGCATCCAGCTTTAATTTGTGTTTACATGTTGATCTGTATACCCAGTGAACTTTTGTCTGGTAGAATGAGTATTGTTGTTCCATATCTGGAGCACCTGGAACACTCTACAATGATTTGGGAGACGGAAAAATAGGCTTATATTAAACTTCAGGGAAGACACTACCACCCACCCTATCTTTAGTTTTAGAACCGTCGATGTAAAAATGAGTCGTGGCCATATACCTTCCTGACCCATTGTAAAATAACTTTAAGGCGAATAGCTGAACAAATTTATTTTATTATTCACAAAATTTCAAAACACAGAATTTTCGAGTACAACATTTTGAAATGCCGAATTTTGGAAAGAGACTTTTAGACCACGCAGAATTATGATCCCAACACTTGAGCACGATACTTGTCACTTCAACTAACAAGAAATTTAACCAGTTTCGGCAAGAACACACAAATCTTGGGAAGTCGGGGTGATATTACCAGGCATACAAAACTGTTAAAATACGAACTATGGTAACATCAATAATGAAAACTATTCGCCATCGATAGTACATATTACAAGTCGATAGTTCTTAACAGTGTGTTTTTTAGGAGTTTTTTTTTTATCAATATGGCAACAC
This sequence comes from Pocota personata, assembly GCA_963082735.1. Classification (NCBI taxonomy): domain Eukaryota; kingdom Metazoa; phylum Arthropoda; class Insecta; order Diptera; family Syrphidae; genus Pocota; species Pocota personata. Next base: position 243,084,138 of record OY720429.1, read on the forward strand.
TCAGACAGCTGATAGTTAAACTGACAGCTGACACCATCTTTGTATTCAGTACAGTTTGGCAAATTATCACGCAAAGACTTACGTTCGAGCAGCGTTTACAAATTGTGGAAATTCATTTCAAAAATCTGTGTTCAGTAAAACATTTTTATAGAGCGCTATTCGAATTTTACGGTCAAGATAATCGACCAATTGAGTCGTCTATTCGGAAAATAATCGACAAATTTCGCACTACATTTACTCTTTTGGACTACAAGCCAAGAATGTACAAAGATGAAAATGTTGACGCCGTTGGAGCCAGTGTTGAGGAAGATCTTAATTCATCGATTTGCAAGAAGTTACACTATGTCCATCGACTTTGTGGAAGATTTTGGTAAAGAATCTTGGTTTGAACGCTTACTAAATACAATTAGTGCAAGAACTGAAACCGAAGGAACAGTTGGAAGTCTATCCACTTTTTACCGTGAAATTTTGTTCAGTGATGAGGCTCACTTCTGTCTCAGTGGCTTTGTTAATAAGCAAAATTGTCAGATTTGGAGCGAGGGAAATCCAAAGGTGATCCATCAGCACTATTTGATGCGGTTTATGGCTAGCGGCATCATAGGGCCCTACTTCTTCAAAAATTAAGAAAATCGAAATGTCACCGTCAATGGCGAATGGTATAGAGCCATGATAAACAATTTTTTGTTTCCAAAAGTACGTGAACATGGTATGCAGGACATTTAGTTTCAACAGGATGATGACACATTCCATACTGCCAGCGAAACCATCGATTTATTGAAGGGAGTGTTCGATGACAACATTATCTCCTAGCCTCCAACATTGTGTGATTTGATGCCGTTGGACTATTTTCTGTGGGGGTTTTTGAAATCGTTGGACTATGCGGACAAGCCAACAGTAATTCCAGCCTTGGAAGCCAACACCAAGCGCACCATTCGTGAGATAAGGCTCGGGGTTGCAGTTCCTGAGATGCTGCCGTGGTAGCCATAGGCTCGAAATCATTTTTCATCATTAATACCAATTATTTTTACAATCGAGATCATGGATTCGTGTCTCCGAGACATGAACTTTTTGTTGATAATGATTTATTATTAATTTATAATTACCAACGTAATATTCTCCAACCATTCTTGAGTGAACTGCAATCTATAGTATCTATTTGAATCCATTTGAATAAAATCTTTCCTAAAATATTGGCTATAACTTTAAGCTATTCCAACATTTTTTCATTCATTTGTGGTAACTCTATTCGATTTATATTTTCTTAGAATTCAAAAGCACACAAAAGATGGTAATTTCACAACCAAAGACAAGTTCGTGGAAATTCTATTTGAAAATTTATTTCTCAACGCAACACTTAAGAATGTTGCTTAACCAAAAAGTCTAAAATTTACGAAGAATTCTCTACATCCATTCAAGATATAATAGTATATACAGATAAATGCGTATGCATGTTCAGGATAATAGAATAATTCCTTTAGATGCTAACGTTCCACGCAAAGAAATAAATCTAATTCCGAAGTAATTTTCCATCACTTAAACTCATTTTTATAGCACCACAGATGCTGACAACAGTAGATATGGTAGAAACGCTTCCTGCTGGCACAGAACCACCCTAATCCACCGCCACTGGCTCGTGGATTGGAATTCGCGATTGGGTAGTAGCATTAGAATGCCATTCGCGTCTTCGTTTACTCCCCCACTGGATGGCTTCCATTTGAAGATTTCAAAATTATATTCACTTGGAGAAATTTCAATGAGGGACTAAGCTAATTTCATGTTCGTTGGCTCGTCATTTTGGCATGGAGTTCTTCAAGTATTTTTTCTTTCCTCCTTCGCTATCGAAATCACTTAACGTTATAATTTTTAATTGTCATAAGGAAAAGAAGATATACGAGTATCTGCAGAGATTCGAAGTAGAATTCGATTCCATTGAATGGATTGGTACTTTACGGAAATTTTTATTAAATCGTTAAGTAACAGCCCTTGACTGGATTTGGTTAAGGATGATTACCTCATGGTAGTAAAGGTATTGATGTAATGGAATCTATTATGGTGGCAATGAAAGTCATACGTGGTTCTAATAGGAAAATTAGTTCGAAGAATAGACAATGTGCATCGGTACTCGTATATGAAGGCCGAAATATACTCGTACGTAGGGAGTCAGTAGGGATTCAAAATGTTTGCTTTGAGGTAAAGAAAAGAATGGAGCATCATTGCATCAGTATAACTATCCAATACTCCAACATGCTTTAAGAAATGAAAGCTCGCTGGTTGGATTTTAATAATACTACTTCACGTCCAACCATTCGCTGTATTCCTTATCCCATAGAGGCATTATGAGATGCATAGTTTGGTACATATAGTGCTGTGAAAAAATAGGGTCAAACCATTTTTTTTAAAATTATTTCGCCAAAGTTGCTAAAACTACCTAAAGTTTGATGCGGGTTAGTTTGCTGCATCATTCTTAAAAGGTTTATGACTCTTTTTGAGTTTTACTTGAAGTTTCAGTCTACTTATACTTTACTCTCTAAAGTATAAGTAGACTGAAAAATGTTTGATTTTTTAGCTAAGAGGCTGATTTTTAAAAAAAAGTAAAAAATTATACCTGTCACCGAAGTTCTATTTACCAGATTTTTTTCTTGTCGGGGCGGGTACACCCTACTGGAGCACTCAGACTCAAAAACAGGTCCATTGTAAATACAACCAGGCACCATTTTAATGTGATTTTTTCGTCTTTGTAAAAAGACGAATAGACGCTTCAGTAAAGAGCTTAGGTCATCAGCACTCACCACATCAGCACCAAAAATCTGCCACCTGATCCGACCAAAGGCGGGACAATCACATAGGAAGTGTTCCGCAGTGTCATCGCCCTCTCCACAGGAGTCGCAGACAGGGGTAGCGCTCAAACCTAGCACATGGAGGTGCTTGGGAAAGACGAAGTGGCCCGTAAGAGCGCCAGTAAGTTGTCTGCAGTCTTTTCTGCTAAGAGATAGCAAGAAAGCCGCGGATTTCTTACAGGCGACGGGGACCATTCGTTAGTCTGCCTACATTCTGAAGAGTCATGCCATCTTCGATTGTGTTCACTGAAAACCCAGTCATCAATGGAAGCCCAAACCGAGGACGCTGGCAAACCCAACGTGAGTTCAGTTCCAGAGAAATTCTCTTCTGAGCCTTGTCTAGCAAGCTCGTCAGAGACCTCATTTCCTGTTATCCTGGGACAAGATTCAGTGAGTTCAGCCTTCCGACCGATTTCAAGGATGTTTTGCATTCTCGAACTATTTTGGAAGTGGTTAAAGGATTGAAAAAGGCCTTAAGCGCGGCCTGACTGTCACTACAGACGCAGATACTTCGCCCCTTCCACCTGTTCTTACCAATATAGTCCGCAGCCATTAGGATGGTATATATTTCTGCCTGGAAGACAGATGTGTGTTTTCCCAATGAGAAGTGAAGCCTAATGTTGTCGCATTCCACGTAAACACCAGCACCAGACCCCTGTCGAGTTTTAGAGCCGTCCGTGAAAACGCGACTACATTCCTTTCCTGGTTCAGCCTCCTGCCAAAGACAATCCTGAACATGGGGAAAGTTGACTTCAAATTTGCACCGCAGCCGTAATTCAGGTGTCATTGCATCAGATGGCATATCCATGAGACAGGGGTCATAGGATAATCGTCGCGCAACGTCATCAAAACTCCAGTGCGAATCATCAAGGCGTCTGGAGCAGAGCCAGGCGTACTGGGGAAAGCTCCCAAGCAGTCGAAACAGACCGCTCTTTGGAGTTTGGCGAAAGCAGCAGTAACGTACTTACTTGAGAGCTTATTCCACCAAACAACTGACAGATATGAGAGGAAGGATCTTATCATTGCCGTGTAGATCCAAAGGACGTTCCTTGGCGACAAGCCCCATGTCTTGCCGAAAATACCTTTGCATTGCCGAAAGACTGACAGATCTTTGGAAGTTTTCAGCTCGACATGTTTCTTCCAAAGAAGCTTGCTATCTAAGATTACTCCTAAATATTTGGCTTCCTGAGAGAGTTCGATAGTGACGCCTTTTAGCACTGGCTGAGTCAGAACAGTCAATTACCTCCTTCTAGTAAGGAAAACCACCTCGTTATTGAGTGAGGTCGTATTAAGTGTGTTCAACAGGGAGTCAACCAGCATTCACCAAAGCAGTGGAGACAGAACACAGCCTCGTATTGACCCCTCCGGACTTCTTTTTGTGGGGTTATTTGAAAAGCAAAGTATACGTCAGCAAGCCTCAGACCATTGATGAGCTCAAGGCAAACATTCGTGCCGAAATCATCGCTATACCGCCCGAGTGATGGAAAACGCAGAAAAGGGCACATTTTGCTTTGGTCAATAGGGGCGGCCACTTGATTGATGTTGTATTCAAAAACTAGTCCAAATAAATTGTAAAGGACCAAATTAAATAAAAATACCTCATATATCGAAATCGGTTGTTATTCAATATTCACATACCGGCATAAAAGATGGCGCACCCTGTATATATAACTCAATGTACCTACGAACGTATGTTTATAGGTATACTATGGAATCCGAAACCACCGAACCGATTGAGCTCAAATAATTGCTCAGAAAATATTCGGTATTGGTCTGAGAGTGTTTCTGTGAAATTTTGTTAAAGTCGGTCCAGAAGTTTGCCATAAAAAATATGTATTTCTTTTTGTTAGGCGCAGCAACGCACGCCGGGTACCCACTAGTAGTAAATAAAAAGGACAAGACTTTTGTATTTACCTTGATGAGAGGAACACCACTTTACGTATGAAGTCCAAACTTTTTTGAAACATCCTGTATAGCAACATAAGATTAATATTATAAATTCTTCTGTTGCAACCTTCAGCTATTCAAGAGCAGAATCAATAGATATCTCGGAGCGTTATAGGTTCTCGTAGAACCTTGCCTGTCGAAGATAAAGAGTTGCCCCTGTAGAAACTTTTTAACATCTGTCATTTCAAAAGGGTTTACATTTTATCAGGAAGTACGAATGTTTGTTGAAGTAAGAATATCCCTGTAAAAGAAAATTTCATCATTTAAAACCCTCTTTTATATCCCTCAAAAGTCTCAGTGACACAAAACTGAGAAATTATCATAAATACAAAAAAGTGTCGTCTAACATAGCCCCAAGATAGTAGCCATCCCTTAGAATTCTTTAAAAATAACCCCTTTCAAGCATTTAACATTCAATTCAACTTTTAGCTCATCATCGAGCATTAATTACCTCCGCTCTTCAAGCCCCACTCACCAGTTGTAACCGACACCCTAATGGTCACTGATGTTACCTCGGGCGATACAAAAACCAACCCCAACTTCAATTCACCACCGACAACCATCCCATACCTTCGTCTTTCGTGTCGGCAAGTAATTCGTCTTATTTGCGTGCCAAAGACCAAAGAAGTTCTGGATATATGACCCAGAGCAAACGACAGCAGGAGGTGTACGTTGAAGTTGAATATAAAAATAAAATCCTGGATAAATAATATGAAAGTAGTGTGGGTGGTAAAGTCGACGTCGCTTTTACTACACACAATCATAAACAAATTACATTAGATCCTTAAGGATAGGTATGAGTGTGTATGAAAAGAGGGCAACCCGAGTGTATTGTAGTCGTATTTGGGGATATCGGGCGTGTTAGACAAAATCGATTTATTTTTGTTCTTGATGCATAGTGAATCGGGAAACGATGATGGATCCTCGAAGGGTTTTTACCTACCCATAGTCTCTCGAACAAAAGGGAACTCCGACCCTAGCAGCATGTCTTTAGGGCTGCACAGTGTGCATGAGCTTGTTGTATGGTAAACGTGTTAGGGTTCCGAAACGGCAGGAAATCATTACTTTTATTTCGTCCTTTTTTCCTTCCACATTGCTATCGCTTCAAAGGCGCTTTTCTTTTCCTTCTTTTTTTTTGTGTTAATTGCTCACTGGCTAATTGCAGGAAGCCGGAGCGAATTTTAAATTGCCTTGCAGGATGTCAAAACAGAATGACAGATAAGGAGGAGAACGAACGACTGGGAGCATGAATTTCGTTTATTGACTTTTTCCCCAACAGAGTGACGTTAAAAAATTGAATACAACAATTATTTACACCCTTAGTGTGGTAAATACGACTTTACTACATACATTAACCGGGCTGGTGTATTCATGTAAAAACAAAATGCAACGACAGAAAGAAAAACGCTTTAACCCCATTTAAGGATTAACCTACTGAAGGGTAGGTTGATGTTACATATCACTACCACCCGAGACAGAAACACTTTGCTTGCCGCCCATAAATCCCTGTGCCATGCAAATGCGGACAGAACTTGAGTTTGCTCGAACATTTTGATATGCAAATCGACACCGGAACAATTGAAAACAATCATCATACATTTATGCATGAGATTGTTCTTTGGGAGATTTCAGCCCTAACATAAATTTAAATATTGATTTTGCATGGGGCTCGTCGTCATTTGGGGGAGTACTATACACTGTGTGAAAATGGACGAAGGATACTCTCGGTCTGCCATTGGAGGTGTGTACTGGGGTTTTTGTGTTGGCAAAATTGAGTTTCAGATACGGTTCGGTACACCTGTTATACACACGTTACCTAATACGTGTATGTGAAAAGAGAGTGTTGTTACCTGAACTTTCAACTGAAACTGAAATAAAGCAGACACTCAGATGGTAGATATAGTATGTGTGGATTCCTTTTGGGGTCTTTAATATTTATAAGAACCTGCTAAGGTAAATCGAATATAGACAGAAAGTGTGTTCTTGTCAGAAGATTGGTGTTTGTCGCCATGTCACTTGTGTCGACATATCCATTCTGTGAGGAATTTAAATTTCTTTTTAGTATAATACATGTCCATACTTAAATATGTAGGCTAATCAAAACTTGTCGACTTTGAATAAGAGGTCTCATCGTTGACTATATTGTAGCATAATAATAACTACGCTCCTATGTCTATGCAGCAAATTCCGAAGTGACTTTCCATTCTGGCAGAATTTTGGTTCAAACTGTCCTTTCATTCGAGGTTCGTGTCTGGGACGAAGTCTCCACAGCTCATGTCAACGAAAGAGACAAATAATATTAGGGATAATATTAGGGATAATATTAGGGAATTATAACTGCAAGAATTATTTCTCTTGTTCCAGTGGTCGAAGAATTTGCTAGAAGTTTCTGGCTATCAGAAACTTCTGCTATATAAGGACAGATGGCGATCAAAAAAAGACACAGTTGGTTTAGAACCGTGGCGAAGAGATTGGAAAAGTGATAATGGGCGAAGTTGTAATTTGGTGATAAATTGAAAGTTGAGAGTAAACAAGAAAAAGTAATTAGTTTGGATTTGTGAATTAAGTAATTGAAAGGAGATAAAGTGATTTGAGAGGAAAGAGACCTTGTAAGAAAAGAATTTGCAAAGAATAGTATAGTGTAAACTTGAATTGTTCTATAGACTAGAAAATAAAGAAATAAATTTCACAGAATATCGTTTTATCTACTCGAGCCGTAGCCTGCATATTACATTGGTGTCAGAAGCGGGATAAAACTTATTCTGTGAATAACTATTTCCGTGGTGTGAAATTGCACAAAAAAAAAAAAAAAAAAACGATTTCTGTGTTGAGTTAATTAGTTGCGCAAAATGGGTCGCAAATTGGGAAAACTAACTATAACTCAACTAAAGGCAGAACTCAGTAAGCGGAACCTCGACACAACTGGGGGAAAAGATGCCCTGCTGATTCGTCTGGAAGAAGCAGTAACGCAGGAAGGTGAAAATCCGCACGACGTAGAGTTTGACGTGGAAGAGGAACCAGCAAGTACAGCAGCCGACCCGGGTATAACAAGTCTGCTCCTGCAACTTAAGTTAGTCATGGACGAACAAAAGAAAGCAATAGAAGACCAAAGGAATTCTATAGAACTTAAGCTGGACGAACAAAAGAAAGCAATGGACGACCAAAAGAAAGCAATGGACGACCAAAAGAACTCTCTAGAACTTAAGATGGACGAACAAAAGAAAGCAATGGACGACCAGAGGAATTCTCTAGAACTTAAGCTGGACGAACAAAAGAAAGCTATAGACGAACAAAAGAATTCTCTAGATGCTCTGGAAAGTAAACTTGATGAGCAAAACAAGAACTTGGAATCCAAATTCGAAGTGATCGAAGAGAAAATCGAGAAGGTCGAGACGCAACTCGAAAAAGTCGAAACTAGATTCGATGAAAATTTTGAGAAACATGAAACTCAGTTCGGGAAGATAGAGACTCAGTTTGAAAAAGTAGAAAAGCAAGTCGAAAATCTTGCTAAGGAGCTCAGCAACGTGAAGAGACAGAAAGCACGGGAATATTCCACTGACGGTCTGAGAAGAAAGGAGATGCAGCCTCCTATCTTCGATGGTCAAACATCATGGCCAATTTATAAGAGGCAATTCGAAGCGGCCGCAATGACCAATAGCTGGGACGATGAAGAGAAGTCTATTGCACTCACGCTTGCACTGAGGGGTCCAGCTGCGGAGCTCTTGCAGACCATCCCGGAAGATAAACAGCAGAACTACGACTCTCTGGTTCAGGCTATCGAGATGCGGTTTGGGGATGAACACATGCAGCAGGTGTACAGGGTTCAGCTGCGTAGTCGAGTCCAGAAAAGGGGGGAAACGCTCCAACAGTTGCAAGCGGATATAGAGCGACTAGCCCATCTTTCATACCCTAAAGCCGGTGAGGAGCTTATCAACGAAATGGCGGTGGAAGCTTTTATTCAGGCCATAGAGGACAGACAACTGCAAATGGCTGTAAGGATGGCTGAAAAGCGAACACTCCCCGAGGCATTGGCATTCGCTTTGTCAATGAAGGCTGCGGACCAAGCATACCAGGGAATACACCGTGTCAGGGAAATGTCCGTCGTGGAATGCTCATGCCAGAGAACAGCCGTCATGGATGAAGACAGAGCTCGCGGAAGTCAAATCCGTTGCTGGAATTGCAACCAAACCGGACACCTACAACGGCAGTGCAGGAGTGCACCTAGACGAGGAAATTGTTCACATTGCGGAAGTAGGAGAAGCAGAGAGGAAGCATCTGGCGGTGATAACATCCATCCTGTCAGTCAGACTTCCCAAAACCAGCAGTCGGGAAATGCGTAAGGACCAACTTCGCGGGGCAGAAGTTGGTTACTGGAATCGAGGCCCCCAGGACCACCATTCAAGTTTCGCAAACCAAACGGGGTAACGAGAGCCTGACAGTGGAGGCACTAATCAACGAGAAGAAGTGCGTAGCCACCATCGACACAGGTGCCACTGCCTCCATTGTAAGAAGAGATATCGTCAAAAGCTCCTGGCTGCACAACACCAACAGCTACTGCCTGAAGACTGCAACAGGGGAAATGGCGAAGGTATTTGGAGAAGTTCGTCTTACGATTACTCTGGCAGGACTGACGTTCTCCCATGCGTTTCTGGTGGCAGATATATGCGACGAGTGCATCATCGGAGTAGACTTCATGAAAGCAAATGAAGTAATCTTGGACATCGGGATGCAAGTACTGAGGTATCGAAATGTGGAGATTCCGATGGTGTACGGAAATGAGAATGCCGTAACTCTCAGGACAGTCATCAGCAAAGACGAAGTTTTGCCGCCGTCTTCAGAGACAATCATTTGGACGAAGCTGGAAGGTGATCTTGGGAGCCACCGATTCTACATAGTAGAACCAGACCCAGAGAAGAATGCTCAAGACTACATCGTGGGAAAGACGTTAGTCGAACCAAAGAACACCATGGTTCCAGTGAGGGTTTTGAACGCAAGACCACACACTGTCAAACTAAGGCGAGGGGAGGTGACTGGAAAATGCACGCCGATTACCGCCGTCGCAACAATATCTGAACGTGATGCTCCAAAACTTCTCCCATCACCTTGGACAGCGGAAGCGAGAGAGACGATTCTCCAGTCCAGTGAGCTGAATCAGGAGCAGCGAACTATGGCAGAGAATCTTATCAATGAGTACGCTGATGTATTTGCCTCACAGGACGGAGAATACGGCCGAACACACCTGGTACAACATCGAATAGACACTGGTGATACTAGACCAATTCGTCAGCCTGCTAGGCGCCTTCCATTGGCAAAGCAGACAGAAGTTGCAGAGATGGTGTCGGCAATGGAGAAAGAAGGTCTGATTGAAAGTTCCAAAAGTCCGTGGGCATCACCGGTTGTACTGGTTAAGAAGAAAGATGGCAGCACGCGGTTCTGCGTGGACTATCGGCAGCTCAATTACGTCACCAAGAAAGACAGCTACCCTCTGCCACGGATTGACGACACGCTAGACACACTATCAGGAGCCCGATGGTTTTCCACTCTCGACTTGAAGAGTGGCTACTGGCAGGTACAGATCCATCCAGAAGACCGGGAGAAAACCGCCTTCACCGCAGGAAATGGGCTATGGCAATTCACGGTAATGCCATTCGGGCTGTGCAATGCTCCGGCGACTTTCGAGCGATTGATGGAATGTGTCCTGCAAGGGTTAACATGGAAAACCTGTTTGGTATACTTGGATGATGTCATCGTCGTAGGAAAAACGTTTGCGCAACACCGAGACAATCTAAGGGATGTGTTTCAAAGGCTTCGAAGTGCCCACCTGAAGCTCAACCCCAAGAAGTGCGCCCTGTTTAGAGCGGAAGTCAAGTACCTGGGACACATAATTTCAGCGAAAGGAGTGAGAACCGATCCGGAGAAGGTCGAAGCGGTGAAAAACTGGCCAGTCCCCAAAGACAAACACCAACTAAGGAGCTTCCTGGGCCTAGCCACCTACTACAGACGGTTCGTGAAGGATTTTGCCGGGATCGCAAAGAACCTGCACCAGTTGACGGAAAAGGGAAAACAATTCAAATGGTCAATTGAGTGCGAGAAGAGCTTCAAGGCACTTAAACAACGGCTATGCGATGCCCCGATACTGGCTTACCCCACTCCCGGGGAAACGTTCGTTGTGGATGCAGATGCTAGTAATGTCGGGGTAGGAGCCGTACTCTCCCAGGTGCATGACGGCCAAGAGAAGGTGGTTGCGTACTTCAGCAAGGTGCTCTCTAAGCCAGAAAGGAACTACTGCGTGACAAGGCGGGAACTTCTAGCTTTGATCTTGGCTACGAAGCATTTTCACAAATACCTCTACGGGAGGAAGTTCGTTCTTCGCACAGACCATGCAGCCTTAAAATGGCTATTACAGTTCAAGAGTCCTGAGGGTCAGGTCGCAAGATGGATCGAAAGGCTGCAAATCTACGACTACGAAATACAGCATCGTAAAGGAAAACTCCACTCTAATGCGGATGCACTGTCCCGGAGACCATGCAGAACGGATTGTAAACATTGTGCGCGTCAGGAAGAACGGGAGCTGGTTTCCATCCAAAGAATGAGAGCCGAACCTATCGCCGGCTGGAGCGTAGATGAGATCCGGAACGCTCAGAAGGAAGACCCGGATATCGAGCCGATTCTGGCCTGGAAGGAGAACATGGAGAAACCGGATCATCAGGACATCTCTCACAGAAGCCCGACCTTAAAGGCATATTTTGCGCAGTGGGACTCCCTCCATGTCCAAGAAGGTGTTCTGAGAAGAAAATGGGAATCCTCCGACGGAAAGTCGTTTGTAATGCAGCTTGTCGTACCGCGGACGAGGGTCAAGGAGGTGTTACAGGAAATGCATGGCGGGGCGACCGGAGGCCACTTGGGAGTGAATAAGACGCTAGAAAAGGTACGAGAACGTTTTTATTGGTTAAAAGCGAAGGAAGATATCGAAGACTGGTGCAGAAAATGCGACGTGTGTGCAGCTAGCAAGGGTCCGAGAATCAAAACTCGAGGTAGGATGCACCAATACAACGTGGGAGCACCTTTCGAACGAATCGCCATCGACATCGCAGGGCCCTTTCCGGAAACCGACAATGGTAATCGGTATATACTCGTAGTGATGGACTACTTCAGTAAGTGGCCGGAAGCGTTTCCGATCCCTAACCAGGAAGCCAGAACCGTGGCGGAGCAGATCGTCTACAATTGGGTTAGCAGATTCGGTGTGCCCTTGGAATTGCATTCTGACCAAGGGCGGAACTTCGAGTCAAGAATCTTCCAAGAGATATGTCAACTACTCGGAATCAAAAAGACAAGGACAACCCCGCTTCATCCACAGTCGGACGGTATGGTGGAGCGTTTCAATAGGACTTTGGACGAACATCTCTCGAAGGTCGTAGGTGACTACCAACGGGATTGGGACCGGCAGATTCCCTTGTTTTTGATGGCCTATAGAAGTGCCGTGCATAGCACTACTCGACATACGCCGTTCGAAATCTTATTTGGTGGAATAGCTCGTTTACCCAGTGAGGTGAAATTTGGATCTCCTACCAATGAGCCCAGAAATGAAGAAGAGTACGTGGCGGACCTTAGGGAAAGGCTTAGGGACATACACCAAAGGACCAGAAGCCAGATTAAGATGACGAGCGACCGCATGAAGACCAGGTATGATGCCAAGGCAACAACGTCAGGATTCCAGGAAGGAGATCTGGTGTGGCTGTATAATCCCCATCGCCAAAAGGGGAAATCACCTAAATTACAGCGGAACTGGGAAGGTCCCTACAGAATAGTAACCCGCATCAACGATGTTGTCTACCGCATCCAGCGAGGACCAAGGGCCAAAATGAAAGTGGTTCATGTGGACCGACTGAGTCGATACAATGGCCGAAATGAGGATGCACTTGTTCGGGACGAACACGTCTAAGAGGGGGGCAGTGTAGCATAATAATAACTACGCTCCTATGTCTATGCAGCAAATTCCGAAGTGACTTTCCATTCTGGCAGAATTTTGGTTCAAACTGTCCTTTCATTCGAGGTTCGTGTCTGGGACGAAGTCTCCACAGCTCATGTCAACGAAAGAGACAAATAATATTAGGGATAATATTAGGGATAATATTAGGGAATTATAACTGCAAGAATTATTTCTCTTGTTCCAGTGGTCGAAGAATTTGCTAGAAGTTTCTGGCTATCAGAAACTTCTGCTATATAAGGACAGATGGCGATCAAAAAAAGACACAGTTGGTTTAGAACCGTGGCGAAGAGATTGGAAAAGTGATAATGGGCGAAGTTGTAATTTGGTGATAAATTGAAAGTTGAGAGTAAACAAGAAAAAGTAATTAGTTTGGATTTGTGAATTAAGTAATTGAAAGGAGATAAAGTGATTTGAGAGGAAAGAGACCTTGTAAGAAAAGAATTTGCAAAGAATAGTATAGTGTAAACTTGAATTGTTCTATAGACTAGAAAATAAAGAAATAAATTTCACAGAATATCGTTTTATCTACTCGAGCCGTAGCCTGCATATTACAATATCTATTGTGATGGTATCTAATATCTTATAGCTGTGAACTAGGGTATTCCGAAATCTGATGGTAAAATCTACAAGTCACGGTTTCAGGAATGCAAGCACGAGATCTTGAGTAAAAATTCGATTATTCCAAGAAAATTGTTACTTTTTCTGCAAAAAGGATTCTGTCTGATTAATGCGTTCGTAAGACATATCGTCACGTGTATAACAAAACCAAAAAGCAGACATTTTTTCGAAAACTCGATATTAGATTTCAGCGTTATCGGCGGGTCAAAAACCGAAGTTTAAGTTGCAATTCTTAATGATGACATCTACTTTTATATATGTATATATTTTGCCCGAATCGCTCAATCTACTAATGAAAAGCTAAAGTGAGTGGTCAACAGCCCCGGGACCGGACGGTATTTTTCCGGCTCAACTCCAGATGGCATTCGGAATCATACGACAGAACCTGTCCTACATTCTGAAAGGAACTATACCCAAAGCAGGCAAAACCTCACACACATTTCCCAAAGATCTCAGACCAATTATCCTGACATATTTTATAAACTCTCGAGCTAATCATCGATATCCATTTTTTGTTTTTTTTGGAGAGGGGGTTCGCTGGAAGGAAAAATCATCGAGAGATATTGCAGACCTAGCACGCGAGGGATGCTTCTGCAATAGTGAGGGACTATAGTCCGATCTAAAAAAAAAAAACCTCCCGGGTGGACTGACTTTCGTCTTCCAATCAGCAATTCATGTTTAAATTTCTTGGCCTTAGCTCACTCTTACAGATCAAGAGGTTTTACCCATCTTAGTTTGATTGATTGATTACATTGTCAGTATTTAATAGTTCTGTCATTTCTATATTAACGTGGTTAAGGAGCCTACTTTTGTGCCTTCGAAAAGCTTTTTTAACTTCATCTTCAACCATTTCAATTTTACGATCTCTGTGTAGATCAGCGTTGCGTACGTACCAAGGTGCATTAACTATGTTCCTAAGTACCTTATTTTGAAAGACTTGGATTTTTTGTAAATTTGTTTGGCATATGCATGCCCACAACTGGAGCCCATAGGTCCATACCGGTTTTAGAATCTGCTTATATAGCAATAGCATATCGTAGTTGGACAGAGATGAGTAAGCCAATACATTTTACTGTATCGCATGTTCAACTCATCTTTCTTTTTCTTTACATGCGCTTTCCAACGCAGTTTTGCGTCTAGAGTCATGCCTAGATATTTGGCTGCATTTGAGTATTCCACTACATTGCTGTTTATGTATACTGGAATGTATGGTACTATTCAATATATGTAAAATTAATATGGACTGATTTTATGTCATTCAATTAGGTAATCTGGCATTTTTTAGTCCATTCTGAAATATTGTTTATTGCCATTTGAAGCTTATTTGTTGCTATATTGACAGTTGCTCCCACAGCAAGTACAGCAGTGTCATTTGCAAAAGTTGTTATAGTGGTTTCTACACTTTCAGGCAAATGTAAAGCACAGGACCCAATACACTGCCTTGTGGTACGCCCGCTTTAATTTCCCTTAATGTTGAGTACTCTGTTTCTTGTTTAATTCTGAAGAATCGATCTGATATACTTATATATGACACCAGAATTTTCGAATACTGCTTCTGTAGTTGCGTTTGTAATTTGTGGATCAATCCTTTGTGCCAGACTTTATCGGAAGCTTGTGCTATATCAAGAAATGGCACACATTTTTCTCTTCAAATGCTTTTTCGATTTTATCTGTGATCTTTTGCACCTGATCAATCGTAGAGTGCTTATTTCTAAATCCAAATTGGGATTATAAATTTTTCATCAATTATCTTTTGCAGACATTTTACCAGCATTTTTTCTAATAACTTGGACATCATTAGTAGTATCGATATTGGGCGATATGAGATTACTTCGCTAGGTGGTTTGCCTGGTTTTGGTATCATTATTATCTCCGCGACCTTCCACATGCTTGGCACATATCTTAACTTGAATGCAGCATTTATAATCCGCGCTAGTTTTTTAAACCTTTTCGTGGAAATTGTTTTAAAATTTCCCCTGTAATTAAATCAAACCCTGGGGCCTTTTTTATATTTATGCCTTCTTTAATTTCTTTGGCAATTTCTTTAGCTGTTACGAATAGCCGAATAGGTCTATCTTCTTCGCACCTTACTTCGATTTCTTGATAACATTTACGAGTATCTTCATAAGGTTTGAAGACGTCTTCAAGATACTCTGCAGAAGTGTTTGATTTCTCTTGGCTGCTTTTTGCTCAGTAACCTTATTCGGTTTTTACTGGTGGAATGTGTGTTCTTTGTTGCCTTCCAGAGCGAGTAGTCGGTACTAGCATCATTTGTAAGACTTGTAAGGTATGTTTTTAATGTCTTATTATTAAACTCTCTTATAGATTTTCTGAGCTTATTATTTAAATTGTTCAGTGTGGTTTTGTTGCTTGGCACCCTTTTCTGTTGCCAACGTTTTCTAGCTTTCCTCTTTTCTGTAATAATTTCACATATTTTACGAGGATTAGAGTTTTGTTTAATCTTGTTTGTTGTTTTGGGAGTTGCGGCCCATGATATCTAAGTTACAACTATAAAAAAGGCACCAAAACCTGGTGGTATTTCTTGATATAGAACGAGCTTTCAACAACGGTGAAATAAATTTGATTACCAATGCCCAACGCAGATTAACAATATGTGAATCCGTCTGCTGCTCTTGGGAGCAGCCCTATCAAGAAACAAGCACAACAGGGAACCCCTTAGGGAGGCGTACTTTCGCCTGTGCTCTGGAATCTTGTTCTCAATGAACTCCTTTTGGAAATAGAGAACACTGGATGGAAGATTGTTGCTTGCGTGGACTATGTAGCTATTTCTATATCAAGTACCCACAGATGATGTCATGTAATTCGCCTTAAATAAGTTAGGCAACTGGACTGCGCTCTCAGTGTTAATCCGACTAAGACAGAACTGATCCTTTTCACTAGGATATATAAAATTTCCAGCTTTTCGCCCTCCAAACTGGAAGGCTGCACTCTTCCAAACAGCTCTAGATGTTTAGGATTAAAGTTAGACCCGAAGCTCCACTAGACACAAAACGTCAACGAATGTGTCAGAAAAGCAATGGTTGCCCTGTATTCATGTAAAAGGGCGATGAGCTCCAAGTGGGGCGTAACAACCATACATAATGAACTGGTTATATACGTCGGTAGTAAGGTCGATTATACCATAATGGTGTGGTGGATTGCCTGGAGAGGAATTCCAACCTGAAATTAATGGAATAAACTCAACGAATGGCAAGTCACAGCATCACGGGCGTACTAAGAACTTCACCAATAGTGGCGCTTCAAACTATGCTTAACCTTATCCCGATAGACATCGTCGGTAAACAAATGGCTATCGGCTCAGCATTTAGGATAGTTGGGAGGGAACGTTGATTGATATTGCCTTTTTGACGGGGTTTGAAGGATCTCTTCTTTAAACATGACAATTCCAATTGAGCCTGTCGTGCTCTTTCTTACTTGTGATGGGATCTTTTATACGAAAGCTTCCTCGAATCTTCGAACTTCTTATTCTATCAAGCTTTGTTACTCCTGCCATCATGAGAAGCATCTTCATCTCATCTGCCCTCATACTTTTTGCACATTGTCCAGCATTGTGAACCGTATGTGAGTGCCGGATGTACAACTACGGTGTACAGCCTTCCTCTTAGGGGACATTTTTCGGTCACACTTCATTGACCCTACGCTTACGCGATGATTGTGTGGATCAGAAAATGGGCAGCATTCTTTTGTCTTTTTTGAACTAATACGGTACCCATTTCCCTCCAAAACATCCACCCATACATCAAGTGCTCGTTGCAGGGCCGTTTGATCTTCACTTATGACAGCTCCAACGTCAGCAAAGAATAACTGATGCACTTCGGTGTCCATCACTTTTCCTTCAACCAGATAATCAAGGACTGCAATAAATAGCAAAGGACTGAGGTCGCTTTCCCGGTGTACACCGACTTTGATTGGGAATTCTTTGGTGACTCCTGCGGGATATCTTACTCTTGTCCTTGCTCCCTCATACATATCCATGATCATGCACACGTAGGTTTCTGGAACTCCTTTTTGTCTTAGCGCCACCCATAAGAGATCTCTTGGTTGTCTATCAAAGGCTTTTGTCCTTTAAGGAATCACAATGTTTATCCATTATGATCCTTATACTTTGGATTGGATCTGTTGTTGATTTATCCGAGACAAACCCGCACTGGTCATCAGATAGCCGTATTATTTTCCACAGTAATAACCGCTCAACGCTCTTCGTGGTGTGACATCAGCTTGACAGAACGGTAGTTGTCGCAGTTTCGCGTATCGCCCTTTCCTTTGTGCAAAGGAAGGAGATAACTTTCCCTCCACTGTTTAGGCACTGAATCACCGGTCATAAGTTTGGAGCTAAGAATCATGAGCCATCTGGACCCATCTTTTTTCAGAACTTAGAAGGTATCTCGTTTGGCAAAACCGCTTTTCTTTTTTTGGAGTATTTGACGGCATTCCTAACTTCTTCGACAGTAATGTTGGATATTTCTTCTTAGTTAGGAGCGGCTCTTGGAAAGTATACGCGGGGAAACTGTTCGTTCAGACGTCTTTTACAATACTGTCGCCATCTGTGGATAATTTTGTTGTCTTCCACAAGAAGCTGGCTTGGAGCATTGTTAATGAACTTTGGGGAATGAATCTCCTGAGCATTTCTTCGCCTCTGGGTGGCTATTTTGAAGATATTATTCCCTTATTCAAGTTGTTTTGTCGAAGTTCCTGGGTAGCCTGGTTTCTATCAGACGCCGAAGACGATATTTCGTCCAACTCCCGATAGTGGCCTTCCATATTTTTTGCTTGAAATTGGGCGCACTTCTTCTTCGCGAGACCTTTGCAACATCTATACATCTCTGTTAGTAGAAGAGCACTTTGACCAAGCCTTGAAAGCCGTTTTCTTTTCCCGTATCAAATCCCTCATATCCATCATAATATCTAAGGCAGTGAAAGCCTGCCGCGTATCTCTTAACGAGATAGCTGGACAGTACAACCTCATCCTTTACTGTGTTCCTTGACACTGGGTTCCCGGGGAGCTGCGAGGCTAACGAATTGGCTAGACGAGGCTTCCGATAGCATAATTATAGCCAACATTGACGCACCGATGACTTATGCTAACTATCTCATCTACGCAAAGCAAACCATATATGGGGCCAGCTTGGCTAATGCCACACCGCTAGGCTACTATAACCAAAACTAGACCAAAGAAAATCTAACAGACGCATAAAGTATAATAGAGGAACCCTCTCTATACTAACCAATGTAATAGCTGGACACTGTATGATAAGTAGGAATGTTCAGAGGTTAAGCATCCCCCATAATGAATTCTGCAGGAGTTGAAAAGACGAGAAAGACGACAGTCCTGCAGGAGTTGCAAAGGCGAGAAAGACGACAGTCCTGCACTCGCCAACATTAGGAAGGCTACACTAGGTCATTGCCTTTTCAATGATCTCAATGATCTCAATACTGCCTCTATGGCTAATATAAACAGCTTCATCAGGAAACCTTAATTTTAAAGACCCAAATGACAGGTAGCTTGGTCTATACTCTAGAGAATTGGTAACATAAAAGGCCAGGATCGACGAGCATGAACGAATCCAGTATCTGAGGCTGAAACTCTTCTCAGTTTTTGTCCCTTTTTCTTATAAGGTCTTGAATTGAAATGCTCATCAGCCAGCACAATCGTAATATTCAAATATTTTCATTCACCACAAAGTGGCTGCAATAATGCTTGAACTTTAAATAAGAGAACAGTTTGGCTGCAGTCTTCGTGGTTTGGATGCAGTCCCTACGTGACACCAAATCATTAACGTTTTACATAGGAAAGGAAACCTAACCTAATCCGATTTTATCTAGTTTGACAAATGACAAATGTTGACACAAAAGATATCCAGACCAAAAATCAGTTTGATTTCAAACCCACACCGAATGCTATTTGCATTTACCATCGTGATAGCCAAAGCTCTACGCCCTTTAGTTTATTCATCCAGTCAGACGAGAGATTAAAAAACGGTCTTTCCAGAACGAACCAATAATGCCTTTCTTTGTGTACCCCAAATCTAGTTGCAGCCTAGATAAAAATAGTCATTTAATTGAGCCAACGTCGGCGATGGCAATGGTATTGAGTTTCAATTAATTTATCTACGAAACAAAACAAAAAAAATCCCATTCAGCTGGCGAGGATATATACGAGTACCACGAGTACACAAGCGATTGCATGTCGCGTATTTCATTAAAAGCATTTAACATGCAGTGAACAGCTATGGGCTGTATTGATTTCAAATTGATTTGGAATATTGCCTCGTCATAAAAAAGGTAGGGTGGCCGCCAGAAAAAAAAAAAGGACGAAATTCTTTAAATTCTATATACCATGCAGAAGACTCGTAGACGTACATATACACGGATATATTTTTTACAATTCTCCTATGAACGACGAGACTAATAGATAAATAAAGTTTAAAACTCTCTTGACTGTTTATTTGTGCTCAGGACTTTTTACATTTATTTGCTATTTTTTAAATTATTTTCAGCCTTGATGGTCCGAGTCCTGCCCTTTAAAGCACCAACTGCGCGACATATAGTCGTACATATGTATGTCTGTGAATGCGAGTAAATTGGAATTCCGAAATTTCGGAATTTCATTTGGATGTCAAGCATAATGGTCACATTACACAAACTTGGTGTTCGAATCCAGGGTGACGCAGGGATGCTTTCACCTCCGGTGCTGATGTGTTACGAATAAAAGGACATTCTCCTATTCTTTTTTTTTTTTTTGTCTCTCACCAATGTTGGTTGGTGTTTTGTTTTATTTCCATCGACATTACATTTAATGTGATTCTTTCCTGGAATCACTCTGAATGCATTTGCAGTTTTCGAAATATGTACGAGTATGTTGTAATTTACATAATTCGATACGGAACGAAGTCGCCATCCTGCGGCTGAATGGGTGCCAGAAATGTCCGCTAAAAAAAAAGGGATTTGTATTGAATTTCCATGGATGGAGTAAATTGAGTGAGATAATATGCATGATTAATGTCATTCTTTGACGATAATGTAAATTCGCTTTCAGCGACAAGATACAATGCAGCAAAAGTGTGGAGAATGACGATACAATCTTTTTTGTGTACGTAGGACATCCGTAACGTTGGACATGTAAAGATTTTTTTTTTTTTTCAAATTTAATTTAATTCGACGCTGAACGAAAAAGTACATAAGAGAGGAGCTAAATTGAACAGAAATGGGAAATCCTGTAGGTATGCAAGGAAATTAAATTACCGTTCGAACATGATTACGTAACAACATGACAGTTGCCTAAAGCAATTTGTTACAGTTTTAAATTGTCTGGTCATTGGTGAACTTATGTGGTCCACTGTGGCCTGCTAGGGCCTAGAAATTAATGTTAAACGTTGGTCAAATGAACATAAAAGTATGTTGGTATGTGAAAATGAAGTCCCATATAACTACTATGGTTCAACATATAGCTTACGATCGACGAGAAATAAAATACTTTTATAATAATAATAAATAAATATTCTGGTACATTAGTGAGCTGTTAAGCCCAATGGCACCTCACGGCAATACACGAATGGTAGGGATCTATAGGGTGACCAGATAAGGACTATAAGAAAAGAAATTTAAATAAAACAACAACGGAGTGAGGTATCAGATTGATTCTGACTTTATTTTAAAGCTACATTCATGCCATTATGTATGGAATAGCACGTCATTTAAATGGCCGCCTCGACTTCGCTGGCAGTGGTTCAAGCGGTCGGTTCAATTTTTGATGACTCGGTCCAATATGTGCGGCGTTATTCCGGCAATAGCGTCTCGAATGTTGGCCTGTAAGCGTAGACTAAGGACTTGACGTAACCTCAGAGAAAATAATCAAGGGCTGTCAAGTCGCATGATCGCGGCGGCCAAATGGTGAACGCTCACCGTGAGATGACCCAGTCGCCAAATTTCTCCTTCACCACTTCGAGCGTTTCGTCGCTTGTATGGCATGTAGCGCCATCTTGTTGGAACCACAGCTCGGATAACATCGCTATATACCGAGGACCATTGACGGTCCGATGATGCCGCAGTGCCCTAAACCGCACCAAACAGTCAATCTTTGTGGATACATTGATGCTTGGTCGAACACTTGTGGATTGTGCTCGCTGCAATAATGGCACTTTTGCTTGTAGCCGCTGAGCCAAAAATGGGGCTCGTCCGCGAAGTTGATTTTTTGGCCAAAATTAACATCTCTGGCCAACATTTCCAGCACCTAATTAGCGAACTCACGGCATTGTGAGCGGTCGTCCGGCTTCAATTCTTGCGACAGCATAATCTTAAATGGATGTAGCCCCAGATCCAACTGCAAAATAAGCCTGGTTGACTCTCTGGCAATGCCCAATTCAGCTGATTGGCGCCGAATCGATATTTCTGGGTCTTCTTCGATACTGGCACGCTACGGCGGCTATATTTTCTTCACTTCGCACTGATCTCTATCTGGTTGGTGCCTTAAGGTCCAAAAGAGTGTACTCATGCTCAAACTTTTTCACGGTGCGACGAATTGCCTGCGCACTGAAGCCATGATGATGAAATTCACGTTGCGTATTTACAACTGAGCCGGAATTTCGATAATATTTTTTAATAATTTTCACACATTCGGAAGCATCAAATGATGCGCGATGAAATGGCAAACCATACTAAATATTTTGACTGCTGGATGTCATCGATAACTTTGACAACTGCTGAAACATGACAACTGGAAAAACTATCATTGCTATCTGGTCACCCTTTACAAAGTAATTTATATCAAAAATAATTTATATCTCAAAATAATTCGGGTCTCAAAGACTCTCATTATCCTCGTCCTGCTCAATGGCGTAAAAGCATGGAATTTATTAAAATCCGATGAATATATTCTTCTGTTTTGAAAAAGAAACTTCTTCGAATGATCTTTGTTTCTTTTTTGCATTGACAGCGACATCAACATCGACCTAGTCAAAGACGTTTGAATTCACCACCTGAGGTGGCTAAGAGTGAATGAACACCAGCGGTTTATCACAAAGAATCTTTGAATCTACTCAAAAGGATTGGCATTCGTAGGAACGAACTGAAGATTTATGAGTAGCTAAACATTACAATTTCAAAAGTTATACGGTCAAAATGCCCACAAAGACTTGTACAGCGAATATTTAAAGCTGATTTAGCTGATTTTTTTGCGTTGTGGCCGTATAACTCAAGAACGGTTGAATCGATATCGGTTCAATTTACTCTGTTGATTAGGCAATTTCCCTCTAAATGTTTATGGATAACTTAACATTACGCTCCGCTCTGCAAAAAATAAACAAAATGGGGTTCGAAGTAGAGGTGGTTTTAGTTAGGCTTAGAGCCCCACACTCTGGCTTTCGATGCTTTTCACTTTTCTAAAACCTGCTGAACCCTAGAACAAGTGAAATAAAAAAATAAAAAATAGTTTACACAAATGTCAAGTCAACCACTATTGCAATTCAAATGATGCCACGCTGAAATCCCACACGAAAAGTAAAACACAGTTGCTTTCACGAACCTTATCGTCCCTTTTATAGTTAGACTGATGACCAATTGAGCTCTTGTCCATAGGAGAAAACAGAACACCGATATCCTTGCACAAACTACAATTGTAGCCCACATGTCTGCCACAGTTCGAATTGTTTTCCAATGGATTTGTTGATTCAGGAGATTTGCTTTTGTCTCGCAACGCGCTACCGGTCTCATGTCCTGGCTTCCGATGTCCACCGTATATTTGTATGATTTAGTAATACCAGCTCGTACGGCCACTGCAAGAACAACTGAAAAAAAAGCGCGGATAAATCACTGTCATGAAATCGAATTTCACTCGTAACGTTGAACGCATTTCGTGATGTTTGACGCTATTCTAGGTATCTCGTGTGTTAGCACCGCGCAGATAGAGTTGTCGTTGTCATCCAGCAGTAACAACACCCGATTTTCGAAAAGGACTCTCGCACACAGCAATCCAAAGTTCGACCAGCTAGCTTAATCCGGAGACGTGTACATTTCTAATTGAAACAAGATACACTATCAGCCCGAGTCAACTCCTCTAAGCACACACATGGAAACCCACACAAATGGTGTCACTGTTCTTTTGGTAGAAAAACAACCCACGCATGCATATATGCAGGATAAAACTTTACCACAGGGTTGTTGGATCAATGGGATGAGTTCGGTTTGGATATGGTTAGGCATTGAGGGTTTTTAGGTTGACTGGATTCAGTGTCTGTATTCCTGGCTCTCTTTGCAGACAAAAACTCAACTCTTGATTATTTTAACGAGGTATTAGTTACATTTTGTGTAATGCCATTTAATTGGATTATGTCGGGTCACTTCACGTTGTATTTGGAGTACGCTTACTGGGAACGATGTCCTTCTACGGCGTAAGTCTACTCGTACAGACGTGGTTCATGACCATGGCATTTTGTTATGTATGAGATTATTGAGGTGCTAGCCTTTTGTTTTTGTCTAAGTACTGCTGGAATTTGAAAGGAAGCTGTGTTTGGTTTTACGTGTGTCTATTGCTTTATCTGAGATACTTTGTTTGTGGAAATTTTGCTTCAAGAATCGGAATGTGGAACTAATCGGGATTCCTGTTACTAATTGCACGGCAATAAACATCCTCGTTGTAGACATTTCGCCATGCTAAAGTGTGAGTTTGTTATGGACTTATTCTCTTAGTGTGTTGTACCTGTAATTAAGAACAAAACAGGGGGCGGAAGGTTAAGATGCTTTATACATACATAATGGAAGTGTTTGAATCGTTTACTTTGTTCCTGGAAAATATTTAAAATTAAATTAGCATTGATTTCCTTCTGAGTACATAAACTTGTCTGACAAGTGAAAACAAAAACGGCTTAGCCTTAACGCAAGGAATTATTATAATATGCTGAAGATTACACAAGAAGGTGAATAGCAGAGTTTGAACAGCAGTGGATCTGTTTGTTAGTGACAGACGTATGGAAAACATTCAGCTGGCTGCCCAAGAATCTTGTTGTGATTCAAAGCAGAAAAGGTAGGAAATAATAGATCATCCAGGTGAAACTACATATACAGCTGTGGCCAACACTATTCTTGACGTTTTTCGCAACGTGTTTATTTATTTTTTTTTGCTTTGTTTATTGAAACATTTTTTTTTTTTTAATTGATTTATTGAATCTAAAATAATAAAAGAAAACAAATATGTACATAATTCAAACACGTAATTTAAAAAATAAGTTGAAAGAAGGAAGTATAGTATTTCAGCTGGACAACTAATTAAAAACACAAAAGAAAAGTGCCTCAAAACTAAAATTTGGCAGCAAGGCTGCCTAAATTATCAATATTTGGTGGCAAAGCCTTTCTGTTTGATGACTTCTGTGCATCTTGGCTGCATAGATTGAATTAACTGCCTGCAGCTCTCCACCGGTATAGCTTTCCACGCAACTTTAATATTGCTATACAAAATATCCAGGTTTGTGGAATTTTTTAGAGCAACTGCCTTTTTAAGAACACCCCACAGGTGCTCAATCGGGTTAAGTTTTGCACTCGATGCCACCCACTCAAGAACACTGATAGAGTTGTCTTGGAAAAACGTTTTGGTTATTTTAGCCGTATGTTTGGGGTCATTGTCTTATTAGAATTTCCAGATAACTGACATATTTTTTTGTCAGCCCAAGGTATCAGCTTATTTTTCAATATATCGATGTATTTTTCTGCTGATAAAATTCCATCTATTCGATGTATCGGGCCAACACCATTCGACGTGAAACAACCCCAGACATTGAGTGATCCTCCACCATGCTTAACGACCGGCAGCACATTTTTTTTTTTTTATAATTTGCACGTGTTAAAGGGGATATGAATACCCTTACACTAATTTTTTAGAACACGTGCGTTTTTTTTTTGTGGATAGGGGGAAGAGATAGAGAGAAAGACAGAGTGGTGTAGTTTGAAACTCAGGTGGTATTAAGTTTCTGTAAACTCCAAGGGTAGCGTCCAGATAACTGGAAAGCATTTTGTTTGTTTTCACTATTATTGTCGTTGCTTATGATTCACGGTATTTTTTTCCGTCCTCCTGATTTCATCATCACGATTAAGTTGCATTTTAGCCATATGACCACCCTACTGCCAGTGTTATGCCTACACAGTAGAGTTGACTCAGCTTTCGCAAGTGATCGACTTTTTTCATGCGAAATAAATAGATGATTCTTGACATCAGGATTCGAACCGTGAATCAATAGCGTGATAAGCGATGATGTTACCACTACACCACAGCCACCCTTAATACTTTGGATGCAAAGCTGCACCTGTTGGTCATCATATGTATCGAGCGCCATCTGGACCCATCCGATTAACTTTCGTTTCATCGCTCCACACCACGTACTTCCACTCTAAAATGTTGTAAAACTAAAAAAATTAACCCGTAAATAATCTCAACACCCGTTAAATTTTAATTAATCAAATCAAACTTTCGTTTCGAACTAGTGTTTCTAATGAGCACTTCTTTAAAACTTACTGGTACTACGATGTGCACAGCAGAGAAAATGAACTACAAATGTATTATTCCTTGACATACAATATGAACTTTCCTCCGTAAACCAAAACGAATACCGTTATGTATCATTCATTGGAATGTAGCGGCCGTGTTTCTAATTAGTTGGCCACAGCTGTATATAATATGTCACAAACAAAAAATTACAATTTTGAACAAGGTCTTTAAATGTTAAGGATTAATTTATGTTTTTTTTGTTTGTCCCAATTTATATGCGCAGTGAACATATGCACCTATGTCAAATTTATAACCCACTGGCCTTCAGTTTCATCATCACTTATTTCAGAATAACTATCGCCACACTTTGGTCGCGTAGGTATTTGTTAACACTGCAAGAAAAGTAGCATCTGTTTATTAATTATACCTTCTTGGCATTATTTTTTGTTCATCAAAATAATTCGAAATTTTAAATAAAGTTCGCCAATATCGGTTTCTTCAATATATATATGAATGCGCTCTTGGGAATTGGGTATATATCTATTTGTACACTGGCTGATTCTACTGATTTTATTCTGTGTTTTCAAGGTTTTACATTGGCCAAAAGTACCCTACAGGTTTTAATATCTTCTATAATACTGTCCCGCCCATTTTTTGGAAGCAAGTATTCATTATATTATTCATTATTATATCATTCTATATATTATATTTTTTGGCACTAACAGTCCAATGCAGCCACTCGTGCTGTGCATCTCATGAATGGTTGTGACCTACAGTTTTATGCCTTTCCCGAAGTGCAATTTGTTCGACTGATGACAGTTTTACTCTCGGTTGTTTGTCAGACGTTCGCGAGAGGTGGGACCGTGCGAAAACTTATTTTCAATTTTTGTGTTTTCTTGGATTCGAATCTTGAACCTCTTGCTCAGTGATCGCGGACTTAACCACTGAGCCACGGCGCCTACTATTATACATTCTAGCCTTAAAAATAATGGTACTTCATTTAAGAGCCTTTTGGAAAAAGGATCTAACGATTTTAATAAAAATTCATATCTGGAGTAAAAGTGCGTTTGTATTTTTTTTTTATAATTTGCGCGCAAGAGGGAATATGAAAACCTTGATATTATTTCAGGGCACGAAGGAGAAAACTATGCACGTTGACTTTAAATGTTTGAAGGTTGTTGTGATGGAGATCGAACGTATTGATAAATGAATCCCTATATTTGACAGTACGACCCGAAGTTGGGCTTAAGGGTGAACTGATGTGAATTCGAAGCATGAAGCGCATTGTTGGTAAAATTTTGAAGGGCAGGAATGCAACTGACTATTTCGCTGCAGCTTTTTTTTATAAAAAAAAACCGATAAAATAGGGAAAGACACGAGATATAATGCTCGAGTGAATCTATGGAGTTTTAATGCCCCTATCACCTATTTCAACGCACGATTTTGTACCCTATGTAAAGAGTTTTTTCAATAGGGACATAACAATTTTGTATTTTAGTACTAACGCACCCTTAAACTTTCTTTATGATCTGTCAATGTCAAAACGTCAGTCAACGTTTGAAAATTATTAAAAATTGCTACCGAAATTCTGAGTCGGTGGTCGCAACTTTAAGAGCGCTTACTCCAATTTTCGGTCGTAATAATCGTCCCACCAGACAAGCTGTCCGTACTATAGTGGATAAATCATTTGAAGCTCCGAAACTTCTCCGATTGGGCTCTGCAAAAGTTTGAAGAAAATCCTGAATTTCATCGAAAAATCATCTTCAGCGATGAAGCTCAATTTTGGCTGGATGGCTTTGTCAATAAGCAAAATGTGCGTTATTGGACAGCAACAAACCCCACATGTGCTTCAAGAGACTCCATTGAATCCACAAAAAGTGGTGTGGGTTTCATGCCGGAGGTGTGATTGGGCCGTATTTTGTCGTCTATGAAAATGATCGTCTTGTTACGGTCAATAGAGTTCGCTATCGTGCCATGTTGGAAGACTATTTTTGGCCAGAATTGGATGGACTTGACATCAATGATATGTGGTTCCAACAAAATGGTGCCACATGCCACACAGCTGGTCAAACAATTGATGATCTATTGAAGGGGAAGTTCGGTAATCGTGTAATCTCGAGAAATGGTCCGATCGAGTGGCTAGCTCGCTCATGAGATTTAACGCCAATGGATTTTTATGGGGTTACGTTAAATCGTTGCTTTATGCCAACAAGTCAGTAAGCCCACAATGTTAGAGGAGCTCAGGAACAATATCGAATGCGAAATTGCTAACGTTCCGGTCGATATGTATGGAAGAGTGGTGGTAAATTGGCTCCAAAAAATCGATCGCTTCAAACCTGCTCGCGGTGACTATATGAACGAGATCGAATTCCATACATAAATTTAACTCCACCTTTAATAAATTTTAGCCCGATATCTCAATTATTGTGTGTTTTATTTAAATACAAAATTGTTATGTCCTTATTGAAAAACCGTTTAAAATGTACAGACCAGCCTTGGGTACACCGGACCAGATGTAGGCGTTATATTCCAGATTTGGGTGGATGAATGCCTTATAAATTTAAGCCAGATCAGACGGGATAAAATATTTCTTGCACTGTTTTAGGCTTCCTAAACATGTTGCAGCATCTTTGGCGACCTCGAATATGTGAACGTTCCATCGAAGATGGTTGATACACATACCGAGATAGGCAAGTCTTTCGGTTTCACCGGTGCAAGTACCATCCATGGATAATGGTTAAGGGTTTTGATTTCGCTCGATAGACAGAAGACAGCATTGAGTTTTGAAAAATCTGATTATGCGATTCAGGTCAGAGTTTAATGTGTTTAACATACATTGTCGTTCCTCTACTATGGCCGAAGATCAAGGGAAAGAATATGAAAAACTGAGCGTACTGGCATCAGCGGAACAAAAGGGTCGGAAATAAAACAGAGCCTTGGGGAATACCAGCATTTATATGGTGAATTGTGGACTTGAAGCCGTCCAAGACAACTTGTATTGAACGGCTTGAATGTAATTTCTAATCTATTGAAAAAGAAACTCATCGACGCCATATGCATGCATTTTCGACAAAAGAGTCTGATGCCAAACTCTGTTAAATACAATTGAAATATCACGCGCAACAACCTTAGTTTCGCCGAAGTGATGGAGAGATTGGTTCCACTTCTCGTACGAGAATCAAAGTGGGTGTACACCAGGGAAGCGTCCTCAGTCCTTTCCTATTTATCGCAGTCCTTGATTGTCTGCTTGAAGGAAAAGCGACGGACCCCAAAGTGCATTAGTTATTCTTTGCTGATGATGGAGCTATCTTAAGTGAAGATCAAATGTCCCTGCAACGAGCACTTGTATGATAGGATGTTTTGTAGGAGTATCTGTGCTGCCCGTTCCCTGATCCACATTTTTCCATGGAAAATACTAGGACTGGATACTTAGTCTTGCTCTAAAAATTCGTAGAAATATTCTAAATTGTTTCATGTAAATAATAAGGCAGTGCAAAAAACAACAAAAGCCAAACAAAGGATTTCCAAGTACGACGAAACTCTACCAGAACTGAAAATTCGTAATATTTATTCCACTTATCATAGACATATGTACATCAAAATTGGATATTTAGTTTGCAGAAAAACTGAGCGGAGATGTGCAAAAGTGGCCCATACGTGTGATCTTTATCCTCAGGATTACTCATCGTAAAAACCCAGCCAACTATGTACCTGCCGATGTGCTCATTCTTTCCTGTGAAAGCCTATGAATGAAACTGACTTATCCGCATGACTGCACGTTCAAGAAGAATAGGAAAACTAGAGCTGGTTTTATCAACGCCGGTAGAAAGGATGATGACACACGCTAATTTTGTGACAGGAACAGGATTGCCCTCGCATTTTGTCACAGATAGGATTTTATTCACCTTAAACACGGCAATTTATCGTGGAATGACCAATTGCTGATTCTTGTCCCAACAGTATTTGTTAAAACCATTTCGCCTAGCACAGCCCGAACTCACTTTAACAATGAATAGCACATAGATAGCCAAGTATGACCATGATTTCTGGTACTAGAACAATAAAAAGTAAGATAAGGTAGGTAGTCGCTTTGAAAATCTGAGCACAAAACCCAAATTGCGATTGCGAGAATGTGGTAGTGTCAGTCTCTAAGTTACCATTTGGGAATTCTTACCCTGCACAAAAATTATATACTCGTATGCTTACACATCCTACAAAATATGAACATGGTCATGCCCCAGCAAAATTATTTGACAAAATTTCGTATCCCTATCTTTCAACCAAATGGTCAAAATTAACCATCAGATACAAATTGAAGCCACACCTTTCCTCTTTTTTTTTAGTGTTAACCGTAATTTTGTGTCATTGTTCTCAGTCAAAGGATAACGTATCGCACCTGAATGGGATTAAAATTCAAGGACACTTACAAAGTTCAGCTGACAAATTGATAAGCATAGTCACGTTCATCGTTCGTGTGACTACACATACACCTGCCAGTTCCAGGATGCGAAAAATGTTGAACCGAAAACTTAACCAAGACTATCGCCAGTTAAGCTTCGCATACAGAGTGTCCTCTTTTAATTGAGCAATTTCGTTAATTTGGATGATGAAAAGTTTCAAATATCAATATTGAACTTTCCTCTTGGAGTACCTCCCTTTTACACACCCTGACTGCTGCTGGTGGATTTTGAACTTGTGCAACCCCTTAGCTGACGTAGCCAAAGTCTTTCTTTGGTGTCACTAATTCCCCTACAATTCAGTGAGTTTTCAAGTGAGAGCAAGACCTGGAGAGACAGAGTAAGCTACCAGAAATACTTTTAGAGAAGTTTATGCACTCAAACGGTTGCATGTGGTTGTCTATCTGTTTCTAGGATACCACAGTCTTGCTGCAATCTCATGGCCAGATGGGGTTCAGTTTTGGTGACTTCAAGGATCTCCAAAGTTACAGCCAGAGCCTGATGTGGTGTGGTCCCTACATCTACATCGTAGATGAAGTGAGGCTGTTTCGCTGGCACCCATTCTCGATCTAGTAGCGGATACCGCCAACTCACTGCATCACGGTCGAAGGTAACGACTTGAAAGTAATGGTTTTCCAAAGTTAGAAAGTCATTATTGTTTGGCGAAGTTTTGCACTCCGCGAGCGTTTAGAGTGAGTCCTCATGCTTTTTGTTGAATTTCACATTGCGAGTGATTGCAGCGTTCAAGTGTGCCATTGAAGGAACATAAGAGGTATGAGAGAGGCGACAACAGACTAAGTTGATTGAGAATTTGCAACTAAATTGCTATTTTGTTGGACAGGGGTAAGTGTACGTACATAGATAAATATTTTACAAGTGTGATGTGAGAGGGATATGTGGCTATACGATTATATAGCATGCATCTATTGCTTGTTGTTGTGATGTATTTTTGAAGAGAATTGTCAACAAGGTTCTGTCTGCCCTTCTACTTAAGTTGGAGACAGATATACATTTATCTACGAGAATAAACTTAATTTATGGGTACTTGTCTGTCTTTTTGATGACTTAAGAACCGAAATGAGTTCTTGGAGTGGATATGTCTTCTAATACCGATTTTATTATGTCGAGGATTTTGAAATGTTCTCGCGAATAGGATTTTTCAATTCAAGGTCTACGGACATACTTACCTAGGTTGTTTGAGTTGGGTGGATGCAAGTCTTCTGCTTACGGAAGATTGTGGCCAAGACACCAACGCCGGTATCCAATATTAGGAAAGGTGATGTTACTTGGACAGAGTCACATGAGGAAACGCTGGATATACTATTGAGCACTCACTTTCCCGAATGTACATCAATCTCCGAAGATGATCTATCAACTCCAGAGACTACACCGGGGATAAGCGCGGAAGAGGTGAGGAATGTAATAGACGATGACAAGACAGCCTGGGCAATTAAATCATTTGCTCCATATAAGGCACCAGGAATGGCTAACATTCGACCTGTGATGCTACAAGAGTCAGTGGATATTGCTATTCTATGGCTCAAGCGAATTTTCACAGGATGCCTTAAGCTAGGATATGTTCCTAAAGCATGGCGGGAAGAGTGTGCCGTATTTATTCCCAAAGCAGGGAAAGCGAGCCATACAAACGCAAAAGACCTGAGACCTATCAGTCTGTCGCCTTTTATGCAAAAAACACTGGAACGTTTATTAGATGTACACATAAGAAAGGTGATCGGCGATAATTACATATCTAAATCACAACATGCATACATCTGCGGTAGATCAGTAGATACTGCGCTACCCAGGGTAGAAAGATCCCTCTACTTTAAAGAATTCACTCTTGGGGCGTTCTAGACATTGAAGGGGCTTTTAACAACGTAAACACTGACGCGGTCATGGGCAGCCTACACAGAGCTCATTTAAACATGGGCCTTTGCAATTGGATTGCACAGATTCTTCAATCGAGGTCTTGGTAATACTGAAGGAAAACGGCTTCAACGCGACGGCCGATGCCGATGATGTGGTTATCCTGGTGTCGGGAAAATTCCCTTCAGTCCTAAGCGAAAGACTCAATCCCGCACTACAACTAGTGAATAATTGGGTCAGCAGCAAAGGGCCCGAAGTAAACCCATCAAAGACGGAGGTAGTTCTTTTCACTAAGAAGAGATCAATTCCTACCTTCAGACCCCCAAACATCGGTAGTACTGAACTACGTATCTCAAGTTCAGCTCGATACCTGGGCGTAATTCTAGATTGCAAACTGATCTGGAAGGTTAATACTGCCGAACGCATCAAAAAGCTAGTTTAGCTTTCTATTCTAGCAAAGAGGCATTCAGTGTTGTTGAGGCTTTAAACTAGCTGTGGTGTACTGGATATAAACAGCGGTTGTAAGATCCATTCTCACATATGGTTCACTAGTATGGTGGACTTGAGAAGCAATACCAGCTTTCAAACCTCACCAAAATCCAGAGGGCAGCGTGTATCGGAGTCGTGGGATCAATACCCATGCTCAGTTTCATTCCGCTTGATATATACTGTAGTAGTCTGGCGGCTAAAACCGCTTTAAGACTGAGAGAAGGCCTCCATCTTTTCCCGATGGGGGACTACCAGCAGATCGAGGGAAACTGATTTCATGCTAGCATTTGAAAGGAGATTCACTATAAGAATTCCTGATAGAATGTACTGGAGGAACCGAAGAACCATGAAGAAAAAGCAGCTGGCGTTCTATACCGACGGTTCTAAGATGGACGTTGGCACGGGAGCCGGAGTTTATTGTGAGGGCCTATTAATACACAACTCCTTTAGAATAAGCGACAACTGCAGCGTCTTTCAGGCCGAAATCACAGGCATCATACAGGATGCGGAAATTTAACGCGAGAGTAGTATCGGTGGCAGAACTATATAGACAGCCAGGCAGCCGTTAAGGCCCTGGACTCCGCTGCAAATCACTCTTAAATGGAATATCCACAGCCAATGCGGTGACCCTCTGCTGGATACCAGTACATATGGATATCGAAGGAAATGAAAGGGCTGGCTTGCTAGGAAACCCCAATCAGTTCTCTACGGAAGAAAACACCGATCGAGCAAAAATATGGTGGATTCATCTGGAAATTTACGCAACGTCATCAGTATGGTCACTCTTCAATCTTATCCTGGTGGGACGCTGCTAACAACCAGACAGAAACCGTTTTAACAGGAGATTCACTGCCAGGATTCCTGACAGAAATGACTGGGTAAACCAGCAAGTCACAAAATGGATGGTACATGTACCATCTGTTGCTTGAGAATTAATCACGATCGCAGCGTCTTTCAAGTCGAAATCACAGCCATTATTGTCAGAAAAGTTATTAATATGTACATTGATAGCCAGTCAGTAATTGTTCAGTAATCAGATCAAGACTAGTAAGACTATGCAAGAACATGAAGAGATTATTTTCTCTGGTTACTCGCGGAGATGCATAAGTAGTCTCCGGCATCATTACTGGGCATTGCCCTTTTGTCTTTCTCGTTAACCAAGTTAAACTTTGATAGGAATTTTAAAATCACCATCCTAAGTCCATTCACGGACGGTTCAAAAACTAATGACGGGGTAGATAGAGGTGTTTTCTCTGAAAGGATTAATCTTAGCCAAATTTTATTAGTCTTCCAAATCATTGCAGCGTGTTCCAAGCGGAAATAATAACGATTAAGGAAGTGTTATCCTGGCTAAAGAAAAACGTCATATCAACGACAGATACACGCATCTTTTCGGATAACCAGGCGGCAATCAAGTCCTTGGGATTGTGTTAACTAAACACAATAACAAGCCTAGATTGCCAATTGTCTCTCATAGCAAAGCAGTTTAATATTCACCAGGGCATACGGATATCACAGGGTTACATGTGAACTCAAAAACTAAAAAATCTTAGGTGGACACGTGCTGCAACGTGTCTAGCGACAAAACAAATTTGGCCTGAGCTGGACCTGAAACGTTCTAACATCCTGATTTCTCTCACCAGACTGAATATCAGCGCCAAAATAGGTGCCATTACTGGGCACTGTCTTATAGGCAAGTACGCTACAAGGCTTGGCGTTTACTCAAATGATTTCTGTAGAAGCTGCGTGGACGACGAGGAGGAGGAAATTGTTCTCCACAGTTCTCTCGCATAAAATAAAACTTCACTTAGGAGCTTCCTATTTCAATGACCTGGGCGATCTCAAAAATGTAGATATCAAAAGCCTCCTTCTTTTCATCAGAAGCTTTGAATGGTTTGATTAAGTAGGCAGCAGAAATTGCTCATGATCCATGTGCTATCATAGCGGACCTACGAGTATCACTGCTCTATATGTGTTGGCATTAAGCTTACATATGGTGTCTCATTGAAAAACTTTAAATAGCCTAGCGGTTCCCTTCATTTCCATCAACTCTCCGCAGAATTTTCTATAAGTGCCTAGTTTGACTTTCCTAGATTTCATCTTATATTCCTTCTGAACAATCCAGCCGTTCAAGAGTTTTCCGGACAACTTTCTGAGCTTCTAAAGTTCTTCTGCTCGATCTTACCAAAAAGACATTCTCTCAAGTCTCAGTCAAAGTTCCGCTCAATTTTAGAGCTTCCCTTCCGATCAAGTCTATTGTCCTGCGCATCGGTATGTAAGGTAAAGCAGTAACAGTTCTTGCTAAAGACAACCTTCATTCCAAATGGCTTCTTCTTCTTCTTTTCCTTACGACGTGGTTATGATCCGGAGTAGAAGGACCACAGCCATCCCACTTTACTGCATCCCTATTGGTCCGCCTGTGGGGTTTGCCGGTTTGACCTCAAGAAGTACCG
The DNA here is from genome assembly GCA_963082735.1 of Pocota personata. NCBI lineage: Eukaryota > Metazoa > Arthropoda > Insecta > Diptera > Syrphidae > Pocota > Pocota personata. The sequence goes on from OY720429.1 coordinate 243,119,288, forward strand.
CCAGTCTTCCCGGTTTCGGATCACTTCGTCACTGAGGCCAATCAAATGCTGGTGTTTTTTTGCATTTGTGTGATCCAGTTGTTTGCCTTTTTTTCGCGATTGTGTATTGCATTTTTGACGGGGTTCGAATGATCTCTCCTTTGAACATGACAATACCAACTGAGCCGGTCGTGCTCTATCTTGCTTGTGATGGGTTCTTTTACATGAAGGTTTCCTTGAATCTTCGAACTTCTTATTCTCTCAAGCTTCGTCACTCCTGCTGTCATACGAAGCTTCTTCATCCCAGCCCCTTAATTTGCCCTCATGCTTTTTGTACATTGTCCAGCATTGTGAACCGCATGTGAGCCCTGGACGTACAACTGCGGTGTAGAGCCTTCCTTTAAGCTTAAGGTCATTTTTCGATCACAGAAGATAGCGAAGTTTTCCCGCCACTTCATCCACCCAACGCTTACGCGATGATTGATGTCATCATCACAAGTTGCTTCGCTATTGATATTGTCCCAGATATTTGAACTTTTCGCACCTGGGAAGCACTTTTCTATTCAAGTAAATGTCTGGAAAGGACCGGTGTGGATCAGAGAACGGGCAGCACAGATACACTGCCTTTTTTTAACTAATACGGTATCCATACATCAAGTGCTCGTTGTAGGGACGTTTGATCTTCACTCATGATGGCTCCATCGTCAGCAAAGAATAACTGATGCACTTTGGGGTCCATCACTTTTCCTCCAATCAGATAATTAAGGACTGCAATAAAAAGCAAAGGACTGAGGACGCTTCCCTGGTGTACACCGACTTTGATTGGGAACTCTTCGATGACTCCTGCGGGACATATTACTCTTGTTCTTGCTCCCTGATATACATATGTCCATGATCATGCGCACGTAGGTTTCTTTAACTCCTCGTTGTCTTAGCGCCACCCATAAGAGATCTCTTAGTTGTCTATCAAAGGCTTTTTCAAAATCAACCAACACCATACTCGTATGCAAGTCCTTTAAGGAATCACGATGTTTTTCCATTATGATCCTTATACTTTGGATTGCATCTGTTTTTGATTTACCCGAGGCAAACCCGCACCGTACCAGACGGCCATCTAATACCCGCTCAACGATCTTCATGGTGTGTGACATCAGCTTGACAGAACGGTAATTATCGCAGTTTCGCGTATGCAAAGGAAGAAGGTAACTTTCCCTCCACTGATTAGACATTGGATCACCGCTTATAAGTTTGGACATAAGAATCATGAGCCAACCCTGGTTAAGGGTAGTTTCTGAGAATTTTAAGTTGAGTAAATATCATGAAACTCCGTCTTTTTTTGTTCTTAAAATGACATGAAGACTGATAGATACTGGCCCAGTAAATCACAGCCTGTATCACATAAAACTCGTAACGATAAAAGGCATGTCGTAATGTAGGGCACAAAGACCCACCTCATTAACTTGTGCTTATTATTTGTCACCAAAAAACCGTAGAACCCTCTTAATTAAGAGCACTCACATGTGTCCCCTGATTTAATGTTAAACTTTTCAAGTGAATGTGCCGTAGCCCATACCCATCCAGGCTCGCATTGGAGTTTTCCATTTCTTCTAATTTATTACAGCTGAACTTTTTTGCCGAAGGTTTCTCATTGTTTCTGGGAACTGAAAATTCCTAACATGCTCTCGAAAGTTAGAAAAGGTTTTTTTTGGGATTATTTACGTTCCTCAAGCATGGTAATTAACTCAACGAAATGAATTGCTTAACGCAAGGTTTTCCACTTACGTATGTAGGAGTTGATGAAATTCCCTCCACATTTGATCTATAAGTAGTCATTCCACCCTCAAGAGGTACTACCGCGAACTTCTCAATACATCAGCTGACGGAAGGATGAGTATACAGGGTGTGTTTACCCTTCGACCGTTTAATAAATAGCTACAAGAAAACTTCTTAAATAACTAATTAAATTGGCCCCTTGGAATGTAAGCAAAATGTGTCGGTTTTTGTTTTTTTGTTTTTTACTCCCGCCACCGTGTCTGAGTGGTGGGTAGCCAATGTCTTCTTGTCATGCGATCCTATTGCGGTGAGTGACCAATTTGTGAATTGGACGAGAATTGCATAGTTGGAACTGAGTGCACCCCTGAGTGTACGCCAATCGCACAGAGGGCGAGTGACTGAGTTTCATTTAATGATTTTCTTATAACTAATTGCTACGGTTGATTACGCTGTAGCTTCGTTATTTACAAATTGCATTTCGTGTGGTGCCAGTGGTTGCGAGGTTTCGTGGAACTAAATGTTTACAAGCAATTAGCTCGGCATGTTGTGCAGGGGATGGGTAATGCTAGGTTGATTTTTGTTCCCAATGAAATCGTGAGTTGTTTTAATTTAATTTTTTTGTGGCAGATAGTGGAAGCGGCAGGGAAATAAACTTATTTGCATGTCCACCTAATTTGAGTCGCTATATGCAAGCAAACCCATTATAGGCTATCAGTGTGTGGCGACATGACAGACGTTATTAAATTATAATTTGTATTTCTTTGCGGGAATATTGCAGTGTTTCTCACAAATTGACACAAAGTAGCGTCATTAATGATGCAGATGGTGATGCTTATTTGCAGTTCAATTTAAAAACAAAATAAAGGAACGTACTTGCTTCATATGTGGAATTAAACAGAGATGACAAAATTATAGTTTTTCAAAAATGAGAAACTTCTTTGGTCATATCTCCAAAATTTAAATGTCATGTCATTACAAAATGCACACAATTTTTGATAAGCATGTATAGCTGTTCATCCGATATCATTGTTCTCACTGAGACAGGATTAGATGATAGCTTTAATAATACCGTCAATTTTCCTCCTTATAGATCACCGGATAACCGTGCTTACTAGCGCCTGGGTGGTGTTCTTATTGCCATAAAAAATGACTACAAGACGGCGGAAGTTGATCTCGGTGGTTATTCCGACATCGAAATTCACTGTAACGAAATTTACCTAACATTCTCAGCTGTATTACACATTGTTTGTGTATATTAGGTGCGCAACTAAGTACTCAATAGATGCTGGTCGATTTTGACACATCCAAAACGTCATGAACCGAGCTTAGACTAAGAACTGTTTTGACACATAGTGATTTTGTTTTGGCGTCATATACTTTTGGTTGCGTGAAAATGTCTGATTTTGTGCCAAATAATCGTCATTTGCGGGAAGTGTTGATTTTCTTCTTTCATGCGAAGAAAACGACGGCTGAAGCGCATCGAGAGCTCCAAAAAGTTTACGGAGTGAAACAATGTGCCGTGATTGGTTCCGTCGCTTCAAGGACGGTGATTTCGATGTTGACGACCGTCCGCGTGAAGGGAGGCCAAAATCCTTCGAAGACGCTGAATTTTAGGCATCGCTCGATGAGGATCCGTGCCAAACGCAAGAACAGCTTGCTTCAGCATTAGGAGTTACCGTGAAGCCATTTCCAGGCGATTGCATGCGTTTGGAATGATTCAAAAACAAGAGACTTGGGTTCCTTATAATTTGAAGCCAAGGAACGTTGAACGTCGTTTTTTCGCCTGCGAACAACTCCCCCAGCGGCAAAATAGGGAAGGGTTTTCTTCATCACATCGTGACGGGTGATGAAAAATGGATTCATTACAGCAACCCAAAGAAAAAAAAGTTATGGAGTCTGCTCGGTCATGCTTCTACGTCGTCGGCTCGGCCGAATATTCACGCTGCGAAGATTATGTTGTGTATTTGGTGGGACCAGGTTGGTGTCATTTATTATGAACTGTTGAAACCCAACGAAACCATCACTGGGAAACGATATCGACTTCAGTTGATGCGACTGAGCCAAGCACTGCGCGAAAAACGGCCACAATACGAGCAGAGGCATGAAAAAGTGATTCTACAGCATGACAACGCTCGGCCTCACATTACCAAACCCGTTAAAATCTACCTGTTAACGCTCAAATGGGAAGTCCTACCAGACCCGCCATATTCACCAGATATTGCGTCATCCGATTATTACTTGTTCCGTTCGATGGCACATAGTCTGGCTGATCAGCAGTTTCGCTCATATGAAGACATCAAAAAATAGCTTGATTGGTGGATAGCCTCAAAACTGAACATTTTTACCGTAACGGTATTCGAACTCTGTCAGAAAGCTGGGAAAAAGTTGTAGCTAGCGATGGGCAATACTTTGAATGATTCATTTGTAACCATTTTTTCACAATAAAGTTGCATTTTCATCAAAAAACTTAGAGAACTTAGAGAACTTAGTTGCGCACCTAATATGATTTTCCAAAATGTTGGTAAGAGCGAAGCATTTTATATTTAACGTGCCTGGGTATACAAATTAAGTCTCTATCTGACGTAACTACCGCACAATGCGGTTTGCCCGCACATACCTTACATAATGTTGTACAATTAAAACGATTCGGGTAAAATTTTAAGTCACTCTCCTGAGAAATAATAAAAATCAACTTAAGCTTGTTCCGCATTGTAGTGACCTATTAAGCTTAATATCTTTACTTTTCGTATTTTTTTAATTTCTCTGCATAGTTTAAATTTATTTCAATATATCTGTAGTACTCCATACCAGAATGGTATAAACGGAACACTAATGGAATAATCGTGGTGTCTATCTCTCCGTCTATCCATGTGTCGATCACACGCTTGTAACTTTTGAACCGTTTGACATAGAGAGTTGAAATTTTGCACAAAAATAGTACGCGGTAGACCGAAAATTTCAATAGTTTTGTAAAAAATATTTTGTGGAGAGTCATAGAAAATATTTTTGTACCCTATTATGCGACATATCAAAATAAAGTTGAACCTCCAGAGAATACAAAAATATAAAAAATGCATAAAATTTCTTGAACAAGAAAGCTCAAAAGATTGTCGGTAATACTTGACAATGTTTTTTAAGTTAGTAGTCACCTTTCTGAAGCGTTCCTCTAAATCTTATTTTTATTTTTGAAAACACCCAGAAATCATATGGCGCTAGGTCCGGGAAATTGGGTGCTGGGCAAATTTCAGTAATACTCTACAGCGCCAGAAAGTTGTTGGGTTTTTCTGCAGTGTGAACATCACTGGTGGCGCAATACATAGGGACGACACCCCCTTTTTTCTAGTTTTCAAAAAAAAAAAAAAATGTTAAAACTTGTGGTAAACAAGTTTCAGTATACTCGTACCAATTAGCAGTTATCGCCTGTAAATCGACATGACCACTTTCGTTGCTGGTTTCTATTGTCTTGCTAGGGGACTTACACCTCCTGATGGGGTGCTGTTTGGTTTTCTAGGTCGTAGATACTTATGCATATGTATAACTAAGTTTCACCACCTATTGCGGTTTTATTAAAGGAGCTCGACTCTTTATTTTCAAATATTACCAAGAAATATTGGGCAAAAGGAATCCATCGAACAGATTTGACGTACTTTAGGTGATGAATGGCATTCAAACCCAGTTTATCCCTTATCATTCTCTGGATCGTTGCTCAATTTATGCCTTCACCAGAGCCACATTTGTATCGTCCGTACGAAGATTTGAAATGGCCTTCACTTTTAAATAGTCATAAGGGAAGGTGCTCTCACACCTTATGCATTTTGGGAGTCGTGAAAAATTTGCACTGGCTTAAGTTGACGTTGAAATCCGAAGAGAATGGCAAAGCGGATTTCTTTCTGTGTTGGTAGTGAAATTTTTACCGATCTTACATAATTAATATTTGATTTTCAGGTCTCCAATTTTAACAATCATTCTGAAAATATCATTACACTACATGTAAGAAATCGACAGACATCCAACTAATGAATTAGCATCTACGAGTACTTAGCGAACTTTTGTTAGACCATCTGTAGATATCTCAAGACTCAAATTTCATGTTCAAAATTTCTTATAAAGTTTTTAGTTTATTCTGACTCCTACAAATATGATAATGGATACCATACCTTATGTACCATATGTATTAATTTTGATACATATTTTGAAACATAGAGAAATAATAACGATAGATCCACATTATCCGTCCATCTATCGGACTGTTTGTCAGCCTTGTAATCAGTTTTTGGGCCTTCAATTTTGAGCTAGAAAGGTTAAAAAAATGTTCCTTTAACAATATTATTTCCTAACAACTTAAGAATATTTTCTTTATAAAATTTGTAAACGTTGACTTTTTTTTACATTTTGCTTATAAACAGTACTTAGCCACGCCCACTTTTTGGGAGCTTTTCTTAGGAAAGAAAACATATAACACTATGGAAACTAACCGCGGGATGCTCGATACACAATTCTTTTTTTTTTTGCCGTCTAGTATCAACATGCTGGGCCATAACCATGTACCGACGTCGGGTAAAAATCTATAGTTTACATGATTGAGAGCGGTATGTAAGAACTTTGTATGACAGACTTTTAGATTTACAAAAAAGTTCACCAGTGCATATACCTAAGAACACTAGATAGGCATTTTGCATGTTTTCAGTATTTTAAAGCTTAGGTCTCTTTTGTACCATATACGAGGGTGGGTCAATAAATCCCTGAAAAATGAAATAAGGAACACTCTTTTCGGTATAAAAACATTTTATTTTTCAACATAGTCTCCTTTTAGCTCTATACACTTCATCCAACGTTTCTCCAATTATTTGATGCCCTCCAAATAATACGATTTCTCGAGCCCCTCAAAATAAGCGTTTGTTTCAGCGATGACCTCTTCATTCGACCCAAATCTCTTACCTCCGAGCCATTTCTTCATGTTTGGAAACAAGAAATAGTCGCAGGGGGCTAAATCTGGGGAATATGCTGGATGAGGGAGGAGTTCGTAGCCTAACTCATACAATTTTGCCATTGCGACTGCGGACTTGTGCGCCGGTGCGTTGTCCTGGTGAAAAAGAACTTTTTTCTTCGCCAAATGCAGCCATTTTTGCTTCAAATTGGCTTGGAATCGATCTAGCAGCTCTGCTTAATATGCGCCGGTGATCGTTTTACACTTTTTAAGGTAATCGATGTGAATAACACCGCGCGCATCCCAAAAAACTGTCGCCATGACCTTGTTTGCTGACAAACCCGCCTTGGCCTTCTTCGGCTTCGATTCACCAGGAGAAGTCCATTGTTTTGACTGTTCCTTGGTTTCTGGTGTGTTGTGGTGAATCCAGGTTTCATCCACGGTTACGGTTCTGGAACATCGCCAAACACACCTTTGAAGTTGTCAAACGAATGCGTTTGTTGTCGATTGTGAGCAAACGCGGCACACATCTTGCGGAAAGGTTTTTCATGTCCAAAAATTTATGTAAAATCGAAATCACTGAGCCATGTGATAAGCCTGTGGCCTCTTCAAGCTCGCGCACTCGCCGATCGTCCATTATCAAACCATGGATTTTGTCGACCATTTCTGGTGTAGTGACCTCAATTGGACGACCAGAACGTTCGGCATCGCTTGTGCTTGAACGACCGCATCGATATTGAGTAAACCAATGGTGAATAGTTCCAATCGATGGGGAAGAGTCCCCATAATATTTTGTTTGGCTTGCATGATAGTTTTTTCTCGCAAAAAATAGTGTTTAATGAGCACTCGAAATTCACTTTTTTCCATTTTAACGAAAATGCTAGTAAGCGTCTAAATAAAATGGCTGCCACAACAAAACTATTTGACAGATCTGTCCGAAAATTTGGGTACGTTCTTTTGAAAGATGATTCTTGACAAAAAAAAATAGATTTAAGGTGGCGATACAATTTGTGTTAATTTTCAGGGACTTATTGACCCACCCTCGTAGATCTAAAAAAATCTAGTCTTTAATATAATTTAGTATAATTAAATGGAATCGTTTTTTTTTTCGAAACCAAATTAACTCTATTTGTTTTTCGTATGTACATACATGGTAACAGCGCACATTGCAAACAATATAAGAATTCATATTGTTTACAAAATCAGCTCATTGAAGGCAATTTGCGATGTCATCACCATCATCATCACGGAGAGTACACATTATCGCTTCAAAACAAACCGGCATGCCAACAACATAATTCCTTTACGAAGCATGCATATGTCATCGTTCGTATTTTCTAACGCCCGCCACCACAACCATGCTTCACAGCGTAGATGAGAATAGACACGACATCGTGCAGATGACTGAAAGAATTAATGCTCAAACATTTTCCACCTAATCTAGCATTTTTAAGGTTCTCCCTAACGACTCGTAATGATAGAATTCCACATCATTTCATGCCACCGCCACCCAAATATCCGAGCATTCATTCAAACGCCCACATACAGGGCGCACGGTCCCTTACCCTCACTACGCCCACTTTCAGCCTAATCCATTGATGGATCATTCACTTGGTGAATAATTCATGCACACACAGAGAAAAAGTTCCATGAGAGATTCCTCATCCTGAATTTCGAACGCAGGAAAAAATAAAAGACTAGAAGCGGAAAGAAAATCACATTTAAGTACATCTTTGACGTCTTTAGATAGGTATACGGATGGGAGGCGGCTTAGGGAGGAGAAAAAAAAAATTGATAATGTGACTATTGAAGGAAAGGTGAAGTATAGTCTTACCTTGCGATTTTTACGATGACTTTCATACCTTTAAGAATGATGGTAGGTATTCGAATCGGAATGTCATTTCACTCATAGTTAGACACACTCAAAGTTTCTGACATGGTTTTTCAATCAGCGTTTTCGATGAGTAGGTACGTTGCTATTCTTTGTGTCAATTGTTCGACTCTTCGTCTTCGAAGACATAAAATAAATGGATTCTGGTATCTTAATACCTACACATGAACTTAATCAGAGTGTCCAACTTGTGGAAGGATGAACGACTTATTCTCATACTTTAGATATCCTGATCAAGTCGTAGAAAATCTGCAAGAACTAAAGCTTTAGCCTATGTTGGGAGGCGACAATAAGTCAAGCCACAAGGATCATCCAAACTTCTCCACATATTAGATTTAAGTTTATGCGCCTAAGCTCACCAACTGGGCAATTTTTCGGGAAAAATGTTGGGATTTTTTTTGTATTTGAAGATTGGTACTTCTGCTTGCAGTAATAATGACATCAGCTGTCAACTGTCAATTCATTCGCATAAAAAGTAGTTATGAATAAAATTATTGAGCACAATTATAGATTTATAAACATTTCATTTATGGAATGAATATTTTGAAGTTGGACCATCCAATTTCTCCACTTATTAGATCCAACATTTCAACTGGAACTAAACACAAAATAACTCAATATATAAGCTCACCAACTGGGCAATTTTTCGGGAAAATCTTTTGATTAGAGAAGACCCACTTCTAGCTTTTTTAATGTCAACTGACGCGTTCATTAAAACGATTCCTAGCAAACTGGATTTTTAATATTTTTATATTTGAAGATTGGTACTTCTGCCTTCAGTCATAATCACATACGAGTAAGCTGTCAACTGTGAAGGTATTCGCCACAAGGTATTCGGAGCATGATTTATAAACATTTAAATTATGTAACGAATTTTTTGAAGTTGGCTATGGTTCAATAGTTCTGAAAAGTAATTTATGAAATGAATTTATAATGAACACATGTCATTTCTCAATGGAAAAGGATATATTCGTTACTAATTTTATGTGGGAATTTTCGATTAACATGGGCAGTGTTCACAGGCCAATTTAATTTTGAAATGTTAATTTTTCTTAAAAATGGCCGAATGACTTTGCTCAAATTTAATATATTTTTTTTATATACCTATATATATAATTGGAGCGGGCTTAAGGGATTTTGGATTCCCCTATAGTGAATTACACAGCGCGTGCATTAAGAAAATGAGAGGTGATAGAGAGTAGGTTTTGAAAGTCTGTAAATTGTAATGGAACGGAAAGATAGAGCTTGGTAAGGCATTCCACATTCGCGTTATACAATTTAAGAGAGAATCTCCACATTTTAGAGTACGTCCGAATACAGCTTAATGCATGGTGAGTATTGCGGCTGAATTGTTGTGAGGGCAGAATGCAACTGGCTATTTCGTTTGAGCACTGATTGTTGAAGACCCGATAAAACAGCGATAGGATGGAGACATCTCTACGATGGTGGAGCAAATCTAAATCTTGTCCCGTGATTTTGAATTCTATCCAGTAAGGGCAAGGATGTTTTTGGTGCACCAGACCAGATATGTGCGTTATACTCAAGTTTGGGGCGTATATATGCTTAGATTTTGGCCGGAATAGAAGGGGTGAAATATTTTTTGCATCGCTTAAGAATACTTAGACATTTCATAGTGTTCTTGGTGTCATGGAATATGCGGTCATTCCAACGAAGATTGTCATTAACACACATACGCAGGATGAAAAGTATTTCGGTTTCGACGATGAAAGTGTCATTCATGGATACTTACTTACTTACTTACTTACTTAGGTGACGCTACAGTCCGGGGTGGATTTGGGCCTGAACCAACTGCGCATGCAGATTTGGGCCTCAAGTGGAGGTCCCCCTCCACTTGATTGCGCCACCTACCACGAGGACGTCCTCTCCTGCGCCGTCCATCCGGGGTGGATTCGAAGACTTTCTGGGCTGGAACGTTGGGCTCCATCCGCTCTACATGACCCAGCCATCTTAGTCGCTGTATATGAACTCTTCTGTCTAAGTCGATGTCATTATATATGCGTTGTATCTTCTCCTCCACTTACTGTCTATGCAGATGGGACCAAAGATCACTCGAAGAACTTTTCACTCGAAGTAACCTTGTCATTCGATTTTGACAAGGTCCATGCCTCTGCGCCACACAGCAGGACTGGGATGATTAGTGTCTTATAAAGAGTTACCTTAGTAGTTCGAGATAGGGCTTTGTTACTCAATTGCCTTCTTAGCTTGTAGAAACACTGATTGGCAAGAGTAATTCTTCGTTTGATCTCCCCACTGGTGTCATTTGCGGAGCTCACCATAGAGCCTAGGTAGACAAAGTCCTTTACTACCTTAAAATTATATCTGTCTATTGTGGCGTTCTGTCCAAGACGCCGATGTTGGGTGTCCTTTTTTGTTGACAGCATATATTTTGTTTTGCTTTCATTGACCGCTAAACCCATCTTTGCTGCCTCGATCTCAATACTCGAAAACGCCCCACTGACGGCCCGCTGAGTTCTTCCAACTATGTCAATGTCATCGGCGTAGGCGAGTATTTGTACAGACTTCTAAAAGATTGTACCTCCGATGTTGGCTTGTGAGTTTCGTACAAGTCTTACAAGTACTATGTTAAAGAGATCGCATGATAGCGCGTCACCTTGTCTAAGACCTTTCCTGACATCGAACGGATCGGTGGTGTTGTTTCCGACTTTGATGGAGCAGCGAGAGTTCTCCATTGTCATTCTGCACAAACGGACGAGTTTCCCTGCCAAACTCGTCCGTTTGTGCAGAATGACAATGGAGAACTCTCGCTGCTCCATCAAAGTCAGAAACAACACCACCAAGACTAGACATGCCTCTGTATAACTCGTCTCTATACACGCTATCATAGCCAACTTTAAAATCGATGAAAAGGTGATGCGTATCGATTTTATATTCATGGGTTTTTTCCAAAATCTGCCGTAGTGTGAATATTTGGTCAATGGTGGACTTACCAGGCCGGAAACCGCACTGATAAGGACCTATCAGGTTATTGACGATCGGTTTTAGGCGTTCACATAATACGGCAGACAGGATCTTATAAGCGATGTTGAGAAGACTTATGCCTCTGTAGTTGGCGCAGTTCAGAGAGTCTCCTTTCTTCAGGATCGGGCAAACGATGCTGAGGTTCCATTCATTGGGCATACTTTCGTCCAGATTTTACAAATGAGTTGGTGCATGCTCCTTACCAACTCATCTCCACCTGCCTTGAAAAGTTCGGCGGCAAGTCCGTCGGCTCCAGTAGCTTTGTTGGCTTTAAGCTTAGATTTCGCTATCCTAACTTCATTCATGGATAATGGCTGAAGATTTGAATTACGAAAATTGTAATATGATAGAAGAAAGGATTGTTTTTAATATGCTGTTTAGGTCATACATTGCCATTCCAGTTCCAAGAGGAGGAACGTGAGTTTGGATATGAATCTAAAAAGCTGAGGGTACTGTCATCAGCGATGGAATGAATTGGATTAGAGGTAATAGACGAGAGATCATTTATAAAAATGAGCCTTGGGGAACACCAGAATTTATTTGGTGAGTTATAGACTTGTAATAGACCAACACAACTTGAATTGAATGGTTCAAGAGGTAGTTTCTAATATGAAAAAAAGAGTTTCGTCTATTCCATATGTACGCACTTTCGACAAAAGAGCTTGATGCCAAACTCTGTCAAATACCTTAGAATTATCAAGTGCAACGATCTAACTTTCACCATGGTGGTGCTGTGATTGGTTCCACTTTTGGGTCATCAAATCACCAGTGAACCTGTTGCAGCGAAAATCATACTGCCGGTCATTAAGGAGTTTCCGCGATTCAAGATGTTTCTTAAGCTGACGATTTATCAGCGTTTGAAAGAAGGGACATAAGTGAAATGCATCAGTAGCTTGAGGGAGAAGAAGATTCGCCTTTTTTGGAGGCGGGCTGGACAAATGCTGTTTTCAATCTACTCGGAAGATGCCCAGAAGATGGAAACGCTTATCCAGTGATTTTGCCAGCGTGGAAGCACACCTCTTCAGAACAATGGGGGAGATACCATTTGTCCCATGGAGTGTTCAACACACTCAAGTACAGGGGGAGGAAAGCAAAATCTTGAAGTGTGGAACATGTGCAGCTAGTAGATTAGCTTTGTCTAAAGAGTTGACAGCTGTAAATGAACGTCTGTATTTTTTGTTTCAGCTTTTGGTCGTAGGAGAATTTATTTATTTATTTATTTATTATTATTTCATTTACAAGCATAGCTTCACAGATTACAAAATTTTTTAAAATATAAAAAGAAAAAAAGATAAATTAATATATATATATATATATGTACATGATTAATGTAATAAAGTTTTTATAGCCTTTAAAAAAAAAAAAAAATAAATAAAAAATAAAAGGAGGAAAGCGATGACAAATTAGTACAATAATAAGGCAAACAAAATGTTTTTAAAGCGATCTCTAGAGTAATGAAAATCTACATCTCTACTGACTTCATTAAAAGACATAAGAGCTCTAGAAATAGGCTCATTACGACCGTAGTTTGTTCTATGTAATGGTTGAAAAAAAAAACGTTTCGAATTCTTAGGCGCCTTTCGGGAGCATAAATGGGCACCTGATATAAAAGGGCAGGGCTATTTATGCGGTAACACAAAACATCTCTAATAAATAATACATCGTGGGCATATCTTCTCACATTAAGGGTAAGTATACCCAATAATTGGCAATGTGCGCTGTAAGAGGGCTCAAAGTCACAACGCATTTTTTTGAAAACATATTTTGTGAATCGCCTCTGCACTCTATACGATCTGAGTGGATCTGATAAATGGGGTTCCAGATAACATCAGCGTATTCAACATATACTAAAGTGTGTGGATCAGAAAAATCTCTCGAATTTCTTTTGATAAACCCATCAAGTGAGTTAGCTTTGGCAAGTATGTACTCAACGTGAAAAGCAAAGGTTAGCTTGTTGTCGATAATGATCCCAAGGTCCTATATTTGATTAACCATTTTTAAAGGAGTTAAATTAATGCAGTAATCATTGGTGTATTGCTTTTGCGATCTTAAAAAAGAAATTCAGTTTCAAGCAATTATGAACACATCAATTGGATAGGTCGCTAAGGTCGATTTGCATCTTTCCACAATCATCTAAACTTTTTATCTTACGAAATAGCTTGACATCATCCGCAGACATTAAACATTGACAGAATTTTATACATTGAACAATATCATCAATAAAAATTATGAAAAGCAGAGAGCCCAAATGACTACCTTGCGGAACTCCAGAGGTACAGGAGATTAGTCTTGAACTGCAGTTATCTATGTAAACTTTTTGGAATCGACCAACTAAAAACGATGAAATCCACTTAATGAATGAAATCCAAAATGTTCCAGTTTCTTTAGCAATATCTTATAATTCACTGAATCGAATGCTTTGCTAAAGTCCGTATAGACAGCATCAACTTGGCATCCATTTTTAACAGCGTTGATAATATAGGATGTAAAATGGGCTAAATTTGATGTTGTCGAACGTCCAGAAACAAAACCATGCTGAAACTCAGACAGATGTTCTTTTACATGAAATTCTAATTTATGTTTAACGATGCTTCAAAAAGCTTTGGTATAGCGGACTGTTTGCATATTCCTCTGTAATTTTCAATGTTATTCTTGAATCCAGATTAAAAATTGGAACCAAAAACGACAGTTTCCAATCATCGAGAAAAATGCCAGATGAAAGGGATGCATTAAAAATTGTGAGTAGAGGTGTACACAGGGAATTACAGCAGTTTTTTTTAATACAATTTCCGGGATACCATCGGCACCAGGCTTAGAATTAGGCTTGAGGGTGAGAGCCGCAGACTCTAAATCCTGCAACTCTAAAACCAGTAGACCAAAATCAATCTTGGACATTGAATACAGCTCAAGACTACTGGGTATACTACAGAAAACGTATTCGAAAAATTGCACAAATAATTCAACTGTTGTATAGGTGTCATTGGATTCAACATTTTTATAAACCATTGTTTTAGGCAACCCAATAGAACATCTTTTATGATTTATAAATGACCAGAAACACTTGGAATTACGTTTTAGTTTATTTTCTACGTATAGATTGTGCAAGAACTTGCTTAGGACAGTAAAATCTTTTCGGAGCTTTCAAAATAGATCTTTATCAATTTCATTTCCAGAAATAATAAATCTTTTGTGTGCCTTATTTTTTAAATTCTTTAAATTAAGAAGCCACCTATTATACCATGGGGTTTCAAAATGTTTCTCTTCACCGAGCATAGAACAAACGTGGTAAATCCAATTTTCATAATTGCAATAAAACGACTGTACATTTCAGAAAGACATAGATTTTCAAATTCGAGATCCCACTCAAGTGAATTGAAATATGAGTTTAATCCACCAAAATCACATTTTAAAAAGTTAAAAGACCTATTGAAATCGTATCCCTCTTAAGATAATTATACATCTCAATTTCAACATAGATTTGCTTATGATAAATTGAATTGTTTAAAAGAGGAAACGGAGCTTCAAAAACATTAACGTTAAAGTCATTTGTATTAATAAAAACAAGATCTAAAATTCTATTTTGAGAATTCGTTATAGTATTAATTTGACAAAGATTACAACAAAGCAAAAGGTCAATAATCGCTAATTAGAAATCTTTTATTACATTATGTGGAATAAGCATTTTGTCGTCTTCAGACCACAACCAAACTACATTACCAATGTTAAAGTCACCAAATACGTAAATATTATCTGAATCAGAACAATGACTACTTACAAATTCAATATTAACAATGAAGAAAATAGATTTTCCAGTACCCTCAACATTAACAGAAACACAGATTTGTTCCACATCTAAGATCGGCAGCACGCAGAGGCCTAATTACCTGGCAACCGCACGGTGATAGGATTTTAACGGCTAGATTCTGGACGAGAGTACGTCGCGTCACCATCATACAGTGTTACGCCCCCACGGATGGTTCGTCTGAGGAAGAAAAGGAGAACTTCTACAACCAGTTGGGAGCTGTTCATAATGAAACACCCAACGGCGACATTGTCATTGTGATGGGGGACCTGAATGCCAAGGTAGGCTGCGACAAGGAAGGGCTCAAACATGTTATGGGACGGCACGGACTAGGCAATCGGAATGACAACGGCGAAAGATTCGTTGACTTTTGCAACGCAAATCGTCTTGTCATAGGTGGCACCATGTTTGTGCACAAAGCCTGCCATAAAATCAGTTGGGTGTCAACTGACAGGCAAGCAACCTCCAACCAAATTGACCATTTTGCCATCAGTCGCCGTTTTAGAAGTAGTCTCCTAGACGTCCGAAACAGGCGAGGTGCCGACATGGGGTTGGTACGAGATCACCATCTTATGATAGCTACTCTCCGACTATGCACTGCTGCCGTTCGTAGATCTAACGACACAAGAATACCTAGGTTCAATGTAGACCGACTGAGAGTTCCCACAGTGCGCCAAGAATTAAGGGACCATCTCTTACGTGGAGTGGAAACAATCAGCAGCTCCCTGCCCGCCACCATCCAAGACCATTGGTGCGCTGTGAAAACTGTTTTCACATCAGGTGCTGAAAGGATTGTCGGTCGATCACAGGGAAACCATAGGGCGTGGGTTTCCGAGGATACCTGGAGAAGGATCAACGAACGAAAACAGCTAAGAGCTCAAATTGCAGCAACTCCAGCAGCAGGGAGGATCGAGCTGGCTACGGAAGCAGAAGAAGCAGCAGCGAGGTGCGACAGCAGAACCGTTTATAGAATCACTAAAGAGCTTATAGGTGGCCGAAGCTCTACTCAACACCCAGTGAAAGGCTTAGACGGTTCGTTGCTAATATCGGATGAGGATCAACTGAAGAGATGGAAGGAGCATTTTGCTTCGGTTTTAAACCGAGTATTCGCCAGCAATATGCACCCAAGTCAGACTGAAGTGTCCGTAGAAAGAAGTTCCCGAATTCGCACCACAACCCCCAGTAAAGAGGAGATTATTACCGCAATCAAAGCACTGAAAACTAATAAGGCGGTAGGACTTGACGGCATACCCGCGGAGCTTTTTCAAGCTGCGCCAACAGCATCGGCAGAGCTACTGTTCCCACTTGTCGGGAGAACATGGGAAGCCGAGAGTTTTCCAGATGAGTGGAAAAAGGGAATGATTGTCAAGCTCCCTAAAAAAGGCAACCTAATGCAGTGCGAAAACTGGAGAGGTATCTGCGTGCTGCCTGCTGTGGCCAAGATAATAGCTAGAATCATCCTGGAGCGAATCAAAGAACACCTTGAAGACACACTTGACGCCGAACAAGCAGGTTTCCGCTCTGGATCCTCCTGTGTCGACCACATCAACACCCTGCGGATCATCATCGAGCAATGTGTTGAATATCGATCACAACTTCACCTGTTGTTCATCGATTTTGAAAAGGCGTTGGATAGTGTCAATCGGGAATTTATTTGGCGTGCCTTGCGCAGGAGAGGCATTCCGGATAAATTAATAGCAATTATCATGGGTCCACATGTCACGTTTTGCACAGAGGAAGGCTGTCTGAGGAATTCGAAGTCCAAAGTGGGGTTCGGCAAGGCTGCATACTTTCACCAATATTGTTTTTATTGGTGATTAGCGATGTGCTGAATGCGGCCTTATCAACAGGAAATGGAGGAATTCGATGGACTCTTACATCTGAACTCAAACACCTCGACTACGCCGACGATGTATGCCTACTGTCTCACAGAATAATGGACCTTCACCAAATGACAGCAAATGTGGAGAGGGAAGCAGACGTCGTTGGGCTGAAAATTAACTCGGCAAAAACAAAAATGATCAGCCTAGGACCAAACTCATCAACTCATATATGCATTGCTGGACAAACGGTTGAGAGAGTAGAGAGTTTCCAATACCTTGGGAGTATTGTCTCAACCGATGGCGGAACCGAACTGGATATAGCCAGCCGAATAGGTAAAGCAAAATCTGCGTTTGGGATGCTATCCATAGTTTGCGAAGTAATGCAATTAGCTTAAACACCAAGCTACGACTGTTCCGTTCCAACGTTGAATCCGTGTTGCTATATGGATGTGGTACCTGGAGAGTGACCGTCACTATCACGAGGAAGCTGCAAACGTTTGTCAATAGGTGTCTACGTTACATCTTAAGGATATTCTGGCCAAACCGTATCTCTAACGAACAGCTTTATCAGAGAACGGGCCATGAACCTATAGGCACAACCATACGACGACGAAAGTGGCAGTGGATCGGTCACACTCTCCGAAAGGGTGACAGGTCCATAGCTAACCAAGCGATGCAATGGAACCCGCTTACCCAGGATGGCAGGATACGCGGCGGTCCTAGGAGTACGTGGCGCAGAACAGTTGAGAAGGAAGCACGGCAACTGGGAAAGAGTTGGAGAGAGCTGAGGTACATTTCCAGAAATCGCACACGATGGCGCGTAGGCGTTGTAGAGGCCCTAGGACCCACAAGGGGATACAGGACATAAGTAAGTAAGTAAGATCGGCAATTCTATCTGCTTGCAGGAAAATGTTGTCCGAACAGCAATCAGTACACCTCCACCACGTTCCTCAACCGATTTACAGCGATCAAGGCGAAATACATCGTAGATTCGGCTGTCGAAGATTTCAGTTGACAGAGTTCCATGATGAAACCAGGTTTCCGTAATTATTATTACGTCGTAATCATTGTGACTTGAAGCCGTAAACAAATCCAAAGTCTTCGTTCTGCAGCCGCTGGCGTTGTGATAGTAAACCCGAACCGATTGTAGAATATTATTGGTTTGACTCGGATCAGTATTGCCTGAGGGCTTACTCGTACAAACAACATTAGCATTAACAGAATTTAGTTTTTTGGTTTCTGGACGAAAGGGCGAATTTTTACCCCATTAGGCCAGAACTTCCCGTCGTAGACAGAGCTTGTATAGTGAGCAGGAACTCCAATTTTAAAATTTACAAATTTAAGAAATTGACTACTTTGATTTAGCTTAATTAATTTAAAGCACGAAAAACATGCAGAATTAATGTCCAACTTAGATGCGACGTAAGTAATAATAGCATCCGTAGAATTTCTGGTTCGTTTAAAATTGACTTCTTCGTTTTATGTGACCGAAAGCTATAAGTTATACAGGGTGCGGCAACATAAATTCCTTTTTTTTTAAATGCGGCACCATTGAGTTGGTGGGGGACGTAGCGAAGTGGGAATCGAGTTATCAATCAATCAATTGTTACATGCGTCACTATGTTCAGACAAACCGCGAGTACGACAAGATAAAGAACTCGAGTCTCTCGGCCAATCAGATCACCTTAAAACAATGAGGCAGTAAGAGCTTCAATCTTGCGATCCCCATGGCGTTTTGCGCGATTTTTTTTTCCACGACTTAATGAATTGGACTTTGGGGACATTTGGTTCCAACAGGACGGAGCAACGGCTCACACTTCAAGGGCATCAATGGCTGTTTTGAAGGAACTCTTCCCGGAGCGCCTCACTGAATAAGGGGCGATTTGGAGTGGCCAACCCGGTCCCCCGATTTGGCCTCTTGAGATTTTTTTTGATTTTTTTTTTGTGGGGTTTTTTTGAAATCCCGCGTTTGTGTCAACCGTCCAAGGAAATTGCCAACATTCCCGCTGATATGCTGGTGAGGGTCATGACAAACGCCAGAAATCGGAGAAATTCCGCAGGCGTACCAACGTCTATGAATAAACTCAGGCCACCTATCTTTAAGAAGTTTATGAATTGCTAGCGAGTTGGTTTTGGCTGAGTAGAAAAGCAAGCATTGCAGCCAGTCGGTTATTATATTTGTTTTACATGTATAGATTTACGTTTCTGGCTAGCTAGGTTTTAGAAAATACGCCTAATATATGTATGTGTCAAATCAACGAAGTATTTACAGCCTTTTTCGTGCAGCATAGCATCATGCATCTAACCAGTGTACACCATAGCGGAGTGAAAAGCTGAAAAAACTCCGGAAAAGAGTGAGGAAATTCTTTGCACGGGATGAATGCAATATCGATTTTAGAACATCCAAAAGTCATGGAGCGAAACATAGAAGATTTGGGATGTAGAATTGCTTCTAAAATCAGATGGCACCTTAACATTTAGTAGAATGGAAAGCTAGATACTCTACTCAAGATGGCATTCTCAGTTCGACTACCTCAAATGGCATTTAGTATTAGTAGGTCAAACCGGCTTCCTATTTCCTACTGAAATTACATACTAGGGGTATTTTAGCGAACACAGTACCTCCGCAAAATGCGTTCAGGAAAGGCAGATCCACGGAGAGAGATCTTCAGTAACTGGTAACACAAATAGAAGGAGCTTCTCGTTCCAAAGATATAGCATTGTATGCATTTCCTGTTAATAAAACTGAGAGAGTTTTGGGTACGCAGATGACCTATCGATCAAATGATAGTAAAACAATGCTAATACATTTCACACGGAAAAAACTGAACCTTGGTATACAGTAAGGGTAATCATATCGTACATAGATCGAGTTTTCTTTTTCGTATTAAAAATACAACCATCAGGGCGAAAAAAACCATGTTGGACTGTCGGCATACATATGTATAGTAAAATATGGGACTACCCTTACGGATATATCAGAGCGATCGTATCATAAGCATATGTGGTGGGCGAAGGTTAAAGAGATAACTACGACCACCAAGATCAAGTGACAAAGACTGGAGTAGGTCTACATTTGAATATAATCTGCAATGAATAGAGAATCTTGAACGGTCATCATTAGAGAATTTCTAGAGGTAGAAATACTCTTGGTCTCGGATATCATGCCCAAGTCTCTCCGCTTTTTCAGAAATTTTGAGATAGAGAACTCAAACCGTGTAACTATCATAGTACAAGTGGGAGTCTGGAAATCGATCCTGAAGGAATAGTTTGGTATACTGATGGTTTCAAAATGTACTCTGGGGTAGGTGCTGGAGCCTTTGGATCCAATCACAAAATCTAAAAAAAAAGTCCAAATGCCCACATCAATCTAAACACTGGTATCATTGGTGTATCCTTTTTTATTCTCTGTTTCGACCAAGTAACACTTAGGGTGATGGGTTCCTATCTGAAGAACTGAAGAATTGTTGAATAATGCTATATTGCCTTGCAAACACTGACCATGCATAGCAACATCGAGCTATGGTTGGGTACCAGGGCATAGAAGCATTAAGGGTGCTGAAACTGCCCAAGGGGATGTGACCGCATAACATATACTAAGTGAGTATGTGGTTCTGTGCAAAAAAAAGGTGACAACTTTCTGGGAAAAGTGCTACGAAGATTTAAATGATGAGCCTGTCTGTCTTTACATTACGAGAGTTAAAAAAGAAAGCGCTTTGATTTGCTATGATATATAGGTCTGCTGTGTCACCAGTAGGGGAAGTTAAACAAAAAATTAGTTTGGTCAAAAATCTACTTAAAGAAGACCAAAATGTGACCCTAAATTACTATTCACTAGCACTAAGGTTAACACACCGTCTGTATTCATAAACTAAAGTAAAGTTTACAACCTTCACAGACGATGAGATGATAAGCCCAGCAGGACATACAAACGGGTACAGAACTTCTTAACATGTAGCTCTTTATAAAAAAGGATATAGACAACCTAAGCCAACCTTAAGATTCTATTGAAGTTATTAAAAAATAGATAACAATGAAACCCTATCCACTATTTCAACTATCTATAGGTACTTATCTCTATTAACCTGAAGTTATAATTTGTTAAGCCTTAATTGCTCAGGTATAAACTTGACTTACTCCAGATCGAAGTAAAACTCCTTTCCATCTATCATTTTAATTATAATACAACCTACTCCCACCACTGCTTTTCGGAGGGCAATTTATGACTCTTATACCTCTTTTCTCCAGCAAATTGCGTAAAACTGAGTAGGCAGCTTTAAATTGAAACCCTTCCTCCATAAAGTTTGCTTTGTATTTCAATTTAGCTTTCGTGCATGCACAGACAACAGCAAATCTATTCTCCACTCGAGCTATCCTTGTTATTTGCAATTAAGTAATAAAATACACACAGCCATCGCAAAATCTGACATGATACTACACCCCGTATCGTGGCCCATACATCAGGTTCTCCGAAGGGTATCCGGTGCCTTCGTTCGTTCTCGAATCTTGATGTTCCTTCCATGTGGCTAAAGATGGACGAACTAACTCTTGTTGACTTTAACACTAAGCACGTGATCTGACGATAAATTCAAAATGAAAAAGCCTCCCCGGAGCAGCCCACCACACAACACACACACACACTGTAAGAAAGTGTTAGACCGGTCAACGTGGCCAGTATTTAAGCCTTAAACAATATTATTTCGCCTAATGTATATGTCTATCACGAGTACTGCACCTGACCAAAAGCAGAATACCTACCCCCTACTCCAAACAGCTGCAAAATTATGCTAATTTTCCACTTTGGAGCTAGGGGTCGATTACGTGTTTGCAACGGAAGGGCGGTACTCGAAACGTAATACTAAAACAATGGCTGCTTGCAGTGCAAGAGGTCGAAACATGGAATTACAATGTTTAACTCCTTACTTATGTGGTTGTAGTGAACTCACAACCGAAATTGATTGGATTCGGGCCAAACAACAAAACACAAAAAAAAAAAACTGAGAGAACAACCAAGAACGGAAGAAAAACGGAAACGAAGACGAGAAGTGTTCCATTGTAATTGTAAATAATTGCAGTTGATTGCACGAGAGTAGCATGCTGATGATAATGATGCAGTCACCTTGAACTTTGGCGAACGTGAAACAACAATTTTTCCACAAGCAGCTGATTCTCATGCCGGATGTGCTCGCTGTTGTGGATTAAGAACCAAAAAGACGAGAAAGTTTACAAATCGGAGGAAGGACAAAATTACCGCATTTACAATGAGAACGAAAATGTTGGTCGCTATAGAGAAAGTGACAAGGCTTACATAAGCATTTTGTTCTAATAATAACCTTCAGTGTAAGAGTACGAGTACTTGTAAACAATGAAGAGTATTATGTAGGCTAGGGGGACAAGGACTATTGTTTAGTTGTGTGATGTCTCAAGGCTTTTTACGACTTTACAATTTTGCATAGCTAAATAAATGCTTATCAGTCTAATAACTGTCATTGTGTTCAACCGTCTTAACAATGATCTTAAAAAACGAATCTACGAATTCAAAAATGATTCACTTAGTAGATTTCTACAAAGCTTAACGTCGGATGCGTCAACCGACTAGTTCTTGTGGAAGCAGCTAAGCGTCTAAAAAGACCTCAGTTTCAAAACCCGCCCTTAAAAGCACCAGACGGTAAATGGATCAGAAACCCGAAACAAAAATCTGGTCTGTTCGCAGGACATCTATCGAACGTTTTCAAACCATTCTCGTCAAGTACAGCTACTGAAAATCTAGAGTTTGTTGATAAAAGGGACGAAGCTGAAATCCCCCTTGTCACGTTCAGAGAAGTAAGAAGTATATGCCAACACCAGTTGTCAAATAAAGCATCAGGTTACGATTTAATAACTGTCCAGGTCTTGAAAGAAATGCCATTAATAGCCTTAAAAAAAACTCCAATTTATAATAAGCGCATATCTACGGACCCGATATGTCCCACATCATTGAAAAATTGCTGAAGTAATTGTAATACCAAAGCAAGGAAAACCACCAACAGAAATAACTTCGTATAGACCGATATCCCTTATACCAATTTTGGCAAAGGTTTTCGAAAAATTACTCCTGAAAAGGCTTAGCAAAATCATCGAAGAAAGAAGTCTAATCCCGAATCATCAGTTTGGATTTAGAAATAAACATTCCACGATAGACCAAGACAAGTCTGTTCGGCATTATTTTTAGATGTTGCTCAAGCCTTTGACAAGGTTTGGCATGAGGGTCTTGAGTATACACTACATAGGGACAGTATTACGAAATACTGAAATCCTATATTTCAGATCGACCTTTCCGACAAGAATATTCGGAACTAAAGAAAATTGAAGCAGGTGTTCCACAGGGAAGTGTCTTAGGACCAACCGTATATCTGTTGTATACCAGAGATATTCCTGTGGACAATAATGCCATGATGGCTACTTTTGCAGATGACACTGCAATATTAGTACGTGATAAATGCACTGTGAAGGCGACTGAGAAACTGCAGAACGCAGTCAATAGAGTAAGTGATTGGACGCAATAATGGCGTAGCAAACTCAAGCAGACAAAGTCAACTCACATAAACTTCACAAATAAAAAGATAAATAATCTACCGATATTCATTAACAATAACATTGTACCCTATGCCAATACAGCAAAGTACCTTGGAATGACTTTGGACGTAAAGCTAAAATGGAAAGAGCACATTAAAAAGAAAAGAGAAGAACTTAACTTTAAATATAGAAAAGTGTACTGGTTACAGATATGTCTATCCAGAACAAAATCTTGCTATATAAGCAAGTATTGAAGCCTATCTGGACGTACGGCATCCAATTATGGGGCTGCACAAAGAAAACAAATATTCAAACTATACAGACATTCCAAAACAAAGTCCTTCGTGGATGATTTGCACCGTGACCTACATGTAGACATGGTGACGAAAGTGGTTAGAAAGCACGCTATGTCCCACAATCAGCGACTGCAAAATTACATCAACTCCGAGGTAGAAACCGTCTTAAATGTACGAGACAATATCCGGAGATTGAGAAGAACCAAGTCTCACGAGCTAATGGTCTAAAAGCTATGGAAAGTAATTATAATTTCAAACTTTCCTCAATGTAATTTTAAATACAAGAAAGAAAAATCATTTGTCGATCTTACAAAGATCGGTCTTGATTAAGGAGGTGTTTTTTTTTTTTTTTAGTGGCGTTAGAGTCCCACACTACTTGGTAACCGTGAACTACCAAGTTTCTTTCGAGATTTTTCACCTCCGTTACACTTTCGTAAGGGCACAGAACATGGACTGTGCTCCAGCCGAGCCTAACTCACTGTTTTTACTGGGGTGGGTAACGCCGAACAACTGGTGTGTGTAATTCGATTAAAAAAAAAAGTCTAATAACAAAAAGGGATATACTAGGGGCGGCTGATAAATTCTCGGCCTAAGGCATTAAGTCAAAGAAGAGATCTGATTAAAGAACTTTATTTCTCAATATACTCGTGTTGAGTGAATTGCATTCGAAACTGCATGGGTATAACTTCGTGTCATTATTCTTTCCCCACCGTGGCCTCGCCATTTACGTCTGTAGTGACATTACTTACCAAGTTCCACCACAGTATGGCCACTATTCCAAACCGGAATTTAATTTCAAATGGCTAAAATGCACCGTCCGTAAGCAAATAACTGCTTTATTTACAAAAGTCCTAGTGTGGACAGTAACTCAACTTTTGACGAATGTGATGCGATGTCCGATTCCATCACTCGAATTGTCTCCTTGCACCTTCATAATGAAATCGTTATTACGGGCGACTTCAATGTGCACAATTCCGATTGGCTTCAATATTCTGGCCAGACAACACCCGAAGGATGGTATGTTGAACTTTTCGCTGAGGTAAACCGGACATTGAAAGTCATTCCGCCAACACTTGTTTCTTATAAATACTCGCACACCATTAATGTTTTAGCGCCTCGAGGTCGGTCTGACCATAATAACGTATCATCTAAATTCTCGTACCCCTACCACACAGTTAATTAAAAAAACTCATAAAAGAAATGTATGGCAATACGAGAAAGCGCTTAATATTTCAAAGCCATTTGACAGAGTTTGGCATCAGACTGTTTTGTCGAAAATGCATGCATATGGCATCGATGAGTCAGTTCTTCAATGAATTAGAAATTACCTTTCGGGGCATTCAATACAGGTTGTCTTGAATGGCTTCAAGTCTGCAATTCACCAAATAAATGCTGGTGTTCCCCAAGGCTCTGTTTTGTATCCTACTCTCTTTCTTATTTTTATAAATGATAAGGTATGGTATCCATTATCATATTTGTAGGTGTCAAATTAAACTAAAAACTTTTTTGTTCCACGTATAAGAAATTTTGAACATGAAATTTGGGTCTTGAGATATCTACAGATGGTCTAACAAAAGTTCGCTAAGTACTCATAGATGCTAATTAATTAGTTGGATGTCTGTCGATTTCTTGCATGTAGTGTAATGATATTTTCAGAATGATTGTTAAAATTAGAGACCTGAAAATTAAATATTAATTATGTAAGATCGGTAAAAATTTCACTACCAACACAGAAAGAAATCCGCTTTGCCATTCTCTTCGGATTTCAACGTCAACTTAAGCCAGTGCAAATTTTTCACGACTCCCAAAATGCACAAGGTGTGAGAGCACCTTCCCTTATGACTATTTAAAAGTGAAGGCCATTTCAAATCTTCGTACGGCCGATACAAATGTGGCTCTGGTGAAGGCATAAATTGAGCAACGATCCAGAAAATGATAAGGGATAAACTGGGTTTGAATGCCATTCATCACCTAAAGTACGTCAAATCTGTTCGATGGATTCCTTTTGCCCAATATTTCTTGGTAATATTTGAAAATAAAGAGTCGAGCTCCTTTAATAAAACCGCAATAGGTGGTGAAACTTAGTTATACATATGCATAAGTATCTACGACCTAGAAAACCAAACAGCACCCCATCAGGAGGTGTAAGTCCCCTAGCAAGACAATAGAAACTAGCAACGAAAGTGGTCATGTCGATTTACAGGCGATAACTGCTAATTGGTACGAGTATACTGAAACTTGTTTACCACAAGTTTTAACATTTTTTTTTTTTTTTGAAAACTAGAAAAAAGGGGGTGTCGTCCCTATGTATTGCGCCACCAGTGATGTTCACACTGCAGAAAAACCCAACAACTTTCTGGCGCTGTAGAGTATTACTGAAATTTGCCCAGCACCCAATTTCCCGGACCTAGCGCCATATGATTTCTGGGTGTTTTCAAAAATAAAAATAAGATTTAGAGGAACGCTTCAGAAAGGTGACTACTAACTTAAAAAACATTGTCAAGTATTACCGACAATCTTTTGAGCTTTCTTGTTCAAGAAATTTTATGCATTTTTTATATTTTTGTATTCTCCGGAGGTTCAACTTTATTTTGATATGTCGCATAATAGGGTACAAAAATATTTTCTATGACTCTCCACAAAATATTTTTTACAAAACTATTGAAATTTTCGGTCTACCGCGTACTATTTTTGTACAAAATTTCAACTCTCTATGTCAAACGGTTCAAAAGTTACAAGCGTGTGATCGACACATGGATAGACGGACAGATAGACACCACGATTATTCCATTAGTGTTCCGTTTATACCATTCTGGTATGGAGTACTACAGATATATTGAAATAAATTTAAACTATGCAGAGAAATTAAAAAAATACGAAAAGTAAAGATATTAAGCTTAATAGGTCACTAGAATGCGGAACAAGCTTAAGTTGATTTTTATTATTTCTCAGGAGAGCGATTTAAAATTTTACCTGAATCGTTTTAATCGTACAACATTATGTAAGGTATGTGCGGGCAAACCGCATTGTGCGGTAGTTACGTCAGATAGAGACTTAATTTGTATACCCAGGCACGTTAAATATAAAATGCTTCGCTCTTACCAACATTTTGGAAAATCATATTAGGTGCGCAACTAAGTTCTCTAAGTTCTCTAAGTTTTTTGATGAAAATGCAACTTTATTGTGAAAAAATGGTTACAAATGAATCATTCAAAGTATTGCCCATCGCTAGCTACAACTTTTTCCCAGCTTTCTGACAGAGTTCGAATACCGTTACGGTAAAAATGTTCAGTTTTGAGGCTATCCACCAATCAAGCTATTTTTTGATGTCTTCATATGAGCGAAACTGCTGATCAGCCAGACTATGTGCCATCGAACGGAACAAGTAATAATCGGATGACGCAATATCTGGGGAATATGGCGGGTCTGGTAGGACTTCCCATTTGAGCGTTAACAGGTAGATTTTAACGGGTTTGGTAATGTGAGGCCGAGCGTTGTCATGCTGTAGAATCACTTTTTCATGCCTCTGCTCGTATTGTGGCCGTTTTTCGCGCAGTGCTTGGCTCAGTCGCATCAACTGAAGTCGATATCGTTTCCCAGTGATGGTTTCGTTGGGTTTCAACAGTTCATAATAAATGACACCAACCTGGTCCCACCAAATACACAACATAATCTTCGCAGCGTGAATATTCGGCCGAGCCGACGACGTAGAAGCATGACCGAGCAGACTCCATAACTTTTTTTTCTTTGGGGTGCTGTAATGAATCCAGTTTTCATCAGCCGTCACGATGTGATGAAGAAAACCCTTCCCTTTTTTGCCGCTGGGGCAGTTGTTCACAGGCGAAAAAACGACGCTCAACGTCCCTTGGCTTCAAATCACATCATTCAAATCGAATCATTCCAAACGCATGCAATCGCTTGACCTAATGCTGAAGCAAGCTGTTCTTGCGTTTGGCACGGATACTCATCGAGCAATACCTCCAATTCAGCGTCTTCGAAGGATTTTGGCCTTCCTTCACACGGACGGTCGTCAACATCGAAATCACCATCTCTGAAGGTACGGAACCAATCACGGCACGTTGTTTCAATTAGAGCAGCATCTCCGTAAACTTTTTGGAGCTCTCGATGCGCTTCAGCCGCCGTTTTCTTCGAATGAAAATCAGAAAATCAATACTTCCCGCAAATGACGATTATTTGGCACAAAATCAAACATTTTCACATAACCAAAAGTATATGACGCCAAAACAAAATCATTATGTGTCAAAACAGTTTGTTTACACTAAGTTCATGACGTTTTGGATATATTAAAATCGACCAGCACTTACTGCTGGAGTCATCTATTGAGAACTTAGTTGCGCACTAATTTGGACTTATTCATGTTCTGTATTTTTTTTTTCATATAATTTGCACTTGCGAAAGGGGATGTGAATACCCTTATACTAATTTTTTTAGGACACGGGCGTTTTGTGGCAAGGGGAAGAGACAGAGAGAGAAAGACAGATTGGTGTAGTTGGTTTGAAACTCAGCTGGTATTAAGTTTCAATGAACTCCAAGGGTGGCGTCCAGATAACTGGGGAGTATTTTTGTTTTGCTGTTATTGTCGTTGCTTATGATTCACAGTATTTTTTTCCGTCCTCCTGATATCACCACGATCAAGTTGCATTTTAACCATATGACTGCCAGTGTTATGCCTTCGCAGTAGAGTTGACATAAGCTTTCGCAATTGATCGTCTTTTTTATTTATATCGTGTGAAATAAATAAATGATTGACATCAGGATTCGAACCGTGAACCTTCATCGTGACAAGCGATAATGTTACCACTACACCATGGCCACCCTTACATTATATTGTAGTGACAAATAGTTTTTTGCTTTTTTTTTCAAGCAGCTATTGTTAGTCCCCACGAATGAAGCAGTAAGATATGGTGGGGTGGGGATTGTTAACCCTGCGTCTTTGAAAACTTTTCAAAAAGATCTTATACGAGGAGACTTTTTGATATTTTTTTCATGACTTTACAAAGGGAGTGCGGGAAAAGTATTCGAATTCGTTGAAATTCTAATTTTCATTTGATATATCGCATGATGGGATGAAAATATTTTTTATTTGTCTTGGGATACATTATTCCCGGAAACAAATATTTTTTACAATTTTTTTATGAAAAATTTATGGTCCTACCTTATTTTTTCATTTTATTATGGAGGATAAGATTCAACTACAAATAGGCTTGTTTTGTAAACCTTGACTAAATGCTTTCGCGAATAACATTATGTATTATAGCTAAACCAAGATGGGCCTGACAATGGGCGCTTTGGTTCAGTGTCGCATAATCCCACAAAACGACATAACATTTTATTCACGATCCCATTTGAGGAACGTTTGAGGTGTGGGACGTGTATCCGAGGATACAATTGTCATAAGAAGCTTCTCAATCGAAAAATAGTGTCCTTCCATTTGTGTGTCGCACCGCATGAATGGATATGAGAAGGCTATCCATATGTGTGGAATATATATTTATTTTGACGAGCCCAATAATGTATCTAGTACGAGTACTGTATATGAGAGTTCCGCTTCATAACCCTGTATTAACTTCAATTATCGAAAAACTGACGAGATAATAAGATTATAATCCGCATTAACATTGGCGGAATTACCGTGCATTTCATAAAACCACCTTTAACCTTTGTGGCACACACTTCTCACAATTGTTATCAATTGCAAACTGACCCACTTGCATGGCATGACTAAAGCTTATTAACATAAAAAAAACTCGCAATCTAACAACATAGGCATCATCCTTCGCGCCATTACTTTTTTTTTTTAATAATTGCAGTCATTTTGTAAAAGGTGAATAATTTTATATTTAAATATCGATCATTGCGGAGAGACGCCGCCACTACGGAAAGTGAGGACTGAGGGCTGTAGCACACGCCAAGTTTCAAATGGGGTCGTTCCTCTCTCAAAGTGAGATTTCCAAACCCCACCCCTATCACCTTTGGTTCAACAAACAACACGAATTGCTTATTCACATTACTCCCTGCTTCTGCAGCACCCTCAGATGCTTGAGTAATAATAATTGTGTGATGGCTTTGCACGATATCTAGAAATCAGACCGAACCGAGCTGTTTGTGCCGATTCCTGGGGCGGTCTACAGAAATAGTTTACCTGTCGTCAGCGATGCCACGAAGTTGGGTGTTAGTTAAGGGGTTGCCTACTAACGGGGGTGACGTTTTAGTTTATTATACAAAATGACTCCTGCCGTCAGGTTATAATGCAAAAGTGCTCAAAGTTTGCGTGCCCGATAGGGAAGTTTTTAAATTGCGCTAAGAACGCGAGGTTTTCCGTCCCGTTTTCGTTCAACGATAAAGCAATACTACCACTGCTGTCGATTTGAACTTCTTCGTGCACTTGTTTTAATAAAAGATTCAAATTTACTGCTGCGGGAAGTGAAAAGCCTTGGTCTTGGTAGCACACTCCCAATTCTATTTCATTTCATCTAACTCACTCTCGAATGTTATAGGTCTAATAAGTAAGCTTCGCATGTAGGTACTAATTTTATAAATGCGCCATGTGAAAATTTACGACGTTAACTTATTGGATGCCACCCTCCATATTCGTTCTATATTAGTAGACTCCCATCGAGGTAACAGTGGGTGCAAAAAGAAAGGTTCAATGTTGATCTTTTGATGTCCAGGGTTGTTTAAATCGTCCTGCATGACAGTGGAGTTGATTTATAATAATGAGGTGGGGGCTTAGAGTATATCAACTACTATACATACTATAAGTTGCTATAATTTGCACAATTATAGCTTCAACAAATCTTCCGCAAGTCCGTCATGCAATTCGAAGTGAATTATGAAAGAGTTACAATTGGCCTACAATTTTTGAGTGAACTCGAATTCTATAACTACTGTCAACAACATTGTTGCAACTGACTACAAGAAATTGTCAATTCTACTCGTAATTACACCGAATTTTAAGCCTTTGGGGCTTGAGCATGAATAGCGAATGAACATCAACGCTGTATAGTAGACTAAGATGGCGCCCAGATGAAATGGACGTAAACCCATCCATGTGTGACATTGAGCGGGTTGTAGAGGCCCATGCCCATAACTGACTTTAACGTTGCATATTTAGATAAATTCAGACGGATTAATCAAGGCGAAAATGTGGATACCAAATAAGGTGAATTCGATTATATTCGATTTGTATATGGCAAACCCTTTGAGTAGACCTGGGAGGGTCTGCCATATACAAATCGAATATAATCGAATCGCTCTTATTTGGTATGCACACTTTCGCCTTTATTAATCCGTCTGAATGGCAGACCCTTTGAGTAGACTTGGAACCTGGCCAACGAGCCTGAAACAATCCTTCACTTCCTTCGTAAGTGTCCGGCCCTTAAAAGGGTCAGACACCGTATACTTGGCAGACATCTTTTTGATAATATTAGTGAGTTAGCGGAGACAAGCATCGGGGACATCATCAGTTTCCTGAATGCCACGGGGTGGCTTTAAATAATCTTTTCTCTCCTTTCCCACAAGTCCAACATCAGTTTCTACAACAATTTAGGTCACTTGAGTTGTGGTATTAAAACGGCGCCTCTGCGCTAATTATGTTTCAGCATCGCATGCTGTCATAACCACACCTACCTACCTACCTACCTAGACCTGGAACTATGGTTTCTTTAATAAGCCAATTGTCTCTTGATTAAATCTTCTTCAATTCAGAGATTGTCTGGAAATAAAGTAAAAGATATTCTCTGTGGAAGGCAACTGTATACGGTGATGATTAAATCTTAATATGAATGTTTCACCAGAATCCTTTGATAGCAGTCACGCCCACTTTTCTCTAAGAAAAAGTCTTAGCAACGAATTATCTGGTAAAATCTCTTAAAAATCGCGAGAATATCCTATGAGTAGAAAGATGTTATTGCATTTGAAACAAAGGGTTCAGAATGTCACGCCTACTTTATTAGGGATTGGACACGAGCTGTCCCAGATGGATTGAAACTTTTCTGTTTGTTTCTTTTTTTTAAGTCCTTACTTGGTATGCTGCGACCTTACAAATATCAAATGCAGCTTAGATATTAATTTAGAATAAAATCGACAGTGATTATCACACAGAGCTTACCTCAACTTAAATATGAAATTTCCAAATTTCAAAATCGGCCATTAGTACAAATTCAAATTACGCATTCTTTTGACCCATTTTCTAATATGCCTTTCCGTACCTCATATTAAAATGTTTTCCGAAATTATATAGAAGTGCTTATCGATGGTTGAGTTTGTATCGAAACATACTATTTTTATTTTCAGTTTTTAAATGCAACACAAATTAAGCAATGGTATTGCAATAATACGGTGAGTTAAAAGTATTAGTTTGTATAGATTGGCATCACTGTTTTGCAGAAGCAAATGAAATAAATTGACAGATGAATCTCGATCAGCTGATTTTTCTGCAAGGCGCGAAGTACTCCTACTCATACTTCAGGATATATTCGTATTCCATGTTGCTTTATATTATTCTTCGCGGGACTAAAATGAAAACAGATCCATATATAGGTATATTTCTTTGGAAATTCGAATAAGTTCTAGCAATGAAATGACAATTGCCAACTACTTTCATACTTTGACAGCAAATGTAGTAGATTCAAGAAAACTCTTCTGATTAATTAAAAACGCGTTTAAATCCGTTATTGGTAGATTTAAATTTTAGCCGTACAATATAATTTTTAAGTCAACGTTAGCATTTGGTTATTATTTAAGCTCATTGTTGCTAAGGAATGAAACAAATTCGCGTAACATCCTTCCCCAAATTGTGCTGGAACGTGCTCAACAAAGCATAAGCATAAAGTAAAGTAGAGCGTATGTATCTACCGCATAGAACGTTGCTTATAAAGGGTGTCCCAAAATTCACGCAAGAAGCAATTTTGATAGGAATACCATATCAAGTAGATGGCCTCCACGGCTTTGTTGGCACATACGCACGCTTTTATCGAAATTTTCCATGACCGTTTTGCATAAATATGGCAGAAATTCGTTGGTACAGCGCTCAATTTGCTCCTTCAAGACATGGGTGATCGTGGGATTGTTGGCATAAATCTTAGACTTCAAAAAAACCCAAAGAAAAAAGTCCAACGGCGTTAAATCGCATAATCATGGGCGGCCAATTCTGATCACCAAAATGGGAAATTACACGACCAGGAAGTGACTCATGTAGTAATTTAATTGTTTCTCGGGCTGTATGGCATGTGTTCTTAGGTACAAACAACTTTATTATCATGTCGCGATAGCGATCACTATTAACTGTTATTGCCTGATCAGCAGCATTTTCAAAGAAGAATGGTCCGATGATGCCTCCAGCCCAAAATCCACACCAAACAGTGACACGTTGTGGATGCACTTGTTTCTCAACAATCACTCCTGGATTTTCTGAACCCCAAATTCAACAGCATCCACTTGTTGTTGTTCCATAATCCATTCAGCGTACTGTCTTCGCTGTGCGTGGCCAGTAGGCTTCAGTTCTTGAGTCAATTGCATTTTGTATGCATGAAGATACAAATCTTTCGTGAGAATACGCTGTTGAGAACTCCTCGAAATGTTCAATTCTTGAACAAGGTTCCTAGACTCTCAACAACATTCTCACGAACTGCTTCGATGTTTTGTGTTAAACGACTTATTGAAGAACGGCCAGAGTGTCTAAGATCACTAATTGATCCAGTCTCTCTGAGTTTTTGAATTAATCTCTCCACAGTTGATGAAGTTAAATCAGTATTCCGACCATATTTTGTACGAACATTGTTCATCATCGTTATTTTTCAAATATTGCTTAACAATGAAAACGCGTTGTCCTTTCGTGTAGCACTCACTCCAAATTTAATAACCCTGAACTGTCAGCTGTCACGCTATCTTTTTTTTTCGTTGGCAACACTTTACCGCACAATTGGCGTAAAATTCAAATCTTACGTAAATTTTGGGACACCCTTTATATGGAAAGGAACAAAAAAAAAAAATAATTCCAATAATGTAACTGACCAATGGAATGTGGCACCGTTTTAAATGTTGCCTACAATCACGGTTTCCCCACTTTCGTTGCGAAATTCGTTTATGATAAACATGGCGTTGGCAATCAATTTTATGAGTTGACACTTAAAATATTTATGTAGATACCTATGGATTGCAGTTAATATAAATCAGTTTTAATTGCGAATATCTCGACATTGAAGCCACGCAATTTTCTAAAATATTCGCCTTTACCCGGAAGTTTATAAAAATCGTTTTTGAGTGCGAATATCTCGCAAACGATGCATCCTACAAAACAAATTATTAACAAGTTGATATAGCTGTTTTCTCTAGTGGTTTTTAATTATAAGTGCTCTCGCTGTAGTAAACAAGTGTTTTAGATAAATGTTATGTGTTTTACTGTGTTAAATTGTGAACTTAAAGAATGACCACGGTGACCACAAGTGACCACTTGTAAGTTGCACTTGGTCCCAGAATGAAAATTTGCATCGTGGGTCTGCATGACTTTATGTTTTAATGATTTCTAATAACATTTTTTTATCTATTTAGTCTAATGGTAAAGAATAATAACAAAGCGTTTAAATTCAGCAGATAAGTGAGTCAGGCAGCGAAGAAGCCGTGAGATTATCAGATAATTCCTTAGATGATCTGAATTACCTGACGGAGATAGAAAATTGAAGTTCAGTTTCTGTGGAAGATTTTTTGGAAGAATATTTTTTTTTTGTTCCCGAGGGTTGGTGAAAAATCTTCCATAGACACTATGATGATAGAAAGCGCGTACTCATAGTAGTGTCAGATTCTTACTGGTTAAAAAAATCACCACCCTGCAATTTAATTTATTATAGTTGCCTTTTGCCTGCCGTCGAGCGCACACGCCGTCGAGCGCACACGAGATCATACTCGCATCGTCGTGTCAAAAAAAAAAAAAAAAATAATAAATTTAAGGAAAAAAAAAATTCCATCTACTTAAAAAAAAAATCGATCGCGCGCGCCTAATCAAATCCCGTGAAGTGCAGTGGAAAAAAAAAAAAAAAAAAAAAATAAATAAAGAATAATAAAAAAAAAAAAAAAAAAAAAAAAAAAAAAATATATATATATATAAACACAATTCAGTGCGGTGCATTCCATCTTACCACCCCCACTCACTCGCTGTTGCGCTTCTTCGTTATCGCAATTGGAGCATGTGCTATATATGTACATACTTCCAGTTGCGATGACTGAGAGAGTGTAACATTTGATGCATAGCGGACTGTGAATGTTTATCCGAATAGCGGACCTCAGCTGATTGTCGTTTGGGCATAGCACCTGCGACAGTTTGTTTTGGAAAACTATTCTTTGGATCTACACCTCACAGTTTTGCTTAGTTACGTCAGAGTTGTGTCTTTTTGTGTTTCTATGTTGTAGTGATGAGGGAATTTAGGGTTGATCTTACCAACATTCGTGGGCTTCGAACGAATTTCTTCGATATGTACGCCCACGCCCATTCCCATAAACCAGCTGTTCTGGCACTAAGCGAAACACAGGTAGTGGAAGAATCTTCTGATTTGAAACTGCCTGGATATAACTTAGTGTCATTATTCTTTCCCCACCGTGGCCTCGCCATTTATGTCCGTAGTGATATTGCTTACCAAGTTCCACCACAGTATGGCCACTGTTCCAACCCGGAATTTAATTTGAAATGGCTAAAATTCACCGTCCGTAAGCAAATAATTCACTACTGCTTTATTTACAGAAGCCCTAGTGCGGACAGCAACTCAACTTTTGATGAATTTGATGCGCTGTCCGATTCCATCACTCGAATTGTCTCCTTGTATCCTCATACTGAAATTGTCATTGCGGGCGATTTCAATATACACAATTCGGATTGGCTTCAACATTCTGGCCAGACAACACCCGAAGGAAGGTATGTTGAACTTTTTGCTGAGATTAACAATTTGACTCAGCTTGTAAATGAGCCTACACGTATACCGGACATTGAAAGTCATTCCGCCAACGCCTTAGACTTGTTTCTTACTTCTCACCCTGATAAATACACCATTGATGTTCTAGCGCCTCTAGGTCGGTCCGACCACAATATCGTATCAGCTAAATTCTCGTACTCTGACCACACAGTTAAAGAAAAAACTCCTAAAAGAAAAGTATGGCAATACGAGAAAGCCAACTGGAGCGGCCTCAATAGCTTCTTTAGGAGTTTTAACTGGTCGCTATGCTTCCTCGATAGCGACGTGGATGCCGCTGCTGATATGATCACTAACACTATCCTCTTAGGTATGAATGACTCTATTCCTAACAGAATAAACAGCATTAAACTAAGGAAAACTCGTGGTTTGACCATAGCTGTAAAGAGGCCATCAGGTTAAAAGAAGTAAGTTTTCGGTCTTATAAAGCCAACAAATCTGAGGAAAACCGAATGAAGTTTAAACAAGCCAGAAAAGACTGCAATGCCCACATTCGACGTGTAAAATTCTTACATGACCAAAAATTGAGGCAAAAAATCCTACAATGTCCCAAAGGTAGTAAAAATTTTTGGTCATTCGTCAAAAATATTAAAAATTCTGCCTCGTCTGCCATCCCCACGCTCATTTACAATGACATTCCAGCTGTCAGCTCCTTAGACAAAGCTAATCTGCTTGCTGCTCACTTTGCAGCGAACTCAACACTGCCAGATAATGCTTCGTCTCCACCTGTATTTGAGAGCGTCAAATTATTCATGGGACAAGTCCACTTTCGCACTCGTACAGTTGCAGGAGTACTCAAAGGTCTTAACATACACAAATCCGCTGGTCCAGATGGTATCTCCCCCATAGTTCTGAAGAGGTGTTCTTCTACGCTGGCAAAACCTCTGCGTAAGCTTTTCTGTCTATCCTACTTTTCAGGGCTCTTTCCGAGTAGATGGAAAACAGCATTTGTCCAGCCCGTCCCCAAAAAAGGCGAATCTTCCTCCCCGTCCAATTACCGACCCATTGCACTTACGTCCCTTCTTTCCAAGGTCATGGAAACGCTGATAAATCGTCAGCTTATGAAATATCTCGATTCACGAAAACTCCTTAATGACCGGCAGTATGGTTTTCGTAGCAACAGGTCCACTGGTGATTTGATGGCATATCTCACCGAGAAGTGGAACCAATCTCTCCATCACTTCGGCGAAACCAAGATGGTTGCGCTTGATATTTCAAAGGCATTTGACAGAGTTTGGCATCAGGCTCTTTTGTCGAAAATGCGTGCATATGGCATCGATGAGTCTCTTCTTCAATGGATTAGAAATTACCTTTCGGGGCGTTCAATACAAGTTGTTTTGGACGGCTTCAAGTCTGTAATTCACCAAATAAATGCTGGTGTTCCCCAAGGCTCTGTTTTGTCTCCGACTCTCTTTCTCATTTTTATAAATGATCTCTTGTCTGCAACTTCTAATCCAATCCATTCCTTCGCTGATGACAGTACCCTCAGTTTTTCATATTCGTTCCCTAACTCACGTCCTTGCTCTTCGGCCGTAGAAGGGGAACGGCAACGTATGTTAAACACATTAAATTCCGACCTGGACAGCATAATTAAATGGGGTTCAACCAACCGCGTGGAATTTAATGCTTCCAAAACACAATGCTGTCTTCTGTCTCTCAAGCGAAACCAAAACCCTCAACCATTATCCATGGATGGTACTTGCATCATTGAAACCGAAAGACTTGCCATTCTCGGTATGTGTATTAATAACCATCTTCGATGGAATGATCACATATTCGAGATCGCCAAAAATGCTGCAAAATGTCTAGGATTCCTTAAAAGGTGCACGAAATATTTGACCCCGTCTGATCTGGCCTTAATTTATAAGGCATTCATCCGCCCAAAGCTGGAATATAACGCCCATATCTGGTCTGGTGCACCCAAGACCGTTCTGCACATTCTTGATAGGGTACAAAATCGCGCGTTAAAACTTATAGGTGATAGAGACATTGTGAATTCCATTCATTCATTAGAACATCGGAGAAATGTCTCCTGTCTCTCCCTGTTTTATCGTTTTTTCCACAACAAATGTTCCAGCGAAATAGCCAGTTGCATTCCTCCCCTTCAAAATTTCACCCGCAATACGCGACATGCTTCGAATGCACATCAGTTTTCCCTAAAGCCTAACTTCGGTCGTACTGTTAAATATAGGGATTCGTTTATAAGCCGAACGACACGAATGTGGAATGATCTACCAAGCTCTGTATTTCCCCATCACTACAACCTTCAAACATTTAAAGCCAACGTGCATAGGCTTCTCCTCTGTTCCTCTTCCCCTTGTCCTTAAAAGCCCGTGCCCTGCAACAGTATAAAGGTATTCATAATCCTTTTGGCGCGCGCGAATTATAAAAAAAAAAAAAAAAAAAAAATATATTGCAACTAAGAAGTACCTTATCAAGCAATTTTTCTATCATGAAAAAAAAAACTCGGTTGGCAGGTTACTTTCCACTGAAAGATCCTGCATGTTCCGCAATCTAGGCGCGGTTGATTCTTATCTCGCCAAGTCGAAAGGTTTCGTCCTTTGTAGTCGACGCAATAAATTGCTTTCATCCAGAATTTGAAGGATTGTATCGTTGACATGTCCGATTAGTCGGTTTCTATGCTTTCTCGCGAAGTTTCTAATTTCAGCTTCGATTGTCGGAATTCCGAGATCCTATCGTTTCTAGTATACCACAGTGCGTGGTCAATTTTTCTTAGCACTTTATTTTGAAAGAGTTTGTAAAATATTGGCGTTTGTTTTCTTGGTACAGCCCCAAAGTTGTATACCATAAGTCCACACCGGCTTTAGCACTTGCTTGTATAAAAGCAGTTTGTTCTCAGTACTGAGCTGGGACTGTCTATATGTGATTTCGAGTTCTTTACGTTTCATTTTCACGTGCGAATTCCATTTCACAATTGCTCAAAGAACTAAGATTGTTTTTTTATTCCTTAGAAATATTCGTTCAATAATTAATAATCAACGTGCATACAGGAGATTTTATGGTGAAAGAGCTGCTTCAACGCGTCCAACTATTCATTCACTGGTAGATAATTTTGCTAAATTCGAAACTGTTGGAGATTCAAGACGTACAGGTAGACCTCTAGCTGGCAGTTCTGTCAAAAATATTGATGTTGTGAGACAGAGCATCGCAGAAAACTCGGAGACAGCAAAGAGAAGACAATTTGCCCAGTTGCAGCTTTCTGACCACATTCTTCGGCGGATTTTGACAGAGGATTTGTAACTCTTCCAGTACAAAATCCCGGGGAACTGACATTGCCCTTGGAATACGGAAGAGTAGTTTTAAATCTCGTTGAGCATGATGAAAACTTTTTGCCAAACTTAATGATGACCGATGAAGATCATTACCACTTAAGTGGTTTCGTAAATAAACAAAACTACAGATTTTGGGGATCCCAAAATCCCCAAAATCCTCATCGAAGACCATTACACCGAATTCATGTTACTGTTTGGTGTGGCATTACCGGCGAAAGGATTTCCGGATAATTTTTGTTCGAAAATGATCGAGGTGAAAGTCTAACAATAAATGGAGGACGTTATAGATCCCAAAATCCCCAAAATCTTCATCGAAGACCATTACACCGAATTCATGTTACTGTTTGGTGTGGCATTACAGGCGAAAGGATTTGGGGATAAAGTCTAACAATAAATGGAGAACGTTATAGAGCTATGCTCCAACTTTTTTTATATGCGCAATTGCCACCAAATGTCTGCAAGATGTTGCAACAGTCCATATATCACATGCAACAATAAAGTTATTGAGGCAACAATTTCCAAATTTATTATCATTACTCAATTAGTTTTTACTGACAGACAGTCACAAAAGTGTGCTATTTCCTGGATTATTTTCTGACTTTTTTTGCTATTATGTTCCTGTCAGAGTTACAATTCATGTTCTTTCGAAATGTGAACCCTCAATACTCGTACAAATATGTCACGATCCGCAAATGGGTCAGTCTCAAAAAAAGTTGAACGTGAATTCCATGTATTGTTTCGGCAGGTGACTAAAATGAAGAACAACTCTCTTATTCTGGCTCTTAAAATTGCAAAGATTAAAAGGTTTTTTTTTTTTTATTCACTATTTCCTTTCCTGTCCTACAGACTGTTTATTCCTTGCCGCTCATCACCATCATAGCTAGCTATGCTTTCGACTTTTGATTAGGTATTTATGAGATATGTTTGAATGTATACATACTTCGTTCGAGAATGGTATTCATGTGGGAATTGGCAAACCTGCTCGTGATGTGCTATAATCGTGGAAAGAAGAGGCGTTCATCAGCAGACAAGTGAAAAGGATTTATCACGTCTACCCTGGTAAAGTACAAGAAAAAGAAAAAAAAAATACGAAAATTAACAATAAACTGCACTCCTGCGAGCTTCACTTCTCAACCCTCTTCCGCCAACCCCAACCCTCTGCACAAGCGGCGACCTCCAATATAGTCAAGGAACTTTTCTCTTTCTTCGATTATCCTTCGTGTGAATTTGTTTCCACTTTATTTCCTGATAATAATGACTTCATTACCGTGGCACGCGGCAAGCGAATCGATTTCATTTCGTTCGCTTTACCACAACTGATAGAGTTCCAACTCCCTGCGCACCAGTTAAAAACTACTTCTCCACCGGTTCATCTAGCACTTCCGACGAGTCGAGTCGAGTCGACCGTGGCTGCAACGTTTGGTTTTTAAATACGGAGACTGCTGCCAGTGATGGTGGTGTAAGTGGTCGGGTACGATACTGAGGCGAATAATGGAATAAAGTAAAGTTTATTTTTTTGTCACTCTAATCAGGTTATGAATTATATAAGAATTGGTCTTTTCTGTGGAAAGTGATTTATACTCGTCCCCATTGTTTGCGAAGGGTTTTAGATTGTAAACGTGTCGTGGGATCTCTAGATCAGTGATACTTTGGATAATTAAGTTTCCACTTCTGAAGTTGGAAAGTTGTTAATGTTGGTTGTATTAATTATAAAATGGGTGGATAGATATAACGATTTGGGGTTGCTTAACATTTTTCCTTTGAAGTATTCGAAAATGTCAGACAAATCGATTGTTCAGAATATAGTCATACTCGTATGTATTATTAGAGCCACTCTAAGAAAAAAATAAAATAATCTTTGAGCTAAGCAGAAATGAAGTGGAAATGAATACCCGACGCGAGTTGCAACGCGCTTTAACTTTAACTTTAACTTTAACTTTAACTTTAACTTTAACTTTAACTTTAACTTTAACTTTAACTTTAACTTTAACTTTAACTTTAACTTTAACTTTAACTTTAACTTTAACTTTAACTTTAACTTTAACTTTAACTTTAACTTTAACTTTAACTTTAACTTTAACTTTAACTTTAACTTTAACTTTAACTTTAACTTTAACTTTAACTTTAACTTTAACTTTAACTTTAACTTTAACTTTAACTTTAACTTTAACTTTAACTTTAACTTTAACTTTAACTTTAACTTTAACTTTAACTTTAACTTTAACTTTAACTTTAACTTTAACTTTAACTTTAACTTTAACTTTAACTTTAACTTTAACTTTAATCAACTTTTCAACAACACTTACAATAGACTTTAACAATCTTTAAGGCATAAATGTTGACATTTTCATTACATTGTGTAAAAATTAGAATTGAGATGACATGACAAAATTAGAATTACTTAGTTTAAAACTTCAAGTTAAATTCTGCCGTTAAAATAATTTCAAATAATTTCAATAGATGGAAATAACAGATGGAAATAACAGTGGCGTTTACAGTTCCAGTCAGGCCGAACTATTTAGTGTAATCCCTATAGAGCTGCTCTGACATATTCGGATACCAGGTCTATAGGTGGTGGCGGATGAACCCTAAATGGGCCAACGGCAGCGCTCACATCCCAAAGTGGGTTACTGGCACCGGAATAACCGGCCTGCTGTCCTAGGTTTAAGGGCCTGGCCCTCCAGGTTGGAGGTTGTGCCGTCGGGGTAACTTCCCGACCATTTAAAAAAACGCTAGTTATGAGAGAGACACGAGGAGCCTCGGATAAGGATTTCCCTCAAATGGCAACCAGACGCGGAACGTCAACGGACAACGATCTAAGGGTATGTACCTGAAACGTGCGGACGCTCTACACCCCAGGTGCTACTCAAAAAGTTGAGTCTGTCCTCACGCGGTACAAGGCAGATATTACCGCGATCCAGGAGATACGATGGATAGGATCAGGTATGATGAATAGGAAAAATTGCGATATTTATTACAGCTGCCATAAAAGATTGCATGTATTAGGATGCGGATTCGTCGTGGGAAACCGGCTTAGGACAAAAGTTATTGACTTTAAGCCGATAAGTGATCGCCTAGCTATGATCCGCATCAAAGCCACTTTCCAAAATATAAGCCTAATATGTGCACACGCCCCTACCGACGAGGCTGAAGACCCTATCAAGGAGGAGTTTTATGACCTCCTGGATGGAGCCTACGGAGCCTGTCCGGAGTATGATGTCAAAATTGTGTTCGGGGAAGGAAAACAAAATCGGAAAGTAAAACATCTTTGGCGGGTTAGTTGGTAAACACAGAATCCACGAATCGACCACAGACAACGGGTACCGACTAACTGACTTTGCGGCAGCTCGTAATACGGTGATAAGTAGCACTAGGTTTCCAAGGCTAAGGATCCACACAGCAACCTGGCGCTCTCCAGACGGTCGAACCACCAACCAAATCGACCATGTGCTAATCGACGAGAGGCATGCATCCAACATCCTCAACGTGCACACATTCCGAGGGGCAAAAGTCGACTCTGATCATTTTCTTGTTGCGGCTAAGTTCAGAGCTCGATTATCCAACGAGAAGAAGCTGCGAACCGCCCAGAAGAAGAAATTCGACGTTGGACGCCTTAGCACACCTGGAGTAGCCAGAGTCTACAGAGAGCCGCTGAGTGAGAAAAAGGTGACAGAAGATGCACATATGAAGATGCTGCAGCGCAAAACAAGGCAGCGAGGGAAGAGTAATGAGCCAGGAGAAGGGAGGAGAAGAAAATACTGCGCAGAAAGAAAAGGGCCTAAGCAGTCTCCCAGCTCAAGGAGATCGAAGAGTCTCGTGATCGAAGCAAGATCCGGAAGTTCTACACGAAAGCCAAGCAACTGGCTGCTGGCTTCAAGGCCGGAACACAGGCTCTTCGAAACTGCTAAATGGGCATCATGTAGAAAGAGTGATAGGGCAAGAAGAGAGCCCACGTCCAGTCAATGAAGAATCAGTTCCAGCACCCAGTATAGAAGAAGTTGGGATAAAAAAGCTTAAGAACAACAAGGCCGCCGGCTCTAATGGTTTACCATCGGAGCTTTTTAAATACGGTGGTGATGTTTTGGTAGGGCGCATGCACCAAATCATCAACCAAGTATGGGTGGAAGAAAGCATGCCTGATGACTAGCTCCATATGTCCCATCTACAAAAAAAGGATTACCGAGGCATATCCCTGCTTAATGTCGCATGCAAGATCCTATCCAACGTACTGTGTGAATGTCTCAAACCATTCTGCAACACACTAATCGGCACGTACCAGTGTGGCTTCCGGCCCGGCAGATCGACTATAGACCAAATTTTCACACTGAGGCAAATCCTGGAAAAGTCCAATGAATTTCAAGTCAAGACTCACCACCTATTCATCGACTTCAAGGCCGCATATGATAGCATCCATCGTCAGGAGCTTTATGTGTCGATGGCCGAATTCGGGATCCCGGCAAAACTGATCCAGTTTTGTAGCGTGACGCTGGAAAGCACGCGCTGCAACGTGCAATTTGGAAGTAGTTCCTTCGAACTATTCCAAACATACACCGGATTTCGGCAAGGAGACGCACTATCATGTGACTTCTTTAATCTCGTGTTAGAGCAGATAGTGCGCAGGGCAGATGTCAACATGGAAGGCACTATCTTCAACAGATCCGTCCAACTACTGGGGTATGCAGACGATATCGACATCATCGGTCGCTCCCAGCGTGCTGTGATAGAGGCTTTTACGGCGATTGAAGAACAGGTGAAATTTGTTGGCCTTGTAGTAAATGAGTATAAGACTAAGTACATGCTATCAACAAACAAACAAGCATCTGTCCACCACCTAGGATAGAACGTCACTATTGATAGCAACAATTTCGAGGTAGTTAAGGAGTTTATCTACCTCGGAGTAAACATGAACTCCACAAATGACATCCTAGTGGAGACCCGGCGAAGAATTACCCTAGGAAACCGCTGCTCCTTCGGTTTGGCAAAACAATTGGGTTCAAAACTTCTAACTCGAAGGACAAAATGCATGCTCTACAGAACCCTTATCCTGCCAGTTCTGCTTTATGGCGCCGAGTACTGGACGATAAGCAGGAATGGAGAGCTGATACTGGGCTCCTTCGAAAGAAGAATTCTTCGGCGGATTTTTGGTCCTGTGTGCGAGGAGGGCGAATGGAGGAGAAGACACAACCGCGAACTCTATGAGCTGTACCAAGATGTGGATGTAGTCCAAAAAAGGCCAAAATACGTCGACTACATTGGTTCGGCCACATCGAGCGAATGGACAATAATGCTCCAGCTAAGAGGATCTTCGAATCCCAGCCGCCAGGTTCGAGACGACAAGGAA
Source organism: Pocota personata (assembly GCA_963082735.1). Lineage (NCBI taxonomy): Eukaryota > Metazoa > Arthropoda > Insecta > Diptera > Syrphidae > Pocota > Pocota personata. Next base: position 243,163,949 of record OY720429.1, read on the forward strand.
GACCGAACCTCCGTTTCAAGGACCAAGCCATCGCGGATACCAGAGCGCTTGGTCTGGATAACTGCAAGCAACGTGCCAGAGATCGCAGAGGATGGAAGGCTACAGTGTCTCAGGCAGAGACCCTTCACGGGTCGGATTTATGTACACGTAATATGCCGAAAGAGGGTATCACACAAATTATTCGCATCGTGGAGTCTTCTTATGCTGAGAGGAAGTGCGCATGAATAAAGAATTCGCGTTCCGAGACCTGATAAGTAACGTTGTTATTGTGCAAATTTTAGTTTTTCGTATAAGTATTGAGGCTGTTTGTTGGTTATGACTTTGTGTAAGTACTTGATTGTGCAAAACACAAGATACTTTTCTAGTGTACAACCAAGTATTTTCTTAGCATGGGCGGAAACATGGTCATATCTTCTTAACCCAAAAACATAACGTGTTATATTATTAAATGCAACTTGTAATTTGCGTGTTATAATAGTGTTATTGCAACAGAAAATTTGACAGCTGTATGTAATTAGGGGCACGAGTAGAGTTCGTGCCAAAATTAGTCTTGTATTTGTCGGTGTGAAGTTTTGCGATAAAGATAGATTTCGGAGACATCTATAGATTTTGCCAATTAACGTCAAAATATGGTTATCCCAGCACAGCGTTTCACTGAACCAAACCCCCAGATTTTTGGCTTTGTGGACAAATTCAATTTGAGCATTTCCAATATAAATAGGGGGTAAAATATTTGAATCATGAACATTTCTGCTGATTACAAGGCATTTGGATTTATCTGGATTTATACTTAAAAAATTGTCCTTAGACCAAGTAAGGATATTCTTCAGATCCTCATTGTGTTTATCGATAAGACCGCGTGCACTACTTATGTACAGTTGCACATCGTCGGCATACATATGCACTGCAGAGTTGTGAACAACGTTCGGGAGGTCATTAATAAAGATTGTGAAAAGCAGTGGGCTCAATATGGATCCTTGGGGGACACCTGTGAAACTCATTAAAAACTCGGATTGGACACCGTTTACGAAAACTGCTTGAACGCGACCTGTGAGGTAGGAAAAAATAATTTTCCAGCAGATGAGGAGAAAACAAACAAAATTGATCAACCGTGTCAAAAGCCTTTGAAAAGTCTAGCAAAGTTAGAAAAGTAACGTAGTTTTTATCAGTTGCTGCCCTTATATCGTCCGTTACTTTAAGCAATGCTGAAGTACAACTGTGATGCTGCCGAAAACTAGACTGGTACACACAAAGAAGGTTGTTTTGTCGAAGATAAGCAGACATTTGATAGTGGACAGTTTTTTCTAAGACTTTGGATAAATATGGAAGTAATGCGATAGGTCTGTATTCTGCTGGGGCTCTTTATGTTGCTTTCTTTTTAAGGATTGGGATAGTTTTTGCAGCTTTCCAGGACTTTGGGAAATTGAATGTTGTTATGATTGTGTTGAAAAGATGAGTTATTGCTGGAAGGATGTATGGTAGAATCATTTTTATAAAATAGGGGTGGATCCCGTCAACACCAATAGCTTTTGACTTCATTTTGAGGACAGCTCTAACAATATCCGTTTGCTCAACCTTCCAAATTGTGCATCCATCGATTATGCTGTACAGCTCATAACTGGAAAAATGAACAAAACCTTTAATAAATTTTGTCCCATCTCTCGTAATTAAACTTTAAGAATGGCTCTTATAAACACTCGCCTGTCTAGTGAATCTGTAACACTGAATACATAAAATTAATTTAACTACCCCCTTCCGTCTGCTATTTGATATTGGTTGTACTAGTATGCACGAAATGAGACTGTAATTTCTGCCTAGAAATATTGTAGATAAGTAGCACTCTTCATCATCATTCCAAGAAAATAATTCAAAAAAGTTACTATTATCTGAAAAGGTCATAATCTTAACAAAAATTCATATTGAAGCAAAATCTACAACATGGGCAGTTCTCAGGCAATCATAGTAACAATTTAAAAAAAAAAAAGCGGACCTTGAAACTTTGAATTAGAAATTTGTCCCCAAAAATATCCACATCGAAACACAATTTTCCAAAAGTTTTTGAAATTACTTGCGAGAAAAAAAGGACGACATTGACGACACCTTTCCCAATTCCCAAGTACACTTAGTGGCATATTTTTAAAATGTCCTCTTTCTAGTTATCATTTGTACTGAATAGAAACCGCACTCCGTACACATCCTTTTCCACCCCAATCCAACCGAATTTGAGTGGAAAACGTGAATTCAACGAATCTAACTGTTGGTACGATGAAAGTTTTTCTGATAATTTTCTTTGCTTTCCACGATTCCTTTTTTTTTCGATAGAAAAACTTTTAACTTCGTCTATATCTTCATGCTCCATTTGCTTCGTTCAAGTAGTGACATGGTTTCAAGCAAACAATTTTCCTTAGTAAAAATGTAGGCTGAGAATGAAGGGGATCGGAAGGAATTACTGAAAAAAAGGGGCACTTGAAATAGAAAACGAAATTCAATGTCCGTTGGAGGAGAGAATTTGCGCACGTTTGGGAGTTTACACAACAAGCAGTTCACTTCTTCAAAATGGAATTTTGGAAATCGAAAACTTTTTTTTTTAGCGCCACTTTAACAAATTCCAAATTCAAATGTTTTACAGAGAAAGAAAACAAAACAAAAACACAAAAGTAATGGAATTCAATACATTTTTGCAAATATGCGAGCCTCCCTCCAGCCAACCAAAAACTAATTTTGTAAATGAAAGGGGACATGGCAGCAGTCTGTCTGAAAAGTAAATTGACGTGAGCAGTCGAAATCGACATTCGAAGTTTTGTCTAGGTACGAGTATATTGTGATTTCAAAACTGGAATCGGAAAATATTATAACTTTGATCTATGGTTTTGAACGACATCAGTTTAATTGGTGACATACACTTTTGGTTCTTATAGTCTTTTGTCAAGAGAGGCGAACTTACTCGTATGTATAACGCTGGGACTGTGCTACGAATAGCTCGAAAAAACATGCCGAGAAGTTACAATCCGTCGAGATCGCATTGTATGATACCCTAACCTCCACCTTTAAGCCCACCTCTAATAAAGTTAGCATGGTATGGCGAAATTTGTAAATCAGATTCAAGACAATATTTCCGCGATTTTTAAGAAATTTTATCACAAAACTGTTGTAATAATTTTTTTTAGCAAAAAGTGGGCGTGGCTCCCAAAATGTATACTCGAAGTTCATGGATTCTGGTGAGATATTGGCAATAAGACTTAACCATCACCGTAAATAGTTTTGAAAAAGCAGTATATGTTTTTTTTTAAAAAGAAAACCGCCCCTAAATGTGGGCGTAGCTGTGTATATAACGTACGGAAGAAATGTAGAGAAAGTCAACGTCTATATATTTTACCTGTATAATATGTTTCAGTTTCTAGCAAAAATATTGAGAAAACGACATTTTTTAAAAAGTGTACTGCTTTCTAGAAAGCTTTCATCATCCTAGCTTAATATTTGAGGCGCGAAAAGTGGTAACATTCGGACGGACGGACATGGCTAGATCGACATAAATTTTGATGCTTATCAAATATATATATCGTTATTGTTCCTCTATGTTACAAGCATTAATATAAGTACACTGGATAGGGTATCCGAGGCGGTGCTTGTTACAAGTAGAAAAATTCTTGAAACGATATCGTTTTGAGCCGGACGGCACGAAGTGGTTTCTCAACCGTTTATTAAGTACCTTGGAGTGATTATTGATGCTCGTTTAAGTTTCAAACAGCACCTTGCGTATGCACACACAAAATCTTCAAAAGCTATTAGTGGACTTTCAAGTCTAATGAGTAATATCGGAGGCCCAAAACAGAATAAAAGACTTCTTTGCACGCGCTGCCAGAAATATGGGCAAGTGCCGCGAAAGTTAAGTCGTACGTGCGTGGAGTTAAATCCATTCACCGTCTTACCGCACTTAGGGTAGCCAGTGCATTCGAAATGTCTCTAACGATGTTATACTCATCCTATCTTCAATGTTACCCATCGACTTACTCGCTGAAGAAAAGACAAGAGTAAAAAACGAACGAGTTTGAAATGGCCGGGTAGACAACGAGGATTCGAAAGAACTCGCAGTATTGCTACCTGGCAATAACAGTGGAACGTATCCGTAAAGGCATCGCCTTATACCAGCGAACGATTTATGGGTAAAACGAAAACACGGCAAAACGAGAGTGGTTCGAAGTGTGCAGGGTGTGGTTTGGTACGTAAGCGTATTCCAGTACCCCGGGGTACTGGTATCTAAGAAGATTACACACCCTTTGGTGCAACCATAAAAAAAAAAAAAACTGGAAAGGGTATAAATACATATGTATAGGTATGTAGCGTGGGGAAGTGAATTCCAGAATTAGCTGTTACTAAAATAATTTTGACAGAGTGAATTGTGCGGTTACCAGGTGGATATAAGGACTAAAATATTGCATTTCTAGAGATCATTCTTCTAAAGTCTTGAAAAGGTATCGTCTAGTCCAGTAACACTCAAAAATTTAAACAAAAACACAGTAAATAATTTTACCAAATTTTCGCAAAAAATCCATGTGGCACTTCATTGTATTTTTGACTTTTATTTTGGATTCAGCGACCTCGAAAACATATTTGGACATACTTTTCTTTCATTCACTGTCCTTATGTATGTTAGGACAGTGAAGTTGCTTAGAAAAATGCATATATCCACCTCATGGTGGGGAAACTTATACCACCTATTGGGGCGAAATGGCCAAATAATATTTTAAGCAGTGTTTTTAAATATAAATAACATTTCGAGCCAAATTTGAGTAAAATTCATTAAGTGGTTCTTTATCTAAGTGGGATCAAAAGAAACTACTTTTAACTGAATCTTGCCCCGGTTCGATTTTGATGTTTGGATTAGAAAAACAAAGTAGTTTAAGCCTCTCTACAGGTTCTTTCCACGTTAAAAAAATATTTTCAATTAATCAGGATGCACTTAAAATAATATAATCTAAAGTCTTCTACAGGTAAGATTTCTATATTAACTTAGTCACACATAACTGTATACTCAAACTTTTCGCACTCAAAAACGCATTTACGTCTCTGAAGGTCATAGCGTCCAGACGACCAAAATATCCGGGATACTATTCACACCTCAGGTACGAACAATTGGGAATGAAATATCCCGATATTTCTTTCGAAAATGCTTACAGTTCGAATTTACAGGATCAATCCAGGATCGAATAAGGCAAACCTATAAATAAAAAAAAAATTCAAATCGTATGGAAGATTTAACGTTCAAGAGATATGGTTCAAGTCTCCCCTATGGACAAATTTTTCGTATTCCCCTCAGCATTAAAATCTCCATACGGTTTGTCGTACCTCCATGCTTGGTCCTAGATCGATCCTGTCAATTTAAGCTGTAAGCGCTTTCAAAAGAAATATTTTTAACTCGGTATTTGGCCTTAGGTGTTAGGAGAGCAATCGAAAGTTAAGATTAGGACGAGAGTTCTACTAAATGAACAAAGATGTCGCTATATTCCGAAAACAAAACGGCAATAGCCAACGTATACTTGGCCAGGACTAAATTGACTCCGTCGGATGGACCGAATGTATGACAATGCTCCACATAAGATTGTCTTCGAATCCCAGTCACCAAGTTTGACACAACAATGGAAACTAAATTAGTGTTTTAGTAATCAAACCCACAGAGGAAGGGATGGAAATAATTTAAAGCTGCAACGCCAAAAAATCTGCAGGAACTGACCAGATGTCCAACTTTTTATTAAAAAAGTTGAAAATGTGGCTATTTTATTGCTGACGATCATCTTGATAAATCAAGCAAAGTCGTCGACAAAACGAATCAATGCTGGGGTGCCCCAGGGATCAAAGATTGGACCGATAATCTTCAACATATTCGCTGCAGATCAACCACTGAATGCAGCAAGGACGCTTTCCCCAGAAATAGCAGCTAGAAGAGTTGAAACCCACGTCAGAAATCTTTGGGAATATTATCTCAAGTGGGGAATTCAAATTAACAACAGCAAGACGGAACTAATCTGCTTTAGAAATCCAGTGATAGCTGCGAGGGGACGCCGAGCGTTCGCAACTCACTTCCACAACATTTCGATTTCTCTTCTAGATAACACTACGGTGCGAACCAAGACAACCACCAAATGTCTTGGAATCCATTTCAGTGAGAGGTTCAAGTTTAATCCTCACGCTGAAATCATCCTAAGTAGGGCAAATTATGCGTTGTCCATTCATTACTCAGAACGAGAAATAGGCTCAGCAAACTGCTTATATACAATCAGCTGATAAGACCAGTTATCACATATGGCTGTCCCATATGGTTCACCATATCGCCCCCACCATGAAGAAGATTAAAATTTTCGAACGGAAGGTCCTTCGAATTAGTTCAGGACTGTGGCGAAATAAAACTACAAGGAAGTACCACCCTAAGGCTGTGAGCCCAATCGAACAGTTCATGGTTCAACTTTCAAGTAGACTCCTGCAAAATCTTGATGACCATCCCAAAGAGGAAATACAAGACTACATCTGACAGCAGATCGATCCAAGCCACCGATACCTGAGTTGCACGACCAATCACCGATTCAAGATATGAAGACATTATGAGCAACGAAGAAACACCCTTCTACCAGCTTGCAGACAATGCCTATTACCGGGGATAGTTCTCTTAATAATATCCTTCCTTTCTTAACAAAAAATAAAATGTTTTACTTGACCAGCATAGGTAGGTTAAGTACTAACAAATTTCTTAAAAAGTGTGATATTATTAGGGCAATAAAACCTTCCCTTCTAACTATAGATCAATAGATTTAACGTCAGTGCTATCCAAGGTCATGAGGAGCATTGTTAACCACCATCTTATGAGTTATCTTGAAAGAAACCATTTCCTTATTGACCGCCAGTGTGTTTTTCGACAATTACGTTCCACACGAAATTTAATGACAAGCCTGTCCCAAAATAGCATGATAATGGCGCCTTTGATATCTCGAAAGCATTCGATAGTATATGGCATAGTGCCCTCGTTAACGATCTTGAAGCTTATGGCATCGGTATCATTTTCCTGAAGGGTACTGCGAGCTTTTTAAATGGTTTGATTATTGCAGATTAAACTAGATGGTGTTCCCCAGGGCTCACTACTCTCTTCGTTCCTTTTTCTGATTTACATCGATGACCTCCTTTCTGTTCTTTATAATCCAATTTATTTCTTCGTGGATGACTTAACTCATTGAGCCCGAAATCGTTAAGTCTCAGGTGCAACAAATGTCTGCCGAACTCAACTCTGACACTGATGCAATCATCAATTGGGCTGCAAACAACCGAGTTATATTCAGGAATATGAACGTGACCAAACCCAGAATGGGTGGAGTTGATCTTGGCGAATCGAATGGCTTGTAAATGCTTGGCATTTATGTTAGCCCAGACCAGCAGATTACTGATGTTGTAAAAGGTGGTTCTGCTGTAAACATGTACATGTATGCACTCTAGAACTTAGTTCCTCTGTATTTTCAGAAATCTATAATTTCCATAGATTTAAAATTAACACTCGTCATTACCTCACTCTCTCTTCTTATCTATCTACTCTCTAACTCTTTCCTATACCTTCTCCTTTCACTCCATCACTGGGTTTTGCAAACTTCAGATAACACAGTTCTAGATTCTAAGTTCTCCCCGACCACACTCAGGACACTACATACCGATTGTGATACCTATTGGGGGAAAGAGTAAAAGTACATTGCTCGTGAGGTTCCTATAAAAGAGTTCATAACCATACTTACTGTTCTTATGGTACAAACCATCCTGTGGATTTGATGAAGTTCAAGATGTCATTCACCAGTTTGCCAGATAGTTCTTCTAGAACCTGAAGAAGTGTCGTCCGAGTCCGTCCTGGCTTTGTCTTATAAGGGCCATAGCTTCCTAGTGATGACGCAAGTATCTGGAGAGGTCCACCTGTTGTTTGCCTCTGTTAGAGCTTTATTCCCTGCTTCAAGCTTTAGTGTGCAAAGCGCGATGTTCACCGAGGGTCCATTCCGAACCTCTTCTTGCCAGTTTGTCCGCTTTCTCATTCCCTGGTCCTGCCTTCGTATCCAGGACCAAGTGGAGTTTTACCCTGCGCTGTGTTCCAAGAACCTTGAGCTTCAATTTTATTTCTGTAGCAGTAATCGCTTTTGTTGCTGCCTTGGCTGTCAATGAAAAGAGTGATATCGTTTTGTGGTATTGTCCTCATCGCAGTCTCAAGGATGGCTATTGTCACTATTAGGACCTCCGCCAGGAGAGCACTGCTACGGTGTATACCGTTGTGAATTCTGTATTGGGTAATATACCGCTTTTCAATTCATTCCTATTCAGATAGGTGCTTGGGCAAAGTCTTATAAAATCTAGGTATGGTGGGGATGCATTACCTAGATGCTTTTGTTGGATCATAGGGTGACCAATTGTCTGGATGACTGATTCTTAGGGCAATAATAGCCGCCGAAACGCGTATGAAGATGTTTAGTGGAAGTGATGGAGAACATTAAAAAAAAATACAACTCAGTTTTTCAATCATGACAATCATTGCAATTTCTGCATCTTTCGGGAACATTTTTTCCTCGTTTTAATAAAAAACCGAATTATTTGTCCTTGGTGTTCTAAAATACGAAATTCACATTTGGCTTTGTTATTTGTATGGGCACGAACAAAGTAGCTAATTTAATAAGCTAAAGAATCTGATTAGTCGGGCAACCAGATACCTCTTGGCTGCAAACTGGCATCGTGAATTTAACTGAATTATAAACGGAAAACTTGACCGAAAATTTACCTTTTAGTCCCTCCTATCTCGATGTTTATCACGCATTTTAAGACACGAAATTCGACCATTATCCGCACGAATAAAATTATAAAGTTGTGGTTCTCATGATATTAAAAGATATTCAAACTGAAAGATTGATTTGAATCCAAGAAGGCCCGAAGGACTTTAATTTTATCTTCAACTCCATAGAAAGAAACTTGAAACCAAAAAGGTGAGCCTTGTGCTCACAAAAAAAATAGGTGAAGGAGTATTTTCTAGCCAGACAGTATTTTTGTTGGCAGAACCACGCGAAATAATTTCCAAACAAAATCACTTTGTGAACTTTTTACTTCAGCAATACGAGTAAGAAGAGGAGTAGCGTGAAAAAAGTAAATAAATTTGTAAGTAAGTTTCTCTTCCGTGCAAGAGCTCTTATGTCCTTGCCGTGCTATGTGTCATTACGCCTTAATATAATTTGGTTACTTTTTTACTTGCTCCTATAGACCAAGTATTGTTTTCGTGGAAATTTTCGATCTCGCGATTTTAATTAAACTTGACATTACTATAATAAGGGAATTCAAAAAAGTGGGTTCCGCAATTTTGTCTGTCTTGTACATCGGGCTACAGTCTAAACGGTTTGACGGGTTTTCTTCAAACTTTATAGCTGGGGTCTGAGCCCGGAGGTGAATTTCCATTCTAGCTTCAAAATTAATGGTACTTTCCTTACGGCCGATTTTTAAAAAATGTAATTACATATCTCGAAAACGGTTCTAACGATTTCGAAATTCAAAAAATTGGCTATTCCTCGAATATGGCTGAGGCGATTTTGTTCAAAATCGATATCTACGTATTTTTTGACATACGTATAGATGCGCATAGAACTTCATTCACCATGTCTTTGTCAGTCATGTCCCCAAAGCAAGGTCCAAATCTGCGAGGGAATCAATCTCTTGCCTTATAGCATTCGGAAATAAATTTGTTTCTTCAGTGGCTTCTGAAACGGTTTCATCATCGACCGAAACCAGCTTTTTTAAAATAATTTTGTTTGGTCGTTGGGGTCACCATCCACCACCCTCTCTTGATAATTTTCAATGCTTCAAGCAAATGAATTTTTTTTTGAAAATTCATTCAAAGTTGGACCAGTCGTTTCAACATTGGAGAATCTGTCGCCTTAATATACACGTGTGGTACTGTGATTTAAAGCAATGGTTTATTCCTTGGTCTAAGGGTTGAATGAGGAATGTTGTGTTCGGAAGGAAACACTCAGTTGTTATATTCTCCAAAACAGTATCTTTTAGTTGAAGCACATTTTGCTTTGAAATCTTTGTCAAGTTCCCTTAAAATCTCGCTCCAGATTGTTATGGTCATCCAAGCCTTTGTATTGGCGTAATATTTCATGGGAACTTTACAGTTTAGAAAGCATCTAGGAATTTTGGATTTTCCTATACGAAAGGTCAATTTGTCATCTTTGGGGAGCTTAGCAGCTGATGGTCTTTCAGTTCTGTTTGCCAAAGTTCCCTTTGGCAGAACGTCAGATTCACCTGCATTGTAGATATTGTGCCGAATATTCCAAAAGATATTTCGGCAAAATACTGGCTATCCATTCCTCTGCTCCGTGAATATCGGCCGACATATTTTCCCCGTTAACTTTTTTAAAATGGATGTTTTCTCTTCTCTTCCATCGCTCCAGCCAACCGCTTGATGGTTCAAATTCAACGTTAAGCATAATTGGTTTTAGCTTTTTCTATCAAAAGTGGGCCGGTAAGTGTGGCATTCTTGCCTCTCATGTCTTTGAACCACAGGAAAAGGGCATTTTCGACATCTTTTTGACAGGTTTTGGTTTTGTGCAGCGATATTGCTAATAATTTCTTTTCCCTGGATAATTCTTGTTAACGTTGAACGACTAAATTTGAACTCTTGGCATAAAATTTTCCTTGATTCTCCAGCTTCAAGTCTATCCAAATTTTATTACTTGATTTTGAAAGACAAATTCCTGCATTCCTTTGCTTGGTCTAGATGTCTGAAATTGAAAAACCGTTTTATTTTCCGCAGTATTATTGCGTCAGTCATACTTTTTCTGCCGACATTTTTTACGGTAATCCAAAAAATAAACAAATGGAGTCCGTCACAATCAACAACCGGGAGGCTTTTCAGTTAAGCGGAGTCGACTGTATCTCGAAAACGGTTCTAACGATTTCGAAATTCCAAAAATTGGCTATTTCTCGGATATGGCTGACGCGATTTTATTCAAAATCGATATCTACGCAATTTTTGACATATGCAAGGACATGGCATTCAAATTTTTAACATATGGTTGAAAAAGTTGTTCAACTAACACCTATGAAGCAAATACGTGCCCTTTATTTATTTTTATTTTCCACCTCAATTTCACTCTTGCTACTACTCTACTCCTCGATTGCAATCGTTTCAATGCTATCAAATGTTATTAGTGAAGGCGCCGTGAAAACTATAAACGCCTCACCTTTGATGTTTTTTTTTCAAAAGAGTGTGTCTCTCTTTATCACAAAGTTAAAGCGGAGGTCACAAAGTAGTAACAAAAAAAAAAGTTTCAAACGAGAAGTTTGCTTTTACTCAACACTATATAATAAAAAAAAAAAAAAGTAGGAGTCGCAACAAACATTCAGAAGAGTGTATTCCGATAACAAGAGTAATTCAATCTCCGCTCGTGAAAACCGCCATCAGCCCTCTGTGAATTTGTTCTATGCTAAACCACAGCGCCAAGCCAACCCCCTCTGGACAGCAATCAACCTTCTGTCTGTTATCTTAAAATCCTTCCATAGACATTGTCACTTTTTTGTCCACCATTTCCTATTTTTTTTCCTTTTTCCTGGTGTGTCTGTCGGGCGAGACTTATATGACTGCTGGGGCCGAAAGGCATGTGGTATTACAGACAATGTAGGAGGGAGTTGGATACTTCTACTGGGTGTTGTGGGCAGTTTGGTGATGCTTTGAAAATGCTTTTAAATCGATTTCGGATTTTTATTTTTTAAGTGAGTAGTTTTTCGCTTTAGCACTTATTTTTTTCTTTTTCTTTTGTAACTACTCCTCCAACACCACCACCACCATCATCATCGTCATGTCAATCAAGAAAAGGGCCTTAAGGCGCACTCATCCACAAGGGTGGATGAGTGCAAGGGAGACCCAATAGGTTTAGAAACAGAAAAACGGATCGTTTACTTACAAGTTTGTTTTCTTTTTTGTGTCTGTTTGAGCTTTTCAAACCCTCGTTCGTTATTTCTTTCTTTCTCTTATTTTTTTTTTTTTTTTAAGGAAAAATAGAAACGAAGTAAACAGCTCTCCAACGAAAAGATGTTACGTTATTGTGTGACAAGATTAAAGGGTCAAAATCCACTAGCACTGGACGAACGATAAAAGGGATCCTTTTATATTTCTGTACTCTTTGCAATACAATAAGGTGAGAGAAAAAATGAAATCCATTTCAGATTAGACGCTCGACTTAATGCGATGAGGATGTCTGAAGAAGCCTAAGAGCACAGAAGATTGTATTTGCTTCCCTTTGGAGATTTTGAGAATGTGTCGGCACTCAATTAAAGTAATAAATTTACTAATACTCAATAAAGACGACTACGAGGGGATTATAAAGGAGAGATGAAGATGATGTTGCTCCTCAGGTAAATGGTAGGTATTTGTCGAATTAAGGAAATAAATGACAGAAAATGGCCATCCGAGTGTGGTTGAAATATCTGCAAAAAGAAAAGAAGATTACAGACCGGTCAAACGGAACAACACGTTAACTTCAAAAGATTGAAGGATTCGTATTATGCTTTTGACGCTAAGGTTTTATTAACTCCAATCTTAGATCCCAGAAAAAAAAAAAACTGTGAATAGTCTCTTCATGGTCTCACCTCTCCCAAACGTCTGACAAGCATCAGAGAGCAAAAATAAAAACAGGTCATGTCGATGAATTCGATCCCGATCATGCCGAGAACCCCCCAGTAATCCCTGCCAAACCTTTTGATCCGGACAAGATCCTGAAGTTCATCAGGAATGGATTAGTATCCCTCTGCTCTAAATTCACATTTGGAAAAAAATAATCTGAAAGCGTCGAGAGATAATTTATTTATTTAATATTTACAGTGTTTACTTAATAGCTAGTATAAATCTACATGAAGACCTGAGTGAGGAAAGGGAATAAAGGGAGTTTTTACTGCACTGAAAATCAAAACGGTTATGGCAGTCATTAGCCATGCGTAGCATTCAAGACATAGGCTCATTATACCCGTAATTCGTACAGTGAATCTTGAGGCGGAAGAGAGGTACTGACCTTAGAATACACGGATTGGTGCTGAGTGAGATGTTTTAGAGCAGCATAGGACAATCAATGCTACCTGCTAATATACAAATACGAGTAGTATGTCGACAATTTTTCTACGCTTTTTTTTTTTTTTATATATACATAATTTGCTCGCGCCAAATGGGATATGAATACCATTAAATTATTTCAGGGCACGGGCGTTAGTAGAAATTGAGAGAAAGAGAGAAAGAAAGATTGGTGTAGTGGGTTTGAAACTTAGGTGGTATTAAGTTTTAGTAAACTCCAAGTTCCAGATAACTGGGGAACTTGTTTGTTTCGCTTTTTGTCGTTGCTCATGATTCACAGTATTTTTTTCCCTCCACCTGATGTCATCATTTTCAAGTGATTGCATGATCAGCAAGTTCAAACGATGCTCGTAAGGAGGCAGGTTGAATCTGTCAGACCACAGAAGTCCACGTAGAGCAAAATGAATGAACTTCCGTTGGACACATTCAATTCGATACGAATGTGTATCGAGATATGGAGACCAAACTTGGCTGGCATTTTCTAGAATTGGTCTTACAAATGTGAAGTAAAGGCATTTCGTGACGTAAGGATTTAAGAATTCCTTGGACCAACGTTTCACATATCCTAGCGCAGAATTTGCTCTGCTAATAATATTGTCAATATGACTACAAAAATTAAGCTCTCTGCCTCAAATGACACCCAAATAATGCAGAAAGGTGACTGTGGGAACAAACTCGTCGCAAATCACATACGGTCCGTTCTAGGAGCTGTCGGAAGAAGCTTACGATAATAAGTAATAGCTTCACATTTAATTAAAGAAAGTTTTTATTACACCAAGTAGAAAAGCTGTTCAAGTCAGATTGAAGTGCACGGGAGTCAGTCGGAGTAGAGATGTGTGCAAAAATGTTCATGTCGTCCGCATAAACTGATAGACATGAATATTTAATAATGCCGTCAACATTATTAATTGACAAAATGAAAATCAGAGGACTAAGATAGCTACCTTGAGGGACACCAGAGGGGGCCATAAAGGGATCAGATAGAAAGGATCTAAAAAGGAATTCATATTGACGTTCATGAAGGTAGGATTTGATCCACGCAATAAACCCAGACTGCAAAACCGAGAGCTCTGAGTGTCAAAAATACAATTGCGTGCAAAATTTTATCGAAGGCTTTGCTGAAATCGGTAGCAACAACATCGACTTCCTTGCCATGCTCCAATGCGCACAGGGTGCTGGATACGAATTCGGTTAGGTTTGTGGTCGTAGACTTTCCCTTTAAGAAACCGTATTAGTGAGGGGAAAATATAGGCTTACAAAGGAAAAACATTACATCGTAAACAATACTTTCGAATAGCTTAGGTATGCAAGAGAGTTTAGATATAGGATGATAATTAGAAATTTCATTTTTCGGGCCTTTGTTATGAAGGGAAATAATAAAAGAGGTTTTCCAAAGCCTAGGGAAAACGCTCTGTGAAAACGACAGTTGAAACAGAGCCGTAAGGGGTTGAGCTAAAGAGTCTACACATTTTTTTTAAAACTACGGCAGGTACTCGTACACCATCCGGGCCAGCGGAATATTCGCATTTAAGTCTTTCGATCTTTTTTTTCACGAGAGCCACTGTTATATTGATTGAAGTTAAGAATGGTCGGGCTCTGATGTGTAGTTGGAGAACGATTGACTGAAGAGATGAGCTAATAAGTTTGATATTATTCGAGGATCACTCGACGATGTATTGGAGAATGTCAGAGTTAATGGGTAGCTGTCAGACTTTTTTTGGCATAATAAAGTGAAAAAATAGTTTTGGGATCAGCGATGATGTCAGACTGAGTACGGTCAATGAGTATGTGCAAGGAGGTAATTGGAAAAGTTAAAATCAGTGCGCAATTCAAGGTAGATACGCCAGAGCTTATTTCTTCTGTTGCGAAGTGAGCGTAATTCCTTAGTATACCAAGGTGGAGCTGACGAGAAACTCTTTTGGGGTATGTATAGGACGGATTGCATAAAACAGTTGAAATTTTTAGAGTAGAATAATCCAAGTGTTAAAAATACTATTGAAATTAATGGCACTTTAAAGGTTACTAAGTTTTGTGTAGTCTGCCTTACAAAAATTAGAGCTATACGTGTGCTCTGATTAGACAGTGTTATTATCGTTATTGTAAGACAATATAAGGGATGGAGGGAAGGCTTCAGTTATTTGCTGTGGAGACTCCTGTTTTTTATTTCACTTGGACATCCTTACTAAAGAACAATTTACGAGTAATGTTGTCTGACTCAGAGATAATGGATCCGATAGCTCTCTGAGGCTATTTTGAACAATTTATTGGTGGTTTCTCAGAGAGACCTTGACAGGCTGAGCAGCACCATTTGGAACGATGAGGTTCACTTTTTGTGCTACAGTATGCACACCGTCTTGCAGTACCGTATGTTGGCAAGTGGGCACACTGGCCATATCTTCTTTCGAATGAAATATTTATTTGAAGTGGTTAATTTTTGCTGATTGTGAGGTTGAAGAGTGACCTCTACGGGTATCATTTACATTCGCTCCAACTAGCGAATGCAAATCAGTGATAAAGATTCGTCGTTTCCAGTTGTCCTGTCTTTGAAAATAATGAAAACAATTACGACAGAAACGTCAAGGAAGTGTCTCATTATGCGGTGCCACCACTTTTTGGACTTCCGATCAACTTCATAACAGACCTTCAGCATATCGGTTTATCGATAAAACACATGTTTTTATTATACTCCACTATCAATTCTGGACAAGTGATAGCAACTGAAGTCCCGTCCTTTTGCTTTCGAATGACTGTCGAGTTTTTCGAAGGATCGAGGAAGTTCCCAAGAACATGAACATCTTTAGTGTCTTTTCACTTCAAAAACGCGAGTCCGTCCTTGCTGACACGCCAGTCTGATTTTCTCTTATCTTTTTTTTTTTGTTTCGTCTAATAAGTAACTCGGTAAATTTCTTCTATTGGCGCGTACTGTTCCACAGGGGTAGATAAATTGTTTTTGTCAAATTATTTTGCAATTGTACAAAATTAAAGTAGTTGTCAAAGCACACGACATGTCCTTTTCCTACTAAGCTTCGAGTAAGGTCTTTGACTACTCGCGCTCCTAAATTCTGCTCAGTAGCATCAGAGATTCGGCCAGTGTAAATTTGGAACTTTGAAATGTATCCAGACTCATTGACACGGATCCACACTTTATATCCGCGCTTGATAGGCTTCATTGGTATGTACTGACGGAAATTGCTGCGTCCCTTGAATTTGATCATAGATTGAATTTCTGATGGCTTATATGACGATAGATATGTTCTGGACTGTGTTTCTATCATTGGACGAATTTTATAAAGCTTATCAAAATTTGGGCTCCCCCTCGAAGGTTGTTGAGTGTTGTCATTTAGACGAATATAGTATAGCATATAAATCTGTTTCTGCACATCAATTAGTTAAAATATTGACCAGTAGTCACGATAACTAGGTAGTTTTTTTTACCCATCATAAGATTTATGGCCAGAAATACTTTGATCCTCTTGGCTGATGGTAGGAGTTTGAAATGTAAGACTTCCACCCGCAATCATATTGATTTACTCATGTGGAAATATGTGCAGAAATATGTCAGCTAGTGTATATATATATTTCTGTTGGAATGGTTGATCCAGTCTCATCTACAATATTTTTCATGTGTACCTCACCATATACATTACCATTCGTCGAAACTGTAAAACACTCCCATTGTCTAGCTCTTACGAGTATTACCTTTAGTGAAATTCCATCCTCAGAGATCAACTTCATTTTGCAGCAACACTGCCTCATCTTGATCATCTTCCTCGTTGACATTTTCAATATCAGACTCTAGAACCGATGGAATGTCCTCTAGCATATCGAGAATCTCATCATCCGTCAATTGGCGTAAACCGTCCTTCCGCGTTACAGCTAAGAAAAATTAAAAAAGAAAAATGTTCCCGGTGGTTTCATAGAGTAGCCACAAGTATAAAGTACACGAGAATCATAAAACAATAAATAGTTAACACATAACTTATAAAGTTTACTACAGAATATGTAAATAAATTTAAATACTTTCGAATAAATGTACCATCTCTTGTTACTATTTCAAAGTGGTTTCGAAGATTCCAGACTGGGCATTTTTCTGTGGAGGACGAATCTCGTGAAGGTCGGTCCAAATCCTCGACCGACTATACAAATGTGGTCCTGGTGAAAATTGATGAAGATGCCAGAATGACACAGGAGATGATAGCGGATGAACTGGGCTTGAATGCCATGGCTGTGTAACGAATTTTAAATTATCACCTGAAATAAAAATATTGAATGGAGAGCAAAAAGAGGCTCGTGTTCGTTTTGCTCAATATATCCTGGATAAGTTTGAAAATGGAGAGTCAAGCTGCTTCAATAATTGTTAGTCCCTACGTATGCCGATACCATATGCATTTTTGATTTTTAGAATTCCTTTTGATCCTCAGTCCATTCTGTTTGCAATTTAAGTTTTTGTTGGTTTTAACCTTAAACTCATTTACATATGTAGCTCCTTTTACTAGGAATAGTACCTACGTACTCGTATATAAAGGGTCTTTCATTAGGCGCTTCCTATCTTCAAATTGAAAGGCCTATCGATGCCATTATGTATGGAATATAACATCGTTCAAATGTCCGCCGCCGCTTCTCTCGGTGGCGCACATCCGAAATGTGAATTTGACCGATGGCATGGGTTATGTTAGCTTTGAAGGCCGCTGTGGTTTGTGGCTTATTCGCATAGACCTGCGACTTCAGAAAACCCCACAAGAAAAAGTCGAACGGGGTCAAATCGCACGATCTCGGTGGCCAGTTCACATCACCTCCACGTGAGATGACCATGCCCTCGAATCCCTCGTGCAGAATTTCCAATGTGGCGTGAGCTGTGTGGCACATAGCGCCGTTCTGTTGAAACCACATGTAGTTGATGTCTATATGATCCAATTCAGGTCAAAAGAAGTTGGTAATCATCGACCTATAGTGCTCGCCGTTGACGGTGATGGCCTGGCCAACGTCGTTCTCAAAGAAATATGGACCGCTGACGCCGCCAGCTCAAAATCCACACCAAACAGTGACTTTTTCGGGATGCATTGGACACTCTTGGATCTCATGTGGATTGGTATCGTCCCAAATACGACAATTTTGTTTGTTGACGTACCCATTCATCCAGAAATGGACCTCATCGCTGAAGATGATTTTTCGATGAAAATTACGGTCAGTTTCCGACTGCTCCAGAGCCCATTCAGCGAACACACGTCTATGTCTATGGTCGTTTACCTTCAGCTCCCTGGGTCAGTTGAGGGTGCAGGCCCAAGTCACGACGCAAAATTCACCAAGTTGTGATCTGCGAAAGGCCGAGTTCTTGTGAGCGACGCGAAATCGACTGCCTCGGATTCTCCTGCACACTCTCACGGACAGCGGCGATGTTTTCGGAAGATCTTGCTTTTCGTCGAAGTACGGATGTTGGTTGATCGTTTACTGAACCAGTGGACTCAAATTTATCCACCACACTGTGAATAGTCCTCTCGAAAGGATGATTATGGCGATCGTAAAATGGGCGAAGCGCGCGGAACGTTGCCCGAACAGAACACCCATTTTGATAAAACAATTTTATTATTTGCACGTGTTGTTGAACGCTATATCCATCCATGGTGATTTAACAAAACACACTGAATAAATGACAGCCAATTTGACAGATGAAGCTTCAACAATACGGCCGCTATCAACTGTCAAAATTCGCAAGTCCCTATTGGAAGATCCTGTAGTTGTCTTATTCTTTTTCATCAGTCTCTCACAGATATCAACCTTTGATTATTTCGTCAACCGAGAGTTCCTACCACTGCCTCAGCTCTCTTGAATGTGATAGATACTATTCTTGCATTTGCAATTTGTTACACGAGTTTGTTAGTAAAGAAAAGGAGTTTCGATCACCCTTTGCCTATAAATATGAAAGCCAATACAAAAGTTGAATAATACCACTGCAGGAATCATTGCATAAGCCCTAAGCGTACTCGTAAGACTAAAATTAGCGAAACAAAACGCTCATCAACTGTCAATAATAATTCCGATTCAAAGAAAAAACTCTTAATAAACCGATTTTTACGAGCCAAATAAAAACGCAGTGAAATAGAATTCCACCCCAACTGTTTTGATTCCCTATGCCAGAAACTTATTTCTATTGTTCGACGCTGGTAATAACTATATAAATCATCATTTCAATTACATAAAGAACCCTCTAGTTTGCAATATGTCCCGCATTTATCCGGCACCGCTACTGCAGAAGGGTCGTCGAAACTATTCGGTAAAATCGTTTGTCTTTTATCATTCAAAGGATAAGAGTCTACCCCCTCCCACATATATACTCACACATGACGATGACAGAAAAAGCAGAGACGAGGTGCTAGACAAGGAATAGATGATTCGCTGAAACCCATAAAATTTGTTGATTTAGCAAACGCGCTTTTTCAGCACGAACGCTAGTGTGACAATCGCAAATATCCTGGCACTCTGACTACATCCTCATAGGGTGAGAGGTAGATACATAATAGAGATACACTCGTGACGACGACGACGACGACGACTTACATATGTACTCGCATGTGTGAAGTAGGATTCCTATCACTCATCCTTTGCGTGCGTCCTTATCCCGGGAGCTCTTGTTGGAATGGCTGAATGATATCTGATTGCCGTATGCCGTTGTTTGAATGATGTGTATGCGTTAGCAGAAAATATTTCGAATTAGGGATTCGCATTTGTTTGTAATACACCCATAGAATTTACAAAAAGGATTCACTCGTTACGCTCTATTTTATGATTTCCGCCACTGGGTGTTGTCGTTATTCTCTGATGTGTATTTGGGGGGATACAGAATATGGCACCGTTTTTTTCACTCCACTGAGAGTGTGAGAGGTAGCTATCAAGTCACCTCTCACTCCACTCGAGGAATCCCATGCACTTGTAAGTTTTTTACGATCACACTTTCGTATAAATAATCGCAAATGGAAAAGGGATAGTTTCGTCTTCGCTCGCTCATTCGAATTTGATGTTCCATTCCAGCAGTACAGATGGCATTGGGTGCGGGTATGAGTGGTTGTGAAGCAGCCAACACTCGTCCAAGGGAGTCCATTCGTTTCGTTTAATTTTCTTAGTCATTCCTAAGAGTTGGAGGCGGTGGATTTTTTCTTACTTTTTTATGACCGGTTTACACGAAATTTTCACATTTCCGACGAAAGGACGAAAGTAAAAAAAGCAGAACTACTACATTAACGAGTATAATATAGAAACGAAATACAGCCAACGAATGCGAACTAATTATGTAAATGTTATCTTTATTTATGAATTTGACGAAGAGTTGTAAATTTTAACGAGCGTTCGTCTGATTAAATTATACCGCCACACCGCCACCGCCAAACATCGCCGCGTTAATTTGGGTCTTTGCGGCAGAAGGCTGTTAGGAAGAGACGGAAGTCCTTGCTTGTTTTAAATCACTTCGACGGGTTAATACGTAGTTAATATTCGACATAAATTTGAAAAAAAAAAAAAAAAAGTAATAACAAGGGAAGTAGCTCCACCATAGCCAAACTATGTATTCAAGGGGGTGTTTCGCTTTGTGCACACGAATAAGACATTAAAATCGCCACACGATGCCCTGCTGATATAATTTCATTAGCGGTACTTTGAATTAAATTATGGTTCTGCACTTGATCATGATTTACCTACCTACATTCCTCAAGGGAGAAATGTTTACTTCATAAATAGAAGAATTTTGTAGTACTCTATGTAAGTTGGAAGTTTCAGCAAGGCATTTGTTTTTGGTGGCCAGTCTTTACAATATTGCATAAAGGATGTATTTCAATAGACCGTTTGTACATTATCCTTGAACTTTTAAGACTCAGTGATGTAAAGAAGGGAAAGCAGTTTACTCTTTTTTTTTTTAACCGCATCGTTCAATATTGAAGTATGAATTTCTAAATTAAGGGATTTTACTGAAGCTGAGTTATAAGGAATTTGTAAACAAGGATGTGAGCTAAGGTAGGTGACCCAAATAAGGCCCACCTTATAGTTACAATATTCGTACAATCATGAGTATGGTCGTTAAAATCGAGCCGCTACGTGTGAACACGAAGACAATCCCTCATTGCAAGCGTTGCCGAGAGTTTAATCATACGCAGTCGGTAGACCGCGTTGCTAAGCAAACTGAGCGGGCTCTTAAGCCAGTTGTACACGCTCCTAAGGCGACTGAAATGACGATCGAATCAGCAGTGCAGACATTTAAACCAGTCAATCAGCCCTCTAAGCTGATTAAAAGTACGTCGAAGTCGTCCACTAAAGAGACTGAACGAAAAATAACCTCGGATAAGCCAACGAATCCCAGTTTTCTGACATATTCCCAGGCTGCAGTCAAAGCAACCAGACAAAACGACGGGCCACCCTCTGATCCGTTGAAAGAAATTCTGAACTGCATTTACGCTAAGTTCGAGGAACAATGTGAAACGAACAAAAGAATTATCGAACGACTCAGTAACGTCGAAAGCTTCTGTAGGGCTAATCTTATATCTAAATCTAAGTAGATATGAACTCTTTGCTTAAAATTATAAAATGGAATCCAAACGGACTCCTACAAAAATTTAACTAATTAGAAAATTTTCTAATAAGAGAAAATATCGACATATGTTTGATTTCTGAAACACATTTAACAAGGGAATCGCAAATAAAGATAAGAGGCTACGCTGGTTACCACGCCTATCATCCTTCTGATAGAGCGCGGGGCGGTTCGTCCTTATTCATTAAAACTAACATCGAACACTCGGTCGATATAAACATAGAGCTCGAAAAACTTCAGTTGTGCGCGGTGAGGGTTAAAAAATAAACACTTGAGCTACAACATAGCATCTGTTTACTGTCCGCCGCGATGCTCGCTTGAAAAAGACGACTACTTTCGTGTCTTCAATGCCCTTGGTTCAAATTTCCTTATTGGTGGAGATTTCAACGCGAAGCACACCTTTTGGGGTTCAAGATGTACATCATCTAAAGGAAAAATTCTCTACGAAGTGGCAAATGAATTCGGTTGTTGTTTTCATTCGACAGGAAAACCCACCTATTGGCCAACCGATTCAGAAAAAATTGCCGATCTAATCGATTTTTCCGTTTCAAAAGGCATTTACGAGAAGTTTGAAATTAAGGGCCTTCTTCCGCGGTACTGTTTTATTAATTTTAAATTTCGGAGTTGGTAAACACTTTTGAAAGGGAGATTTTTCCGTTCAATTTTCTATTGCAGCTAATTCAAAATTCGATCCAACTTCTACGACCACGACGCCTGAAATCGGCACTAAGGCAGAAAGAGCAACATTATCCGAATCTACATCAGAACTGTAAGAGTCCTGTTGCTGTTGCTCTTGATTTCTTTGTAAAGCTGAGGCGCTAGTTGATGCTGACAAATTCTCAATACTTTCCGGACATGGTATTTTAGAAAGCGCAGAAGGAGAGAATGTAATTTCCGGAATGATGGCAGGATCGAAAGGATACAATCCCGTTGCACGAAAGCCTCCAGTGATGTTGTCGTATGTCATGCATTTGGGTCACACATTTGAAAAAATGATATTAAAACTGGTTTTATTTAGTTTTCTTTCTGGGTTTTTTGCGATATATTTCAGTAGTTCTTGATTCCAGTGGTGCTCGAAAGATCGATAAACTGACTTATCCAGAGGTTGGAGTTCATGTGTCGTATTTGATGGAAAGCAGTATAGTGTAATGTCATGTCGTTCTGCTTCGTCAACAATACTATAATCCAAGTAACATGCTGCGCCGTCAAATATAAGAAGACAAGGTCCTGATGTTTTATACTTACTCAAATGAGTTATAAAGCCAACAAAAGTTGAGTGATTCATATATCCCTTGGATGTCATTTTTACGACTGAATCAGCTGGAAGGTTGTCCATAAACTCTGGTTTCTGTCTCTTGCCTTTAAAAAGGATCATCGGTGGAATGGCAGTTCCTAAGGCATTCACTCAACTCAACTCTTTTTGTTCCCTTAAGCGCTAAGACAGTTTGTTGATGGTGCAAGTTAATTCGGCAGCCCTTTTCATCCATGTTATAGATGTACTCCGGTCTATTCTCAATCATGAGCTTTTGTAACAGAACCTTCATCTTTTCGAAGTGATCACCGACAATGTGTTTGTTAAGCTTTTGGCCTCTTGCTGGATTCATTATTTGCGATTTTCGCATAGAGATTTCTGTGTGACCCTTCAAACACAAACGTAGCCACTTCCTACCCGTTAGTATTATTAAAGTTCCTGGTAATATTGTTAACGCTACAAAATGCGGAGGCTTGGAGCCGCAACATTTTTGGCGTGAGTGGCATGCCCACTTCAGCGAGTCTAACGATCCTTCTGGACAGAACGGGTGTGAACGTTGTGGATCTGCCTAGTTTGCTTGTAGCTGAACCACTCTTGATATGGTTTCTCAAAGTTCTTCTTGGAGTTTTATAGCGCCTTTACGCCTCATGTTGCCCTTTCCATATCATCTGACGACCATTCTGCCCGCTTTCTGTTCCCTAATTTGCACGCCTTTGACATTTTGTCTAAAAACAACCAAAAAAAAAAACAAATTTAATTTTTCATATTCCTAATAAGGCCCGTTAATATTTTCGGTGGACCGTTTTAGGAACATGAAAAACTTTTCTTTACAAAAATTTGAACAAAAATCTGCTCAAAGGATTAAAATAATACACTTAAACCATACTAAACCTTTGTTTGTAATATATGTAGGATTGATATAATGAAACACACTTTTAAACGTTATAATTTCACTTTATTGATAAATAATCTCCGCTCCTACTGGCTGGATGGTAGTTTGAAGACTGACTTGCTTTAGCTCTCTACAGTCTAGTCTGTGGCGTTTCTTCACTGTCGCTTGTTGGTGTTTGTACATGTGTGTATCTTCGTTTATCGTTCGTTGGTACATTAGTGCGTGTGTGTATTATTTAGTTCTGTGTCGTGTGCTGTTCGTTCTATGGTGATCGTTCTCTTCGCTTGCTTGGGTGTGTATATTATGTACTTCGTTGTACATAATTCGCTGTCTTCTATGTGCCACTTGGTCGTCGGATGGTTGAACAGTTGTTGGTCATGTCGCGTGATCTTTATGTTGTGTTCTGTTAGCTGTAGGGTATCGTCTGTCTGTTTGTCTGTCTGGACCCAATCCCACAAATATTTAGTGTAAAAACTAGACTTACCCGAATTATTAATTGCAATAAAATCAATTATAAAAAACACTTTCTTATAAAAAAGCGCATGCGTGCACATTCACTAACTTGTATCGACTGTAAGAAAAAACACGATTGCGTCGGATGGAAATTTCCATCGATTTTAGTGTAGACATACATAGGTGGCCACAACCACATTTAAAATATAATTCCTGTTGCTTCTCGGTTATGCCACTTTTTGCACACTGGGCCTTATTAGGCTATGGGCCTTATTTGGACCACCTACCTTACATGGTGCGGGGTGCAAATACCAGACAATTCTTATTCGGTCATTTCTCATTTAGCTTTATCCCGATTCGGATACGTTTTTGACATAACTAAAGCCAAGGAATTAAATCTCAAACTAACGTGACTATTTCTAAGCAAACCATTTCCGATGCCGTTAAATACTTCCATTAGCTTAGTCCCAGTAGAGGATGAACGACCATCAGTTTACACCCCTAGGAATAAAAAAATCATCAAACAGAAGTTCCTTCTCCTGATAAAGTTTCAACGCCAAACCTCTCTAACGTTACTGTTACCTCCCCTGAATGCTTGTCTATTTAGTACCAGAACGTGGAAGGTCTGCGAACTAAAATATCCTCTGCATTTCTTAACTCTAATTTTATGAATAATGAGCTATTTACCTCTGAATTCGTTATCTTCCGAGATGATGGTCAATTGAAAGATGACGATTCCTTTGGTCGTTGAGTTCTTTTGGCGATACAGCTTCAACTCAACTTTTGTTAAATCCTTGCTGAATTCGAATATTTTTGCGTCAAAATCACCTTCGCAAGGCGTAACCTCTACATACCTATCCAGAGCTATCAGCTTGCCGTAGATGCGATCGATTCTCTATGTAACACTGTAGACCCCTGCAACGACGTCATGATTCTGGGAGATTTTAATCTTCCCCATCAACAATGGGCCCAGTCTGAAGATGAATCCCATTTTGTTGGAATAAACCCTAAAATCCTTTTGACTTACGTCACTCTGTTTCTGGCCTTTTCCAAATTAGTGGCAGACAACTAGACCTAATCTTCTCAACCGATGCCGCTAATTGCATAGTAACTGCCAGTAACCATCTTCTCTCCACATTAGAACGTTTCCACCCACCTCTATTCCACCTCACAGTGAAAACTCATATAGCTTTAATTTTCGTAAGACAGATTTCGCAAAACTTAATAATCTTCTCAGTAACATTAACTTTAGTCCTATAACAAGTTGACAGTATCGACAATGCTCTAGTGTCGATCAGATTTTCACCTGCCTCATTCAATCAGAATAACTTTACGTCAGCCCCGCTATGGTATAATAAAGAGCTACACTCACTTCATAACAAAAGAAACAAAATATGGCAAGCATATCTTTACATCGAATATCTCGACAGAATGCAATCCACGCTTATGAATGACCCCAAATGTTTCTACCATTTATCCATCCACTTTGAAATTTACTAATAACTCCTCGGCAGATCCTAAAACAATCGCAAAACTCTTCGCTCATTTTTTCAGCCAATCGTTTACGGATCACATTACTCAACCTGATTATAGCTACTTCCGCTACTTAGACAACTGTCCCCAAAGCTCCTTAGTCACAATTGATATAACTTCGGTGTCGGTAGTAAATAAGATCAACAAACTAAACGGCGAATACTCCACCGGCCCTGATGGCCTGCCCGCTATAGTACTCGTACTGAAAAAATGCGTGAAATACTTAGTCCAACCACTTCCTACTCAATTCCAACTATCTATTTCGCAGGGAGTTTTCCCCGAAATCTGGAAAAATTCATACATAGTCCCCACTCATAAAAAAAGGTTGTAAAAGTGAAATATCCAACTACCGGCCCATTGCCAAACTGTCCTGCATACCTAAGCTCTTTGAAAGCATTGTTTATGACACAATATTTTTTCTCTGCAAGACTATCCATTCACCGAACCAGCATGGATTACTTAAGAGCAGATCAACAACCACCAACCTTACCAGGTTTGTATCTAACACTCTGTGCGTTTTGGAAGATGGCAATGAAGTCGTTGTAGTTGCCACCGACTTTAGCAAAGCCCTCGACAAAATTTCGCATGCAATCATTCTCCTCAAACTTAAAGCTCTTGGTTTTCAATCGAGGTTTATCTCATGGATCAAATCTTACTTGGAAAAACGCCAATATCAAGTCATCTTCACATCTTGACTCTATTAAAGCCACATCGAGAGTCCCTCAAGGTAGCCATCTTGGTCCAATGATCTTCATTTTGACTATTAACGATGTCGATTGTAGCATCAATGACTCCCACCTTTCTATATATGCGGATGATATGAACATCTTTCGAATCATATCGTCTCGTGGGGACCCTCTCTCACTGCAAGATGATTTGAACCGATTTTCAGTTTGGTGTCATAGTAATTTTTAAAAGCTCAAAGTCAGCAAGTGCCAAGCTATTACATATTCTCGTGAGCATGTCCAAGAGTCTACTCCATTTGCGGTGATCCTATAAGCTCTGTCACTTCGCTCCTCGATTTGTGTGCTATCTGTGATAGGGAACTCAACTTCCGTTCTCATATTGATTGTTTCATTAAACGGTGGTCTAAGGAATTCTCAAACCCTTACGTTACAAAATCCATATACATCACATTCGTCAGACCCCTACTTGAATATGCCAGGTATGGTCACCGTTCTTCCATATCTTGCTAATCGAAGCTGTCCAGCGTAAGTTCATCCGCTTTGCCTTACGTGGTCTTACTTGGACTGATAGTTACAATTTACCTCCATAGGCTGACCGTTTGAAACCAATCAATATACAGCCTCTATGATTTCTTTCAACACCAACCCACATAACCTCAGGTGACTACTTTTGATTTCTTCAGAAGGGTGACCGTGGTGTAGTGGTAACATTATCGCTTGTCACGCTGTTGATTCACGATTCGAATCCTGATGTCAAGAATCACCTATTTATTTCGCATGAAATAAATAAAAAAGTCGATCACTTGCGAAACCTAAGTCAACTCTACTGTGAAGGAATAACACTGGCAGTAGAGTGGTCATATGGCTAAAATGCAACTTGATCGTGATGACATAAGGAGGGCGGAAAAAAATACTGTGAATCATAAGCAACGACAATAATAGCGAAAACAAACAAAATACTTCCCAGTTATCTGGACAGCCACCCTTGGAGTTTACAGGAACTTAATACCACCTGAGTTTCAAACTACACCACTCTGTCTTTCCTTTTGTCTCTTCATTTTTATTATTATTATTATTTATTTAAAACTATAAGGCTTACACTTTAAATGGTTGATAATAATTATTTTCAAAAAAAAAAATTAAAATTAAGAAAGATATTATAAAAAAGAAAGAAAATAGGGAAAAGAAGAAATATTTACATATACATACATTTGAGAAAATTGAAATTTAAAAATTTAATAATTAATTAACGATTTTTAGTATCCTTTTGTCAAATCAAAACTGCTTCAAAAATCAGAGAAAGAAAGATGAAAAAGAAATAAAAGTTCAATGTCTGCACATTTATATGCTTAGATGCTCGCTAAGTCGCCTTTTAAAGTCACCGTTGCTATTAGATCTCCTTAAACTGGCTGGGAGTGAATTCCAGAGTCTTACAGCGTAAATAAAGAACTGTTTCTGAGTCGAATAATATTTGAAGCGCGGAATAATAAATGCTCCACTTCTCGCGGATGAGGCAAATTGAAGAACATGAAAAAGATATGACGGAGCTTTTGATTCTTTAAGATTAAAAAGGAAAGTTAGAACATTAAAATCGAGATATTTTTTGAACTCCATCCCAAGAAATTCACGCGCATATTCCGAAATATGTTCATATCTGCGGATGTTATAGACATATCGTACTGTACTATTGAAAGCAACTGTGAGTTTACGTGAGCTATTGCTATCTAGGTCGCAGTAAATTGGGTGTGCATATAGTAGTATTGGAAGGAGCAGTGTTTTGACAAGAGTTGTTTTTATTTTGCTCGGGAGGCAGCTACTAGTTTGACCTAAGGCTCGCAGGGCTCCATAGACTTTGCCTATAGTATTGGTCACGTGAGATTCCCAGGTGAGATATTGATTAAATGTCACTCCGAGGTTTTTAACACTTTCTACGTAATCTAAAATGGTTCCATTGATTTCTACCTTAGGAAGAGACGACTTATCCAAGCTAGTACGACTTATCATTATCGCTTTACTTTTTTTAGAGTTTAGCATCAGCTTGTTTTTATGTGACCATTTAACCACCGTCAGAAGGTCTTCATTTATACGCACTGTAGCATCTTCAACGAGTCCCAGAGGAAAACTCAAATAAAGTTGTACGTCATCAGCATACATTTGTATCTTACAATGTTTGAGAATAGTGGGTATATCATTATTAAACATGGTAAACAGCAGCGGCCCTAAAATGGATCCCTGGGGAACGCCCGTATCAGTTTTTAAGAATGAGAATAAATTGCCATTGGAATAAACCGCTGGTGAACGATCCTCAAGGTAGCTTATAATAATTTGTATGGCAGAGGAATCGAGGTTAAAATAGTGTTTAAGCTTAAGAATGAGAATATCGTGCGACACAGTGTCGAAAGCCTTCGAGAAATCAAGTAACACCAGAGAAGTCACATGATCATTATCCATATCAATGCGAATATCTAACTATGTTGTGGTCTGAAACCCGATTGAAATGGTGAGAGTAAGTTGAAATTATTCAAATATGCATGAAGCTATGAGCTCATGATTTTTTCAAGTGCTTTTTACTCCCGTTCATGGAGTATCGAAATGGGCCGATACTCTCGCTCTTTACCAACAGTACTTTTCAGGACTGGTATTATCTTTGACCTTTTCCAAGATTTTGGATAAATGCAGCAAGTTAATATTCTGTTAAAGATGAATGTCAGAGGTGGTAACACATGATAAATTACATTTTTTTAAAAACCTAGGATGCATTCCATCCAAACCAATAGCATCCGATTTGATTGCCAGTATAGCTTTCAGAACCTCAAATTCAGTTACTGCGGCAAAACCAAAACTAGCTGACGAGTTAAGTATAAGTTCTGGGTTTATATAGTCCGCGTCGTCCATTTCACATAGTTGTCTGTTGTGGTCAGTAGAAGCAGCAGCAAACTTTTTATTTAGCTGGTCAATATCAATGTCCACGCAACCACCAGGATCAATATTTTTGCCTATGCCAAGCTCTTTAATTTGCCTCCAGGCTTTCTTGTTGCTCAGGCCGGGTCTAAATTTGGAAGAGAAAAACTTAGATTTGGACTTCTTAATTTCTTGATTTACTTTATTTCTGAGCTTCTTAAAGTAATCATGAAACATTGGAAGTTTGAATTTTTTCCACCGTTTGTACGATAAATCCCTAGCTTTTATAAGTGATGCTATGTATTGATTGAACCAGCTATGTTTTTGGTTGCGCAAGACAAGTCTTTTGAGGGGAACATGACTTTCAAATAAGTTGTTAATTATTGATGTAAAAGTTTCAACCTGATCATTAATAGATAGCATGATATATAGACTATGCCAATCTACATTGAGACAATCCCTCGCCAAGGCAATCGGATCAATTGACTTGAAATCTCTGTAGCTAATAACAGTCGGCTCAGCTGTGCGATCAAAAGTTAAGTCGTAGAATAGAAGAATAAGGTCATGTTTCGAGAACCCGGGAACATCAAGTTGGCAATAATAATTTACTCGTTCGGGTCTATTTACAATGAAAACCTCCAGAAGGGTAGAGTTGTGAGCACTAAAATGCGTGGGTAAGGTGGTATTCACTGCGGATAAGTGTAAGCTGATTAAATTGTTTCTAAACTGAAAATTGTTATTGTCTAAGAGATTAATATTTAAGTCACCGGTGACTACTTTATGATTATATTCAAAACCAATATTCTCAAGGACATTAGTAACAGCGATTGTGTTAGTTATCCAAGGAGGTTTGTAAATGACACCAATCAAGCATTTGTCAAATCCACAAAGAAGCTCAATAAACAAGTATTCGATGTCATCGTTGATACTAGATGTTTTAATAATTTTACTTGACAAAGTCTCCTTAACAAAAATTGCCACTCCACCCGCTCTATTTCCAATACGATCAGCTCGATAAGTTCTATAGCCAGAGATAGCAATAGCCACATTATTTAGGGTTAGATAGAGCCATGTTTCGGATACGCATATTATATCAACTTTCCCATCTTCAAAAATCAGTTTAAACTCATCAAAGTGCTTTTTAAACTTTGAGCATTAATGTGACAAATAGACAATCCAGAGAACCTACTACAAAAAATGTTTAACATTACTCGTGTTTTATGAAATAAGCGGTCATTACCATAAGGCACAGAGAAATCACCCCCAATTTCGTTATTGCTCATATTAGTTATCATATACAATGAAAAAGAAGGAGACGGTTACAGCAACAACGACAAAAAAACAAAACCTTATAGCGAGCGCATTGCATAGAAACGAGCAGACATTTAATATTAACAAGTAAATATACAAGACATTGTTTTGACAAAAGGAGTTTTAAAAGAACAGGAAACAATTTAATAAAAACAAAGATGAAAAGAAAAAGTGATAAAAAAAAAAGAAAAAAAAAATATTAAATAAAGTACTAGAAAAGTATTGTAAGAAGCATTAAAAAAAAAAAAAAAGTTTTTTAAGTAATAGGCAACACTGGCTGATGATCAATGGTCCCTTCATCATGTTGATGACTACGTGTGTGCTGCTTTTCTTGGTCGTTGCAGTGAGGTGTACGTGTGCGTGTGTTTATGATGCCTTTTAGCTTTTCTACCGTGTCAACGTGAACAGCTGTTGCATTGTTATCAGGTGTTATGTATACAAGGCCACGAGCGGTGAAAACAGAGAAAAGAAAATGTTTACGTTTTAGACTAATTGCATGCTGGAGAATTTCTCTGTTGTGTTTTGTTAAACTTTCGTGCAAATAGACTGGTGAATCTGAATTAAAAACGGGGTCAATATCTCGTAAACAAAAGTGCCGGGCGTGTGATTTGCGGAAAGACGAAATAGCCTTGATCGTGATACGCTTATCGTTCACTGAGGAAAATTTGACTATGACTGTGAGTCACTTCTTGATTTTGCGCGAAAAATTCCGTTTATGGTTGGTGGCTGAAACCCAAGTGAGTGGCACAGGTGGTTGAAAATTGTTTTAAGGTTTTCCTTTTCTTCCCCTTTCCACAAAACGGACGTGTTCTAAAAATTAGTATAAGGGTATTCATATCCCCTTTAACACGTGCAAATTATAAAAAAAAACAGGAATATGTCCTGTTGTCATATGTTTGAAAAGAAGCGCTTTAGCCAGTTCTTAAAATGGGTGTTTAAGGAATTCCGGGAATATTCCATCTAGCCCAGCGACCTTGTCTGACTTGAGTTTTTGGAGTACAGCTTCAACTTCCTCCAGGGTGCATGGACTTGAGAGCTCTGCTAGTGCGTGAGACTCTGATTTTATCCGGAGGGGGCCTTGGAAAGCTTTACTATTCTATCAACTACCGCGCTCGGATTGATGGTTTATGAGCGGCTATTGGCCTGCTAGTGCCGAGTTTGCGGAGCAGACGCCAGGCCTTACGGCTGGAGTGAATAAAACCTGTATTTTCGACCGTTTGCTGCCATTTTTCGCTACGTGCCTGGAGTAGCTTATTCGTCGTTTCGGGTAGGCCATTCGCTTCGAACTCTTTGTAAAGGCGATCGCTTTCTTCCCATCAACCAGGAACGTATTTCTTGGCTGTGGAAAGAATGGTGCCAACGAGTCGATCATAGTTTTTGGCTGGCGGATGGATCCAAATTATATTCACGTCCAGGTCTTTTGTGTACCCGCCCCAGGAGGCTTTGTGAAATTTCATCTAGGTTGGGCAACGGATTCGACAATACTCGTAGGTAGAATATAAAAAAATTCTTAGGGACACGACGACGGAGTTCTTCTCTTTCACCCCGCAGGGGGAAAAGCGGCAAACAATACTGCTGAGGGGGATAGATCCGTCTACAGATCCGGAGACGCTCCATGCGCTGCTTAAAGAGAAAGAGTGCAACGAGCTCGAATTCGTAGGGGTCAAGCCATTCACCACAGCTAAGGCAAAAAGGGAGAAGCGGAAGAATAGCAAACTGGATCGTCTAAGGAGTATTAAAGTCCTAGACTACCAGGTTGTCACATGGGAAAATTAAGAAGGAGCGAAAACATTTTACAAAGGTTCGGGCACGCCGAGTCGAACTGCGAAATGCAGCCTCGATGTGTCAAGTGTGGAAAGAACCACAAAGCAGAGGAATGCACTCTGGGTAAGGATGGAGTGGTAGATAAGAGCCAGCTCTCGTGTGCTTTATGCAGGAACTCGGGACATACCGCAAACTATCGGGGTTGTCCTAAGTTCCAGTATATTAAGAAAGTAAATCTGGTTCGTCAGGAGAAGGTCGTAGTGAAGCGTCCACCTGCTCCAATTCAAACACAATCCGTGACTCCCCAAGTGACCTACGCTCAAATGGCGGCAGGTCGGGGAAACGCGGAACAGAAAAGGCCGAAGGTTGCTTCTCAGGCCCCAGCGCTTATAGCACCGGAGGCTCAAACTGACTTGCTGGCCATCTTGGACAAATACTAATAACAGCAGGTATAGATCCAGATAACGCAGTAGAGGATGACAACTTATTTGTGATTGATGATCCGCAGGAGAAGGTAGAGGCTATAGGAGCGACTTTCCAGGAAGTGTACAAAGTGAATGATACCATTTGCCCGAACCACGACCTGGAAAATCGCGTCCTTGTGCACAACTTCTACCTTCGAGAGCACTGGCGATCCGAGAACATAGGTTTTACCGAGTTCAATGACGATAACATGGCAAATAATGTCATCGCCGATGAAAGGGTACATCCCCCGTACATATCAAAGGTGGAGCTCCAAGCGATCTTCGACTCATTAAGGATGAAGAAATCTGTGGGAATCGATGGAGTATCGAACATTGTGGTTCGACATCTCCCTCTAGAACCTGTGGTCATTTACACCACTCTGTTTAACAATGCGCTGAATAATGCACATTATCCAGCGCATTGGAAAAGAAGCAGTGATACAACCCATCCCCAAAAGGGGTAAGGACACCTCCAATCCGGCAAATCTCCGGTCGATAAGTCTCCTTCCGAACATCAGCAAGGTATTCGAAAAAGTGATCAATAGAGCCCTGCTTAAGTGGACTGAGAACAGTAATATAATTCCGGATAACCAATTCGGTTTTAAAGCGGGGCATGATACAATACATGCCGCGTCTAAACTGGTATCGGATATACAATGGAACAAATGCAAGAACCAATGACGTATGGCTAGAGGGACTCTTCTAAAAGCTGACCAGGCTGGGCATAAGCAAACCACTGCTGTACATACTTCATGACATGCTCACCAGTAGACAGTTCATTGTCAAAAATGGCAATGTGACTTCTGCTGGAACATTTCTAATTAAAAACGGTCTGCAACAAGGTGCGGTTAATTCACCGATCCTTTTCAACATTTACACGAGCGATCTCATAGGATCACTCCACCATGCCATAGCGTACGCAGACGACTTGATCGCGTACAGATCAGGACCAAAAATCGAGGTCATTGCAATTCTCTTGCAACGTGACTTCGATAAGATTCAGCGATATTGCGATGACTGGAAGTTGAAGATCAACTTCCAGAAATCGGAAAACATTCTTTTTAGGACGCCGTTGTCTGGTGCCTCTGGGGATACCAGAAAGAATTGGCGAAACTTCTCAATCGTTGGACCGCACGGACAGCCACTTGCGAGTCGAAGTGTAGTCAGATACCTGGGGCTCTGGTTAGACCAATATCTGTATTTTAACAAACATATAGATGCTGCTCTTGCCAGAGCCAAAGCTGCTTTTGCCCTTATAAAGAGACTTTTTTATAGCAAGCAACTTGATGCAAGGGTAAAGGTAATCTGCTACATGGCCCTCATCTGGCCCATGCTCGTATTTGGATGTCACGTGTGGTTCAACGTGGCAGCAAGCTTGTTGGAAAAAATTCGGGTGTTTGAGAGGGCTTGCTTTCGGGCTTGCCTTCATTTGTACAGAACACCAGAGTAAAAAAAATAAAATTCTATCCCAATGAGGTCCTGTACAACAGAGCTAACCTAATAAGAGTGGATAATTTCGTTATCAAGCTGATTCGAAGGCACATTGCAAGAGCAATGAGCTCGACGAACAACATGATCTCTGGGACTTATTACCCCAATTACGAGTATTACGAGAGAGTGTGCCTTAACGGCTTTGTTCCCCCAGAGGCGTTCCTCTATTTTGATGAGAAAGGTCTGATCCAGGACAGATTGGCGGTGCCGCTAATGTTCCACGTTGCTCGGACAGTTGTGGATAGGCTACTCAACTACGACAGAGACGTTGCACACGGCAGTGTGGAGCGTCTCCGGTTTAGTAGGGAGGTATTGGGTCGCGATATTTATGACGTACAACGTCAGTACGGTCATTTCTGGTGACTAACCGAAAGAGAGAAAACTCCTTCGTCGTTTTCTCCTAATCAAGGGTAGCCTGTTGAATGTTTAAAGTTGGCTGTACTTTTCCCATGGCCGACTTACATTGTTTAGGTTTAGGTGGTTTAGCTTGTAGGTAATAATTAAAAAAAAAAAAAAAAGCTATAAATCCACAGCACTTGGATGCAAAAATACAAAAAAAAAAACAC
This sequence comes from Pocota personata, assembly GCA_963082735.1. NCBI lineage: Eukaryota > Metazoa > Arthropoda > Insecta > Diptera > Syrphidae > Pocota > Pocota personata. The sequence goes on from OY720429.1 coordinate 243,198,957, forward strand.
AAAAAATTAAAAAAAACAGGGGAAATTCCCGAGGACTTGACGACTGGTTTGAAGAGGTCGTATGTCACTTGCCTTAAAAATCGAATAATTGTTCAAATTTTAGTTTATAAGAAATTAGCTTCAAGTATCTGATTTGTAGCTAAATCGAATAAAAACAAATAAATGCCCAGCACATAGTCAGAAAAAATCCTTATAACCAACTTCAACCGATTGTGAAAGTTGTAGAACTTGGCGAGAGTTCGCAATAGCATTTTGTAATGTCAATGATCTCACGGCGCGAGTTCTCGCTGGCTAAGGAACCATAATACAATAGAGCTACCACCATGAAAACACAACCACCGCAAACACTTTTTACGCGATTGTAATGCCCATTTACAAAGAACATTGTGAATTCCAAGAATTTACACGTCGTTATCATTGTGAATAACAACGTGCAACCAACTCCACCCACATCTATGTAAGTAATTGCAAAAATGTGCTACTACACGTAGCTGGATACTTTCATTATTCATTCAGTTAGTCATTCATTCACTCGCCCAGCTAACAGAGAATCTAACGGATAAACAAACATCGCGCCCACCACCTACTCAACCTTTGCTTCAACAAAAAGTGCACCTGAATGCATTACTTACTTTGCCCTCAAATGGAATAGAAACCAGTCACTCCCTATAGTTGTAGCTTGACTCACCTTAGGCTATCACTACTCTCATGGTAATGAAGTGGAACTATTCAAATCATGGTAGGTGTACAGGGAGTCTTGATTGAAGGACCATTTCAAATACCATTCATTTCTTTAGTTGTTTTTATAGATTTTTTTTTCTAAAAATTGCACATAAGAGCGTGTCGACCAGAGCTTGATTGAGGTCTTTTAAAGAACAATTTGAGGATAACTCCATTTCCAACGATGAAACTTTAAAATAGGATAAGGACGGATGTTCGGCAGAATGCCGTCGGCGATTCGCACTCCAAAGAGGGCTGGTGGAGCAGCCACCCAAACACGAATTAAAAAAAAGACTAATTCGAATTGTTACACTCTTTATTAAATAAATTGAACCGATGCTTAGGCACACCCGATTGGTTCGAGTGGTGTCAGAAGTAGAAAGATACAAAAACAAGATAGCTTCCGGGAAAAGGTGTATATAAACCATGGAATGGAGTGAGTGGGGGGATCTTACAAAGACGAAACTGAGCCCGTACTCAGTAACAGTGTGGGATTTCCACTCACTAAACCCATCTCCCCTCCTGCCCCTGGTCCTCGCGGCGCTGCCGTCAAGCATTTCATCGTGAGGGGGGGCTTCAGCCTTACATACTCGGCGCGTTCATATTGGCAGCCATCTGCGAGACGTATGGCTGTCGCTTCTGTATTCGTTGTTCTTTCATGATGGTAGCCACAGTTTCGCTTCCTGCTTCCCAAGCTTCTTGTGTGCTCGTCATCTGTCTGGTGGTGTTCTCTGGTGTTAAGTCCATAACCAGTCTGTTCGCCAGCAAGTTACGTTCTTTGTGATATCGTGCACAGTGGAACATGATGTATTCTGCATCCTCGACTGCTTCAGTGCACGTTGGGCATTAAGGATTGTCTTCGTGTCCAAATCTGTGGAGGTAGGCTTTGAAACATCCATGACCAGTAATCATTTGCGTCAGATAGAAGTTCAGCTCTCCATGTTTCATATTGATCCAAGGGTCTATATTTGGGGACCAATCTCTGCGTCCATCTGCCTTTGTCAGAAAAGTGCCATCTCTCTTGACATTCTTTGAGGCTTGATCTTGGCGGTACTTCGGTATCACTTCGACTCGTCGCACGTTATTTCCGTTCGGCTTCTTTAACGAGGAGGTCTATTGGCACCCTTCCAGCCACTACGCATTCCGCGTCATTGGAGGTTGTTCTAAAGACGCTGCATACTCTCAAGACATTGGTTCTGTAGACCGCCTCCGTCTCTCTTCTGTATGATTTCGTCTTCATGGCACTTTCCCATATTTGGGAGCCGTAAAGCATCATCGACGTCGCAACTCTTGCTAAGAGCAGTCTCCTCTTTTGTTTAGGTTCTCCAATATTTGGCATGATCCTTGCCAGGGCAGACGTTGTTCTTGCTGACTTCTCAGCTGCATGTTGCAGATGTTGCTTAAAAGTCAACCTTGTATATACAGTAACGCCAAAGTACTTCAACTCTGGTTTGGAAACTCAACGTGATCGCCCACGGTTACTCTTATAGTCTCCATAACTCATTTGCTGCTGATGAGCACTACTTTGGTTTTTTCCATGCTTACTAGCCAGTATTGTACCATCCCGATAGCTTCATTACAGTCGTGCTCCAACTGTCACTACGACGATCGCTATGTCGGCGGCGAAGCCAATTATTTTCGAGGACTTCCGGATTCGAAGTCTGAGGATGTCATCGTACATTACCTTCCAGTAATGGGCCTAGTACGGAGCCTTGGGGGACACCGCCTGTGATGTTATACTTCCTCATTCCATCGTCGGTACAGAATTGTACTTCTAAAATAGTTCGCCATTATTTTCTGCAGGTACTCGTAGTCCGGTACCATCTTGACTAGCAGAATGTTACTCCAGTTTACAGTGTTGAAGGCGTTTGTAACATCCATTCCCCCTATGGGTATAACAATGGGTCTGTATTGACCTGAGTGTGCCGAGGATCGTAACGTTCGATTAACTGATCGCTGTGATCGCCTCAGTTTTCGAAAACCCGGAATTGTTAATTCCACGCCGTGCTCAGCGTATTTTACGTTTGGATTTGCATCCAATCCAGCTTGCACAACAACTAAAGCCTGCTGACCATAGAATGCGCCGAACATACGCCGATTAAGTGCTGAAAAATCAACAAATTGAAGCCGATTTTTCGAACAAAAATTGATCGTATTCTGAAAATCCACATGTAATCATTGAGAGACCATTGCATCCATCATGGATGACAGTTAGGTGCGCGCTGTGGATGGACGACGTGATTGGGTTGTATTTTTATTTTTTAGAAATGACTGAGGTGCCACTTTTACGGTAATTTCTTTGCGCTATGGTCAAACGATAACCAACTGTTTTTGACCTGAGATTGAAGGCATTGATATGAGCGCTATGTAGGTCAAACAGGACGGGGCTGTGTACCATACAACACAGGCAAATTCTTTCTATTGCGCGAAAAGTTAACGGCCGCTTAATTTCGAGATTTAGCAATATCAATTGGCCACCAAGATCGTGTGATCTGACCCCGATGGGTTCCTTTTTGTCGGGATATGCTAAATATCCTTTCAATGCAGATAATTTCCAAAACTTTGAAGCACTTATATACTAACATCCGTGAAGTTATGGCCGTAATACAGCCAGAAATGTGCCCAAAAGTCATCGAAGATTGCCTCACAAGAATTGAAGTTTACAAAAACTCCGGTGGGAGTCATTTAACCGATGTTGTATTCCATACATAATGACATAGTCCAAAACTCCGTACTTTTGCAGTCAATAAACTTTCAAAATTGAAAGATAAAGGTAGGTAAAATGAAAGCTGCCTTATTGTTGACTTTCAACCTGTTTAACTGCACATTCTCGTTTTCACAACCTTCAGAGCTTCGCCGAGTTATGCAATGGAGCAAATGAAGACCTCTGGGGGAGAGCCTACCAAGTGGTGATGAAAAAGCTGAAAGTTTTTCGAGCCCCATCCCCTACATTCCCAGATGTATTGGAGCATATAGTCGAAGGTCTGTTTCCAAGACAACCGGAGATTCCACTGGAGGACGAGTCGACTACACCAGCTCGACAAATTCCTAGGATAACTACAGAAGAAATTCTAGAGGCGTGCAACAGGTTTTGGAATAAAAAATCGCCTGGACCAGATGGGATCCCAAATGTAGTCTTAAAAGCGGCGATTAAAACAAGAATGGACTTGTTTGTGGACGTTTACAACGCCTGTCTGAGTGAGGTAGTCTTTCCTGATCAATGGAAGAAGCAGAGGCTCGTGCTACTGCCCAAGGGAGGTAAACCCGCAGGAGATCCATCAACCTACCCCCCGCTCTGTATATTGGACACGGCACGGAAAGTGTTGGAACGAATCATCGGTAACAGATTGGAAGCTGCGATTGAAGAAGGAGGTGGACTATCAGCACATCAGTACGGATTTCGAAAGGCACGCTCGACTGTTGCTGCTATTAAGGTAGTGGTTGACACAGCGAAAAGGGCTATAGAAGGTAGACGATGGAGAAGAGGCGCAAAACAGAACTGTTACGTCATAACACTGGACGTTAAGAACGCGTTCAACACAGCGAGCTGGAAACAAATCTTTCAAGCACTTCGAAGTATGCGCATACTAACTAGCATCAGGGATATTTAAAAAAAAACTATTTCCAGCAAAGAGTGCTGCTCTATGAAACAGAGGATGGTGTGAAAGAATACGCAGTCACTGGAGGAGTCCCTCAGGGCTCGGTCCTGGGACCAACATTATGGAACCTCATGTATGATGGAGTCCTTCGTCTTGAAATACCAGCCGAAGTAAAAATCGTGGGATTTGCGGACGACATCGCTATAGTAGTAACTGCAAAACAACTGGAAGAAGTTGTTCAAATTAGCAACGAAACCATATCAATTGTCCGACGATGGTTAACATCAGTCGGCCTCATGCTAGCAGATCACAAAACAGATGCGGTACTTATTACCAGTAGAAAGCAACTGGAAACTATCACGCTCACAGTAGGTGGGTATGAGATAGTTTCGAAACCAGATATCAAGTATCTTGGCGTTATGATTGACTCAAGACTTACTTTTAAAAACCATCTGGAGTACGTAAGTAACAAATCCTCGCGTGTGGGTGCCGCCATTGCTCGGATTATGCCGAATATAGGAGGGCCAAGATACAGCCAAAGGCTACTCTTAGCTAAAGTAGTCACATCCGTAGTCCTATACGGATCACCAGTTTGGGCCGGAGCTATGAAAGTGACTTCATACAAAAGAAGAATCATAGCAGTAAACCGACTATATGCACTAAGAGTGAGTAACGCTTTTCGCACAACCTCGGACCACGCAGCCTGCGTTATCGCAGGAATGTTCCCAACTGATATATTGGCGGAAGAACTGCAGAAAAAGTTTTTAGAGTGCAGACTTGAGGGGCGACTAACTCACGGGGAACCGGACACTATAGGAAGAAGCACAAGTTTGATAGAGTGGCAGCAACGCTGGAGCCTTTCTTCCAATGGCCGATGGACTTACCGCCTTATCCCGACCTTAGAGACTTGGATAAACCACAGACATGGTGAGGTTAACTTCTATTTAACACAACTGCTTAGGGGACATGGTTGTTTCCGGTCATATCTATATCAGTATAGGAACGATGACTCCTCCGCTTGTCCATCGTGCAGTGATACTCCCGAAAACGTGGAGCATGTATTCTTTCACTGACCACGTTTCCTTCTACAAAGAGCAGCACTACAAACAGCATTGGGAAAAACACCAACTCCGGAGAATTTAGTTAATCACATGCTAGAATTTGAAAGCAAGTGCAACGCAGTGAGCTCTTATGCCAAGGATGTATGCCAAGAGCTAAGGAGACTAGAGCGAGAAAGAAAAGAGAGCGAAGAAAACGCAAGAAGCAAAAGAGTGGAAGCCAGAGGGCTTCTTACGCAGACGCAAAGACAGGCGGACATACGCGCATACATGCGGCCACAATGGCACGAGAACGCGTAATCATCATTTTGAGCCAATTAGAGTGCTGGAACGTGAGAGAAAAGAGTCAAAGGGACTAACACGAATCCAGATGAAAGCTATGTCAGATATAACGGAGATAACGGTCGGAAGAAAATTGGATGGCAATATGTTCCTTCGTAACAACTCTACAAAAAGAGCTGCGGAGAATAGAAAAGCTAAGAAGAGCAACTGAAGCAGCGGAAGAAGCTGATACAAGAAGCATAGCATAAACTGCTAACCAGCCCCGCGAAGTAATAGCTAACGGCCGTCCCGCGGGGAGAGTGGTTGAAGTGTGTAGGGTGTGTGTTTAGTACGTAGGCGTATTCCTGGCACCGATTACTCAGGTTTGCGAATCGTGCATGCTAGTAGCACTCAGGCTATTAGTATCTATGAAGATTACACACCCCTGGCGAAATCCAAAAACAAAAAACAACCTTCATTATTTATCATCAGCTCACTGCATTCATTGGTGTCACTTAAAAATAAATATTTATTTCATTCATAAATACATTTCCAAACATTTTTCAAATATATGTACGAGTATATGAAAAACCACCACTTAACTTGTAACCCCCACGGTGAGTTCTTTAAAACTCGTAACCCTCCCCACCGCCAAATCGTTCCACGAAAGCAATCATAAGTGATTAATGATGGCAATAATAATGATGACATTGCTTAAACTCCTTAATCGCAGTTTAAGAGCTATTCCAAGCCCAAGCGAACACAAGCCCAAATCCATTGGGTAAATAAAAAACATAAAATAAGAAAGAAAAACCAAGAAATAGAATTCGCAAATCATTTCGCTCTGTGGGAGGAAGATACAATACGAAAAATCAACAAACAAATAAAACCGAAGCCATCATCTTTTTCTACGGGCTTAAGGTGATTTGGATCCTGGAAGCTGCCCTCGTCAATTGAATTTTCTCCCAGTAAATTAATCTTTGATGAGATGTCAAGTGTAAGAAGACGAAGTGGATTTTACTAACCCATATATAGATACAATGTTGTGTATCCTAAAAGTCAGTGAATGATGAAAGTCACTTCCGTGTTCTTAGAACTCTATCTCGCATTATTCCCGCAAAACCAGTAAACACAAGAAAATTCATCATTAAAGTTGAATATGACCAAGGACGAGGACGACGACGGTTGCCAAGCGGCAACTGGGGTGGCATTTATGGACCGAAAGCAACACAGTCACTTAGGTAATTTAAGGCTTTTCTAAGCAAAGCAATAGGAAGAGAGAGAGAGTAGATGGAAATATTTTAGTTTCAAGGAATATTCAATTAACGGAATTGAATTCAATTATTCTACTTATTTCATTAATAAATATAAAATGGATGGAAATAGTGTGAGACCTTGAGGGTCTTCGACTGTACTGCAGATTGCAGGAAAAACGGCTGGAGGTATTTACTTCAAACTTCACGCCTGTAGTCGGTGGGTGTAAAATCGGAATTTTCATTCTATCCTCGGAATTAACGGTCCCCTACTTAAGTGTAATTTTCTCGAAAACGGCTCTTATGTTTTTGAGCAGGGATTTCGGACCATCTGTCCATACCTGCCAATTAAACATCGAAGGAATCAGCAAAGCAAAGTGTGACCACCTAGCCAGAGTTTTAAAAGAAAATTTAAGGTAGAATCAATGGTTACATATTAGTAGGAGCATTATACCACCATGCGTAGGAATAGCAAACTATGTAAGACCGTCAGTTGAAAATGTATGCTTAACTGAAAGCAGATGACCCCTACCTCGTTACAATCCATATAGAAGCCTTAAAAATTGCCTACAAACCTCCTAGATCATTATGGCCCCTTGGTATGTTGCCAGTCTAACAACACCTAGCAATCTACGTCGGTGACTTTAACAGCCATCACACCACAGGAAATACCTTTCAAATGATGAAAACGGTGTGAAGCTCTCCAGCTGGGCTGATGAACATAACATGGTGTTAATTTTCGATGCCAAAGATAAAGGGACGTTCCACTCTCGACGGTGGCAGAGAGACTATAATCCTGATCTTTATTTCGTAACAAGTAGTGATACAGCACGCCCCCACCAAGTGACCAGACGAGTTCTTAACAATTTCTCTAAAAGTCAACAACCCCCCGTGATACTAGAAAGTAGAATTAAAATCCCGCTAATACACTCTATTCCCCACCCCAGGTGGAACCTAAACAAAGCGAATTGGGAGAAATTCTTTTTAGAACTTGACTCCAATGTTAGGTGGATACCTCCAATTGCACAAAACTGTAATAGATTTGTTAGTATCGTTACATCCACAGTTAGAAAATTTATACCAAGAGGCTACCGGAAGGAATACATTCCTGGCTGGAGTTCGGACAGCGAAAGACGCTACCAGCAATAGCTCTTAACTGCTGATTCTGAAACAGGAAAAGAGCTCCTCACATCCCTTGATGAATCCTGAAAACACAATTAAGAGAAGACTATGAATAATCTGGACTTCACAAGATCAAGCAGAATGGCGTGAAGCCTACTCCGAAAGCTTGGTGGTTGTAGTTCGATATGCACCAAACAACATGGCATAGACCTAGAGCTCATCTCTAAAAGCACTGTGGACATATTAAATGCTAAAGCTGTAAAAACACAGCCGGAGTTTATCAAAAACTGTGGAAAGAACACAAAGATATGGCTTTGTAAATTTGACAGCAATATTGTCCCCTGGTGACATACTGCCAAAATAATTAAAAAAAAATACAAAGATTGTAGCTCTTTTCAAGCCAGGTAACCTCGCGGATAGCTAACGCCCCATAGTACTTTTAAAAGTCTGCTACAAAATCCTCGAACGCCTTATTTATAATAGAATTGAACCTGTAATAATCGAAGTTATCCCGATTGAGCAAGCAGGATTCAAAGGAGGGAGCAGTTGTGTTGAACTAGTATTATCGTTAGCAACTGAAGCCGGATTCGAGAAAATGACAAAAACTGCCGTTTGTTGACCTAACAGCCGCGTATGACACTGTATGGCACATAGGCTTCTAAAAGTGGTTCCATGCAAAACAATATTAAACCTTGTAAACAATATGCTCAGCAACCGGTATTTTCAAGTTTTTACTAACGACTCTAATAGTAAGCTAAAACAGCTAAACAATGGCCTACCACAGGGATCAGTCTTGGCCCCTTTGCTGTTCAACCTATAAGTATACGATTTATCAAAGACAAGGTCTGCAAAATTCCAATACGCTGATGATCTCGCTCTCGCAACTCAACATCAAAGACTATATGATGCAGTAGAAGTACTCACCGATGACCTACAAATTTTAAGTAACTATTTCAAAAACTGGAGATTAACACCATCACTGAGCCAGACTGAACCCGCATGTTTCCATCTTAACAGTAAATTAGCTAACACGGAATTGGAAATTGAATTCAACGGCGTTCTCTTCCCATTCAATAAAAAATCAAAGTATTTAGGTGTAACTTTAGATAGAACTCTTACCTTCAAACAGCATCTTGAGAATACATCTGGCAAACTAAAAACAAAAAACAATTTGCTTCATAAACTAGATTCAAGCACATGGGGAGCCTCGTCCTATACTCTCCGCTCAGCTGCTCTTGGTCTTTTCTGCCGCCGAATATTGTGCACCAGTTTGGCTAAACAGCGCCCACACCAATAGAATTGACAGCCAACTTAATATATCAATGCGTCTAATATCTGGTACAATCAGATCAATGCCGACCTACAACGAATATACGAAGATACTCGGCAAACAGAAAAAGACATCATGATAAGAAACTCTTACCGACTCAAATCGCGAAAACCTTCTTGTTAAAGGCCAACACACTCTATAAATCAAACTTTGATATTATTCAAAAATGGAGGAGTGAGTGGCAAGGTATCTCACCATCACGAAGGAACAACCTAGTCATAGATCCTTCAGTCCCCCTTCCGGGCATGAACCTGCCAAGAAAATTGTGGTCCAGACTTAACCGTATAAGAACAAATCACGGTAGGTGCGCCGACATGCTATTTAAATGGGGTGCTACTACATCGAGCGGCAGCGAGTGCGGAGAACGGCACCAAACCATAAACCACATCCTGACACAGTGCCCTCTTTGCAATATTTCTTCAAGTTGATATCTACGAGTAAGATATAATCGCCCCCGTGCATGGACGGGTAAAGAATATCACTGCAGCCCCCCCACAAATACATAGCGCTTGTCGTAGAAGGCGACTAAGGGGAAAATCACATCTAGGCAATTTTAAAATATCCAGGTGACCCTAGCGACACATATACCATCTTAAAACTGTCCCGCAAGTATGCATGCGAATCCGTGAATTGACATGACTGGAGATCACCGGTGTTATAAAAGTAAGATCAGACATAAATCAAAAATCAGGAGCATGCACGTGTCAAAACCAAAAAACGCTTAAACCCTAGCATTATGGAAGAGTACGCTAGCCAGGCACTACCAATGTTACGCATGGTCGTGATCCTGGGACGAGCAGAAATGCTCGGGTCAGAGCTATTCGATTTCCGCCTTAGGTGTAACCTAAGAGTCGAGAGTTGAAACCTTGGAAGTATGAGTGGTCGCAGCTACGAGCTTGAAGAAATGATGATTAGAAGGCGAGTGGACACCTTGTGTGTAAAAGAAACGAAATGGCGAAATACTGGGATTCGATCGAGTTTCTTGGACGTTAATACAAAGCTTACAAGATGTTCTACTATGGATGGGAACAAGGTAAAAACGAAATTGCTATCATCCTCGCGGCAGAGCTACGATGATGGATTTTCACAACCTCATCAAAAACATCCCAAAAGAAGAGCTTTTGTTTGTTGGCGGAGATTTGAACGGACATGTCGGGAAGACAAACGAAGACTATGAAGACTTGCATGGAGGACTGGGGTACGGCACCAGGAATTCTCCAGGTGAAGACATCCTAAGTATATGCAAGTCATACGGTCTTATCGTGCTAAATACCATTTTCGTCAAACAAAGCCAGCACCTGATCACTTACAGAAATGAAACCCAGATTGGCTATCATTTGGTAGCCAGTTTTATGAAGTCCCGGGTTAAAGATTGCAAAGTGATCCTGTGAGAGGCGATCGCCCAGCAACACCGTCTCCTCCTGACAGAAATATTTATGGAGACGGGGAAGAAAACACATAAGCAAACAAAGGTACCAGCTGGACAAAGGAAAAGGCGAAGCTTTTATTACCAGCATGACAAATTACCTCTTTACCATCATCCATGAGGTTGGTGATGAGGAGTGCAGAACACAAGATATGTGGGATTCCCTACAGCGATCTTGCTTGGAAAGAGACAAATCACTGCTTGGAACGTTGAAAGGTCCCTGCCAAACATATCATAGAAACACGGTGGTGGGCAGATAAAATTAAAGTAGTGATACGGGAAAGAAAACGGCTTTCAAGGCTTGGTCAAAGTGCTCTTCTACTAATATAGATGAAAAATCTCGCCTTGAAGTGATATATAGATGTTGCAAAGGTCGCGCGACGAAGAAGTGCGCCCAATTTCAAGCAAAATGTGTGGAAGGCCTCTATCGGGGGAGTTGGAGGAAATATCGCCTTTGGCGTCTGATAGGAACCAGGCTATCCCGGAGCTTCTACTGAACAAATTGAACAAGGGACCAACTATCTTCAAAATAGCCGCCCAGAGAAGAAGAAATGCTCAGTAGATTCGTTCCCCAAAGCTTCTTTCTGATGACTAGTGCGGGTTTGTCTCTGGTAAATCAACAACAGATGCAATCCAAAGTATGAGGATCATAATGGATAAACATTGTGATTCCTTAAAGGATTGGTGTTGGTTGAATTTGAAAAAGCCTTAAATAGGCAACCAAGAGATCTCTTATGGAGGAGTTCCAGTAATCTGCGCATAATCATGGACATGGAGTCACCGAAGAGTTCCCAATCAAAGTCTGTGTACACTAGGGAAGCGTCCTCAGTGTTTTGCTATTTATTGCAGTCTTTGATTATTTGCTTGAAGGAAAAGTGACAGACCCCAAAGTGCATCTGTTAATCTTTGTTGACGATGGAGCTATCATAAGTGAAAATCGAACGTCCCTGCAACGAGCACTTGATGTATGGGTGGACGTTTTGAAAGGAAATGGGTACCGTATTAGTTCAAAAAAGACAGATTATCTGTGCCGCCCGTTCCCTGATCCACACCGGCTTATTCCAGATATTTACTTGAATGGAAAAGTGCTTCCCAAGTGCGAAAAGTACAAATATCTGGGACCTATGATCAATAGCGAAGCAAGTTGCGATGATGACATCAATCATCGCGTAAGCGTATTGTGGATGAAGTGGCGGGAAAACTCTGCAATCTTCTGTGACCGAAAAATATCCCCTAAGCTGAAAGGATGACTCTACACCGCAGTTGTACGTCCGGCGCTTACATACGGTTCACAATGCTGTATAATGTACTAAAAGCATGAGGGCAAATTAACGGCAGCTGAGATGAAGAAGCTTCGCAGGACAGCAGGAGTGACAAAGCTTAATAGAATAAGAAGTTCGAAGATTCGTGGAAGCCTTCATGTAAAGGAACCCATCACAAGCAAGATAGAGCACTACAGGCTCAGTTGGTATTGTCATGTTCAAAGGAGAGATCCTTCGAACCCCGTTAAAAAGGCAATATCAATCAACGTTCCTACACAATGACACAAAAGTCACGAAGTCAAACGAGAAGCCTGCCGGTACTTCCTGAGGTTAAACCGGCAAACCACACAGGCGGACCAGTTGGGATGCAGTAAAGTGGGAAAGTTGTGAGCCTTCAACTCCGGATCATAACTTCGCCGTAAGGAAAAGAAGAGAAGAAGCTAAGTTGCAGCTTTTCAAGTCATCTTAGAACTTCGAAAGAGCTGCGGGAAGGTAATCAAACATAGAAAAGTTGTATTCAAAAATATTCCACTTCAGATGCTCCACCCGTCATTTAACTCTTTAGAGGTTTAGCACATGATGTGCTTCGAAAGTTAATTGAATCTTCTATCCAACACAACAGTTTACATTACTATGCGACAGAGGATTTCAATATCAAATGGTTTTTTTTTCAAAATTTTGTATTAATAATACATCTTCAATTTTCAACATGGTTTCTACTGATTTTTTTCTCATCAAAATTGCTGAAGACTATATGTACCGTAAGTCGATAATAAACTCTAGACCCGGATTTTTTTTGTCATAGTACGACCTATCACATCCCTAAGTTTGATTGTCTAAAGTAGAGTTACCCTGTATGTATCAGAAGAGAAATATTCACTCTGCACTCCGAAAATCTACAATTCGACTCCATTATGTTCCTTTATGTCGTTAGTACTTCAAGCCTGCAAAACTTAAGCTTTATATGTAGTCCTAGAGGTTGTAGAGAGGTGGGGGTAACGCATACAAATTGGAAAATTATACATCCCGCAGAAGATTAATGTTTTGTTTAACACACTGTACTTATAAATTCAGAATTCGACCACATTTTATCCTTCCTCGTGATTTTTACTATAAGTCTGCTAAGTTTCAGCTTTGTAGTAGGTATACAGAAATACGCACACACGTAACGAAACTGTGTTTAAGTCAGAAGAAAAATGTTCACTACTGCACCCTGTATGTCAATAATCCAAAATTCGGCCACATCAGGATTCTATTCGTGGCCCTTCCCAAAGTTATAACCTATACTTCCGTAGATAGCTTAAAAAAAAAACGCACATTACGAAACTTGTAATTCAAAACTTGTATTCAAAAACTAAATACGTAAAAATAGAGCTCTCTCGATCGGCCAAGTGATGAAATCGGGTTAAACCGAAATTGAAATCATGAAAAGCATTTGAATTTCTGATCTTTCTTTGCCCTAATTATCTGATATCTGTCTTTCTCTTTACCGCTGTCTGTAGTAGGAAACTTTGCCAACCCCAGCAAACCCTCTGGCGAGTAACATTACGAAGGAGCCCCACATCGTTTGTGAAACTTAAGAAAAAGATTAAGGTATTGCGTCTTTTGAAACGCTTTTGATATTGCATATCATTTATGCGATACAGAATTGCAATACTATTGCCCCTTTGAGGGTAAAAGCAAATGGCACAGCAATTATTGTCCAATTGTGCACCCACTCAGCACACTCGGATTAACGCATGACTCTCACGAAGGTTATCACATATCAAACAACAAAGAAACCTGAGACCAGCATTTTTTTTTTTTTTTTTTATTTCAGAGTACCTTCACATAGCCCTAAGGAATTACGGGAAAATATTCACCCCTTGGAAGCACTGATCCATTCAAGAAGAAAATATTATTATTAGTCTCCAATCCCGTAGAGCATTTTTTCGAAACCACCCTTTCAGGGAAAACGATACTCGACTCAAGGAGCCCCTACCCTACCTCCGCCAACCTCAAAGGATTTACTCAACCATTATTATACGGAATGGTTAGTAATAGGCCAACCGACAACCCGACATTATTATAATATATGCACATAACTGTAGGGTGTAGGACTCATTCTACCCCATCAGCTACTCTGTGTTATCCTTGTACACCCACCTCTAGTTTCAATATCAGTCATACATATATGAATTTTGAGGCTTTAAAAAAAATATTTAAAAAAGCGTCGGATCCTTTTTCTAGTTCCCATAAATGCTGTCTCACTCTAACACAAACACGCACACACACACGCACACATGCAGACAAAATGGGTCAGTGAATTTTATCCACTTTGTGGCCAAATTCCCGTGTCTTTATTAAATTTGAATAAATTGCCGGGGAAAAACCGAAGAAAGGATACATGCGACGACATCCTTTTGAAGTGAAAAGTGGTGAGTTTTTCACCAGCACTGAAAGGCAGTGGTAGCTATTTTCCTAGGGAATTATCCTTTTGCGGTTTTCGAGGGATATCCATTTGTATGGTGTAACCCCCTGCCTACCGACTAGAATGGAAATACAAACATGAATGGTAGCGGGACTGTCAGGACTGTAGAAGTGCAGGAAAAAAAAAAAAATAAAAAGTAAGAATACTCGAAGCTTTTTTACCACCCGCAGTTTCCTGTGTGTGGATTGAAATATATATCCTGATCCTGACAAAACACACACTTACGGGACTGTGTGTGTGCTTGTGTGTCCTATTAAGTTTCATGCTAACCCTTTGCCACACTCACGCCCCTAAGCCATCACTATTTTCTTCTGCCCTCGGCTCATGCATGATATCTATTTTGTGGCATGGGAGTAAAATTGATATCCTTTAGCGAACTGGAGAAAAAAAGGATAATAATATTTATGAAAATGTATAATATGCGGACAGGAGGCCAGGTCGTAATCTTTGGGGATTCACAAGGTGAATTCGATGCTAATGGCCTTCAATTTTAGATATTTTTTTTTTGTTCCTGTTACTTTTTCGTCGCTCATATTTATCAGTGGTCGTATGTGAAATGGAGACAGGTGTACTCAAAGGGAATGAAAATATATGTACGTAAGACGAACTCCTCTTAGATATGACATGAGTGATGGGCAATTGTAACAGGATTGGGACTTGTAGCATATTGAAAAGATCTGGGGGTAATTTGGATTGATGTAGGATAAACAGACTCTTTGAATCGTTTTTCTTTTGTGTGTTTTGAGGATGTGTGGGTCAGTTTTTGGCAAGGAATTGAAAGCAGAATCGGTGAGGTATGCACATTTTGAGTTTGCTATCAATGACGTGGCAAAACTACTAAAATATAAAAGCAGAGGTACTGATGCACATTAGTTTTGAATAATTGTGGGTAATTTTCAAACAGCGCTGTATATTCTCTAATGCGGGTACGTTTTCCTTTCATAATGGAACTTATATGAGCTCTGAAATATGAATATACTGCGAATAGATAATGATATGGACATTAAGGAGTACTTCTACCCAAAGTTGCATTGCTGCTTGTCTCTTTATAGGTATGCTATGTCGATGTCATTGGCATATGCCAATTAGATTCACAGAATCTTAAAATATTACACCACTGGTGATTATTTGTAATTTCCACAAAATCTTTTCAATGTTAAGGAAGTCACACTAAAGCCTAAAGCGTGTCGCCTTGTCTGAAGCATTTACTGACATCAAAGATTCTCCATTGTCATCCTGAATGAGTTAGGTAGGGGTTCCGAAAGCTATCATAACGTGTATCGATCTGTAAGTCCAATGTTATGATAGTGAATTACCGAGAATTAAAATCATACTGGTAATTCAGATAATATGACCCATATAATCGTATGGGTTGACAGATTCCTTTGCAGAGTGTCCCGTTTGACGATGAGTATTATTTTAGTTTGGATTTTGTTGCCTCTACTTTACTTTGGTCGGTCCATGCCAAATCGGTCATTTTGCCTGACAACGGAGTATTGGTTATCAACGCCGTTAAATTGTCTGCAGAAGTATTTCTTAGCACTGACTCTGACAGCCCTTCGTGAAGGCTTCTGTTCGTGCTTTGTAGCCTTGGCGTGCGCTTTTTTACAAGAACTTTAGAATATCACAGTTATTTGGACACTGTCGACTGAATTCTACTATCCAATGTGTTTGTTTATTTATTTAATTAAAAAAACTCGGCACACAGCTGGCTCGCGACTTACGAGGTCGGGAAATGATGGCAGCTAGATATAGAAAAAAACAAACAAAATCCAGTGATTTGTGAACCACTGTTATTCTTGCTATTACTTTCAAATCACCGTGAAAAATACCAGTAATTTAAATCACGGGCGTTATTTTTAAGATTTGTAATAATAATATTTACGAACCACTTGTGTACCATTCCATGCGAGGGAGCAGAGTCTCCATAATATATTTTAAGTTTGTCTTCAGTCTCTTTAATGATTTTACCACGCAAAAAGTATCGCTTTATTAAAACACGAAACTCACTTTTTTTCCATTTTAGCTAAATCTCACCAACCAAAGTTCTTTCGATCACTGTAAAAAGCTAAGTGTTTGACAGATCTATTTGACATTTTTTGTCTATTCTCAGAAAGAAACAAAGATGTCCAAAAAAATCCTGTATGCGACCCGAGCGTCATCTTGCATCAAAGTCACTGACTTATAGAATAGCCCTCTTATGTATCATATATTCTTAACAGTGTGTAGAATGAAGTGTGCAATTTAATGGGAATGACTTAATAGCTCGGCTTTCATTTGCTTTTAAATGAGATTAAAACTCTCTGTTTTTAAAAATTGACCCTAGCTTAGATTAGGTAACTGGGTACCCTTGTTGATAGGGTTGTCAAAAGCTCACTTATAGTAGTGCATTGTGCCCAATATTTAGAACCCTGGAAACCCAGAAATTTCAAACTTCGACCGCTAGCCTAAACCACCCAGATAAATGTATGAATCTCAGGAGTTTTCTTAGCTCAATGCTACCTAACTCATCCAGCTCTGAAAGAAAATATTTGCCAAAAGCAAGGCTTCTTTTGCTGGCCAAAGCTGGACAGTCACACAGGAGATGATGAACGGATTCGGTTTTCCCTACATCCCTGCAGCTTCTACAGTAATCGTTATGAAGAAACCCTTGCCGTGCTGCGTGATTAGCTATCACAAAGTGTCTTGTCATGACGCCAACAGCTATGTGGGTATCCTTTCGATTTAGTTCTATAAGATTGATAGATCTCTTTTTGTCGTAGACTGGCCTTAATGATTTGGCTGTAGCGCATGTATCTAATCGACACCAGCGTTCATTAGCTTCCTCATTAAACTCGATGTCTATCTCCCTGTATAGGGTACTAAGCGGAACACTAGCCTCAGAAAAGGCTCGAGAAGGGCGTGAACCTTCTCTGACTTGTTCGTCCGCTTTTTCGTATTAAAAGATTCTACGGACTGATAAATGGGTTTGGGGGTCTTGGGCTGACAGCGCCTATATCTTCCACTGGGGGACATTTTCCTGTTCATTACCAATGGTCTGCTCTATCTATAAAATCTGCTTCTCTAAAAATATTCCGGTTAAGAAGATAGATCCCAGTTGATGTGAAACCATTGAAGGCTAGCGCAGTAGATTAAATTCGTAGATAGTTTTATTTTTCGAATAGCTCCATGATATCATAGTGGCTCACAGGTCTTTGGGAATGTAATAGCCATTGCAGGATTTCTTCACAATAATAACTTTTTAAGGCACCCATAACTGTCTTATCCAAAGACTGCAGTTTGTGCGTTGAATAGGATGGTAAACACAAGATTGCTACACTGTTTACTCGCGCAGAGTCTGTGAGTAAATTGATCCTTCTGGAGCTCCCTTCATGAGCAATATACAAATTTTTTCCAGCAGAAGATTATCATTGGAGGAACAAAATCCCCAGCTGGGTTCATACGTAAACAAATTGTGATTTTTTGTTGATACTCCTTTTCCAGTAGATCAAAGAACGATGAGACATTTTCCTTGTTAAATCCATTAATTCTTGCAAATGATGTCCCTGTGGGCTTACGCAGAGAAATAATATGTTTGTGATGGGTTAAAAATCCATTTGGCCATTCGAGGCCAGCCATTTCGCTTTTGAAAAGTTGCTCTAAATTATTTCGGCAATACAACTGAAAAGCCAATCTTTTAACATCTTTTCTTGTCAAACCGTCGTACCTTCTCTCCATTCCAAGGACCTATTACATAAGTTGGTCCTCTAAGGCTGGACTTAGAACAGTGGAATTGAAAAGCCTGAAGAGTGTAGTACGAGAAACATGAAAAGTTGTGCAGCTTTCTTGAAGTCCATTTGTTTAAACTTGATGGTTGCGATAGCTTTTACCATATCCGTTTTGTCCCAGACTTTACGCCTTTTTCTCCTTAGGAGTCATCTGCAAATTGCAAGTTTACCAAATAAACGTACAAAATTTTATCAACTATTTTACCTTGCTCCCAATTCGGAATAATATTCTATATTAGGAGTACACCGATACTCCATATTCGGAACAAGGTAGCTGACTGAACTAAGTTAAAAATACAAAAATTATTTATTTGAGTTAATATTTATACTCACAGTAATTATAAACGGTAACCTTAAGAATAAATTTAGTTAAATCGATATTGAAATAAAGGGTGTCCCAAAATAGACGCAAGAAGTAATTTTAATAAAAATTACAGGTTTTTAATTAAAAATTGTAAATGCTTTATTGATTCATAAAGTATACAGTATACGGTTATGTATGGAATAGCATATCGGGTAAGCCATACGTCCTCCACGGCTTTGCTGGTACATACGCACTCTTTTGTCGAAATTTTCCATGACCGTTTTGCATAAATGTGGCTGAATTTCGTTGATACAGCGCTCAATTTGCTCCTTCAAGGCGTGGGTAGTCATGGGCTTGTTGGCATAAACCTTAGACTTCAAAAAAACCCCTAAGTAAAAAGTCCAACGGCGCTAAATCGCATAATATGGGCGGTCGCCCATGATCACCAAAACGGGAAATTACACGACCAGGAAATGACTCATGCAGTAATTGAATTGTTTCTCAGGCTGTATGGCATGTGGCACCGTCTTGTTGAAATCGCATTCATATCTTGCAATTTAGGCACAAAAAACTGGATTATCATCTCGCGATACTGAGCACCATTAACTGTTATTGCCTGACTAGACGCATTTTCAAAGAAGAATGTTCAGATGTTGTCTCCAGCACAAAATCCGCACCAAACAGTGACACGCTGTGGATGCATTTGTTTCTCAATAATCACTCGTAGATTTTCTGAACCCCAAATAGGGTAATTTTGCCGAATTGATAATTCTGGACTCTCAACAACACTCTCACGGACTGCTTTGATGTTTTGTGTTAAACTACTTGTTGAAGGACAGTCACAGTGTCTAAGATCACTAATTGATCTAGTCTCCCTGAATTTTTGAATTAATCTCTTCACAGTTGATGAAGTTAAATCATTATTCCTACCATATTTTGTACAAAAATTGGGAACTGTAGCTGCCAAACCTTCGTTATTTTTAAAATATTGCTCAACAATGAAAACGCATTGTTCTTTCATGCAGCAGCCCATTTTTAATAACCCAGAACTGTCAGCTGTCACGCTGTCTTTTTTTTTTTTTTTTTGTTGGTAACACTTTACCACAAAAATGGCGCAAAATTCAAATCTTGAGTGTATTTTGGGACCCCCTTTATAAGAAAAACTAATGCATAAAAATATGTGAGGTAGATACTTAACCAGTAAACATTTTTTCATTTGTACACGTCTACAGTGATCGAAGATATTGACAGTGAATATGCGCATGAAAAGAAATCTTCACGTGAAATTGTTAGACACTACATTGCAGTGCATTTGAAATATAGCACGATTCCATAATAGGAGCGTATTCTATAATTGGTACACTTTTCATACAAAGGATTTAAATGCAAAAGAAAATATTTTTCTTTTGGAGATTCTTGCAAATAAAAAAGCACATTATTTCAAAAACTTTTCTCTATTATCACTTATAGGATTTGCCTATCATATCGCAATTATTTTCAGTAGGAAAAATAAAAAATTATGTATAATTCTTAATTCAAAAACTTGGCATAATTTTCACCCAATTAAATCAACAATAACACTTTCCGTTTCCCTATGCCATAATACTTAATTTCAAATTCTACACATTTTTTCCAAAGTCCTGTCAATACGGTATTTTTGCATATTTTATACATATTTGACACATGGTTTTTATCATCCACCAGTTTCTTCATTATAGGGCGGTACGATATTGTTACTTTCTCCCATGATCTCCAAGCAAAGTGACAACTTCTTACCTGCTACCTGTTCCTGTGATTAAATATCTAAAGTCACCGTGATTGTGATTTTCAAAGATTTCACTCCAGCTATTAAAACCACTCAACGCGAATTATTCTTAACAGTCAAGTCAAAGTTACAGCTTCTTACCTGCTACCTGTTCCTGTGACTAAATATCTAAAGTCACCATGATTGCGATTTTCAATAATTTCATTCAACTATTAAAACCACTCCATGCGAAGTAGGATTACATAGAACTTTAAATACTACTACCAGTGACATGCGATTTTAAGTAATCTACTCGTAGTATCAAAAGAAATATGGTACGTGACATGCAGAATGAGTTGGTAGATATTATTTGGAAATATTATATAAAGGTGTGGAGATTTGAGGACTGAGTATTATCACAGAAGTGAGAATGAGAGGTAAGCCATTTGGAGGATGAATTTGGGATTAGAATTATGTGAGTGATAATAAAAGGGAAATTAGTTTTGTCCTTTTGATACTTTCATGTGGGTGTTGTAATATTTCATGTTCTCTCTGCTGATCCTAATTCGCATGGAGTAGTTTTGATACTTCCATTGGGAATGGGAGGTTATCCATTGGGGAATTTAAATTATGGAAGTGCGATTGAAAGATATGTGATGAATTTAGAGGGGGGGTGAAATGTGTGTAATCAGTTTTATCTTTTCATATTTGTTGTGCGTGTATGTGTGTAATATTTTATGTTCTCTCTGTTGATCCCACTTCATATGTGGTAATGTATCGAACTTCGAGTGAAAATTGTGCAAATCACGATCACGGTTGTTTCAGATATTTAGTAACAGGTCGTGACTCTTCTTGATCACGGCGAAAAAGTAACATTGTATCGTACTTTCTCTAGAGGAGACCATAGTGTGGAGGGTAGTGAGTTGCTTGTGACTCGAACTGTGAAGATTCAAGGTCGAGCGGGGAGCAGCCACCAATAGCCAACCGTAAAAAAAAGCGATGATAATAAATTCTAACTTTATTCAAGTGAATGCTCCAGAATCTCGACATTTTTTTTTGTTAATAAAAAAAAAAAAAGGATTCGGCATTCATCTTGTAGAAAATTTCAAAGCCTAACATTTTAATCGAAAGAATTTTTCTCGTAAGACTCATTGTTTTCGAAATATG
The DNA here is from genome assembly GCA_963082735.1 of Pocota personata. NCBI lineage: Eukaryota > Metazoa > Arthropoda > Insecta > Diptera > Syrphidae > Pocota > Pocota personata. The sequence goes on from OY720429.1 coordinate 243,220,440, forward strand.
CACAATCAAAAACCGATTTCAATTCAACATTAGGGTAAAGTCGGAGTGCCCCTTTGAATTCGGAAACATTAAAAAAAATCAACAACCATGTTGTAGAAAATTCCAAAACTTGAAATATCAATTGAAATAATTTCACTCAAAAATCGATTTGCGTTAACGGCGGAGTAGAATAGGACATTTGGGAAGATGCGTGCCTACTCAGCCATTCAGCGAACAATCGACTTAAAAAATAGATAAACAAATAAATATTTTGGAACTAACAGCCCAATGCAGGGCCTGGCCTAGCTTCTAGCAGTCACTCGTGCTATGGGCCTCATGAAAGATTGGGTCCTACAATCTTATGCAGTTTCCGAAGGGCAATTTTTTCGATTGAGAGAAGCTTCTCATGACAGTTTACTCTGGGATGTTTGTCAGATGTTGGAGAGAGGTCAGACCGTGGGACAACTTTTTTTTTAGTTTGCATTTTCTTGAATTTTTACCGAGAACCCCTCGCTCAGTGATCGCACATTTAACCACTGAACCACGGCCATATACATATTTTACAAGTGTTCTTCACTTGGGTTAAATAGGGTATGTGTTTGCTTAATCATTTTTTTTTTTTAATTACTGGTTACTGAGATCGATAGGTCTTTTTCGTTTTAGCCGCCGTCTATTTACCATTTGTTGGTATGGAAGGGTGGAGACATCATAGTTGGTATGAGAAATAAGCCTCGTCAGGTGCCGTTTGCTTACATTGGTTATTGCTTCCTTGATGACATCAGTAGAATGGAAAAAAATACTGTGAATCATGAGCAACGACAAAAGCAAAACAAACAAGCTCCCCAGTTAACTGGACGCTGCCCTTCGAGTTTACAGAAACTTAATACCATCTGAGTTTCAAACCACTACATTAAATCTTTCTTTCTCTCTCTCTCTCTTCTTCACAACGCCCGTGTCCTGTAATAATACAAGAGAATTCATATCCTCTTTGGGGAGCGCAAATTATAAAAAGAAAAAAAAAAAAGAAAAATCATAGGAGTTTTGAGGTCATTGTTGTGTATGTCGAAGTTTGTTACGTACAAGTCAGCATTTACTATTATTCGTATAACTTTTAATTGTTGTCTTTGGATAATATTTATATTTGACTTCTTAGCTCTGCCCAAGATTTTAGATCCGTACGTCCAACAACGAAGTCAACACCCTACTCATCCAAGATACCTCAAGAAGAAGAAAGCTTAAACGTAAAAGACCCAACGACCTAATTTTCCAGTAGTAATGTGTCCACATCTGTTAACGTACAGTGCCGTTCGAAAAATGTTGGTCAAACTTTTTTTTCGAATTTTGTCGAATTTGTTGCAATAACTACATACTTTTTTAATGAGGATTTGTTTTTTTAGAGTGTTAACATTTTTCACACGCGGTCACGGGAGCAAAAAGTTGTTAGACCGAAAAATGGGTTTTTTAGGTACCTACCTCATTTTTAGGGATTAAAGAAAAATGCTTTATTGGTGCAGTGTTTTTGTTTTTTTATTGATTCTCAACTCCGCAATCCATTTTCGAACCATCCATATATATACAGATATCAAAGTTATTGACCATTCCGTTCTTCCATTCTGCTCTGGTAGGGAACTTTACTGAAAAAGGTTTGATGAAGTCGAGTGTGGGAGTCCTGTAGTCGGTGAAAGATGTCACCAGTTAACTTGGTATCGTCTCCAGGACCTTACAGTGGCCATATGGCCTTGCTGTCCAGCACCCAGTTTCCCTGAGTCGGACTGCACTGCATATAGCTGAAAGTTTAATATGGAGTTCAAGGGGGTCAGATACAGGATCACGCTTAGAGCATCTGTTGGGCAAGATCTCAATGCTCCTGTGATGCCTATACACGCCGATCTTTGTACTTTTTTGATTCTGTTGATGTTATATTTTTTAAGTAAGGCGGGTCGCCATACTATGGCGCCATACGTGAGGATTGGACGCACAACGGCTGTGTACATCCATAGGGTCATCTTTGGCTGGAGACCTCATTTTTTGCCGAATGTTCTGCTGCAGGTATAGAAAATCACACTTGTTTTCCTAACCCGCTGCTCTATGTTAAGTTTCCAACTAAGTTTCGGATCTAGAATCGTGCCTAAGTATTTTGCACTGGAAGCTAGTGAGAGTGGTTGACCGTTTAGCTTGAGGGGAGTGAATTCCTGTAGCTTGGTTTTTGTGGTGAATAGCATCATTTCGGTCTTGTCTGGCCGCATCTCGTAGCCCAAGAGTGTATCTTATCCAGAGCACTTCCCATGATTTGACTTATCGTTTAGAGGAACTTTTCTGAAACTGAAAGAACCACAACATCCGCGTGTGCAACCACCTTACCCCCCTCCCTTTCAAGTCGCACCAAGATTTAGTCGATTGCCATTATCCATAGCAAGGGTGAAATAACACCACCTTGTGGGGTTCCTCTATTTACGATCTTAGTTGTACTGCTATAACCTAATGTAGCTTTGATTATTCTAGTATTAAGCATGAATATAATCCAGTGTCTAAGGAAAGACTCTACACCTAACTCGATGAGAAAATCTTGAATAGCTTGGGTATGAATGTTGAAAGCTCCTTCTATGTCTAAGAAGGTAGCAAGTGTGTATTCTTTATAATGACGAGTTTTTTCTATCGATCGCACTACCTCATGAAGAGCCGTCTCTGTAGATCGTCCTTTGAGGTAGGCGTTTTGGGATTTCGACAGTGGAGAACTCTCCAGCGTTTTTCGGATGTTAAAATCAAGGATACGTTCGAAAGTCTTTAGTACAAAGGACGACAGGCTAATAGGCCTAAAATCCTTCGTGGATTCATGACCTCGCCGGCCTACCTTTGGAATAAAGATCACCCGAACAAGTCTCCAAGTTTGGGGGACATGGTTTAAGTATAAGCAGCTCCTATAAATCGATAATAGCCAGGGAATAGCTATGTCTTGCATATTCTGAAGCATAATAGGCATAATGCAGTCAAGGCCGGGTGATTTATATGGAGAGAAACTGTTTATGGCCCGGAAGATTTTATCCTCCGTAACGATGTTTGTAATACTTTCCCAAGCCGTCGGGGGTAACCTAACAGAACTACCTTGTTCTGTGCTATAGTCCCTACAGCCTGGGAAGTGGGTATTCATAAGTTCGAGCGAATCCGCGGAAGAGTCTGTCCAACTACCATCCGCCTTTTTAAGAAAGGAAGGATTATTGTGTCCTTTTGACAGAATTTTGCTGAGCATCGCGGATTCTTTAACAGTTTCAATAGATTGGCAGTATTCTATCCATCCCTGATTCTTGGCCATTCTTTTGAATTTCTTATATATTTTTAGGCAGTCTTTGTAGGGCTGCCAGAAGTTGTGATTATAGCAGATATTGAAAATCACTCTGGTCATCTTCTTGAGTTTTGACAGATCTTCATTTCACCACGTTAGGACTTTCTTTTTACTGAAATTGACTGGACACGAGACTTTATATGAAATTTGTATTGCTTTCTCACAGGTCTTTACCCTTGAGTCCAGTACCGTGGTCGAGTCGATTTTTTGCATTGGTGTGTTTCCCAGTTTTGACTTAACTATACGACTAAACTTTGTCCAGTTTATTCGTTTGGGTTTTCTATAGGGTTTAGGAGTCTCAGACTCGAGACAGAGTATCCATTTATGGTCTGAAAAAGATTGTTATTAACCCTTAAGTTTTCGTTATTTGATGTTAGTGTGATGTCAATAACCGCTTCCCACACATTAAAATTGTCCGTACTCGAAAAAACAAAGGTTGGGGCATAACCAGTATTACATACAGAGAAGTTATTTGTTATAATGAAGTCAAAAACAGACTCACCCCTGTCGTTAGTTTCTGCACTTCCCCATAGCGTATCTCTGGCATTGGCGTCGCAGCCCATCAGAAGGTTTGCCTTATTTGCATTGATGGTGGATGTTAGATGATGAACTTGCTCGGGCGGTACTTGCCGATCTCGGTCCATGTAGACGGATGCAATGAAAACGTCCCTTCTATTTGCAGTTTTCAATCTAATCACTGTTAAGTCGGTGGAGCTAAGATTAGGACAAAGAAAAGCTATTAAATATTTCTCAGATACTAGAGAGCTTTTCTTGGCAATTTGTCAAGTAATTCTCCTGTAATGAGGTCATATCCTGGGGCTTCAGTCTATGTCTAATTAATTGTTTTATTATGTTCCTTTTTTTTTATAGAGATGTTTATGGTCCTATTGAAATGTAACTGTGGAGTGCGGGCGCATACTTAACAGAAAAAAAAAAATCGAGCAGAAGTAGTAATAGTGATGAGTGAATGAATATTTCGAAACTACCGAATAAGTCGATAGTTTTTATTCGATATTACCATTGAACCGAACGCATGCTTAGTTTACTATGTTCTTTCTTCTGCTTCGGAGAAAGCGGTATTCTTTTCATCTCTTTTACTGATAGGTTTTCAGATTATATTTCGTCCTTGTTTTGTCTGCACTCATCACCTGATGGCTTATTGACAATATTTCAATGGTTTTCTACAACTTGATGCAGGCATTACTGGACTTATCAAGAAGGCAAAGTTTCTGACATTGACATCCTCTTGAGATTGCAGGCATTAAATATTTAATTCAAAATTCGACATTACTCGTAAATATTCTCACAGTGCCTAGTCTGAGTCGATGTTGACTGCTCAGAATGCTCGGACGTCCAAGATATTGGAGGCACTTGGTGATTTTTTGATTCAAATACCTCCAAGCCGCAAAGTTTATTAGCTTGAGTACGTTTTCGGATGTAGTTTCGAGCATGCTGTGTATTCCGAAAGTGCCACCAACGATTCCTTTCTTCGGACTTCAGACGTGTCACGTGTATCAAATCTTCTGGGATCGGAAGTACATATACATATTTTTAACATCAAAGAATTTTGGTTTTATGTGAATAGTAATTGCGTGACATGTCTAACATTTTGCCTAATTTTTCCTCTGATTACAAATTCGGATCCGGATAAATAGGTTTTCTGTTTTAGATGTTATGGCCCTTATGCCTGACCCAGTCGTTATTCTTCAAATCATCCGAACTTAAGGCTGGTTGTGGTGGAATATGCCAGTAATCATCTTATACCAGTATTTATATCAGTAGTCAACTTCTCGCCATCGGAATCTATAGGTTCCTCACTGATCTGTTGCGCCAAATATCTTGGAGTGGGCATTTTCACTGCAAGATAATTGGTTGCGGCTACCTACCACTCTTCGACCAATCGACCTTGGGTACTCGTAATTCTTCTGCACCTTCAGCGAAGGCAATGTTTACCCCATGGCATACACTGACAACTTATCTTAATACGACGAAACCTAATATTAACAGTGACAAAGCTATATATGTAAAAAAAAAAAATGTCCAAAGTGATGACAAATCAAATGAATACAGATACAAATACAACCCCTTTAAATCTCTTAATGTACCACTCATTGTCAGAGTCTCACTCCCTTAGGTCTTCCACGCTGATATAATAGAAAGGAGTGCCTTTAGGTCCACATTTTCAACCAAATTCACCCTTCATAGTTGCCTAGATACACTTTTAATTCACCTCCTTCCTAAAAGTACCTTGCATATATTACATACAATCCAACTCTGAATTCGCATATTCCAGTGAACCTAACCATATCTTTAGTCAACCCATCTTCCTTTCCATTTTCCTCTATCGCATCGCATTAGTGTCCTTTCGTGTTAATGGTGCATCATCAGGATTTATTACCACAACGAAATTATTTCCGGAATTTTTTAATTTACTGAATGAGTTACATTTACATTTTATGTGATCCAATTCATTGGATGAGTCTTCCTTTCAGGAGTCCCTTCAGCGCCATTGTTCTACCTTACGTGCTGTGCGGGGTATGTTACCGCTGAAGGACGCAAAAAAAGGATTGGAGTAGAATTTAATTTTCTGCTTTATAGCATGAGGTGTGGCTCAACACCAAAGACAAAAGAAAAAAAAAAAATGGGCGCGCAACTGCATGAAGTAGGAGTAAACTGCTCCAAATATTGAAAAGAACTGAAAATACCAAAACCATCATCTCCGTCGTTTCGAAACCTCTGGCACATAACTCCTGCTAATTAATTAAAAGTAGGCGTACACATGCATGTGTGTGTGGCATTTATAGTAACCATGGCCAAGGAATTTATTGGTGTGACAACCTTTTCATTCATTTTCTCATGTTTTTCGCATTAAAATTAACAGCGGTATCATTAAACACTTAAATTTAACAATTTTACGAGCCAGGCATTTTTCGTTTGGTGTCATCATCGCCTTATTAGCTCTGGCAGGTGAAAATATCCTTCTATCGGAGATGAATTCTACTTTAGATGTTTCTCCATTCATAAGCATGAATTCTTCTGAGAAGAGGAAAACTTTTCTTTTCCATCTTCAACTCTTTCAAAGTCTTACACAGACACATACTCGTAGAGATACGATACATATGGATACCGATAATCCGTTTCCATGAAAAATTCACCCAAAATGACTGTGACTTTGACTTGAAGTCTGATGCCTAACTAACTCACTGGCTTGATTCTTCAAAATCATCGTCATCCTTGTATCCCTAATCATCCTTCCTTTACAGACATCCGCCCGACCTTCGCCAAGTCTTAGGTATGTGCCCTGTAGGAGCTTAGTTCGCAGCTAATCTGGATGCAAAGTCATCCCCCAAAACTCTTTTCGAAGTTATTTGCATATTTAATTTATTAAGATCCGATGTAATTACTCAACGAGGACGACAACGACGACGACGACAACGACGACGACGAAGGCGGCAATGAATATACGAAGGGATAGCCGAATCCAGCAATTTCGACGATTCCGTCGAGCAAGTTTCGCCCCGGAAAGATGATGATCCATAAAACATTCTCTTCCTGATGTCTTAGACTAAATGTAGGGGTTGCTTCATTTCATACGGCTGCCTATGTACTTACATCTATGTATACAAGTATGTGTGTATTTAAATTGGCTTTTGGCAGCTATCCGGCTTTATTTCTACTGCTACTGCAGGAATGCAGGCGAGTCGGGTGGATGCCTTAGTTAAAGGATTTTCTTGGAGTATTTTACAAATTTTCAACCTTGTTGCGAATACCGACATCATAACTCCATCGGTAGGAAAGCGGGAATGTTAGGAATTGGCGGGCGGAAGCACTTCCTGTATGCATCCTTGTTCAGAGTTTTATAATCTAATTCGAATTGAAGAAAAATTAACTCATATCCTTGGCTTCAGTAAGCGCGAGGACAGACTGCTTAAAATGGAATGATATAGGTGGGTGGCGGTAGTTTGTGGATAGCCGTCAACTTTAAAATTAGTTCAGAAGTAAGAACAAAGTTTGGATTCAGGAAAAATTAAGTAAGGGATGAATCTTGTAAGGAGAATGGGAGTATAACTAGTGAGATGTTTTGCAAATCAAATTATTCTATCATGTAATGCATGCAGGAGCATAGTTTTTGGGTAAAGGGACTCATTTCGATGGGTTTTGTTTTACGAATACCTCCGCAATGAGTTAATATTAATTTCCATTCGTTAAATACTCGTAGCTTTTGAGATGTACGCTCGTGTAAACACGGAATAGGTGTAACGAAGTATACAAGACACTTGCTAACAAAGGTGCAACGTATTTTCTGCTTGGGTATCACAGGAGCACAAGAATCAATACCAACCGCGGCCATGGAAACGATCCTAAATAGTCCTACCAGTGCACCTCGAAGCGAAGAAGATTGCCGGTCTTTTACGGCTTAGAACTATCGCTCATTTCAACGAAGACGCAGACACGGGATATCGAAAAATCACCGAAATGATAAGAGAAATGACACCACTCATCGATTGTCCCAGTGATGTTGTTGGGAAATCTTATGCGTTCACCAACAACTTCGAAACAATTTTCCCCACAAGAGAGTATTGGACGTATGAAAGAACGACAAGAAACTGGAGTACAGATGGCTCTACGAGTAACATATCAGGGGAGTCAGGGGCTGGCATATTTTGTGCTAACCCACCGATTGAACTTGCTATTTACCTAGAACCATTTGTAACGGTGTTCCAAGCAGAAGCAACTGAATTACTCGCAGAAGCCACCAGGAAAGAAAGGCAAATCGACATCTGCAAAGCAGCAATTAGTGCTATCATAAATCCGTAGTAGTAAGGCAGTGTAAAACTAAATTGAACTTACTTGCCAGGCACAATAGAGTCCGTCTTACATGAGTACCGGGTCATGAAGGTGTACCGGGAACTGAAAAGGCAGATGAACTTACAAGGAAAGGTACTGAGTAATATAGAACTGAATCCTGATAAGATAATAGGGGTCCTTTTGACAACTATTAAAACGATAATCAATGAGAAGATACGACAGGAGTTCAAACTGGATGAATCTAGACACGTGTAAAGTGTCCAGATCTAAGAGATGTAGAACAGTTCCTTTGCCACTGCCCTGCAACTAAATAAAGACTGGAGATTCTGGGATCCCCAAGAATACCGGAAATAACACACCTCAGTAAGAAAGGAATCGGTGACATATTGGAGTTCGCTAGACGATTCCCAGATCACTACACGTCATAGTTTCCCATTGATACGCCCCGTGATCCCAATACTTAAATTCCCTCTCAATGCATAATTTCCAAAGCACAATACTATTCCTTACAGTTCGATAGACGACGGGAACACTACAGTAAAATAATGAAGTTAATGCAGAAATCAATTAGTTGTGCTCAGTCAGAATATGGTGCATGCTTGTTTCTTTTTTCCTTATATGACGCTACGGAAAGTGCAGCCGATGGGCCTCAACAAATCAGCCTATCTAGTCGTCTATAGTCTTCTTTTACATGTCGGAAAGTTTATGTTTATTCACTGTACATATTCTAGCTGTCTTTTGCGCTAAATTTGAGCATTTTTAACTGAGCCGATGGGTACGAAGGCACCAAAAACGATTGAAAAAATTGGTCTCTCTAAACAACCAAAGGTATTTTCATTCGTCTTTCATAACCATGCCTCTTTGCCATATACAAAGACTATGATGATCCAGATATCTTATACAAAGTTACCTAAGTTGCCTGTTTAAAAGGCTTTACTACTTAATTGCCCTCGTAAAAGAGATTCTTTGATTCATCTCTGCCCTGGAGTCGTTTTGAGAATTTTTACTTTGAAGCGAGTCAACGTCCTTAACTACCTTAAAGATTTAAGTGTAGCTATCTATTTGGACATTTAATGACACCATATGTTTTGTCTTACGCTCGTTAACAGTCAAAGTCATTTTCGCTTCTTCCATCTCAAGAACGCACCACTAAGAGCACCTTGCTCTTCCAATTATGTCAATCTTATCGGTTAATGCAGCTAGTTGCAAAGCTTTTGAAAAATTAGCTTTGAAATTTTGTATATTTTGTTCAAGTATGAAATTAAAAAATTCACATCAAAGCGACCGGCTTTAACTAGCTCGTGACTTCTGGGCCACCCTGTACATACAGTGATGCGCAAAATAATAGTGACTTCCAAGCCAATGTTTCAAAAACTTCCAATTTCTCTGAACGTTGAGGGAAGTTAGTAAAACTAACGGGATCTTAAGCTTTTCTGAATCCAAATGGCGCAATATCCTTTGGTTTGATGAGACCAAAGTTAATTTATTTAACTCAGATCGCTGTAGTTCACAAGTGCGGAGACCATCCAATACAGCATACTGCAATAAATCAAGACGGAGGGCAATATGACAGCAATTTCCTACGCGGACATATTAAGAAATACCATGCTACCTTATGCGGAGGACAATACGAGTATGCCTCTTCGTGAAATATGGGTTCGTGAAAACAAACGCAATGTTTTAAACTGGCCTTCTCAATCGCCAGACTTAAGCCCAATTGAAAACCTGTGGCGAGAGGTAAAAGTGGCCTTAAGGGACGTAAAAGCGTCTAAAAATACAGGGTCTTCCAATAGGGACTTCCGAACTTTGACAGTTGATAGCGGTTGTTGAAGCTACATCTGTCAAATTGACTGTCATTTATTCAGTCTATTTTGCCAAATCACCGTGGATGGATATAGTATTCAACAACACGTGCAAATAATAAAATTGTTTTATCAAAATGGGTGTTCTGTGCGGGCAATGTTCCGCGCGCTTCGCCCATTTTACGGTCGCCATAATCGAGGACTATTCGCAGTATGGTGGATAAATTTGAGTCCACTGGTTCAGTAAATAATGAACCAACACCTATACGTCGACGAAACGCAAGATCTGCCGAAAACATCGCCGGTGTTCGTGAGAGTGCGCAGGAGAATCCGAGGCAGTCGATTTCGCGTCCGTTTCGAATTTTCCGTCAATGGCGAGCGGTATAGGTCGATGATTACCTACTTCTTTTGGCCTGAAATGGATCATATGGACACCAACGACATGTGGTTTCAACAGGACGGCGCTACGTGCCACACAGCTCACGCCAGATTGGAAATTCTGCACGAGCGATTCGAGGGCATGGTCATCTCACGTGGAGGTGATGTGAATTGGCCACCGAGATCGTGCGATTTGACCCCGTTAGACTTTTTCTTGTGGGATTTTCTGAAGTTGCAGGTCTGTGCGAATAAGCCACAAACCACAGCGGCCCTCAGAGACAACATAACCCAAACCATCGGTCAAATTCAGCCTGATTTATGCGCCAAAGTCATGGAAAATTGGACATTTCGGATGCGAGCCACCCAGAGAAGCCGCGGCGGATATTTGAACGATGTTATATTCCATACATAATGGCATCGATAGGCGAATAAAAAATGTCGATGATATCTCACACACACTTCGTTTTATTTAAATTTAAAGATAAGAAGCGCTTAATGAAAGACCCTTTAATAATTTGTGGACATTCGTCAAGGCTGCGTGGGAAGGTATTCCACATAGAACTTGCCAGAAGCTAGCTGATTCCATGCTACGACGTTGCTTGGCTGTTATAAAGAACAGGGGCTATTTTGGTTTATAACAGCTTTTGCGAAGTTACTGGATTTTCAGTCACTCCTCCAGTAGAGCCTTTTCGTCTCTGTTGGAAATGTTGTGTTTACGGACGTTATTGCCCAACGAAGCCCCCAGATTTTCGATGACGATGAGGTAAGGTGACTGTGCCGGGGATGTCATCAAGTGAGATCAGTTCCAATTGAGCCAGGACTGCCTTTTTCCATGACTTGTGCTTCGGCTCGTTGTCTTGATAGTATCGGAATTGTTCCCTTATAACACTTTGAAGCAAATTTTTTTTCAATATGTTCAGGTGCATGGTTTTGTCCATTATGGTGTCTATGAACTCCAAATTTTCTGTGCCGGCTGCAGACATACAGGCCCAAACCATAACACTGCCACCGCCATGCTTCACAATCGCTTTAAGATTTTCTTTATTCAGCTCATTATTTGGCTTTCGTCAAACATAAGACATCACGTCAGAGCCAAAAATGTTAAATTTCGACTCGTCTGCAAAAATAACTGTGTAATGGAATTTTGAGTCCTTGGAAATGTGCTCCCGTGCAAAGGCAAGTCAGCTCTTCCGATTTTTCTTGTTGATAAATGGTTTCTTACGAGCTACTCGGCCACTGAAGTCATGATCGTGAAGCACACGTCGGATGGTTTGGGTACTTCAAGAGTCAGCTTTGGAGCCGATATTTTCGGATTAGCTTTGACTTTTCGCACAATGTATCGCTCGTCTGGTGCATTAAATATTTTATTTGGTGCGCTTCTGCCCTTGTCCTGCAGTCGACCCTCGTGCACAAAACGCTCAATTATATGCTGAATAGTTGAGGCATTTAAATTGAAATTTTCCAGCTTTTTTCTTGCTTTATTGTTGTGCGCTGACCCATTTTTAAATAAGGCACATGTTGATGCTCGAACTTGCGAAATCAGACTATTATACAAATTAGGTCAGACTAATAGCGAACATAATAAAGAAGACGTAGAAAAGAAAAACACGTGGATCTAGCGCCAAGGCACACACAAGTATCTGGATCAAATAAGCATGTAACATGTATCTGTGCTGTGCATTTCTTTTTCCTCCTTGGGGAACGTTACCAATTATCTTCGTTGAACATGCATCTGCACACTGGTATCAAAATGATGTAGACAGCGTTTTCAGTGTGCAAGTTAGAGGGATTTTAAATTAAAAAAAGGCAGTGGATGAAATAAGCTGTTACCCACTGTACCTCTGAAGTTCAGAGGTTGTGCTTTTTTGTTTATCTGCTAATCCGACCTAATTTGATAGACGAGTTCGTGTATATTTCATAAAAAATCAAGAACGACATTTCCCATTCGCAGCACCGACTGCGGCTCTACTATACAGATTTCCTTCTGCTTCCCTACTGGTTTCTCTTCCGGATTTCAGAAATTGTAACCTTTTGGTAAAACTTTCGAACATCTTGCCTGCTAAAACAACTATCTATTGGGTCTTATGAATCAAAAGTAGAAAGATTAATATTTACTCATACTTGGAGTAAAAGTAATTGCTCCGATAAAATCAATTTGTGTGCGAATTGAGGCGTTTTTGAGTGATTTTATAATCGTATTGTAATAGGCAGTATTTTAACTTAATGTCTCAAAAGTTTTTCGTTCAATACCAACCAGAGAGGATAATTTTTCTTTCAGGTTAAAAATACATGCTTCGTTGTTGAAACCTGATAGTCATACGTGGGTTATTATGTAAGAGAAACAAATTGAATCCTAGTTTTTACAACCACTAGGTACCAGGACTGCCACTTTTTGGTAGATGCGTCCAAGAAAAGTGGGGGTATATGGGGAAGATTTTCAGTATCAGTGACAAGATTTCCATGTTACAAAATCATTTTTCAATGTTACAATGCCAGGAAGTTACTACTTAGGTGACATGTATGTACGAGTATATGTATCTACATATGATGAATAAATAATATTACAAAATTGTGTCGTATATTTTTTAAAATCCTTCAAATAAACAAATTTTGCAAAAAGAAACATTCAAATCAGTGCATCGTGCGAAAAACCATTTCGAGTACATTTCGAGTTTACTCGTAGTATGTACATTTATTTTCCATTTCTGAACGTAGACAGCAGAGCGCACAGAATTTGATTTATGTGAAGTCTCATTTTTAGCTGGTAACCAATACGAGGGTGGGTCAATAAGTCCCTGAAAAATGCAATAAGGAACACTCTTTTCGGTATAAAAACATTTTATTTTTCAACATAGTCTCCTTTTAGCTCTACACACTTCATCCAACGTTTCTCCAATTTGTTGATGCCCTCCAAATAATACGATTTCTCGAGCCCCTCAAAATAAGCGTTTGTTTCAGCGATGACCTCTTCATTGGACCCAAATCTCTTACGTCCGAGCCATTTCTTCATGTTTGGAAACAAGAAATAGTCGCAGGGGGCTAAATCTGGGGAATATGCTGGATGAGGGAGGAGTTCGTAGCCTAACTCATACAATTTTGCCATTGCGACTGCGGACTTGTGCGCCGGTGCGTTGTCCTGGTGAAAAAGAACTTTTTTCTTCGCCAAATGCAGCCATTTTTGCTTCAAATCGGCTTGGAATCGATCTAGCAGCTCTGCTTAATATGCGCCGGTGATCGTTTTACACTTTTTAAGGTAATCGATGTGAATAACACCGCGCGCATCCCAAAAAACTGTCGCCATGACCTTGTTTGCTGACAAACCCGCCTTGGCCTTCTTCGGCTTCGATTCACCAGGAGAAGTCCTTTGTTTTGACTGTTCCTTGGTTTCTGGTGTGTTGTGGTGAATCCAGGTTCCATCCACGGTTACGAAACGGCGCAAAAACTCAGCCGAATTTTTCTGGAACATCGCCAAACACACCTTTGAAGTTGTCAAACGAATGCGTTTGTTGTCGATTGTGAGCAAACGCGGCACCCATCTTGCGGAAAGGTTTTTCATGTCCAAAAATTTATGTAAAATCGAAATCACTGAGCCATGTGATAAGCCTGTGGCCTCTTCAAGCTCGCGCACTCGCCGATCGTCCATTATCAAACCATGGATTTTGTCGACCATTTCTGGTGTAGTGACCTCAATTGGGCGACCAGAACGTTCGGCATCGCTTGTGCTTGAACGACCGCACCGAAATTGAGTAAACCAATGGTGAATGGTTCCAATCGATGGGGAAGAGTCCCCATAATATTTTGTTTGGCTTGCATGATAGTTTTTTCTTGCAAAAAATAGTGTTTAATGAGCACTCGAAATTCACTTTTTTCCATGTTAACGAAAATGCTAGTAGGCGTCTATATAAAATGGCTACCACAACAAAACTATTTAACAGATCTGTCCGAAAATTTGGGTACGTTCTTTTGAAAGATGATTCTTGACAAAAAAAAAAAAAAAAATAGATTTAAGGTGGCGACACAATTTGTGTTAATTTTCAGGGACTTATTGACCCACCCTCGTAGATAGAAATGGATTTCAGTGTAGATATTTGTTATTTTACTTTACTTATTCAGAGGAGCGCAGTAGAAGTGGCAGCCCTGCCTAGGTACACCAATATTTATTCCTATTTCAAATCTCTCTCCACTCATTACGTCTTGAAACTAAGTAGTTGCACCTAGACGTGAGTTAATTTATCACCTTCCAATGGAGAATTTGAAGCAGCTTTAGCAAGAGTGATATCACTTTCCGGGTGCTGTTCACCGATTTTGAGAAGGCGTTCGATAGTGTTGACAGGAAGTTTATTTGGCGCGCCTTACCCAGGAGAGATATTCCTGTTAAATTAATTGCTATTGTCAAAGCTACTTACGAAGGGTCCAAATGTCACGTTCTGCACAGAGGAAGGTTGTCTGAGGGATTTGAGATCCAAAGTGAGGTAAGACAAGGCTGCAGGCTGCATTCTTTCACCAATACTATTTCTATTGGTGATTAGCGATGTGCTTCGCGCAGCTTTGTCGACGGGAAACGCAGGAATTCGATGGACTCTCACATCCCAACTTAAACATCTCGACCACGCTGACGACGTATGCTTACTCTCTCATAGAATTATGCATCCCCACTAAATGACAGCGATGGCGTCGTCGGGCTGAAAATTAATACCGCAAAAACTAAAATTATCAGTCTTGGAACGAACTCATCGGCTCAAATATGCATTGCTGGGCAACCGGTAGAGAGAGTAAAGGAGTTCCAGTATCTTGGGAGCATTGTCTCAACCGATGGTGGAACCAAACTGGATATAGCCAACCGAATCGCCAAAGCAATCCCGCGTTCGGGATGTTGTCCAAAATATGGCGAAGCAATGCAATCAGTTTGAACACCAAGTTAAGACTGTTCCGCTCCAACGTTGAATCCGTGCTATTATATGGATGCAGCACGTGGAGAGTGACCACTGCTATCACCAGAAAGGTGCAAACGTTCGTTAATAGGTGCCTGCGCAACATCTTAAGGATTTTCTGGCCCAATCGTATCTCTAACGAACACCTTTACGAGAGTACGGGTCAGGAACCAATAGGCACAAAAATCCAACGATGGAAGTGGCAGTGGATTGGTCACAAGCTCCGAAAGGGTGACAGCTCCATAGCGAACCATGCTATGCAATGGAACCCTTAACTCAGGACGGCAGAAGACCTGGTGGTCCAAGAAAAACATGGCGCAGAACAGTCGAGAAGGAAGCACAGCAGTTGGGGAAAAGTCGGGGAAAGCTGAGACACATTGCCAGAAACCGTACACGATGGCGCGTAGGCGTAGTCGGGGCCCAAGGACCCCGGGAGTGCTAGATTGTACATTAACAGGTCCGCATTCCGAAAATTTCGATGTAGAGAACAGAACAGATTTACAATTATTAATGTAAAGTGGCCTGGATCAACACTTGACAGCGAATTCTGGTAACAAACAAAATTAAATAGATATTTTGGAGCCAACAGCCAACATACCCTAGTTAGCCACAGCTGCTCGTGTTACATTTCTTTTAACTCGAATATTTTTTGGACTCAAACCTAAGTACCTGCTACTTGGAGCATGGAGCCGGTACTGAACCACTACGTCCAGCAAAATATGGCAAAATGTTCAGTCGGGCGCCACAACTTATAAAATGGTTTGATTCAATGCGTTACTCAAAAACTCGATTACTCGTATACCACAAAAAATTCGATTCAACTAGTTGACTAAATGAAGAGAATTTTTGTATTACTTTACTTGGGTAACTGAAGCTAGTCACTTACTTACTTTACCTAGGGTTCGACCAACAAACATTTTCAACCAATTGGACGTTTATTTGGTTGATGTTCCTTTTCACATGTGAACGCAACATAACAGGTAAGGTCTTCCTTTACACATAAATGCGATAGATCTTAGCATAGTAAAATTTGGAAGCTGACACCTTACCAGCACTCAGGCACCGAATACTCCTATATAACACCGACTGCGGCCTAAAGGATTATAGCGCAACACTAGTGATATTCCACAGGGATCCGTACTGGGCCCCCTACTGTTTAACATCATGTATGACGGCGTTCTGCGGCTCTCAATACAATACAATCGAAGAGCTGGAAGCGTAAAAAAGTGGCAAGAGCACTGGAAAACATCGGAGTTTGGCAGATGGATATACCGACTCATACCGCGTATCGATCGAACGACAACATGAAGGGTGCTACTACTACATAGTTCCTGACGGGATATGGTTGATTCCGCTTATACTTGCACAAATACAAGCACGGCAATAGCTCAAACTGTCTCCTATGCACAGAATGTGTGGAACATGTTATTTTGCAGTGTCCACGTTTTATAAATGAAAGAGATTCATTCAGAAATAGCCTTGAAATACAACCAACCTCAAATATCGTTGTGGAAATGCTAAAGGATGAATGAGTGGTGATTGGAAATATAACTTGCATACTGAAGAAACTGTGTAAGAGAAAGAAGAAAATCGAACAATGGTGAAAAGCTAAGTCTGAAAAAAGCAGCATGTATAAAGAGAGCCCAACCGGGATGATATGCAAGGAATGCCTAAGCCTTTCCTGTGAAGAAATGCTTAAACGGCGGTACCGCAGGGAACAGAGGTGAAAAGGGGAGGTAATTTTAGCCTGCTGTTGGACCTATTACCTCTATAGTATCTTTCGAAGATTTCCACCTTCTTTATAAAAAAAAAAACCGCAGCAATTTCTGCAGTACTTTTTTTAAAACTAATCTCCTCGAAGAGATCTACGCTCTCCTTACATATAAACAAATACGAGGTTCCAACATTCTAAAGAGCTCCAAATAAACTGCCTAATCGTTTTTTTTTTCGGTTTCTTCCACGCTCCACAATCCCGTAATGATCTTCGAATCACATGAGTAAACTGGTCTGAGCCTTGACTGTATGACCAACTGCTGCTGTGGATATGAGATACCCCACGGGATATTAGGGCCACTATCCATTAAATGTTAAATAATAAGAAAATTAAACATTATTTGCATAAGCAAATACATTGCGACTATAATTCCAGGCCCATGTAATGGTTTGGTAAAGTTTGTCAGATCTGCACATCAAAGATCCTTGTAAAAAAAATATTTAGTTTGTGAAGTTCGTTGTGAGAGCAAGAAGTGCAAGTTTGAGTGCGCGAGTGCTTGTAGAACGGATCAGCAAATTAAGTGAGTTTCAGTGTTCTTTGTTTTGTGTTTTTTTTTTTTTTGATAAATAATATGTTTATTGATCGTAAAATATAAAAAAATAAGAATTTTTTGTTTTAAATTATTAAAAATGTGGAAATAGGTCAAGAAGGATCACAAGAACTTTCACGTACGCAAAGAATCGAACTTGCTCTAAAGGAAATTCCTGAAAACAACTTAAGCCATAGAAAAGCCGCTTCTACATATAATATCCCAAGGATAGAATATATGGAAAAGTTGACGACGTTTGCCAGAAAAAAGGACCTGATACAATTTTATATCTTGAAGTGGAGAAACAGATAACGAACTGGTGTAAATGTAGCGAAGTGTGGATTCCCTTTGAAAAAAACGACCTTCTGGACAACGTCCAAAAAATTATGAAAACCGAAAAAAGAGATAACCAAGGAAGAACTTGGCTTAGGTTGTTCTATAAACGAAACCCCTACTTAAGCTTAAGGGAAGCTGAGACGAAATCAAAAGGCAGAGCCGTCGTATCAAAAAAACAGCATTAAATAGTATTTTACCATTTAGAGAGCTTCCTTATAGAAAACGGACATAATGATATTCTCCCCGATCCAGATAGAACAATGAATGGAGATGAAACCAGCTTTTCCTTGTGCCCGAAAATAGGAAAAGTAGTAGCTCCAAAGGGTTTTAAAAATGTTTACTAAGTGCAAATGGCTAAAGAAAAGACACGATAACGGTCCTAGCAATGATGATAGCTTTCGGAGAGCTTTTACCGCCTTTGATGATTTTTCCTTACATCCGACCACCTAAGGAGATTGTCATGAGCGAACTTCATCGGGGTGGATGCGAAGTGAAACCTTCTACGAATATAATGCTAACTGTGTGGTCAAATGGATTGATGACAAAAAAGCAAAGAAACCAGTTTTGCTTTTTGTAGACGGTCACAAATATGAGTTGCCACCAAACACAACCCATATTCTTCAACCGGCTGACGTAAGCGTATTCAAGCCACTTAAAGAAGATTGGAAAATAATAAGAGAGTGACACATAAAACACATTTTATCAGTTTTAACACGAAAGGATTTCTGCCCACTTTTAGAAATAGTCCTTTCCATTAAAAACATTAAGAAACCATTAAAAACGGATTTCGGAAATGCGGACTTTTTTCCATTCGATTCTAATGCTGTGGACTATGGAAAATGCGTTCAAGACGTAATGGAAAGCTTTACTGCACAGCCTATAGAAGTTGAAGCCATAGAACCTGTGCAACTAGCTAAGGAAGATAGATTCTCCATTGCAAAAGCTGTCAGCCTTGAAATCAAGGACAAACTTGAGAATGATGGTATTTGTCTCTTTAAAATATTAAATATCTTAGAAACAACAAGACCTAGTCTTGAGCAAGCGCCGCAAGAACAAGAAACACAAAATATTGATCTTGCTTCACTGCCAATGAACGTGGTTTTTGACGTTAACGACGATGGCACGTTGCGGCTTGCCGACGTTATAGATTTCAACCAGGAAACGTATTCCGAGTTCGGTTCCAGAGCACCAGAACTTCCATTCCCGATTTTAGCAACTAGTGTCGGAAACAGAATTGAATCAAGAGCGAATCCTTTGGTTTCCCCTTCTCCTCTACCGCCATTTTTTGGCTCACTAGCTACGGTAACTTCTGCTACTATTGGAGAAAATTCTTCAACCCAATCAATACCTCCGGATACCCCAACTACTTCAAAAAGATCTCCTCTCTCCTCAATACCTTTAAATAAAAGCAATATTTTTAAAACTCCAGGATCCACCACATTTGATTCACCATCACTTCAAAAACCATTTTCAAATCTAAAACAAATTAATTCAACTGAAAGCAGTCGCCCTGCAGATCAAGATCTCCGCTTCATTTATCAAAACATTTATTTTACCCAGACCCTATTAAAAAGAAAAATACTGCACAGGCTTGCCGATCTCCCAGTGCAATATCTTCACAGGCTTGGAGAGATATCTTTAAGCGTAAGCAAAAGCCCAAGCAAGAAAAGATTGATGCGGTAGAGAAAACGAAAGATGAAAGGTTACGAAAAAAAAAGAAAGGGAAGCACAAAAATCATCTGGACGTAAAAGAAAACCAAGAAACAAACCATTAAATGCAACAAATGCCAAGAAATTCTTATAAGCGATACTGAAGAAGACGGTATCAAAAACATAGGTTGTGATATTTGTCCTTTGTGGTATCACCTTGTTATGAGCTAGGGGCAGGCCACGGAGGCGTCTTCAGTGTGGGTGAAGGAGACGGCGGCACGCACGCGGTTGCACGGCTTGACTCGTCGGACGGGGCTGGTTCTTGTCTCCCATCACTCTCACACCACCTGCTCAAACACAAAAAAAAACGTGCCATATGTAGAAAAAAAAAGAACCTAATAGATAAGAAAAAAGCTAACCTAATTAGACCACGGAC
The DNA here is from genome assembly GCA_963082735.1 of Pocota personata. Classification (NCBI taxonomy): domain Eukaryota; kingdom Metazoa; phylum Arthropoda; class Insecta; order Diptera; family Syrphidae; genus Pocota; species Pocota personata. Next base: position 243,240,404 of record OY720429.1, read on the forward strand.
GGACTTAAGCAAAGATAGAAAAGAAGACAGGAGAAGAAGAAGAAGAAGCTCAAGGGCTTATGCCCATATCCCGGAGAAAGTAGGGTATGCTAGATCTAACCTAACTATTCTAATCTAAACCTAATCTATACTAAAAACTTATGATACGCCCTAACCTATACCTAAACTAACTTATAACTATCCTATTCTAGCCCTATACTACGGCATCCATATCCCCTAGTCTCTCCAGGATGCGGGTTCGTCTCGTCCCATAGACGTGCCAGATGTTGATGGCACCGGCATGACCAACCCACCCTTGTGTCTGGATGACACAACCTTCGCCACCTCCTTGGCCAATATTCACTGGAGATGGCCCCTACTGCCTCAATCCAGCCACTATAGTCTCATGTCCTCTACGTTACGTGCGTATGGTCGTCATGAATAGTCCTTGTCCAGTCAGTATAGTCGTCCTGCCACGTCATCGTCGCGCCTGGTCAACGAAATGACGGCCTTCCCATTCCCCCACACACCATCTTTGCACCAAAAATTTTTCACTCGCATATCACTATCGTAATAATACGACTACCAAAATTTTATCATTTAACATCTCTTTATTCCTTCGAGCCTCTTCTGATCTCAAGATTTACATCTATAATTTTACCTACAAAATTCACTTAAACTAAATTACCCTAACCTATCCTAAGTAAAAAAAAAATCTGTTCTTAACACAAAAATATGGCTAAAAAAAAATTATTCATAGAAAAAAAATCAACAAAATTTACTCACGGTTTTTATGTCCCCCGTTGTCCTGCCGGCAGCACAAGAAGAGATGAAATGAAGATGCTGATGCTCCAGTTATGTATATGTTCGCGACTTAGATATATAAGTGTTAAGCACAGAACTTTTGTTATACCTTACGTTACACTCATTTGCCCAAAGAGATTTTTCAAAAAGAAATTAAACTAAACAAAACTCCAAAGAAAAAAAACTACTTTAAGCAAAAAAAATTCTGCAAATTCACTGCACTATGTTTTCACTCAAAAAAGCGGTATCCCCTTGTAGGATACCGCTTGGCCGTCTTGCGGTTTGATTAGCGGTCTCCGCTAGCCGTTGCTTACGTACCGCAAACCGGGTCTACCAAAAAAATTGCAGAGGCTTGGGCGTATCGGTTCGACCCAAGTCCTGGAAATTTGCCACAAGTTCCCCAAGTTAAATTATTTGGCTCGTAGAAATCGATTTTTAACATAACATACCTCTGCTGTCTTGTTCCCAATCCTCTTCTCAAGGGGAGCTATTGCCCTTTGGACCTCTGCCTTTCCTTTTTTTTTTTCTAGGAAAATTGCTATTAAACTAACGTAAAAAATTTTTTTTTTCTCTAGCCTTAGGCAGTCATCACTTACCAATAAAAAAAATTTTCAGAACTCCTTCGATTTTTTTTTTTTTTTTTGTCTTTTCCTTTTTTTTTTTTGTATGCCACTGTCTGTAAACTTTTTTTTTTTTCTTTACTATCTGTGCCGGGGCATCGACCGTTCCCATATGATCTAATCAAAAGAAGTGAGCAACGGTCGATGTTCTTTTGCCCTAGTTTCTTTTTTTTTTTTTTTTTTGTCTTTCTCAATTTACTCTTACTACATTCTCTTCGTTACCCCTTCATTTACATTCGTTGCCTACATTTCTCTTCGTCCATCTATGTTACCTCTGTCTCCCTCTTTGTCATGTCAGTCGTACCTTATCTTTATCCATATTGCTTTCAGGGTATTGGAAAAGGGAAATTCCCTTTGCCAATATCCTTCGTCAAGATGATAATACATACGTATAACACTTTAATAACTTAATACATTTACCTAACTTCGAGCAATAAAATAACATAACATACCTTACATTAATATAACTAACCTACCCTAATTAACTCAAAACAAAATTTCTGACTAACAAAACCCATATAAACATATAATATGAAGTTATTGACTGAACGAATTCTATGTTATTTTTCTTAGCCCTGAACCACAGATAATTTCCCGATCACCATTAATATTTTTGCGAAAGAGAGACGGGTGTATCTCCCTCTCTCATGTCAGCTGATTGTTGACATTTCTTTTATTTTCAGCGAGGCAAATCGCTGTGTTTTCTTTGTAATTAGTTTTTTTTTGTAATTTTTCCACTAAACTAAAAGAAAACCCACCCTTGGACTGGGGTGGGTGTGTGTGGATCGCTTCCTGTGCACAAAAGGTGCACAAGGAAGCAAAATAACCCCAAAACCCAAAAGGTACCTGGCTTTGGGAGGGATGATGGCTGTAGGTACCACGGACAACAGGTATGTTGGAATTTGTTTCCTTTTTTTTTTTTTTTTGTTATTGTTATTGGACGAGGTACAGGCCCTCGTAACAACCTTAAATGCAGCTCCATCAGTTTTTTTTTTTGCAATATGAAGACTCTATGCACATGAAATTCGTTTGTGATACTCGTATTTGCCTGGTCTCAAATACATAAAAATGTACCTGAACTTTTGTATACTAGAAAACATATCCTTAAGCATCAATGTAGGTACAAAACAGTACCTACTTAGAATCTTTGAAAGTGCCTTAGTAGGTAAGTTAGACTTTAAGTTTTTTTTCTGAAAGGAGCTATGTTTAATAAAGATCACTGAAATTTGTTTTGTAAAAATTTTTTGTTTGTTTTTAGGAAAGAAATAATGTTTTGTAGTTTTTTTTTTTTAATTAAGAAACTACCTATTTTGTTTTGTTTATTTTTAATAACTGTGTTATTTATGAATTAAATTTAATTAACAAAAATATCAGTAAAATTGTAGAAGACTGAATCTTATACCTAACTATCGTTTATGTAAAAGAAAAATGTTTGTATTTTGTTTAATTATGTTCCAAGTAGGCTAGGTAGGCACCTACCTACCTACAAAAAAAAAGACTGAAATTAATACCTTTTTGAATTCTTATGTTTTTTGAAAGAAATGTCTTTGGTTTAGTAAACTAGGATAAGTTTTTATCTCGTTGTTTATAAACAAAAGAAGGCTGAACTTTAAAGTGCTATTTAATTATCCAAATAAAACAAGTGTAAGAAAAATGTCATTAAACATAAATTAAATGGCTCAAAAAAATGTATAATAAAAATACATACCTACCTATTTATTGATAAAAGTGTTTAATTTCAATCGTTTAGTTTAAGATTTCCTACAAAAGAAGGGACTTGGCCGGATACTGAATCAAAAGTGGTCGGCAACTGAAATTTGGTGGCCGGGTACTGGTGAAAAAACACTCTTTTTTACAAAACTAATAGCATTAAACTAATTACTTTAATGTTGTTTTTATTTGATTAAGATTTTAAAAAAGACTAGAAAAAAAAATATTCCAAAATGCAATATTATAAGACGAATTTATTATAGGGCCCCAAAGTGAGAAAGTGCGCTAGGTGGCCGGATACTGGTACACTTACCCTACCCAATCTCCTCCAGCGGGTTATTTTCAAAAGTCGTTTTATTAGCATTGTGCAGCTGCAAACTTTATAGTACCCAGTAGTGCTCAGAACAGGACACTTTATTGGCATGAAGTGTTTGATGAGATATACTACTGAGATTTACTCCCTCTCTTGATTCTTTTCTTTTTTATTTTCATTAATAAACGTGAGAAAGCATTGTTATTTAATTAAATCTTTCGATTAGTGCCCTCCCAGAAGATACGAGTACATACTCGTACTTGTCTGATACTAGGATGAGAACATCGTTCTCTACTTCAAAGGATATAACCACAAATGCATTGGACATCGTCTACGTAGAATATATCGACCATGATGTGTTGAGCTAAATTATTTAAAACACGATCAATTTGGCTGAAAGAGTCTGTTACTAAGCTTCAGATTCATCTACTATTTCAGAAACTGTAAAACCCATTGACGCATAACGATTTATCACATTCTTTACGAGTACATGAATTTAATTTCCTCTTCGTTTCCCATTCTTACATCAAAATCAAAGAATTTCCTTAATTCGAGGAGAACAGAAAATAAACGAAATTGCAGTATCCTTCTTTCTACAGATAACGACTATGAAGGGTGGCAACTAATAACGTTCGTTTGCGAATTCCAAATGACATTCAAGATATATCGACAACTTTAAAGGACGACACAATTCACAATTAATCGCTTTCAAGGATAATATTTATTCTAATCGCTCTCCGCGAATCCACTGATTGAGCTCATTTTTTCGAATCGTGGAAGAAGAAGTTCCCTTTGTCTACTCCACTGGATCTAGTGGCAGGAGGGCTCTATTTTTTTATCAGCTCTCTGAATCCACTAAATTATGGGGAAGTCCTCAGGATCGATACTCTGCTGTATCCTTTAACAGAACAAACATTTAAATGTCTCAATTTCCTTTAGATTTAATCATTTTCCTTCGTCGTCTTTTCGATCAATCTATGTATAAAAGTAGTAGTAGCTAAAGTCATTTTGGATAGGATGAGAAAAGGACTCTACTCGTTTTTTTTTTTTTTTTCTCCAATCGATTTCGGTTCCAGATTTAAGAAAACTGAAGCGACGATGAAAGCGGTGGTGGGGTGGATGGCTGAAAGTGGGCAGGCATTTGAAAACTGATTCACTTTCTGCTATCATACCCGCCGTCATAGTAGCACCAGCTAACCAAGTAGAGTGGAGTCATCGTCGACGACGACCTAAAAAGGGACATCTTCCTGATATTATTTTTTATCGTTTCTCGTTCCGGTCTTCTTCGATGAAGAAATTTTAATTGAATTTCATGTTTTCCTTTTCGGCTGAGTGGATTTTTTACCACTGCCATCCAGTTCTCCTCGCCCTCCTATTGCTACTGTCATGGCGTTTCCTGCAATTTTATCCTTTTGTGTAAGTTCGGTTCAATCGTTAGAAAATCTTTCTGCTCGTCAGATATTTATTGCTGGGTTGTAACGATATTTTTATTTGGTATTCCTTCGTTACTCTGGCTTTTAACCATATTACTCAGGGAAACGTTCTTAAAATTAAATGCGAGATTGTAACAATGCGACGACAACCATGGCGTTGACAGAGTAATGTTTGGCTGGCACTGAATTTGAACCCACAGGCGGACGGAAAGTTTGGGTTGTTTTCATTTTCGGGTTAAATTTGTTTTTTTTTTTCTTGTGTCCATGGGAGCTTAATTTTCTTAAGTGGTTTCGGAATTCTCATTCAGGGGATTAAAAGTTACCTCTGATTGTCCAGTCGTGATAATAGACCGTTAGATCAAATTGAATCGATTGCACTGGTATTTTGAAAAGGTTTTGATGAATTTTCTAAACATTTTTTCCATAGCCTACTGCTGCCGATGAAAGAAAGGGGCCGAGCACCCTTTTAAATAAAATGGATTCATCCCTTTCCTTTCGAATGCCTTTAGAGTTTAGTTTGTAAAGCGTATATCATAGAAAGGAAAATGTTTTGTTATTGAAACTTGGGTATTCGAAGAAATGAACTTCCCGGTGAATGGAGCTGCATAGGAGAAACTGTATACATTGAGGTACGTATAATAAGGCGAAAAGCAATTGAAAAGCAGCGTCTTTATGCACCAGTAAGCTAGATGTGTCCTTTTAGGAAAATTGAGTATTTTACTTAGGTTTGTGAGAATAATAATGTCTCTAAAAAGATAGATATGTATTTAACTCTTAGACAGAGGAGGTGCAAGCTGCTACCTTCATAGATCTATTTCGCTCCCACGACTTGGAGCTCTAATCGATGAGATACTTGAACTAGACCACCACCTCCAGTTCACTGCCTTGATGAGCCGGAGTATCTGAAAGAGATTTTTGTGGCAAGATCGAAACTCTCGGTGAAACCAGTAAGCTGGTCAAAGTTCTCAAGAATGGAAAACCAATCAAGCCGGAATCACTCAGGAAACCTGATGGTACTTTCACTGAGTCGAAAGTGGATGCTTTCAGTCATCTGCTGGAGACTCACTTCCCAGGAAATCAGGTCACCATCGGTTCGCAACCAGGTTCAACTAGTGAAGCTGTTAGCGGGTTGAGCCGGACAACTCGGCGCAGCTGGTGTACTGTATCGGTCGTGGCGACGGATGAAGCTATCAAATATGCTGTCGCATCTTTTGACAGCTTCAAGTCACCTGGCACTGACGGAATATACTCAGCTATGCTGAAACAGGGTATTAGTCAGTTGCTGCCAACTCTGAAGAGAATTTTCACTGCTGATTTGGCAATGGCATATATACCAACCCCCTGGCGAACAGTCAGAGTAGCTTTCATACCGAAAATTGGCAGAGATGACTGCTTCTTCGCCAAGAGCTTCAGACCTATTAGCCTGACATCCTTCCTGCAACAGACTAGAACGTGCGCTTGACTGGAGCGAATACGTGATAGGCGTTTTCATAGACATTGAGGGTGCCTTTGACAATGCGACTTTTGACAGCATGTGTAGCTCCACCAGAAGTCAAGGCGTAGAAGAATCACTAGTGTTGTGGATCAAAGCAATGCTGGTGAACGGAACATGGACTGTAGATGCAGATTGTGGCCGGTGTGTTATGGCAGGTGTAAGTAGGGGCTGCCCACAAGGCGGTGTTCTGTCTCCACTGCTTTGGTGCATGCTGGTTGACTCCCTGTTGAACACATTCAATAGTTCTAACGTCTACGCTCAAGCATACGCAGATGATGTTGGTGTTCTGTCTGTCGGATCGTGCCTAGCGACCGTTTTCTCTAAGGTGCAGATGGCCTTAGACGCAATCGACGATTGGTTTCAGTTAATACTCTCAAAACCAAGGTGGTTCTCTTTACGAGAAGGAAGAAATTGACTGAAGGAATTGAGCCAGTGCTAAAAGGCGTCACTATCCAACTCTGAAAGGAAGCCAAATATTTAGGAGTAATCTTAGATAGCAAGCTTCTTTGGACGAAACATGTCGAGCTGAAAACTTCCAAAGCTCTGTCAGTCTTTCGGCAATTCAAATGTGTTTTCGGCAAGACATGGGACTTGTCGCCAAGGAATGTCCTTGGCTAGGGCTTCCATTGACGACTGGGTTTTCAGTAAACACAATCGAAGATGGTATGACACTCCAGGATGCAGGCAGACTAAACGAATGATCCCATTCGTCTGTAAGAAAACCGCGGCTTTTTCACTTAGCAGAAAAGACTTCAGACAACTTACTGGCGTTCTTACGGACCACTTCGCCTTTGCCAAGCAACTCCATGTGCTAGGTTGGAGCGCTACCACTGTCCGCGACTCCTGTGAAGAGGGCGATGACACTGCGGAACACTTCCTATGTGATTGTCCTGCCTTTGCTCGGATCAGGTGGCAGATTAACTATAAAAAAGGATCCTGATATATGACACAAACGATGACCCCAAGGAATATGCCATCACGGGAGGGGTGCCATAGGGTTAAGCATTGGGTCCACTTCTGTGGAATGTTATGAATGGCAGGATACACACTCTTACGATAGGGGGCACCAGATTACATCGAAGCACGAAGCATCAAATACATAGGCGTCATGATTGACACAAGGCTCTCGTTTAATGGACATCTGAAATATCATAGTGGCAAAGCCTTATGAGTAAATAACACAATCATACACATCATGTCAAATCACGAAGGACCGATGGCGACTTTTGGTCGGTGTTGTCATATCTGTGATGATCTACGGGTCTCTAATGAAAGTTAAGTCATACCGGCGATTTAACTTTCATAGCTTTGGCCCATATTAGAGACCCGTAGATCATCACAGATGTGACAACACCGACTTTGTGCAATTAGAGTATGCAGTGCATTTCGCACAATATCAGAAGACTGCATTTATGTTATTGCAGGACAACTCTCATTCGATATACTGGCAGAGGAGTTTCAAAAAACATATAAAAGGAGGAGCCAGGAACGTGCGTAACCGACTGAGAAGCGAACTGACTAGAAAGGAGAAGCAGCACAGCGAAATGGCAACAACGATGCGTGTCAAGTAAAGGTCGATGGACCTATCACAGCCCGCAAGCATGAAGAGGTAGACTACCACACAATCCAACTACTAAGTGGACACTGATGTTTTCAGGAGGATGTGGAACGTGTATTCTTTCACTGTCCACGATTCGATACTGAAAGACAAAAGCTGAGATATAAGCTTAGAGAAATACCAACCCCCGAGAATACATTACAATCGTAGGAGATGTGGAGTACTGTGAGTGATTATGCAAAGCATATTACCACACAACTAATACACCTCGAACGAGAAACCCCACAGAGTGATGAACAATAAGTTTGTGAGCTGTGATGAAATGGCAAGATGGCGGTACAGTGGAAAAGTGTTTTTTTTGTCGGTGGAAATCCCACACTATTACTGAGTACGGGCTCAGTTTCGTCTTTTAAAAATTCTTCACATTCCTCCAAAAAAAAAAACACAATAAAGCTTTCGGGTTGGTAACCCAGTTCTCGAGTCGCATTTATGTTACACAGGTATGTCGCATATCATCTTGCAACAAAAGTTAACTATAATAGATACCTCGTTAGAAGAGATATAAAGTTGAAAGAATTCTCGAGCTTCTGATGGAAACTCGAACCAAAGTAGCGTCATTGAATTTCCACCACCATTAGGTTCAAGGCACCCACTCTAGGCCAAGGAATAGGAATAATGCATGCAAATGAGCACACAGCCACAAGAAGCCCACAAGAGTCAAAACAATTCGATAAGCACCAACAATAATTTCCCCTCCTAGTTACGAGTATAGAGGTCTTCCTACGAAATATTATTTGCAGCAGATTTAACATTATCAAACGATGATACACTCACCATTTACAACACGATTGTAACTCTTGTACGTGCTCTACTTACCTTCAGCCCTCCTTTGGTTTAAAGTAAAATCGCATATTTTGTGTTATTGTTCGACACCGTTAAATCACTTCCTCTGCAAAAAGAGGAAACATCAACTCCTAACACTCGCTGCCTAATGTTTTATTCATTACGACTCCTACTGCAAGACTGTGTTGGCACTTTACTTTTGTCAAAGTCAACAACAATAGTCAACTGTATGCCGAACGTATAAAGTCAGCTAAAACGAGAAAATAGCATAAAAAATAAATATCAACCGCTCCTTCTAGTTCTTATGTCGAAGTCGAAGACAGTATAGGTACAGTTCAGTGGCACAGGACAAACGAAACGTAGAAACTCCAACCAAACCAAACAAAAAGCAAAGCAACCACCATTAGTTTCTTCGGCTATCAACGGCGCGGTATAATTGCGAATGGCAAGCATGATGGCAGTACGATTCGGGTGCAAACATAAACAATGTATCCGAATGGAGGTGGTGCTCCCCCAAGGCCCCATCCATACTCCTAGCTTCGCTTTTATAGACTGGGACTGGGCATATGGGGTATTTCCTGCAAGGATATTTGCAGTCAAAGCTAACAAATGCTGGTGCAATAACTGTGTGTGCCAACAGTGCATTGAATTTGGACGGTGATAATTAGAAAGTGTTGCAAGTTGCTTTGTGGAATGCTTCCATTATATATTCCAGCAACACTTTGTTTATTTTGACTTTCTTTCTTGGTTCTCTGTTCTTCAAGTGGAAGCAATGTGCAAGGAGATAGTTTTCAGTGCAGAAATTGTACAATTAGGAAAAAGTACAAGTACTCGTAAGTATGTAGCTTCAGAATGCATTTTACTCTATCAAACCGAAATGTTTTCTAAGCCAATTGCGAATTGCTGTGATTGTTTTAAGTTGAGTAAACTTATTTTATTTGACTGTTTTGGTTGGTTTTTGAGGTTTTACGGATGAGAAAGAGCGTTAAGTTGGTTGGAAATAAAATGAATGACTTCTTGCAATGTATCTATGCACAGTACATGGATGAATAATTTATTTAGAAATTGCACGAGGTATGTAAGGCGACTGCTTTTATATTTTAGTACATCTAGAATTCTAAAATTCCTCCCTCATCAATCGCCAATGCGGTTTTTAGCTCTTTTGCTCGAGAACCTTTTTTTTTTATATACAGGGTGGCGCACCAATTGTGCTAGAATAAGAAATTCAAATAACTTTTTTTTAATCAATGTATTTAATTTTTTTTTTATTGCATAGAAAATTCAAACCCGAGCATGGACGGGTTAAGAATATCACTGCAGCACCCCTCACAAATACATAGCGCTTGTCGTAGAAGGCGACTAAGGGCAAAATCACAACTAGGCAATTATTAAAATATCCAGGTGAGCCTAGCGACACATATATCATCTTAAAACTGTCCCGCAAGTGTGCGGGTTGACACGACTGGAGATCACCGGTGTTGCAAAAGTAAGATCAAACATAAATCAAAAAATCAGGAGCATGCACGTGTCAAAACCAAAAAAAATGCTTAAACCCTAGCATTATGAAAAAGTACGCTAAAAAGAAAAGCACTACCCCGCCAGGCACTACCAATGCTACGAATGGCTGTGATCCTGGGACGAGCAGAAATGCTCGGGTCAAAGCTATTCGGTTTCCGGGGGATAGCAAAATAATGCAACGGCTTAGGCGTAACCTAAGAGTCGCGAGTTGGAACCTTGGAAGTATGAAAGGTCGCAGCTACGAGCTTGAAGAAATGATGATTAGAAGGCGAGTGGACATCTTGTGTGTACAAATCGAAATGATTAAATACCGGGCGCGTTTCTTGGACGTTAAGACAAAAGATTACAAGATGTTCTACTATGGATCGAAACAAGGTAAAAATGGAATTGCTATCATCCTCGCGGCAGACATACTTGGCAGCATCTTGACCATTTCCAAAGTCCAGTGACCGTTTAATGTCTCTCAAATCGGTGATACAAGGTGAGGTGTGGAATATTGTAAGCGCATATGCTTCCCAAGTCGACTGCGAACAGAGAGAAAAAGAGACATTCTGGCTGGATTTTCACAACCTCATCAAAAACATCCCAAAGGAAGAGCTTTTGTTTGTTGGCGGAGATTTGAACGGACATGTCGAGAAGACACCAGGAATACTCCAGGTGAAGACGTCTTAAGCAAATGCAAGTCATACGGTCTTATCGTGTTAAATACCATGTTCGTCAAACCTGATCATTTACAGCAGTGCCGGAAATGAAACCCAGATTGACTGCCATTTGGTAGCCAGTTTCATGAAGCACCGGGTTAAAGATTGCAAAGTGATCCTGGGAGAGGCGATCGCTCAGTAACACCGTCTCCTCGTAACAGAAATTTTTATGGAGACGGGGAAGAAAACAAATAAATAAACAAAGGTGGCTGAGAAAATCAATTGGTACAAGCTGGACAAAGAGAAAGGCGAAGTTTTTATTACCAACATGACAAATTACCTCTTTACCATCATCGATGAGATCGGTGATGAGGAGTGCAGAGCACAAGATATGTGGGATCTTGCTTGGAGAGAGCCAAATCACTGCTTGGAATGTCGAAAAGCCCCTGCCAACATGCCAAAGAAACATGGTGGTGGACAGATGAAGCTAAAGTAGTGATACGGGAAAAGAAAACGGCTTTCAAGGCTTGGTCAAAGTGCTTTCTACTAATAGAGATGAAAAAGCGCTCCTTAAAGTGGATGTATAGATGTTGCAAAGGTCTCTCGAAGTAGAAGTACGCCCAATTTCAAGCAAAAAGTATGGAAGGCCTCTATCGGGAGTTGGAGGAAATATTGTCTTCGGCGTCTGATAGGAACCAGGCTATCCAGGAGCTTCGACAAAACAACTTGAATAAGGGTGCAACTACCTTCAAAATAGCCGCCCAGAAAAGAAGAAATGCTCAGGAGATTCGTTCCCCAAATTCATTAACAATGCTCAAGGCCAGCTTCTTGTGGAAGACAACAAAATTCTCCACAGATGGCGACAGTATTGTGAAAGAGCCACTCCTAACCATGACGAAGTATCCGCCATTACTGTAGAAGAAGTTAGGAATGCCGTCAAATACTCCAAAAAAAGAAAAGCGGTTGGGCCAGACGAGATACCCTCTGAGTTCTGGAAAAAGATGGGAGACATCGGGTCCAGATGGCTCATGATTCTTATCTGCAAACTTATGAGCGGTGATCCAATGCCTAATCAGTGGAGGGAAAGTTATCTTCTTCCTTTGCACAAAGGGAAGGGCGATACGCGAATCTGCGATAACTACCGTTCTGTCAAACTGATGTCTCACACCATGAAGGTCGTTGAGCGGGTATTAGATGGCCGATTGGGGAAAATACGAGTAATACGGCTATCTGATGACCAGTGCGGGTTTGTCTCGGGTAAATCAACAACAGATGCAATCCAAAGTATAACGATCATAATGGAAAAATATCGTGATTCCTTAAAGGACTTGCATATGGTGTTGGTTGATTTTGAAAAAAAGCCTTTGATAGACAAGCAAGAGATCTCTTATGGGTGGCGCTAAGACAACGAGGAGTTCTTGAAACCTATGTGCGCATATTCATTGACATGTATGAGGGTAAGGACAAGGATAAGATGTCCCGCGGGAGTCACCGAAGAGTTCCCAATCAAAGTCGGTGTACACCAGGGAAGTGTCCTTAGTCCTTTGCTATTTATTGCAGTCTTTGATTATCTGCTTGAAGGAAAAGTGACGGACCCCTAAGTGCACCAGTTATTCTTTGCTGACGATGGAGCTATCATAAGCGAAGATCAAATGGCTTTTCAACGAGCACTTGATGTATGGGTGGATGTTTTGGAGGGAAATGGGTACCGTATTAGTTCAGAAAAGTCCGCAAAAGTCCGCTTTCTGATCCACATCGGCTTATTCCAGACATTTATTTGAATGAAAAAGTACTTCCCAAGTGCGAAAAGTTCAAATACTCGTATCTTGGACCTATGATCAATAGCGAAGCAACAACATCAGTCAACGTTCCTACACAATCGCGCAAAAAAGGCAGACCAAAAAACAACTGAATCACACAAATGCAAAAACACCAGCATTCGATTGGCCTCAGTGACGAAGTGATTCGAAACCGGGAAGCCTGCCGGTACTTCCTGAGGTCAAACCGGCAAACCCCACAGGTGAACCAGTAGGGATGCAGTAAAGTGGGTGGGTTGTGATCCTTCTACTCCGGATCAAGAAGAAGATAGAAAATTCAATCTCACTTTATATAACTAATTGTTTTTGAAGATGATAGACCGTAAATGAGCTCCACGCTCATCCACGCATATGCGACACCTGAGCAGAAAATTATTCATTGCGGCCTGAAGGGTTGAAGTCGGGATCGCCTCAATTATTGTTTTAATGGACTGCTTCAATTCAGTCAAATTCCTTGGTTTCGTTTTGTACACCTCTTGCTTGACATAACCCCATAAAAAAAAAGTCTGGTGCAGTCAGGTCAGGTGACCTTGGGGGCCAGCAGAAAGTGGAGTTACTGGATATTAATTGCAGTTGCTCCATCTTGCTGGAACCAAGCAGTTCTGGGTAAAAAAAACTCCTTTAACATCTTTAAATAACGGTCCCCATTGACAGTTACTTTTCAAAGAAGTATGGCCCCACAATGCACCTTGATGAAATTGCGCACCATACAGTGACTCGTTCTGGGTGCAGTTCCGACTCATGGAGTATTTCTGGATTAGATTCACTCCATATACGGCAATTTTGCTTGTTTACATTGCCGTTTAGATCAAAATGGGCCTCATCAGACATTAACAAGCAATTTATTAAGCTGTTGTCTTCTTCGACCATTTCAATTATTTTTTGGCAAAATTCCAGGCGAATAGGCAAATCCAGAGGGTTTAACTTGCTTGTAGTTTGGACTTTGTATGGAAACAAGTTTAAGTTATCATGAATTATCCGTTGTAATGACCGTCTGCTAACTCCAATTTGCGCCGATAAGTTTCGAGTCGAAACGCTTGGATTTGCCTGAATTGACGATGGTCTTGAACCCGATGGTACGGTTTTCGTGCGATGCTTCCAGATTCGGTAAACATGTCTACCAGCCTCATAATGATTTGGGGGAGTGCCGCCAAACTCCCGCTTTAATTTCCTTTGGACGGAAATGAAGGACTGCAAAGCATGGTACCGCTGCACTATCCAAATCCCCTTTTCGGTATCCCAAGCAATCATTTTATTAAATCTAAATAGTAACCTGCAAAATAAAAAAAAATAAGCCGATTACACACAGAAAAAAAGTTATTACGTTTTGTTTTTGTAGCACGATTCGTACGCCACCCTGTATTTTTGTACTCCTTGGAAGTTCAATTATAATTTAATCTACTTCTTCTTTTTTCTTTTCTTTACGGCGAGGTTATGATCCGGAGTAGAAGGATTACAACCCACCCACTTTACTGCATCCCTACTGGTCCGCCTGTGGGGTTTGCCGGTTTGACCTCAGGAAGTACCGGCAGACTTCCCGGTTTCGGATCACTTGATCACTGAGACCAATCAAATGCTGGTGTTTTACATTTGCGTGATCCAGTTGTTTTTTGGTCTGCCTTTTTTGCGTGATTGTATAGGAATGTTGACTGATATTGCCTTTTTGACGGGGTTCGAAGGATCTCTCCTTTGAACATGACAATACCAACTGAGTCGGTCGTGCTCTATAAATGTGCATATAGAGGGTCTTCCAATAGGGACTTACGAACTTTGACAGTTGATAGCGGCCATATTGTTGCTGTTTTGCCAAATCACCATGGACGTGCAAATAATAAAATTGTTTTATCAAAATGGGTGTTCTGTTCGGGCAACGTTCCGCGCGCTTCTCCCATTTTACGGTCGCCATAATCGTCCTTCCGAGAGGACTATTCGCAATGTGGTGGATAAATTTGAGTCCACTGGTTCAGTAAACTATCAACCAACACCCGTACGTCGACGAAACGCAAGATCTGCCGAAAACATCGCCGCTGTCCGTGAGAGTGTGCAGGAGAATCCGAGGCAGTCGATTTCGCGTCGCTCACAAGAACTCGACCTTTCGCAGACCACAACTTGGCGAATTTTGCATCGTGATTTGGGCCGGCACCCGTACAAAATTCAACTGACCCAGGAGCTGAAGGCAAACGACCATAAACAATGACGTGTGTTCGCTGAATGGGCTCTGGAGCAGTTGGGGTCAGTTGGAAACTGACCGTAATTTTCATCGAAAAATCATTTTCAGCGATGAGGTCCATTTCTAGTTGAATGGGTACGTCAACAAACAAAATTGTCGAATTTGGGACGACACCAATCCACATGAGATCCAAGAGCATCCAACGCATCCCGAAAAAGTCACTGTTTGGTGTGGATTTTGGGCTGGCGGCGTCATCGGTCCATATTTCTTTGAGAACGACGTTGGCCAGGCCATCACCGTCAACGGCGAGCGCTATAGGTCTATGATTAACAACTTTTTGGCCTAAATTGGATCATATGGATACCAACGACATGTGGTTTCAACAGGACGGCGCTATGTGCCACACAGCTCACGCCACATTGGAAATTCGGCACGATCGATTCGAGGGCATGGTCATCTCACGTGGAGGTGATGTGAACTGGCCACCGAGATCGTGCGATTTGAACCCGTTCGATTTTTTCTTGTGGGGTTTTCTGAAGTCGCAGGTCTATGCGAATAAGCCACAAACCACAGCGGCCCTCAAAGCCAACATAACCCATGCCATCGGTCAAATTCATCCTGATTTATGCGCCAGAGTTATGGAAAATTGGTCATATGGGATGCGCGTCATCCATAGAAGCTGCGGCGGACATTTGAACGATATTATATTCCATACATAATGGCATTGATATGCCTTTCAAACAAATAGAAAATTTCGGTGATATCTCATACACACTTTGTTTTATTTAAATTTAAAGATAGGAAGCGCTTAATGATAGACTCTTTACAAGAAAGGAATATCATTCATTTGGATGGGTCACACACTACCATTGGATTAAGAATGAATGTTTCCTGCCGAAAAATATTTATGAGCATTGACTGCTTTTTAAGCAGATTCTCAACGTGGCTTCCATAATTGGAAACCACTCTTTGTTTGAGTCAGGATATTGACCAGGCCTGCTATAAATTTCAAAATTCGTGACATGTAACAAAGTAAAGGGTGCTTTTTTTTAGAGGTATAGAACTTTAAAATAAAATAGAGTACATAAAAATCGTGGTAATGGCCATGGTATTGACTTTAGTAGAATGATAATTTTACGCCATTAGTGTTTAAATATGACTTCGGCCCATATGGGCGTCGTGGCTGGCTCGAATAAAGCCCAATCTGGAAGTTCAATTTTCGACTACTTTCCGAGCAGCTAAGGCCGTATATCGGCAATAACGCGGAGAATATTTTCTTGCAAGTTGTCCATCGTCCCCGTTTTATCGGCGGCCACTTCACATATTCCCGTAAAAAATAATCGAAAAGTATTAAATCCCATGATCTTGGAGGCCAATTCACAGGTCCACTACGCGAATGTTTCCTTCAATAAATTGATTGTGACTCGCACTGTGTGACATATTGGGCCGTCTTGCACAGCTTTTCCACATTAATGTCATTCAATTGGATAATGAAAAAGTCAGTAATCATCGAACTATAGCGCTCTCCATTGACTGTAACGTTCTGACCGGTATCACTTTTGAAGAAATATGGACCAATAATTCCATCAGCCGATAACGCACACCAAACAGTGCCTTTTTGGGGATGTTACGGCGTCTCAATAATGGCTTGTGGATTTTATTCACTCTAAATGCGACAATTTTGCAAAAATGAGCCTCATTGCTGAACAAAATTTTGTGGTGAGAACGAGGATCAAGAGCAATCTCGTTTTCAGCCCATTCGCCGAACGTACGATGCACACTATTGTCAATTGGCTTCAATTCTTGCATGGGTTTGATTTTGTGAGCTCGTGAACCAAGAACTTTCCGCAAAATCTTCCATAAAGTGGATGAACACAGCTTCAATTGCTGTGCACTATGGTGAATAGACTCATTCGGGTCCTCCTCATGCGTATTACTTACTCGGATGGATGATTATGTCGACCGTAAAATGGACGTAGCGTACGGTAAGGTTCGCTAACTGAACCCCGATTTTGGAAATAAATTTGCACAATTTACAAACTTTGTCCTGGCGTAAGTCTATTCATGATGAAATGGCGAACCAAACTGAGTACAAATCAGTTGTTAACTGTTAAATTGGCTGTCACTGGAAAAAGTATTGCCAACACGAAAAACCAAGCACAAAAAAAATTTAATGCAACATTTATTGTTACACTTGAGTTGGTGATCAGAGTAGCCAACGCCAGGCTACTTTTTACTGGGCCCTACTTGCGGGTATAGCCAGGCAAGAATCAACCTTCTTCAAGGGGTAAGCGAGAGTCAAGCAGGTTCCTCATGCCACCGAAAATGAGCAACCTGCATCAAAACTGTGTCTAACTATCACAAGATGTTCTTTTCAGAAAATTAGCTTTGTAATCTAGCACTACTCGTACATATGTTTTCACTATTTATTTTCTTGCGAAAATTGTTCGCATTTAAAGAACTATACTGTATTACTTTTTTCAACATCACTAACGCACGGTTAACTTAATTTGAAAATATTGATTATTACGAGAACATATTTTGACAATTTGGCTTCTTTTCCCACCTCTTGAACTTCCAGTTTAGTTTGCCAAATTGATGCTCGATATCCTCGATGGCGTCGCTGACAATGCGTGCTCTTTCCTTTTGCAATGTTTTTGTGCTAAGTTATGTATGGTCCTACAACGATCACTTTTCTTGGCACGTACTTCTACATGATGTACTTTAACGAGCCTTCTAAACGTATTCCCCAGATACAAATACGCATAAACTACTTGTAGATAGGTATAAACTACGGTTATACATGTCCACTAGGTGCGGGGGGCCAGTTGTACTCTAGAATATATGTAGGTGTTTTGGCCTTTGTCGAATTTACCACCACAAGAATGCTACGTCTCTCAGGTTAGACGTTACACAATCCACATAAAATAATTACATCGCAAAATATTTCTATCTGTTTTTAAGCTCTACTTACACGAACGATTATATTTTCAAATAATTTATCCTTGTCAATACTATCTAAAGGCTCTAAAAACCCCATTTACCATAATCCTTTCTTCATGCCACTCTCGTTCGAACTACAAAAGTTAGTACCAACATCTGGCCACCGTGACCATGTCCAACAACTACTCGTAGAATCAAGAATTTACTCAGGACCTCACTTCGCCAACTATGTATGTAGCCATTAACTTTATAACCCTCACAATTCTGTTTATATGCGTCATTCACGCATTCAAACTCACTTGTTGGCATAATTAGCCCGACAATATATATACTCCGAAATTGTTGGTTGTCTGGGTAAGCTCCTCTAAACATCGAGAATCGAGAAACTTTCCAAATTATTTCATTATCCTCTGAGACAAATCAGACACAGATAGCGGGATAACTTCCCATTTCCATTCCCATTCCCTTTATCCAAATCCCAAAACAAGTGTCTTCCATGTTAAAGTGGCTGTGTAACTGCGTGTTGTGGGTGTTGTGCCAAACAGTTACAACAACAGGCAGCATCACCAGGATACATAGCTCTCGATAATTCTCATTAAAAGGAAACTTTTCGCATGCCATAAATAGAAACAAGGAGATTACTCCCCAAAAATAAAGGATAACTAATTTTCTTTGTTTATTTTCTCGGTTTCTGTCAATGTTCTGCTTGTGCGGAATTGGATCTCATAATAATTTCACCCTTTTTTTTTGCTCATTTATCATTGAGCCAATTGACCATCGTACTCTCGTATAACGTAGTTCAACTTTTTAATGGCCAATTCGATGTCCATATCAGTAATTTGTTGGTAGAGTACAACTCGTGCAAATTCCCAATCTCTTGAGCTAACTTTCAGGATAATACCAACGTTGGGATTACTTTTGTCTGCTACAACTCCAGCGTCGAGCTCTTTGTCGGTAACGCGTCTCAGGCGGTCAGCAAAATCGCTGGCAGAAATTTTTTCAGTTGTGATGTGAATCAAAAGGATATTCGTTTGAACGTTGTCAATGTCGACAGTGAAATAGGGACTTTTCAGTTTGTAGATAGCTAAAATAGAGAAAGAAAAATGCAATGATGAATATTTCTGTTTTTTTTTTTTTTTTTTTTCTTTTTTTTCGCGTTTGACTGGAAATGATTTAAGGATTAGGATTAGGAAAGGGATTTGAGCAAGCAAATTGGATTTGTGAGGAAGGGTAGGCGATACATACGTACCTTCAGCAATGAGACGAGTTTTGCGATGATGGTCAGAGAGGGCTGTTACACTAGCACCGAGAGCAACTAAGCCGGCAGCACAAAGTATACCAGCTTGGCGCATTCCACCTCCGAGAGCCTTGCGAATACGTCTTGCTCTATAAGAAATAAATTAAGTTCCACATTATGATGTTTGTACTCGTATCTACATAGAAAGTGATTATTTTACAAATACGAGTACTAATTTACCCTTAGCAAAGGTATTTAAGCTTGGTGTGCATTCATGGCAAACCCTTTACGAATGATCTATAGCAGGTTAAGTGTGTGAGAAGTTTTAGTAGCCAGCAATCTGCACATGTAAACAAATATTATCTGAGTTTCGAAGGTCTACACAATGCTCCGGAAATGAAAGCATACTTTCTGAAGACAGCCTTGACAAAATTTTGGAATGTTATGACTTTTTTGACTCTACAGGAGCATAGCAAGTTGTATAAGTATCAACCAGAGACAATGTACCAACCAGAGAGTTTTTTGGCTCTCGAACTTACAACGTTTGAATTACAAGCAAATACTTTACCCACCATATCGTGCCCACCAAAAGAGACAATCAGCAGTGGTATACCACCGAATCTATAGAAAAGCTGGAATGTTGTACAAAAATGTACTTATAAAGCACAGAGAGGCCATAGCACGTAGTTATCTGCAAATGTCTAGAAAGATGGAATCAACTTAATGTTTGCATTTGCAACCGATTCGCTATGTAATATCCAGAACTCTAGGTTTCATATCGCACTAATCATCAGGTTGAAGGCTTAACGCATTTCCGCGCAGCTCTACAAATCTTCACCACAGCATCTGTAGACATTCTACTTTAATCTTAGAAGACTGAGATCTTCTCTGAAGAATGGAAAAAATGAATCATGGTCAAGCTTTCAAAGAAAGGTAACCTAAAAGATTGTGACACCTGGACATACATTTGTACTCTTTCCACAAAAAATAATAACTAAAATGAATTTTGAACGAATGATCAATCAAGTCTACGTACTGGGTCCTCCTGCGTATTAAAATCTATAACTGCAACTGGCTTCGATACTTGAATAAAACTGATGAGGCAGGAAGACCAGCTAAAGCCATTGACATCAGCTTATAGAATAGGCCACACGATTTCCAGACAACGCTCTTTCTCTCTTCGGTACCAGATACTCACAGCATCAAAATGTCTACCCTTTTAGGAAATTCTGACCATGTCGTACTAACAGCAATACACCCGGTAATGGTACCAATGACAAGACAACAAGATCACCATTACCTGGTTTAGATTTTTTCGTTACTTTTCCATGGGCTGACATATGTTTCAGAAGCATCGGTGTCAACGTATTCGCAGAAGTAACCACTGAGCTAATTCACCACCGAATGGAGCTTTACATTACCCTCTCTACCAAAAGATCAACCGCCAGCAAAGCTTGGTTCAATAGGAATTGTGAGCAAGCCATTGCTGCCAAGAACAGAGCCTATAGACAATGGATCTCCAATCCAATGAAGCGGACAAAATCTAGCTTTATCAGCACCCGAAGCAACAACTTTAGTCACTTTTCATTCTCACCTCTAGTGAAAGAGGATGGATAACTGGCCATAACACCAAAAGAAAAAGACAATCTCTTTGAAAACATTTGTCCACGTAATTCAAAATCAGATTGGTTTCCAAAAAAAGCATCAAGTCCCCACGGAATGCCAGCCATAGTGCTTGAAAACTGTGCACCAGAACTAGAATTCTTTCTCTTGGAAAACTTATCAAAAAAAGAAAAAAATGATTGCCGCAAAATTATTGTTCAATAGTGCCTACTTATCCAAAGTAATGAAAAAAATCATCAATACTAACGAGATAGTATGTGACCTGCAGTATGATTTTCGTAGCAGCCTGCTAAGTTATGTAACCCAACTATGGACCTCAGCCATTGAACATCAAGTGGAATCAAGAGCTGTTACCCTGTATATCTCAAAAGCGTTGGATCAAGATTGGGATAGAGCTCTATTAGGTAAACTGACGTCCTACGGATTACTGGCAGAGCTTTGTGGCTGCGTGGAAAATATTTTTCAGGACAGATCAATATAAGTTGTAGTGGATGGTATATCTTCCGACAATTTTGCTGTAAATGCAGGAGTGGCACATGAAGTTATACTTCCAATAATTCTATTTCTGTTCCATGTCAACGACATGTTACAATCAACAAAGAGCAAGATCTTTAGTTTCGCCACTGACAGCACCCTAATGCAAGGAAAAATTCAGCCGGAAAGACAGAATTTTAGTATGCTTCCCGATACATGTATGAACATTTTCTTAAACTTCACGGCAGCGAATGACAACCGAACTCAACTCTGTTATTGATACAATAGTTAATTGGGGGTGTGAAAACCCAAGTTGAGTTCAAGCTTATCAAGCTTACATTCGTCCGAGACTTAAATACAACTCGCATGCTTGGGTGGGAGTTCCTACCACATGTCTGAGCCCAAGTGATCTGCGATCAGTCTATTTGCAATCTTATTCCCTCGCTGGAACACCGCCGAAATGTTGAATACTTAGCACTTCTATACCGGTACTTTCATCACTAGTGCTCGAATGAAATCTGCCAGTTGGTCTGTTCAATCGCAACATGCTTGCGGCATCTTCGGCACACGCTTATATTTCAAGCCCTCCTTCTAGCCGCAACGTGAAATTTAGTAGATCGTTTTTTTAAGCACTCAACACGAATATGGAATTGCCCTCCTCAATATTATAAACCGCAAAAATTCAAAATTAACTAGCACCGTCACCTCACTCTCTATCCTTTCCCCTCTCATCTTTATTTCTCCTCTATTTCCATTGCTGGGTTAACAAACTTTTAAGGACAACCAAGTGATGTAGAATATTTCTTTAAAAAAAAAGGCAGAATAGTGTTAGATCGATAGATATCACAATCCACATCCTTTGGTCTAAGTGTATCTTTTTTTTTTGTAAGCGGAGGGACCTTACATAGGCATCGCAGTCCAGGTTTCACGGTTGTGTCAGATTCTTACTGACTAAACCTTACCTCCGTTAGCTCAAATCCTCGCCCCGCGGAACCACCGCCAGGTATTACTTCACAGGGTGGGTATTCCAGTCTACACAGCCGTCCTTATCTGCATTTCAAGCATTCTTCTCTGGCTTTCTGGCTGTCTGAGCTCGAATTGCACCCTGGTTAATAATGTGCTAATCGCGACCCAACTACTCTCCGATCTTAGCATTATGGAGAATTAAGTGTTTTATTTATTTAACTCTCCAATCTTCGTCTTTCCTCAAGGAACCTTGAGCAATTAAAAACGACATGTTCCGGAACATACTGGGAATTCTGGTGAGGTATCTAGTCTAAAGCGATGTAGGTATCGGCGACAGCCGCCGTGCTTCAATTGGTAGTGTGTCCACATACCCTTATGTGAGGTATCCCATCGTTGTTGCCATACTCTTAGCGATAATGTACTCTCTTGTCTTTTAAGTTCTTTATCCGAAATGTTTTTAGTTTTTCCAACCCAAATTCTTTTAGCTTCATCAGCTGGGATGTGGATAGGGATCATACCAGTAATGGCGTAAGCTGCCTCATCCGAAATTGTCCTATAAGCCGATATAACTCTGCGGTTAGTCTATAGACGCTGTTTATACGCGATCGATTTTTATTCACTTTTAATGCGTCAGCCCAGATTGGTAATAGAGTCCTGGGTTTCTTGGGCCCCTAATATTTGGCAACATTCTCGAAAGCGCCGAGTGTACATTCGATGCCTTCTTCGATATGTATTCCATGTGGTTACTAAAGTTTAGCCTGTCGTCTATCATAATGCCGAGATATTTAATGCATCTTTTGGAGATTATTGTTTGACTCCGCACCCTTAAAAACTTATGTCCTATATCCCCTTGTGGGTCCTAGGGCCCCGACTACGCCTACGCGCCATCGTGTACGGTTTCTGGCAATGTGTCTCAGCTCTCCCCTTGGACCACCAGGTCTTCTACCGTCCTGAGTTAAGGGGTTCCATTGCATAGCATGGTTCGCTATGGAACTGTCACCCTTTCGGAGCGTGTGACCAATCCACTGCCACTTCCGTCGTTGGTTGGTTGTGCCTATTGTTTCCTGACCCGTTCACGCACCTACTAACGAAAGTTTGCAGCTTTCTGGTGATAGCGGTGGTCACTCTCCACGTGCTGCATCCATATAACAGCACGGATTCAACATTGGAGCGGAACAGTCTTAGCTTGGTGTTCAAACTGATTGCATTGCTTCGCCATATTTTGGACAACATCCCGAAAGCGGACTTTGCTTTGGCGATTCTGTTGGCTATATCCAGTTCAGCTCCACCATCGGTCGATATTCCCAAGATACTGGAAATCCTCTACTCTCTCTTCCCGTTGTCCAGCAATGCATATTTGAGCCGATGAGTTCGTTCCAAGACTGATAATTTTAGGTTTTGCGGTATTAATTTTCAGCCCGACGACGCCAACCTCCCTTTCCACATCTGCTGTCATTTAGTGGGGGTCCATAATTCTATGAGAGAGTAAGCATACGTCGTCAGCGTGGTCGAGATGTTTAAGTTGGGATGTGAGAGTCCATCGAATTCCTGCGTTTCCCGTCGACAAAGCTGCGCGAAGCACATCGCTAATCACCAATAGAAATAGTATTGGTGAAAGAATGCAGCCTTGTCTTACCTCACTTTGGATCTCAAATCCCTCAGACAACCTTCCTCTGTGCAGAACGTGACATTTGGACCCTTCGTAAGTAGCTTTGACAATAGCAATTAATTTATCAGGATTACCTCTCCTGCATAAGGCACGCCAAATAAACTCCCTGTTAACACTATCGAACGCCTTCTCAAAATCGATGAACAGCAGGTGAAGTGGCGATCGATATTCAACGCACTGTTCGATGATAATCCGCAGTGTGTTGATGTGGTCGACACAGGAGGATCCAGAGCGCAAACCTGCTTGTTCGGCATTGAGTGCATCTTCGAGATGTTTTTTGATTCGCTCCAGGATGATTTTAGCTATTATCTTGACGATCATTCCCTTTTTCTACTCGTCAGGAAAGCTCTCGGCTCCCCAAGTTCTCTCTATAAGTGGAAGCAGAAGCTCAGCCGATGTTGTTGGCGCTGCTCGTAAGAGCTCTGCGGGAATACCGTCAAGTCCGACCGCCTTGTTGGTTTTAAGTGCTTTGATCGCGGTAGTGATCTCATCCTTACTTGGAGGCGCGGTGCGTAATCGGGCATTTCTTACCTCGGGCACCTCAGTCTGATTTGGGAACATATCGCTAGCGAATACACGGTTTAAAACCGTAGCAAAATGCTCCTTCCATCTCTTAAGCTGGTCCTCATCCGAAATAAGCAAGGAACCGTCTAGGCTTTTCACTGGGTGTTGTGACTCCCAACTTTGACATTGATGGTCTCTTTTATTCTGCGGCTACTAATAAGCACTATCTCCGTTCTGTGTTCTGCCAAAGCTAAACTCTTTGACTCTAGCCATTGTTTGACAGATACGATGGTCTCGTTAACATTCAACTTTAGCTCGTCTAAGTGATTCGCCCTAACTATTATAGCTGTTTGTCGGCAAAGCCTATGATTTGTACTCCATCGGGGATTCGTAGTCTCAATACACCATCGAAAATATTATTTCATAGAACCGGTCCGAGGACGGAGCCCTGTGGAACGCCAGAGGTTATGGAGTCTCTTATTCCTTTTCGCATAACAGCAATCTTTGGTGGAAATAATTATTTACTATTCGCAGGATATATCCCGGGGTATTTATATTTGTTAGCGCATCCGTTATATAGCTCCAGTTTACTGTATTGATAGCGTTTTTCACGTCAAGTGTAATCACTCCGCAGTATTTTGTACGTTCCCATATCCAACTGGTACCTTGTATCGATTGCTTGGCCATTTATATTACCTCACCTCTAAGTGTATCTGTATACAGTTTAATGTTGAGGGTACAAAGATGACTAATGTAAACCACAAACAGTACGAGTTCTACACAGAGATCGTCTCTTCTAAGCCTAATAACTTTTTCGTTTATCAACCTCTAGGTTCGTATAGTTTTCAAGCAAACCTCATCTATCCACTCAGACGAACATTTTCAAAATGCACTTACACACATTTTTTTCTGTTGAATTTCGTATTTCAATGGCCCTTAAGCAGTTACTTTTACAAAAACATTTTTAGAAACGATCAAAGACCAAGCTGGAAAAAAGAACCCTTCACACACATCTTTTCTACCAACCTCTGCCGCTAACATAAAATTAAAAAGTTAAAAACCATTTAATTAAAATAAAAGCCAACTTCAGCAATTAAATGGATTCAACCCTCTTCTGTGGCACTCGAAAGAGAGAAAAAAAAAAAGAAAAACTTCATTCCTTTTCAACTCTAATTTGCCCAAACACCCAGCCATACACACTCCACCCTGAATGCATAACTCCTTAAGACTTAAAACAGAAAATAAAAAGAAAATTGTTTAAAAAAAAAAAAAAAGGAAAAAGAAAAATTCATTGTCTTACTCATTGATAAAATCCTTTGATCCGACCAGCATTGACCCCACCGGCGCCGAAAGTCCTTTACTCAGACAGAAGCACACCGAATCGAAGTCCCTTGTGATGCGTTCCACGGTGCTGCCCATCGCTACGGCTGCATTAAACACTCTAGCTCCATCCATGTGCAAGGCAATACCACTGCTTCCTCCTTGGGCTCCTGTTGAGTGCTTTTTACAAATATCCGAAAGTCGGTCCAACCACTCCAGCGGCAATACCTTCCCGCCGCACATGTTATGGGTGTTCTCGACGATTACCAACGCTGTAATAGGCTCATGGTAGTCGTCGGAGCGGATTTTCCGTTTCAGTTCGTTCAAGCAGAACGTCCCATCTGGCTTATTTTTGATGGTAGCTAATTGCACACCGGCTATATGTGCAGCGCCACCTGCGGGAAATGGCCGTGTTCCATAGAAGTAGAGGAAAAAAAAAAAAGAACAGAACGAGCGTGAGATTAGCTGACATTGTACGAGTATGTATATGTCATGTATAGCGGCGGTGTATACTCTTAGGAAGTACTTATTCAATGCAGTACAGGGGGTGGCAGCAGGCGTGCGAAAAATAATTACGACCACTTTATATTGGGTGGTGCGCCCCGCACTGAATGCACAGCTGTTGTTGGGGCTTCGCAGAAAGCGTGCAGTAATTGCTGTAATTTTTCTCTCGAAATAATCACGTTTAAGAGGTAAATTAGGCGATTACGCGGAGGCGAGTTGAATTGGCAAATTTCAACTTTGCCATCCATGCCACTACCATGCTACGATCACTTGTATAGCCTACGGGTTAGGTGCTTGTGTTATCCGTTGAGCGGAGGCAAACCTGCTTATGGTAAATGGATTTCCGTGGGGAGAGTACGTTGCAAGTTAAATTAAATGTCATATAGGTGGGTGGCGGCAACTTCAAAGGAATCGATGAACGAATTTATGTTTTTTTTTCTTCGAATTTCTTTTGTCCTTACCGTGCAACAGTATGCCTAACAAGTACTAACAATCTGTGGCCACAAGCAATAAAAGCATGGGTTTCACGAATTAAAACGAAGCTTATGCTTGCAGTAAAACGTTAAAGGAAAGCTATTGTTTGAGATCCGTAGGCAATTATCTGAGGGATTCTAGGAAGTCTTAAGTGAGTTTTATACTTCGAATCCACCCCATCCCATGTACATGGTGGCGCAAAACTGATGGCTCAATATGAGTTGTCTATAAGTTTTGCAATTGTCGTGATATTGACAGTTGTGCAAACAGATCCAAAGAACACTAAGATAAGATATATTGATGAACAATGGAATACTATACTAATTGATCAGTGAAAAGAACACAACGTGAATTTAGTCGAAGATTTCCCCACCGTTCGCCACCAACTGGTCTCACAATACGGCGCCAAGCCACACACCTCGAAGAGATTGGCTCAACACCAGATATGGCAAAGGCTGGCAGACCAAAAACAGACCGGTCGACCGAGAATATTGATTCTGTGCACGATGATGTCGAAGAGTGTCCAGAAACATCAACAAGACAACGGGTCCTAAATTGGCCATTTCCAGGCGGTCTCTTCAGCGTATTTTGGTGAAAGACTTGAAAATATTTCCATAAGTACACTATGACGGTGCATGAGCAGATCACTAAGCCCGTTTGGAATACAGCCCGGGCATCATAAGCCTCAACCATGAAGCCTTAACGACGAAGCACATTTGCCTCTCTCCGAGCATGTCAACGAGCAAAATCCTAGCTTTGGAAGCACTGAAAACCCGCGTATTATTCAAGAATCGCTATCACATCCACTGAAAGTTACTGTGTGGCTGAAAGTGTTATTAGATAAATATTTTGGTGCTAACAGGCCTAGTTTCTCGCAGCTACTCGTCCTGTATGCCACACGAATGGTTGCGACATCCACTTGTATGCCGTTACCGAAGGGCAAATTTCGATTGAAAGAAGCTTCTCATGACAATTTTACTCGTTCGCGAGAAGTGGGGCTGTGAGAGGTGGGTTCGTGTTTTCCTAGATTCGAAATGAAAATCTCCCGTTCAGTGATCGCGCACTTAACCACTGATCTACGGCGCTCACCAGGGTGATTGGGCCCTACTTTTCAAAGACGCTGCTGTCAACGCGATAACTGTCACTGGCGAGTGCTACTGAACCACATAAGGCGATTTTTTGATACCTAAATTAGATGAATTGGGATAGCAGCATATGTGGCTTCAACAAGACGGAGGCCATTGTGGAATGTTATGTAAAACGGGATACTCAATCTGCCTATAGCAGGCTTTGCGGGCGATATTGCGATAGTCGTGGTCGCCAAGCTACTGGAAGAAGTTACCCAAATATGAAACGATGCAATCGGGATCGTTCAACGCTGGCTTGAATCTGTGGGTTTAAAATTAGCCGAACATAAGACAGAAGCGGTACTAATCAGTAGCAGAAAAATGAGGGAAATAATAACTCTTACGATAGGGGGGCACCAGATTACATTGAAGCACGACATCAAATACGTAGGCGTCATGATTGACACAAGGCTCTCGTTTAATGAACATCTGGAATATGCTAGTGGCAAAGCCTCACGCGTAAATAACGCACTCATACGCATCATGCCAAATCAATGAGGACCCGAGATACAGTCGACGGCGACTTTATGATTCCGTTTATGGCAAAAACGATGAAGCGTGTCAAGTACGCTCAGTTTCGTCTTTTAATTACTCTTCGCCTCTATCTAAAAAAAAGTCGGTGCCAGGCTGTGTAAGTTTCTGTCTTGGTGATTTGCGATGGACGCAAGATCACCCGATCTGACCATTCCTGACATTTTATTAAAGTCTATTTAAGCAAGCCACAGAGTCTCGCAGCCTTGTAAGATAACACTGGACAGAAAATAGAGAACATACCGCCGGAAGTATTGAGAAAAGTGATGGAAAATGCCATAAAAATGAGTCAAATTTGCATAAAGGTTGGAGGCCAACATTTGAACGATATCATCTTCAGTACTTTATGGAACAAAGTTCAAGGTCCAAGTAATAAAACCATTGTATTAAACATTGCTTTGCGTTATATTCGTCGTCTCGTTAAACAAAAGGATTTTACTTGTCACGGTGGCTGACTGAACATTTTGCTAGAGTTTTACCATATTTTGGTGTATACCATGGCTCAGTGGGTTAATGAATGAAAGACTGAGGTTCGCGTCCCAGAAACGCCAACAAATTATTTTTCTTTTCCTTCAATTACACCCATAGAAGACAGGAGTGAAGTGTACGTCGCTACCATTCGCATGAAAGGAATATAACACAACTGCCTCTGAGAAGCTACGTTTGATTGCCCTGCATAGGCTGTTACCCTAAAATTAAGTGGTGATCCAAACCATTGCACATCTATACTTATAAATCTGCCCAATTCATCGAAATTCACCTAAGTACAGGGTGTCCGATGACAGATTTATGCTTTAAAATATGAATGAGGTTGGCGTTACTTGAATCACCCAGAGTACGGGTTTATCAATCACAATGCCGCAGTGGTCGGGAGAGCAACGTGCGTTTTCTATTGAGGCAATTCTTACGTGAGTGCGCGTCGAAAAGTTTGTTCACGTACAATATTCGGCGATTAAGCGATGGGCCAAGTGTAAATTTAATTCGTTCTTGGGTGCAAAGGTTCCGTGAAACTTCTTCAGCTCTGAATACTCCTAAGTCAGGGACAATCAGAACGTCAACGGCCACCGAAAACATTCGGAAGGTAGATCGAAGCTTGCGGAAAAGAGCGGCTGCTTTTGGAATCGCAAAAACTATCGTTCATGAAATTCTACAGAAAGACTTAAAATTTTATCCGCTACTTAAACACCAACGGCCTTTACATTACTCAAGAGTTAGTGTTTGGTTCGCCTTATTGACGAACGGAATCATCGGGCCCTTTTTTTAAATTTCAGAGAACAAGCGATAAATGTGAACTGCGAAAATTATGGGCGCATGATCACAGATTATTTGTGCACATCCATCCGACTTGTCACGTGTGTGGTTTCAACAAGATGGGGCTATTCCGCATACCGCTAGAATCTCCATTAATTTGCTGCGTGAACATTTCCAACGAAAATTGATCAACCGCTTTTGAGACATCCCGTGGCCACTGAGGTCCCCAGACTTAACCCCCATTGATATTTTTTCTATGGGGATGCACCAAAAATAATGTCTACGCTAATAACCCGCGGTCTGTCACGGAGTTGAAAAAAAAAAAAAAAAAATTCGAGCCAAGCATGCTGCAGCACGTGGCATGAAACACGGTGGTCCGCTTTCAACAATATGTGCGACTAAATGGACGGCATTTGGACAATATCATTTTCTAAAAATAGAATCCTCATTTCTTTATATTAAACCAAGTAATAAAATAATATGTCTCATAGTTTTTATTTTATTCACCTTTAAAAGAATAAATCTGCCACTGGACACCCTGTACATCCCATCAACAGAAATGTGTTGTGGCATTTTTGCCAAAGCTGCTTCGCTCCTCTAAATACTTTATTGGAAGATGAACAATTAGTTCACGTATATCGAAGTATTAAGGGTAAATCCAAAAATGACCGTGCTACCTCGAAAGAGGTCAGACTTGTGTAATGATTTTTGGTGATAGGGGAAGGGGATTCTCAAGAATGTGACGTCATGTAAAGAAATGTTCTCTACGAGTCCGCAATGTTGAAATATATTTATTAACGTGCGAACATTGCTTAACAAAACTAGTAATGGGAACTATCGAATTGAAACTATCCACTTGTTCGATAGTATCGAAATGTTCATTCAAATATTTGAATAATATCGGTTTATGTACCAATATCTCGAAAACGGAGCGTCGTACGAAAACCAATTATTTTGACCGTAATTTTCGGTCTTGAAATACTTGAAAAGGTGGAATTTTTTCCTCTAAATCTCTATAAAATGGATGGCGATTTTTTTTTAAATTTTCGAAAATTCTAAGTAAGAGTATTGCTCCTCAAAAGTGCCCGATTTTACTTAGAAGTTAAGGGAAATCTGTTATGAATATTTGTTCTTGAGTGTGAATACCCCAAAAAGGTTTTTTTTTTTTTGTAATGCGGTTCCGGTTACTAGACATATTTTTCTGTAAATATACAGGGTGCGCCATCTTTTATGTCGGTATTTGAATATTGAATAACTTTTAAAAAAAAAACTACCGATTTCCATATATGAGGTATTTTTATTTAATTTGGTCCTTTACAATTTATTTGGACTAGTTTTTGAATACAACATCAATCAAGTGGCCGCCTCTATTGACCAAAGCAAAATGTGCCCTTTTTGCTGTGTTTTCCATCACTTTTTCGATCATCTCGGGCGGTATAGCGATGATTTCGGCACGAATGTTTGCCTTGAGCTCGTCAATGGTCTGAGGCTTGTTGGCGTATACTTTGCTTTTCAAATAACCCCACAAAAAGAAGTCCGGAGGGGTCAAATCTGGAGATCTGGGTGGCCAGTCAATGTCTCCATTTTTTGACAGCACACGTTCATGGAATTTTCGTTGCAGAAACTGTATTGTTTGATTAGCAGTATGGCATGGCACACCGTCTTGTTGAAACCAGTAACGGTCCAAATCTTTTTCACACATTTGTGGGCAGACATAATGAGCCAACATCTACCGATATCGATTCCCATCGACTGTTTCGCCATCTCTGAAAAACAATGGCCCAATGATGATTTCGGGGCAAACGCCGGCCCAAACAGTCAATTTTTGGTCATGCAATGGTGTTTCATGGATCTCGTGTGGATTCTCCGTTCCCAAATGCGGCAATTTTGCTTGTTAACGGCGCCAGAGACTGCGAAATGGGCCTGGTCGGTCATATTTCAAGTAACGTGGACGTTGTCTACAATATTCTTTGAGTCAGTTGCACTTTATACGGAACCAAATGCAAATCATCCTTCAAAATTCGCAGCAAAATGGTTCCACTGACGCCAAAATGCTGAGCGCGGTGATGATACGACACATGTGGGTTTTCGGCAACACTCTTTCTTACCGCTTCAACCAATTCATTGGAACGTCTTGGGCGTTGATGAACAGAATGTCGACGATCTCCCACTGTCCCGTGCTCAACAAAATTCGACACCAAACGACGAATAGTGTTGTCAGACGGGGCTTGTTGGCCACGATATTTTCGACGATATGCACGTTGAGGTAACACAACAGAACGACTATTTTCAATGTACAGCGTCACTATTTCGGAGCGTTGTTTCAGTGTGAAGCTATTCATGGTTAAAATTGTACTGAATTGACGTTTCAAAAACATGTCTACTCAAGTCAATCGGTTGATAAATGTCAAAGTTATTCAATGTTTACATACCGACATAAAAGATGGCGCACCCTGTATATTTCCCAGAGTTAGTTAGAAGAGGCACCAACGAATAGAAATATTTTTCATCCCACAAGCTGGAGGTTCATTAAAACCCACAAATAATTCAAGACATATATCCATACAGGGAATGTATCCGTATCTATGTACAACAACTATGTTGGTCAATATATTATTTCATATGTTGCACATGACCCAATGGACGGAACTCGACAAGCCGACATGTCCTGATGTCGGTAGCCGAACCTTTGTCGAAAGGACATTAGATGTGATCATTTATGTACGATAGGGAAAAGTGTGGATTACTGTGGCAGGGATAATTGATTTATTATTTGGTAACCACAGATTATATACAAATAAGATAATTTCGTAAAATCAAATCATCGCCTGATATCTGTCCATGTC
Organism: Pocota personata; assembly: GCA_963082735.1. NCBI lineage: Eukaryota > Metazoa > Arthropoda > Insecta > Diptera > Syrphidae > Pocota > Pocota personata. The sequence goes on from OY720429.1 coordinate 243,272,774, forward strand.
GTGTTAACAATGACAGAGCATTGTAATAAATATTATACTCGTACCTAACCGTATGTGTTTGGTTCGATTTTAGAACTTATTTCATTAGCCTGTGACTTGGAAAGCAAACGATTATTTCATACGTACATATATAATGACTTTTTGTGAACCTAAATGTGAATCTACGTGACGTACTCGTAGTTCTGTTCTCTCACTGTCGAGCAATGTTTCTATTGTTTAGGTAAATCTATTCGTGCTTATGTACATATGTACAAAATAAGTCCCTAATTTGATGATTATTTCATGAATGGCGTATGCATAGAAATGTGTATTAATCTTGACGTTCAGGATTTTGAAAAGGTCTCTTACAGCCTTTTGTTCGAGATACTAGAGCTAGTAGATACGACTATTGAACTATAATCCTTGATTCAAGGGCATAAATCAGCGTCCATCGTAGCCATTAGACCAAGGTTTTTATGTAGAAGATTTTTGTACCACCCCGCGCAAAAGCATTCTCAGCACAAACCAACAAATGTTGTTACATCTACCATCCTTACCTTGTTCGTAGAGAAATGTATGAGATAAATCACCGACAATTGCTTCCGTTCCACGACGACTGCAGTGCACCATAACTACAAAGAGAAAGCAAATATTTTTTTTGTTATAAAAAATATAAAAATTGGAAACGGAAAATTTGAGAATAATTTTTTAGTGAAACCGACACATTTATGCATTTTTGTATGAGCAGGAGTACATTTTGCATCCAGCTTTCATTTTTATTGATTAAGGGCCCACAAAACGAATAAAATGAATTTTTATGCAGAAAAATAGAAACCGCAGGAAACACAGGAAATTTAATTTTTCTTTTCATATCCCGTGTGTTATGCGAAATTATTATTCTCAAGGACATGTCCCTGAAGTGAAGCTATTACATTATGCGGTATATTTCATGGGAAAGATACATTATTCTTTGTGATAAAGGAGTAAGGTTCCAACCGGATTGGTTGATGTACGAGTCATCAATTGCAGAATAAGTGATGAATTATTACCCAGGTGTTTATACCTCATCCCATAAGGGTATGCTAAATGCGATACATGGTTTTTAAAATAGAGAAATAACGAAGATACATCCGCTAACGAACATAATGATCAGTAACAAGTCCTCGTCTGTTTGTTGGTTTGTAGGCTCATCCAACAAGAGGTGTCATTTTAATTTTTTAAATTAAAACTTTATTTCCAAGCAAAACAGAGCTACAAATCTAACAAAAATTGGGATAAAAATACATTAGTTTTAAAAGCTTTTAAAGTTTTTGCATGAAATAGTATAAGATACACTCAGTTGTCAGGTGACAAGAGGCGAATGTATCAGATAATAATTAAAGTATTATTAAAACAGTTGATGGGGAGAATTAAAAAAACAAAATAATAAAGTTAGGTAGGTTACTATATCCTATATATGTACATATTCTTGAAACAACAGAAGATCCAAACAAAATCAAATTAAATTAAAAGATAAAAGCCACTTTTTGATATTAAACAAGAGAACTTTTTTCACTCTTTCGCATCTAAGGTTTTCAGGTAGTAAATTAAACAGTCGAGGCGCAGTGACAAAGTAAAACCGTGAAAAGTGCGTTTTATTGACAATAGGTAATGTGACAAAATTTCTGGTATTGACACGTAAATTGTACTTTTCATCTAATCTAACAGCATAAAATCCAGAATTTGCAAAAAATATTTTTAAACAATATAAGTGCCTTAATGGTAGAGTTTCAAGGAACATGAATAACTCAAAACTAGGAGTGCAACGATTTACTTTACACATAATTCTAACTGCATGTTTTTTTGTTTTATTAATAAAGGTTTTATATTAATAAAGTACGAACGACCCCAGCAAGATAATCCATACTGCAGCTTGGATTTTAACAAACCATTGTAAACTAATTTTAAGATGGGTAAACTACAGTAGAGACTGGTATGATAGAGCTGTTTAACTACTCTACTAAGATACAGCTTCAGATAAGAAGTATGCTCCTTCCAACTGAGCTTATAATCCAATATAATACCCATTGCCGATGTGAGCAAAATTACTCGCACACAATAACTGCATTGTGTGTAAACAAAAAGAAACACAAAACTCTTTATACCAAAATGGAGTCGAATGAAGTATTTGTTGATTTAAATTGTAGGGTAATTAGTGGTTTTAGCGGCATCAAATCAAATGAATTAAAAGACAAATGTTGCTGCCTTAGTTTTAACATAAGATCATTGCGAAAGAATTGGAATGATTTTTGCCTTAACGTTAGACACTTCATAAATATGTTAAAAATTATAATATTAGTTGAAACTAATATAGATGAAGAAGAAAAAGGACATTACAGTATAGATGGAGTTTCTGAATAGAGATAAATGTCGAGGAGGTGGAATCCTGATGTTAATACGTAAAGACATACAATATGTACGATTAATTTCTGAAAGTGTGTCGTATGAAAATATACAAATTCAAATTAAAGAAGATAATAAGTATAAGTATGTAATAGGGATATACAGACCACCAGGTTACAGCCGAAAAGCGTTTATTGCAGAATTCGGAAACAACGTTGGACAACTGGGAAAAATGGACGAGATTATGGTAATGGGTGATATGAACATCAATGTGAATGATTTGGATTTATATGGTGTAAAAGAATATCTGGAGATGCTGGCGTCACAGGGGTTGATTAACGTGATAACTGAGTATACCAGGGTAGACCCGAACACAGGATCCAAAACAACGATTGACCACATCTTAACCAATGATATGAATAACCAAATTAATTCAGCTGTAATTGAGAGCTGTATTACTGATCATTACCCAATCATATAATTCCCACCAAGTCATAAATCTGCTGTTAAAGAAAATACAGTCAGCTTGTCCTATATATCTAACATAAAGGTTAACGAATTAATTGCAAAAACAAATTGGGATGAAGTCATTAATGAAAGTGATGCTGTATCACTTTATCAGAAACTTCATGATAAAATTACATATATTTATGATGGAGCTACATCTAACAAACAAATGAAAAGTAGAAGAAAGTTTAACCCATGGATGTCTACTGAATTAATCGACAAATGTAAAAGAAGAGACGAACTTTACAGAAGATGGAAAAACAACAGACTGAACAAATCTTACGAACTGGACTATAAGACTTTCAGGAACAAACTAAACAAGGAAATAATGGCTCAAAAATCCTTTTTTTATAAAACCAAGTTCAGCCAAATCAGATCTGACCCACGTAAAACACGGAGTCTTATAAACGAAATACTGGGAAGGAAAAAGCCTGGAGTTGATGAAACTGTAACAAAGAACTTCTCTGGCAAAATGTGTCTGAATAAGCTCGCTAGTGCATTTGCAAACAATTTTGGCACTCAGATAAAAAACATTATCCATCAATGCGATGCCGTTACATCGACACATACAAGTTCAAGATTAGCCAGATCAGTATTCGTACAAGAAACAAGTTTCTCGGAAATACGAAGAATAATTCTTTCGCTCAGCGATAGAAAGTCACCAGGTTTGGACGGCATAAGAGCCGGGGATATAAAAAGACATGTGGACATATTCATCCCAATATTGTGCAAAATCGTGAATCTTAGCATAAACCAAGCAAAAATCCCTGCAACTTTGAAAACCACTGTAGTTAGGCCAATAAAGGAGGTACCAAAAGTGAGCTCAACAATTACAGACCTATATCGATATTGCCGATAGTTGAAAAGTGTCTTGAAGAGGTCATAACAAAGAGGCTTCAAGATTTCATCGCCAAAAATTCCCTCATAAACCCGAGCCAGTACTTTTTTCAGAAAAAATTGTATCAACGAAAGCCTAAACAAAAGCTACCATATACTAGTGCTGTTCGTGGATTTCAGTAAGGCTTTTTACACATTGAACCATGATAAGCTAATAGAAGCACTGGAAAACATTGGCATAAGAGGTATGATGGCAGATTGGCTAAAAGAATACTTGAACAACAGACATTTCTGTGTAAAAATCAACCAGACATATAGTCAAAAGGAACGGGTGCAATATGGAGTCCCTCAAGGATCAAAATTGGGTCCAATACTTTTCATTTTATATACCAACGAGCTGCTACGAGTATTCAAGCAGGCCATACCATTTTCGTATGCAGACGATACGGCGATAGTGGTGCGCCACAGATCTTTGGATACGGCAACAGCAATTATGCAAGAGGAATTCGATAATGCGGTGAAATGGTGTCATGGTCACGGTCTAACGATCAACGCATTAAAAACAAAAATGATGCACATACGAAGTCCGCAGTTCAAGGCTACTCAACAACAAATTCTTTTTAGAAATGATTCCTGCAGTAGCTCAACTAGCTGTCCGATTGAGATAGTGGAGAGCTACAAATATCTGGGAGTAATCATTGACAGCAATTTTCTGTGGGACACGCATATCAATGAGTTGCGCATGAGCCTCAAAAACGCTTTATATGCACTTACCCATCTAAAGTTCCATGCCACAACGTCCGTGTTGAGACAAGTATACTATGCCCTAGTGGAATCGAAGTTGAGGTATGGAATACTTGCATGGGGTAATGCTTCTAAAATACACATAGAAAAAGTAAAAAAACTAAAAAACACCGCATTGAAAAAGATAAGTGCAGATAATCGGCGAAATGTTCTTGAACAAGAACGCTTTAAAGTTCTTCCAGTAGAAGATATTTTTAAGATGACCCTTATACTGGAGTACTATGACGACACTCGGTTCATAACACCAATTCAACATGGGATCAACACCAGAAGGCGGGCTCAAGGTATGCTTCAAGAGCCCCGTTTCTGCAATAACTACGGGAGAAGGCAGCTGAAATGCAGTGTACCAGAGGTCCTCAATACAATTCCACAAGAACTAAAAAATATTACAAATATAAAAACTAGGAAAAAAAAACATAAAGAACTTTTTTCTCAACACAAATTCAAATACGTAGCTAATTTTCAAATCCACTTCCATAAAACTGTTTTTTGTAAACATCAGTTAATTGTTTCTTTCTTTTAATTAATGAAATGTAGAAATGTTTTTGAAACTCGATCTTCTGCAGAAAAGCTTTTATAAGGCTTCGCGGAAAGATATAACCAATGTAAAATATTTTCTTAAAATAGAAGTGAATTAAATTAAAATTAAAAATATTTAAAATTGAGGACACGTTCAATTTCGAAGTAATCGTCACTGCAGCTTTGATTGTCTTTAAAGGTAACAGAATTGTGCTGGCAATTAACTAAACAAAATCGTGTGCAACTCGGCGAATGAAAATATAGAGGGAAATCATCACAGATTGTACCCTTGATGTTAAAGAACATAAATTTGGTTTTCGTACTGATTATGAGTCTATGCTGCATGAACCACTTTCTTAGGATATCTAAATCATTATTAACATCCAAAAATAGATTGAAATAATTGGTATTAGAATACGAAAGAGCAGTATCGTCAGCAAAAGCAGTTATTTTACCTTTAAAGGGTTGGATAAATAAAGAATTTACATAAATTAAAAATAAGATGGGACCCATAACAGAACCCTGTGGAACACCCATGTTAATAGACTTTCGTGAACTGAGGCAGTTTTTTATCTATACCATTTGCATTCGGTTTTTAAATATGAAGCAAACCACTCATGGATAAAACCCCTAAAACCCGCGTGATAAAGCTTATCTAACAGTAAAGTGTGGTCCACCATATCAAAAGCTTTGCTAATATCTATGAATAGGGCAGCAGAGATTTTAGATGCATTTACACTATTATGTATTTCTCCAGCTACTCCAGCCACTCCTAAAACCAAACGGCAATCACTGAAAAACTTCGTGCTGTTTAAAAAAGATACAACTCTAGTTTTCATGTCTCTTTTGAAAATTTTCGAAAACACTGACAGAAGGGATATAGGACGGTAATTGTTTAAAACCATTGTATCACCTTTTTTATGGAGTGGTATCACAACCGCTGTTTTTAGTGCCTCCGGAAAAATTCCACGCTTGACGCAGAGATTAAAAATAAAGCTCAAGATATCTGCAATCTGAAAAGAAATTTTCTTCAAGACATAGCTGGAGATCTGGTCAAAAGAAGATGAATTAGTAGTTTTAAGAGAAATAATGATTTTATGAATCTCAAATGTTTGTTATTCTTACTTTGACTACAACTTGATAAATAAAACTGCAGCATATTAAGGAACAAATCAAAAGCAATTGATGGATCCTGTGAATCAAAGACATCATCCCAAAGCTCAAAATTCAGACTTGCAAAATCATTTCAGAGCGGCAAAATCAATTTTATTGAATTTCTTATTCAAGGATTGTTTAATTCTGGTTACCTTGCAGTCAAGTTGAATACTAGTTAATCTATGGTCCGTTATTCGTAAATCATAGGTCACCGCTTTATAATTGACATTATTGTTTCTATGAAGCCTTATGAAAATATGGTCCAAACAAGACTCTGATCTAGTGGGTTGGTTCAAAAGAGAACTCCAAAAAATCTACCTTTCCCCATTATTGAACTGTCAATATTTAACTATCATTGCGATGACTTTTGATAAGTAAAAACTACAAGGTTATTAGATATAGATTGACACTCGCACAACGTGTTGCAATAGTGAAAATTCACTACAAAAACAGTGAAAATATCACGGAAACGTTTTGTAAAGTTCGCACTGCTTTTGGTCATCATCAAGCACCTTCTCGCACAGCTATAGTGGATTTAATCGATAAATTTGAACGTCTCGGACAGGGTAGTGATATGAAGACTCCAACTCCTGTTCGTCCGGCAAGGTCAGCGGAAAATATTGCCCTGGTAGCTGAGAGCGTAACTGAAAACACTGGTGTGTCCATTTCAAGACGATCACAAGAATTGGGCATATCCGCAATCACTTTGCACCTCATTTTGTATAAAGATCTTGACCTACATGCCTATAAGGTCAAGTTGACACAAGAATTAAAGCCAGCAGCTGACACACAACGCTGTACTTTCGCTGATTGTGTGCTGGAAATGAATGGACAAGATCATGATTTTTTACACAAAATTATTCTGAGTGATGGGGCTCATTTCCATTTGTCTGGGTTCGTAAACAAACAAAACTGTCGCATCTGGGGCTCCGAAAACCCAAGACAAATAGTGGAACAGCCTCTCCATCCACAACGAGCGACAGTTTGGGCTGGCGGTGTCATTGGGCCATATTTTTACGAAAATGATGCTGGTGCGACCGTTTCAATGAATGCATTGCGTTACCGAACTATGTTGACTGCCTTTTTTTGCCTGAAATTTATGATATCGACGTGGATGATGTTTATTTTTAACAGGACGGTGCCATATGCTACACAGCTGGTGAAACAATGGCTCTATTGCGTGACAAATTTCTTGGACGTGCGATTTCTCGAAATGGAGACTTCAATTGGTCACCGAGATCGTGCGATTCAACACCACTAGACGTTTTCCCTTGGGGCTATGTTAAAGATGCTCGTAAAGTCTACGTGAATGCTCCACCAACGATTCATGCACTAAAAGAAAATGTCAGAGCTGTTATTCGCGAAATACAGCCGCAAATATGCGAAAATGTGATGAAAAATTCCATCAAAAGAATAACTATTTGTAGGCAGAGCCGATGCGGGCATTTGGCATATATTGTATTCCATTACTAACCTTCGAGTTTGTACTTTAGATTAAAATACAAATATTATCACTTTTCATAAAAATGACCCTATATGTCACCAGTTTCTGGACCTTAAATTGTTAGGCTATGAAAATGCAATAAACCCTGGATTCCTCAAAAGACGTAAACAATTTTGCACTCCCACCAACTTGACGACATACTATATAGCTTAGGTTAGTCTAAGACTTGACTACTCACCATCTCTGGAAATATGTTTCCTTTAATTTCTACTCATTCCGACCACCATCATCGATCATAGCCCACTTTCTCCAAAAAGTTATTTTGCGAAGTGAATGCATGTTTGGGCAGGAGTTCCTACTGCATGCCTGAGCCTAAGTGATTGGTGATCAGTCTATTTGCAATGAACTTCCCTCGCCCGAACACAATCCATAGTTGTTTCCCATCCTGTTGGTCTACTTTCTATCTCACAATGAAATTTTGAAGATCGTTTTTAACTCCTCCAATACGAATGTGGAATGGCTTGCCCTCCTCAAAATTTCCAGAGACCTATAATTTTGCTTAGATTCAAAATTAACGCGCATCTTTACCTCTCTGTCCTTCCTTTCAATTTCGTTCCATTACTGGGTTTTATACCCACTTAAATAGGGGAAAACGTCAAATACTAAAGGGTGTCCCACAAAACACGCAAGATTTGAGTTTTGTGCCTACGAAAAATAAGACAGCGTGACAGCTGACAGTTCATTGTTGAGCAATATTTTAAAAATAATGAAGCTTGGCAGCTACAGGTCTCAATTTTTGTACAAAATATGGTCCGAATAGTGATTTACGAGTAACTTCATCAACACTGAAGAGATTAATTCAAAAATTCAGAGAGACTGGATCAATTAGTGATCTTAGATACCCTGGCGTTCCTTCAACAAGTCGTTCAACACAAATCATCGAAGTAGTCCGTGGGAGTGTTGTTGAGAGTCCAGGAACATCAATTCGGTACCGTGGTCAAGAATTGGACATTCCAAGAAGCTCACGACAGCGTATTCTCACGAAAGATTTCCATCTTCATGCATTCAAAGTACAATTGACTCAAGAACTGAAGTGTAGGGACCATGCACAGCGAAGAGAGTTCGTTGAATAGACACAAGTGGATGCTGATTTTTCAAACAAAATCATCTTCAGCGATGAGGCTCATTTTCATCTTGATGGCTTCGTTAATCCTCGAATTTGGCGTTCAAAAAATCCACAAGTGATTGTTGAAAAACAAATTCATCCACAACGTGTCACTGTTTGGCGGGTATTTTTCACTGGAGGAATCATTGGACTATTCCTCTTTGAAAATGCGGCTGGTCAGGCATTTTCAAATCTAACGCGACATGATAATCCAGATTTTTATGCCTAAATTGCAATATATGGATGTGGATGACATGTGGTTTCAACAAGACGGTAGCACATGCCATACAGCATGAGCAACAATTCAATTACTGCATGAGTCATTTTCTGGTCATTTGCCGTTTTGGTGATCACAATTGGCCGCGCAGATCACGCGATATAACGCCGTTGGACTTTTTTCTTTGAGGTTTTTCGAAGTCTAAGGTTTATGCCAACAAGCCCACGACCACCCACGCCGTGAAGGTGCAAATTGAGCGTTGTATCAACGAAATTCAGCCACATTTATGCAAAACGGTCATGGAAAATTTCGACAAAAGAGTGCGTATGTGCCAGTAAAGCCGTGGGGCCATTAACCCGATATGCTATTCCATGCATAACCCTATACTGTACGAACCAATAAAACATTTAGAATTTGTAATTAAAAACCTGTGTTTTCTGTTAAAATTACTTCTTGTGTGAATTTTGTGACACCCTTTAAATGACAATATGTACAGGGTCTTCCAATAGGGACTTCCGAACTTTGACAGTTGATAGCAGCCATATTGTTGAAGCTACATCTGTCAAATTGGCGGTCATGTATTCAGTCTGTTTTGCCAAATCACCGTGGACGGATATAGCGTTCAACAACACGTGCAAATAATAAAATTCTTTTATAAAAACGGGTGTTCTGTTCGGGCAACGTTCCGCGCGCTTCGTCCATTTTACTGTCGCCATAATCGTCCTTCCGAGAGTACCATTCGCAGTGTGGTGGATAAATTTGAGTCCACTGGTTCAGTAAACGATCAACCAACACCCGTACGTCGACGAAACGCAAGATCTGCCTAAAACATCACCGCTGTCCGTGAGAGTGTGCAGGAGAATACGAGGCAGTCGATTTCGCGTCACTCACTAGAACGCGGCCTTTCGCAGACCACAACTTGGCGAATTTTGCGTCGTGACTTGGGTTGTACCCGTACAAAGTTCAACTGACCCAGGAGCTGAAGGTAAACGACCATAGACAACGATGTGTGTCCGCTGAATGGGCTCTGGAGCAGTTGGAAACTGACCGTAATTTTCATCGAAAAATCATCTTCAGCGATGAGGCCCATTTCTGGATGAATGGGTACATCAACAATCAAAATTGTCGAATTTGGGACGATACCAATCCACATGAGTTCCAAGAGCGTCCAATGCATCCCGAAAAAGTCACTGTTTGGTGTGGATTTTGGGCTGGCGGCGTCATCGGTCCATATTTCTTTGAGAACGACGTTGGCCAGGCCATCACCGTCAACGGCGAGAGCTATAGGTCGATGATTACCAACTTCTTTTGGCCTGAATTGGATCATATGGACACCAACGACATGTGGTTTCAACAGGACGGCGCTATGTGCCACACAGCTCACGCCACATTGGAAATTCTGCACGAGCGATTCGAGGGCATGGTCATCTCACGTGGAGGTGATGTGAACTGGCCACCGAGATCGTGCGATTTGACGCCGTTAGACTTTTTCTTGTGGGGTTTTCTGAAGTTGCAGGTATATGCGAATAAGCCACAAACCACAGTGGCCCTCAAAGCCAACATAACCCATGCCATCGGTCAATTTCAGCCAGATTTATACGCCAGAGTCATAGAAAATTGGATATTTCGGATGCGCGCTACCCACAGAAGCCGCGGTGGATATTTAAACAATGTTATATTCCATACATAATGGCATCGATAGGCCTTTCAAACGAATAAAAAATGTTGATGATATCTGGCACACACTTTGTTTTATTTAAATTTAAAGATAGGAAGCGCTTAAAGGAAGACCCTTTATAATTTCACTATGGTGGTATCGGCTTGTTGCAGCACTAAGTTCAATAATCGTGTAATCAGCCGTTTAGGTGATATTGCTTGGCCTCCGCGGAGCTGCGATTTAACGCCGTTGGACTTTTTTTTGTAGGGTGCCGTTAAAGATCGATATTAGGCTGACAAAAACGATTCAGGCACTTAAGCATAATATTGATCGAGCTTTTCGTGAAATAGAGCCCCGAACAATCGAAAATATATATTGTCCCTGACAACTTTATCGTATTAGACCGCAAAAACTATTTTCGAATCAATTTCAATTTCAATGAGTTATCTAGCTAAAGACAGTCATTATTTTTTTTCGAAAACAAATAAGAACTCAAACCTCCACTTCATGTATTGCAGGACAACATTTTTCTATCTACCGAATGTTCAGCCATGTCTGATAGAATTCAATCTACGCTGAGCACGTACTGCGAAATGGAGGCTATAATCCTGATGCAAATTTCAATCCTCTATCAAACGAAACTATAAATCTTCAATATTAATGAAGCACTAATGCCACCGCCTTTCATCTCATTAAACTTAACATCCTAGCCCCGAAAAGATACCCCGGATGTGTATCCGTAATAAAGCTCACATCGTTTCGATTGAAGCTGTAGCTTCTATATTCGTGGCTATTTGTTTCCCTTATTTAATTTTAATTTAAAAGCATGCAACGGTGGCGCCCGGTTTTATTTTTCGGCTGCTCTATGTTCCTTTAACTATAACGGTATTTTATGAACATAAACATAACGCCTGCTACAGGAAACAGCTCAGGCTTAGTGTGTCGTTAGCGGATATATTGTCGAAAAAGGGTTAAATGTAGGCCGGTGCCGTAAACGGACCACATATGTAACCGATAGATTTACTATAATGGTCGACGTTTTATTGCTCTGCCTGAAGGAGAATCGGGTGGCTATATGGAAATCGTATCACATCGCGAGATGATGACGGGTGTGGAGAAGACGCAGACGAGAGCGATGAGGATGGATTCAAGGTGCTCTTTTTGCACCCCCTGCAACCATCTCCATCGTAGAGCGTAACTTTATTTGAATGGCAGGCATCAGGATCCGATTGGAATTTATATTCGTAACTATGAATTTAATATGAGCCCGCAGTGGCGGGGGGCGGTTCTACGATATAGCCAGCTATATCCCCGGTGGCGGCGGCAACATCGGCAACATCGGCTCGACGAAGCGGTTACATTGACTTTGATTGTAGATGTGTGCTGGTGGGAGGCGAGTTTTAGTCGTAAGTCATATAAATTGTTATGGAATTCAGGTGGTTTTATTGCGTTCGATTTACAGGAATAAACTGGAGCTTTGGCTCTTGTTAAAATTGCTCATTTCTTGCTTTGATGATTTTCTACCCCTGTGGTGATACTCTGTGTGTGTGTGGCTGTGTGATGTGGTATGAAAGTGGTATGAGATTGATTGTGGGTCGGCGAGGAGCACAAGTGATTTGGTGGTGGCGCAGGGTTTAAAACTCGAAAGTAATTGTATTGCCGAAAGGGTTGGGATTTGAATTTATGAGAGTGTGATTTTATTAAACATTCATGGGTCTTACATAAGGGAGTTTGTGTTTTGGTTTTTATTAATTTATTTGAGTGGGTGACGTCATACAGACAGCTAGATTAGATTTATCTTTCAAAAGTATGCAATGAAAAAATTCTAAAATGTCTGGGTTTACACAAAACTCTTTACGCCGAATTGATATACAACACTTTATAGAAAATTGTAAATTTCCAAACATCCTAAAAGTAGACTATAATATTAGATTCACTTACTTGCCAATAGATTGCCCATGGTGCCACTTGGAACGAAGAGGCCAGCCTCTTTGCCAAACAATTGAGCTGACTTTGCTTCCAATTCCTTGACAGTTGGATCTTCGCCATAGACATCATCACCGACAACTGCCTCGAACATGGCTTTACGCATTTCCGGTGTCGGTGTGCTAACAGTGTCCGACCGTATGTCGATGGTATAGTGCTTCTGTTCTTCTTGCATCTTGATTTTAGAAGGAATTTCTGTAAAGACAAAATGCAAAGAATTGATAAATATACATATGTAGGTAGGCAAACAGACAATTACTATTGGAGAATAGTCAAAGTTAACAAACACAGTGATCCGTAGTAGGTACATACTTGTACATATTGTAACATCGTCTAAAAGTATGCAACAATAATGTAGAATAATAACTACGCTCCTACAGCCCATTCCAAACTGTACTTTCATTCGAGGTTCGCAATAGCTGACAATGCCACGGATAAAGAGAGAATTATAACTGGAAGAAATGATTGTCATCTTGGAATTATTTCCAGTGGTCGAAGAATTTGCTAGAAGTTTCTGGCTATCTGAAACTTCTGCTATATAAGGACAGATGGCGATCAATAGGAAAGACAGTGATTTTTAAACTGTGGCGAAGAGATTAGAAAAGTGATACTATTCGAAGTTGTAATTTTGTGATAAATTGAAAGTTGAGAGTGAACAAGAAAAAGTAATTAGTTTGGATTTGTAAATTAAGTAATTGAAAGGAGATAAAGTGATTTGAGAGGAAAGAGACCTTGTAAGAAAAGAATTTGCGAAGAATAGTATAGTGTGAACTTGAATTGTTCTATAGAGTAGAAAATAAAGAAATAAATTTCACAGAATATCGTTTTATCTACTCGAGCCGTAGCCTGCATATTACAATATGTAGGTACGCTAATGGATGAGATCTCTGGAGAAAATATTCTTCAACATTACAATTTCATAGCAATTTTTTGGAAAATAAATGATGAAAGAGAAAAAGAAGTATGTCCCGAACACATTTCCCGTTCATCTCCTCCCGTTAGGTCCCATAGAAATTGAATTATTCCCTTCAAACCCAGTAGAAGGCCTTTTCAATAGGGACATAACAATTTTGTATTTTAATACAAACGCACCCTTAAAGTTTTTTTATAATCCGTTAATATCAAAACGTCAGCCAAGGATTACGTTTTTATTATGGTGAAGTTCATGAACGCACAACGTTTGAAAATTATTAAAAATTACTACCGAAATTCAGAGTCGGTGGTCGCAACTTTAAGAGCGCTTACTCCAATTTTCGGTCGTAATAATCGTCCCACCAGACAGCCTGTGCGTTCTATAGTGGATAAATTCGAGTCAACATATTCACTATTGAATGTTCCTGTGCCAGTGAGACAACGCGACGGTCGAAGTACCGAAAATATCGCAGCCGTAAGCGCTTCAGTTCAAAATGAGCCAAATCAGTCGATTCGACGCCGTTCACAGGAATTGGGAATCTCTCATTCCACATTGTGGCGAATTTTCCGTAAAGATCTTGGTCTACATCCTTACAAAGATCAAATTAACTCAAGAACTAAAGCTTCTTGATCATTTGAAGCGCCGAAACTTCTCCAATTGGACTCTGCAAAAGTTTGAAGAAAATCCTGAATTTCATCGAAAAATCATCTTTCGTCGATGAAATGATCGCCATGTTATGGTCAATGAAATTCGTTATAATGCCATGTTGGAAGACTAATTTTGGCCAGAATTGGATGGACTTGACATGTGATATGTGGTTCCAAAAAGATGGTGCCACATGCCACACAGCTGGTCAAACAATTGATCTATTGAAGGGGAAGTTCGGTAATCGTGTAATCTCGAGAAATGGTCCGGTCGAATGGCCAGCTCATTTTCTTTACTTGGGTTACGTTAAGTCCTTGGTTTATGCCAACAAGTCAACAACATTAGAGGAGCTCAGGAATAATATCGAAAGCGAAATTGCCAACGTTCCGGCCGATATGTGTGGAAGGGTGGTGGAAAATTGGCTCCAAAGATTCGATCGCTGGAATAAATCTCTGCCCGATACCTCAATTATACTGTATTTTATTTAAATACAAAATTAAAAAAGTATCTGCCTAATTTATTTTTTAACACTTCAAGGTTTCAATGCATGCATCCTTTAACGCAAAAACGTCAGTCCAACATTGGAACTATATGGGGTTCGCCGGACATGTTTCCGGTAACAGTCCGTTTAATAAAATAAACGTTCCCTATTCTTCCATTCCAATGTAGCTAACTATTCTAGACGGACGATTTGTGAATCTTTACTGTCATCAATTAATTGGATTAGAAATTCAGAAGTAGCTAACAATAAATCATTCTCCTTCATCTCCTGCGTCTCCTGCGTTATTATAAACAGAACAAGTATTGGTTGGTTTGTGGCCTAACAAGCCGCAATCGTAAAACATTCATTGCTCTGAAACGTCAACACGCGCTTCTGATACGGACGGATATTTTGTTGACGACCATTGGCTATCGACCACGGACAACGATTGGATTAAGGTCCCCAAAACTCCAGTTTCCTCCAATTAGAGCGAGAATTCATGCGGTACAAACTGGACATCCTAGGAGTAAGTGAAATTAGATGGTGGGAATACGGCATACAACCCTCCGAAACTGGTAGAAGCTTCCTGGTCCACTCTGAGAACGCAACGAACATTACTCGCGAATATTGAGTAGGACTCCTGCTTACCCCTAAAGCTAGAGACAGCCTTATGCCCTATTCACCTTATGGTGACAGGATAATGACGACGAGGTTCAAAAGTAAAGTCAGGGACATAACCATTATCCAGTGCTACGCTCCGCCAAACTATGCGGATGTGGATGACAACGATGATTTCTACAGCAAACTAAGCGAAGCCACCGTGATTGTGATGGGGGATTTTAACGCGAAGATATGCAACGACAACACCAAGCTCAAACATGTGATGAGACCACACGGCATCGGGGACACAAAGAACGACAACGGTGAAAGGCTGGTCATTGAAGGCACACTGTTTGACTACAAGGACTGTCATAAGATTAGCTGGGTCTCGACTGATCGACAACGTAGATTTACGTTACCAGATTGATCACTTTATCATTATCCGACGCTTTAGAAATTGCATCCAAGATGTCTGTAACAAACGTGGAGATGACATCGGAATAGAGAGGGACCACCTCTCTAATGGCCGCTACTATACGTCTTCGTAGTGTATCTGTCAATAGCAACCGATCCAACTTACTAAGGATACCCAGGTATAACACCGACAGGCTCCAGGATCCCCAAGTGGGCCAACAGATAATGGACCACCTTGCCACAAATGCAGGAACAACCAGCAGCTTCTCTCCTAAGAGCATCGACGACCACTGGAATGCTGTGAAAAGTGTTTTACGTCTGGGGCAGACGCCATTGTCGGGAGAAGACGAAAAAGCCAAAGCACATGACTGGCAGAAGATACCTGGATCGATGAACGTATTGAACTCAAAGCACGGATTACAGCAGCCTCAACACACTAGCCACCAAGGCTGAAGAAATAGCAAATAGGTGCGATGACAGGACCATCCATAGTATTACTAAGGAACTCGTTGGTGGTCAAAGTTCCAAGCTACGACTAGTAAAAGGACTAGATGGAAATCTGTTGACTTCGGATGAGGAACAGCTGGACAGATGGCTGAAACATTTTGCTTAACCACTTGGGCTACAGTGATTTGGATCCAAACTCATGTAAACCTTTCGCAGCAACAAATTCGCGTATTGGCACTTCCCCCCACCACAGGGTTTCGAACTGGATCCTCCTGTATCAACCGCATCAACACCTTGCGGATCATCATTGAACAATGCGTCGAGTACAAATCTCTGATACATTTGCTGCTTTCTATATTGAACTTGATTTGGACAGCTGAATTCGTAAAGCAAAGGCTGCGTTCGGTATGCTGTCTAAAATCTAGAAAAGCAATTTTCCAGCATAAAAACAAAGCTGAGACTGTTCCGATCAAACGTAGAAATAGTGCTTCTTTATGGGGGTAGTTCTTGGAAAGTGACCAACACCGTCACAAGGTAGCTGCAGACCTACATAAATAGATGTCTTCGCAACATCTTAAGGATCTTCTGACCGAATCGTATATCAAATAACCAACTACACCTGATAACAGGCCAGGAGCCAGTAGATATTGGATTGGTAACACCTTACGGCGCGAAGACAGATTGCGAAGTATTCCATGCAATTGAATCCACTTACCCAAACAGGCAGACCAGTCGACCGCCCTAGGAAGACATGGAAAAGGACAGTCAAGAAGGAATCCAGATCATTGGGGATGACTTGGAGGTAGTTGAAGGGCGTTGCAGAACTTCGAACATGATGGCGCGCGACTTTAATAAATCTCCGAACAGTGTGTGATAAAAAATAAAACTTTATTTACGACAAAATCTTAAACAATCTAGTCTTTTTGACGATCAACGGAAAACTCACTCTGAATTATTCTTTTCAGTTCTATACGACCAACAGAAAATCTAAATTGCATTACTTTAACTTAATCAGCAGTTTTGTCATTGCCATTTATGTTCACACGGGAAAATTATGTGTGACATATGATTCCTGCATATTATGCAGCTCGTCGTCTGAACGACTTGCTGTAATTTAAATCTTCTGTTGGAGGTAGTTCGTTGCCTCCGACAAAAACGTGTCATATTTGTCCACTGGGGATGCTGACGTATACATAACTTCCCCCTCGTTTACTTTAAAATTCTCCTGAATTTTATTATTTATTTTAACTTTAACATGTCTTTGATTCTTACAAAATATTGCTAAGGCAATTATTAAAATGGACACAATAATCATTAAACTCATATTTATTCCATAGGACACGTTTTTGTGGTATTGTAATTCTTCTATTTCTTTAATATTTTCAAAATTATTTAAAATTATTTCATTGAATTTTACAGATTTAAATATACTCTGATTAACATTACTGTTTGGATAGTAAAATCTTTGCTTTAACAATTTCTTCTCATTCGAAAATGTTTGATGAAGCATATGTATTGTACAGTTATTAAAATTAATTAGATAATTTCCTTTTAGTTCAAATTTTCTGTCATCACATGTCTGAATAGGTGTTGTGTTGATATTTTTAACAATTATTGTTTCATCATCTAATGATATAATTTCTGTATTTTTGTTTGTTATTAATTTACAATTTTCTTTTACAACACAGTGCTTACTTTCTACTAATTCATTGATTGTTTTATCTTTTTCATATTTAAGTGTTTTATTAAAATATTCAATTACAAATTCTTTATCAGCATTGATTTCTAATTTGTCTTCATTTGGTACAGGAATTAATAATTTCAATGGTACTTTAACAGTATTTCTTGGTATTTTAATTGCAAAAACTATCATGTTATCTCGGTATTTAACTACTCCTAGTCTTATTTGTGCTAATTTATAAAAATCTATTTTATAAGTTTCAATTTCCTCATTTGTTAGAATGTTAGGATGAAGAAGATTATTTCTAGCTGATATTATGTTTTCCTGAATATGTTCTATTTTTGCTTCTAAATATTTCAGTTTAAATAATTGATCAAAATAAAATTGTTTAAGTATTATTTGTTTCGCTGCATGTTGTATAATACTAAGTTGTTTTGTAATTAGTTCACGATCGTCATCAATAGTTTGTTTAAGAATTGAAAACGTCTTATTAAAATATTCATTGATTTTTATTTGTTTATTCAAATTGTCAATTGAATTATGATTGTTTTTGGAAATGGTATCTAAATGTTTTAGTATAGTTTGTCGGTCTCCGTCGTCCATTGTTCCAAATAAGAATTTTTCTGCTGTTCCTACTATATTAATTAACCCTCTTCTCTGTCTATTTTGTATCGGTATTAATGTCTGAATTTTATACAGTATGTTAGAGATTTCTTCGTCTAATATGTGTCTTTGTCCTGGGTTAAGTGATCTAAGATTTATCGAAATATTTTTAACTATTTCCGTAATTTCTAAAGGATTGATAATATGTAGAATGATATCTGTCTCGTTAGTAATACTAATATCTGCTAGTTGAAGTTTGACGTAGCCGGCTTGTTCCGTAATCGTCTGTACATCTAAGAAATGTTGTCCATTACTAACCGGCAATGTTAGAAGAAACGCTAATGTCCATAGCATTATCATCTGAAAATTTATAAGGACGTTTTATGTTTGTAGTATGTACATTTTCAAGTTTAGCTCTTTTGTATTTTGGTTGATGTTTGTGCCTAACTGCTTTATAGTTCTTAATATATGCTGTTGTTCGTGTTTCGTCATATGCCTCCCTGTTCTTATTTAACTTGTCATTTCTTTTTGTCTGTGCTAATATAAGGTTCTGATAGATTTGAACTGTATTAACTGTATGTCTTTGAACGTCTTGGGGTGTAGTTTTAATGGATGAATGGAATCGTTCATTATAATTCCTAACTACTCGTTGTATTGCTTGTCTAACCGATAACGTGCTATCTTGTAATAAAAGTATCCTTAGTTTTTCTGCTATCGAGTTATGTAACCTTTCTACATCGGCATTTCCGGTGTGCGAATTGGGTTTTGTCAGATGAAGGCTTACTCCTTCTCTTTGTAAGAATTCTTTAATTTGAATAGACTTAAATTCATTATCTGCGACAATACGATTGGGTTTTCCTATTTTAGTAAAATGTTCTTCTATCTGTTCAATTAATGTTAAATGGTTTCTATCTGTTAAATAATAAACAGCTGCGAATTTAGAAAATTTATCGATGGTTGTCATAAAATAGCATTTCTTAAAAGTATACGTATCAATGTGAATTATTTGATTTATATCTGTGGGAATCTCAGTCAGCTTGAACTTTGGTTTTATGGGATTCCTATCGTATTTTCCCTGTTTGCAAACATCGCATTGATTAATAACTATTTGAATGAACTCTAAAAGTTTAGGATAATATATTTTGTTTTTAATTTGCTGATATGTCTCTTGGATACCTGAATGCATACTTTCTCTGACGTGATAGAAAGATATTTGTTTAATTGCTTCTACCTCAGTTCTAATGTCCTGTGCTCTCTGAAAACATCTGATAAATTTTACTTGTTGGTCATTGGAATACATATCCCTAAGTGTGTTTTGGACTGTATTGTATTGATGGTCTGAAAGTTCGGTGAAAATACCTATTTTTCCTTTTCTTATATATCTTCTAAAAATATCTCCTAATTGTTCAAAATCGTGTTCTGATATATAAACTATTCTTTTTCCATTTATTACTTCTATTTCCTGTGTTTTATTGTTTGTTAGTATTATCTGAGTCTTGTATTTGTTTACTATTTCCTCTTTTATCGGAATATGGTCAAGCAATTCCTCCTCTGCCGAGTGAACTGTAGCCATTGTAACCTCATCGTATTCTTCCACATTAAATAATATTCCTAAATCTGAATCGTTATCTTCAAAATTGTCTGAATCTTTCCCTGAATAAGTGTTGTCCGTCATATTTTCTTCTCCTTTTAAAACATTGTATTCTTTATGTTCGAGTCTACTTAGGAAATCCGCTACTTTATTCTCCTTTCCTTTTAGATATTCTATTTGAAACCTGTACTCTCCTAGTTTTAAGAGCCACCTTTGGTGTCTCGGAGATATATCTTTACCTTTGTATTTCGCATGTAAATATTTTATTGGTTGATGATCTGTATATATTATAAATTTGTTACCGTACAGGTAGGGGCGAAAGTAATTTACTGCCCACATAATAGCCAAAAATTCTTTGTCTGTAGCTGAATAGTTGCGTTCGTGATTATTAAGAGTCCTGGATGCAAAACAAACTGGATGTCCCTCCTGAGAGAGGACAGCACCTATTGCATAGTTTGATGCATCGGTTGTCAAGTGAAATTGTTTATCAAAGTCTGGGAATCTAAGGATTGGGTGACTGCTAATAAGATTTTTTAGTTTTTCAAATGCTTCTACATAATTTGGGTCATTGATATTTATTTTAACGTTCTTCTTGAGATACTTTGTGATTGGTTGGGCTACTTTAGCATAGTCCCGTATAAATTTTCTATAGAATCCTGTCAACCCTAGGAAACTTTTTATTTGCTTCTGCGTTCTTGGCAGTTCTAATTTCTCAATCGTCTTTATCTTATTAGGATTGGGTTTAAGTCCGTCTTTCGTCAACGTATGTCCTAAAAACTCTGTCTCCTTTCTTAAAAAGTTACATTTGTCTACCTGTATTTTTAAACTTTTTGACTCTAATACTTTGAATATGTCTGAAATTGCTTTTATATGTTCGTGAAGTGTAGTACTGAATATAAGTATGTCGTCTAAGTATATGACACATGTCTTATTGATATAGTCTCTAAAAATTTCATTCATTAGCCTTTGGAATGTCGCAGGGGCATTCTTTAGGCCGAATGGCATCCTTATAAACTCATATAGGCCATGTGGTGTAATGAAAGCTGTCTTTTTTCTGTCCTCTTCTTTAATTAGAATTTGGTGGTATCCTTTTGCCAAATCTATAGTCGTAAAGTATTGTGCTCTTCCCAACTTGTCTAATATAGAATCTATATTGGGAAGTGGGAACTTGTCGTCAACTGTCACCTCATTAAGTTTCCGATAGTCGATGACTATTCGGTACTTCTTGGTTCCTGAATTGTCAGTTTTTTTCGGGATTACTATTAATGGGCTGCAATACTTTGAATTGCTTTTTCTTATGATTCCTTGTTCCTCCATTTCTGCTATCTGTTTTCTAACTTCCTCCTCGTGTTTTGGGGGGTACCTATAAAGCTTAGAATTTATCTGTTGGTCCGTAATTGTGGTGATTTCGTGTTGAACTTCGGAAGTACTGGTTAGCCTGTCCCCTTCTTTATAGAATAGCTTATGAAATCTTTTGATAAGCTTGTCTATGGCTACGCACTCTTCCTTGTTCAAATGGTCTAACTTGAGGTGCCTAATATTTTCGTTAGAGGTTTCTAAAGTATGTATTTCGTTAAAGGAGTATGGTCTGTTTTGGAATCTAATTGTCTGATTGTTAAGGTTTATTAATCCTTCTTCTAGGTCTATGAGTGTATTTAATTTATTCAGTAGATCAATACCTATGATAAACTGATATTTTCTGTTTGGTAACTGTTTAACTTTCCATCTTATCATTGTACCTACTGGTGCCTTAAGTTCTTCTGGTGCTGGCGTATGAATTTCATACGTAATAGCATCTTTTCCGTTTATTGTAGAGAATTGTATTGGTTTAATTTGGACTGCTTTAAAGTTGTTTACTCTGTCGTCAATTATGCTCAATGATGAACCAGTATCTATTAAAGCTAAGTATTTATTTTTATTGATCGTTATTTCTATAATAGGGAGTTCCTCCGAGGCTAATTGATAAAAAACTCGGAATTATTGATTTCCGAAGACCTTTCCTCACTTTCTATATTATTGTTATTATTACGATAATTCGACATCCCAAATCTTTGCTCAGTTGTATTCTGTTGAAGGCGATTTTGGCCCGAATACATTCTGAGGTTTCCTGATTGTGGGTACTGTCTACGAGTATATCCTTGTACATTATTTAATTCTCTTCTTCTCTGGTTATAATCTACTTCCATCGCTTCTGTTCTATAATTATTTTGCCTATATTGTCCTGAATTATTACCTTGGTTTCTTTGTTGGTACTGTCGCCTCTGTTCTGAATTATGTGTTTGTTCTTGGTAGTGCTGTCTGTATTGCCCTGAGTTCATACCCTGACTATTGTAGTTTTGTCCATACTGTCCTGAGTATCTTTTTACCTGGCCTTGATTACTATGTCTATTTTCCTGCTTAAAATTGTTTTGCTTGTTGATATTTCTATCTTTAGTTATACTCGTATACCTATTCTTCCTAAACTCCTCCCTTATGCAGGAGTCCTCGAATCGCCTGTTCCTCATAACAGAAACTATATTTGATAAATCACTTAATTCATAAATCTTATCTAGCAAAGTCCCTTGCGTCATCTCTTTAATTGTATTCACTAAGATACTGTCTACATTAGTTAAATCTATTCCCTTATCTCCATTGTAATATACTATTAGTTCGTCTGCCTTGTATTTTAAATTTTGAATTTCAGTTGCTAAATCACTTACAGTATTTACTTTCAGATTGGTGATCTTCCTGTAAATGTCCGTTGGCTCCAGCTCCGGTCTGTATCTGAGTTTCAGGGTTCCTTTGATGGTGTTCCAGTCGTCTGGTCTTGGCAAGTTGATAATTGTGTTTTTCGCCTCTCCTTGTATTTTCTCATAGAAAATTGTCCGTACCATGCTTTTTTGTAATTCCGCGTTGGTGACACCAGATAGGTGGTATTCCACGGTGTTGATGAGTGAGTTGATCGTCACTTCGCCAGTCCCGGTGAAGGCTGTCATAAATTTGATTTCCTTCATCACCTTTTCGATGTTTTCTCTTTGGACTTCTCGTTCTTGCAAAGCTGTGAACGCTGCTGTTATCCGTTCCAACTGTTGAGTTTTCCTCAATACTTCGGCGTTTAGTTCTTCGACGGTAGCCATTTCTATTCCTTTGCGATTCTTGTTAAAGATTTCGATTCTGTCTTTTCGCATAAACTTATATTTTATTTTATTTTTTTTCACTGTTCACTGATTTTTCCGTGTTTTAGTATTAATTCTTCACACTTTTATTATATTGGCTGGTAGTGACCATAAGCCATTAAAGCGTAATGAGAATTCTAAACACAATAAAAATGTTTCACAAGTGCCTAATAAGTTAATCTTCGCGATATTCCACTTTATTTTCACACTTCTTATTTTTATTTTATTCCGAAACGAGATTTCGAATCACTGGATAACTCTTTTTTTTTTTCTTTGAGTTATCCTACCGACTGCGCCACTTTAATAAATCTCCGAACAGTGTGTGATAAAAAATAAAACTTTATTTACGACAAAATCTTAAACAATCTAGTCTTTTTGACGATCAACGGAAAACTCACTCTGAATTATTCTTTTCAGTTCTATACGACCAACAGAAAATCTAAATTGCATTACTTTAACTTAATCAGCAGTTTTGTCATTGCCATTTATGTTCACACGGGAAAATTATGTGTGACATATGATTCCTGCATATTATGCAGCTCGTCGTCTGAACGACTTGCTGTAATTTAAATCTTCTGTTGGAGGTAGTTCGTTGCCTCCGACAAAAACGTGTCATATTTGTCCACTGGGGATGCTGACGTATACATAACTCGCGCGTTGTTGATGCCATATTCCCACGATGGATCAAAGGACATAAGTAAAAAGTTAAGTTACGATTCGACTCATTTCGGGTTCACATTCCACAAAGAAAAAGTGAGTCAGTTCTATATAAAAATAAATTGTTTTCTTGCGGTTTTTTATGGCAAGTAGTGGAAAGATACTCGTACTGCCACGGCACAATACCACATAATATAGTGTGTCTAGCTCAACTTCTACAGTTAGACTCTGCCAGGGACAGCATCACAAAATTCTAAAATACTGAAAATATTTCGACATTTTATAAATTAACGCACAAAAGGATTTTTAAATGTACCTAATGCGTTTCAGTTGTTTGTGTTAAACAAATAAGTTCAAAAAAAGACAAATACAATCCTGTACCCTTGTAGACAACCTTCTTGCAGTTTGCGAGATATTTGCACTCAAAAAAGGTTTTCATTAACTTCTGGTAAAGTCAAACATTTTGGAAATTGTATACATTCAGTTTTTTAAAATTGTAAAGCCTAAAACAAAAGCACCAGAGGCTCTCAAACTTTTTTTTTTTTAAAAATTGCGTTAATACTTCTAGCTTTCGAAGATTTTTTAAATTTGGTATTCATCTTGTACAAAATTTTGATGCCTAATCACGATTTTAATTAATTGCAAGCGGAAGGTACATACTGTAATTTAAATGTCAAAACTTTGGATTATCCGAATGAATTATTCTTTAAGCACACACACGAGTATTTTGTGCACAAATGCTGTCACTATAAAAGTCAATATTACTCGTATTTAAATGTAAACATAAAATGCATTGTGGAGAGTGTCGTAAAAATATTTAGAATTTAGACATTAAAATGTTTACGTGGGATTTTTTAAAACATACGAGTACGTACTCATTGATCCTTTGGGTAAGCCACCACTGCTATAAATTTATATTTCTGCTGTTAAGTAAAAGTCTCATTCAATAGGAGGAGATTACTCTAGCTCTACGAGTACACTTAGTTTTTGCAGTGCAAAATATTTTTGAGTTTGTACACAGATGGCTTAATGTACTCCAGGAATCCTTTTTTTTTTCATAATTTTCGCACGCCAAAGGGGATATGAATGCCCTTAAAGTGCACGGGTGTTTGTAAACAGTGGAAGAGAAAGAAAGATTGGTGTAGTGGGTTTGAAACTCAGGTGGTATTAAGTTTCAGTAAACTTCAAGGGTGGCATCCGGCATGGAAGGTAATTGAATCATTTTTGTTGATATTATCGTTGTTTATGATTCCTGATGTCATCATCACGATCAAGTTGCATTTTCAGCCACCCCACTGCTAGTGTTATGCCTTTGCAGTAGAATTGACTGGGCTTCGCAATTGATCGACTTTTTCATTTATTTCGTGTGAAATAAATAGATGATACTTGATATCAGGATTTGAACCGTGAACCTGCAGCGTGACAAGCGATAATGTTACCAGTATACCGAGCTACCATTGCGTTACTGTCAGGGCCTTGGATTAGGCTAATACTTACACCTCCAGTGAGGATTGGTGCTATGCGATCCAAGCGGGAACAAAACCATCTAAATCAGCAGTATACTCGTACCTTTTGGCCTTTTCATATCGACTAACCTTTCGCATCGACAGCAGGGATGGAAGCAATTCTCAACATGCTACTCCTAGACCTGTACGTGTAGGAATGTGTCGCCAGG
The DNA here is from genome assembly GCA_963082735.1 of Pocota personata. NCBI lineage: Eukaryota > Metazoa > Arthropoda > Insecta > Diptera > Syrphidae > Pocota > Pocota personata. The sequence goes on from OY720429.1 coordinate 243,298,288, forward strand.
AGTGCCTAAGGATCAGCCAATTAAACAGCTGGAACTGAAATTGTTAAGATCATGCACAAATTCTAAAGAAACTCGTAGGTGAAGACGTAAACAGTTACTACACGTCACCATACCTCGACTTTGAAAAACCATTCTCCTGCACCTTCCCAAGTAGAGAAGAATGGAAAACCAATGAACCTACAAAACAAAGATACTCCAATGGGTTATCGGTATATACAGACGGCTCTAACATATTAGGGGATTCAGGGGCTGGCATCTTTTGTGCTAACCCAACGATTGAACTTGCTATTCACCTAGAACCATTTGTAACGATGTTCCAAGCAGAAGTCTTTGCAATTATGAAAGCAACTGAATCGCAGAAGACAAAAGCGAAGAGAGGCAAATCGACATGTTCTCGGACAGCAAAGCAGCAATTAGCGCGATCACAAACCCCATGTCGAAATCACGATTAGTAAGGGAGTGCAAAACTAAATTGAACTTACTTGCCAAGCGCAATAGAATCCGTCTTACATGGGTACCGGGTAACGAAAAGGCAGATGAACTAGCAGGGAAAGGAGCGAGTGACACAGAACTGAATCCTGTTAAGACTATAGGAGTCCCTCTGACAACTATTAAAACGATAATCAATGAGAAGATTAGACAGGAGTTCAATAACGACTGGACGAATCTAGATACGTGTAAAGTGGCCAGATCCGTGGTAACAGAACCGAGTAACAACACAGCAAAAGAGCTCTTAACTCAAGCAGAACACAATTGAGATTGATGGTGAGACTTTTAACAGGGCACATCAATCTCAACAAACATTCGTTCAGACTCGGAATAGCTGATACAATAATCTGTGCCAACTGTGAGGAGGAAGAGGAAGATATAGAACACTTTCTCTGCCACTGCCCTGCTATAGCGAGGTTAAGACAGAAAATTCTAGAATCTCCAAGGATTCCGGATATTACACACCTCAGTAAGAAAGGAATCGGGGATATTTTGGAGTTCGCCAGACGAACACTACGATTCCCCGATCACTATACGATATAGTTTTCCGTTGATACTCCCCATGATTCCAATACCTTATCATCTCAACGCATAATTCCCAAAGCACAGCACTATTCTTTACAGTTCCATAGACGAGGGGGACGCAATGGGCCCAATGGAGGCCTAAGTGAACAGCATAAGCTCAACCAACCAACCAAGGTCCACGAGAATACACCTCACTTCCTCTGCCACAGCCCAAGCCTATGTCTCACTTGAGAAACATTACTTCCAGGACATACAAGAACTATGTGACGTTCCACTACACAATATTTCCAGGTTCCTGAGGATGTCACGATGGTTGGAGACCCTAATCACCAACGTGTCGTAAGGTAGGAACCCAACCCCCCATTGGGCATCACAATGGGATTAGTCGCGTCTTTTCTCCTTTCTTTTTCGTATCCACTCATAGGAAGGCTCTTTAGACAGATATCTGGGTGGAGAAAAGGGAATGATCGAGAGAGTCTTACTTAGTAGAGTGCCAGAACTGAACTAATCCCTGATAGCGTGTTTACCACTTTTGCCAGTGTAGCTCTCACTACAATGAACTAAAAGGCTTCCGTTATGGATATTCATTATTTACCATTTACACCCCCTTGAAAACCTCACCCTTACGTATTGTAAATTGGAGACTTAATAAGTAAATCATCTGTTCAAATGCAGATATTGCCCCTAATTCTGCAAATATTTATTTTTGAATAAATTAGATTTTGTGTTTTCAAGTCCAATTTAATAGCTACACGATTTCCCCTTAAATGCCCCATCTATTGCATACATTGCGAGGTGGGGTATAGAATACATAAACAATTGCACTATTATTCCACAACATTTTCTCTGACAAAAAGATGCCAAATATGGTTTGCTTTGGATAATAGAAACGTGTATTCAGCCAAACGTGTTTCAGACACAAACTGGATTTTAACGAGTCTTTATACTATTCTCACTAAATTTGTTACTATAAAAACAAGTACTTCCCACTACTTTGTCGATATTAACATGCAATGAAATCTAGCATCCTATCCGAAACCATGCTGTGTTAATTTAACACCATTCACTTTCACATTCAGCTAACATTTTATATAACTGACAGCCGATTTTTTTCTTTAAATAGATAATTCGACTATGATGTCAACTAATTGAATTAGGAATACTTAATTAGAGCTAAAAATAAAAAAAAAATATTTAAAAAAAAAAAAAGTAAAAGGTCTCAAACATTAAAGCAAAATAGCGACAGTTTGCATCAGACACTCGAATTGCTGATTAAATAAATCTTATTCCATTTAAGTGGATAATAAAATCAACTTGATGATCCTTATGAACTGTTAGAGATCAGACACGGGTACAATCAATCACGAGAGTAATGTATTACTCAAATAATTACATTAATTTAAATTACAAAGCAATATTCCTGATCATATTGTAATTGCAATTATTTAACAATTGCAGTGTGAATTACATGTAATTGTGATTACGTGTAATCGTTATTGCACCTAATCGGTAATTAATTACATGAATTACTATTATTTTTGCGATTTACAATCTTCGACTCGCCCATAGATCGTGAACTTGTGATAAGAAAAAAATATAAGGATGTAGGGCAGTCGTTCGTGAGTAAATATTTCTCGGTCAGCACTTAACCACCCATACAGCCTCTACCTATAGATGTTCATCAACTACTCTCCTCACACTCAGTTTCCCTCCATACATCCTTCCAAATAAAAGATTACCTTACACTCTATAATTACCTACTTTCTACCCCACAGAACCCATACACTTTCTTCAAATTCAAACTGAAATGTGATTTTACTTGTAATCGATTCTGATTACAATTACCAATTGCAGTAATTGGAAATTTGTATGATTACCAACTATATACTCGTACTTTGTAATTGCAATTTCGGTAAGACAATTGCAAATTACAAAAGCAATCGCAATTTACGAAATGTAATAGATTACAATTTGTAATCATGTAAGCGATAATCGATTACAATTTGCCCAACGCTGTTACAGAGTGCATATTGTAGAAATGACCTTTAGTATTTTTCATTTTCATTCCTTCTTTACCACATAAAGTGAAAACTGATCAATAAATGCAAGAAACAAATAACTGAGAGGTCAGTTCTGGAGAGAGATAAGAATTTGTTACTAAGCAGGTACTCGTAAGTTGTACGAGTATTATGTGTTATTTAGATTGGCTTATCTCTACGAGACTGATAATAAGTGGTACCACCAGCAGACCGAAATTTTACTGAAATAGATTAAATAATTTCTGGGTATGCAAATGGATTTGTGTTGACATTATTAGAGAAGTAATGAAAATGTGATATGGTAATCGATAGAGTTAGAATGTTGTATATAATTGATATGTACAGTACATACGTATGTCAACTCTGCAGATTTTATTCAAATTAATGTACCAATTTAAAGCAGAATCACAACGTCGATTCAAGCAACTTCATTGCGACTTTACGATTTATTTCGTCAGAAAGTGAGAGCTTTTTAATTTCAAAACGAATTGTTGCTTTGAGATCCATTTTCCATATGTAAAATGAACTCACTTCCGCACACTAAGGCAATCAATTTTTCCGCGAATGAAAATAATAACTGGCAAGAAATGTATCGGGTTTTGAATTCCTCATAATGAATAAAAAATGAAACGAACAAAATTTCGTTTTGCTTTGTTTTTTATAAAAACTGTCAGAGCGGGACCGACCCAATGCTATATGCTATATAATTTTGCCTTTAATCAAATCGAACTCATTTTCAAACGATTGTCTGCTTATTGAGATTTCATGAAGTATCATATATACGTATGTTGTACAGCTGTCTTATTCGAGTAAAGGGATATGCTGTGAAGAAGTTGGTGCCAGGCTTTCTCATTTCCCGGAATTTCAGAAAAATATCAGAAAAATCCCAGGAATTCAAATTCAAAAGTATTTCATTATTTTAGACATTAAAAAAGTTTACAACACATAATTGTAATATTTAAGAATTATATTACTATGTAGATAGATAAAAAGTGATCCTCGATGGGATGCAATTAGACCACCATAGGTCCATTGTAATACCACGAGGTGGCGCAGAAGTCATTACCCTATCGGGAGATGCTCTCATTTTTGCAAATGGCGTCTTATGTCATCGTTACTGACATTTGTGATGTAAACAGAAGCAGAATTCACGTAGACAAACCATGGATTGCTATACTTTTCAAGAACGCGGAATAATTGTGTCAATGTTTTTGACAAATAATCAAACGGTGGTTTTTGGCTCAACGTCAATTTTGTCGTCGATTTCCTGGGCGTGTGGCACCAACTCGTCAGACACTGTGGCGTTTTGTCCTCTCTCTTCGTGGACTCTGGCTCAACACGGGACAGTAGCAGATGTGGCCAGTCCCGGAGCACCAGTTCGGTCCAGAATATCGCTGCTGTGACTGCAGATGTCCAAGAGAACACTCAAACATCAACCAGACGACGGGCCACGCAATTGGACATCTATAGATAGTCTTTACAGCGAATTTTGATGAAAGACTTTAAGATGTACCCGAACAAAGTGTAAATAGTGCATCAGCTATTGCCTGCAGACCGCCAATCGCGTGTAAATTACAGCCAAGCCCTCCTCACTCCTCCCGGCCACTTAGTTTCTCGTTTTAGCGGTTTGCACTGGCCCACAAGATCGCCCGATTTGATCGCTCCAGACTTCTTTCTTTGAAGCCACGGGTCTATACGAACAATCCACTGACTTCGGCGGCCCTAAAGGAGAACATCCGACAAGAAGTGGAGAATTTATCGCCAGACCCTATGAGAAAAGTCATGGAAAATGCTGTGGAACGAGCCCTTGATCGATATTATCTTATCGACTTAATGGAAAAAAATTTAAACGTCTAGATAAACATGATCAACAAAGAGAATAAATTCTTTTTATTTACAAACAAACTTACTGCCTTGGGAAGTCGAGTGAGGACTTTTGTGCCACCTTGTACTATGGAGCAGGGATTACGATCATTATCTACATATTCTGAAACCATCTACAAATGATTTTAGTAGTACAGGTTTCGTTCAGATCGATCAGATTGTGCTATAGTACCCTTTTTGATGTGGGCAAGGCTAGAATACTCGCGGAGGGAGTGAACTATAGTCTCCTCCTTCTCCTCGCATAGTATCTGAGCATGTCTACTGATGAAACAGAGTCCGATAAAGACGTTTGTGTGCTTGGAGATGTTACGCCTACGGTGTCCTGTAGCACCTTTGACCTGTTAAGGTCCATATTAACTGAAATATGTTTAAGGTGTACGAGTATACACCGCTTTATCCACTGCATCAACGTGAGTCAAGGTATGATATTTGGGAGAGGACATTGGCGCGATGACATTCTCTATCACCTGAGTATAGAGCAAATGCTGCCGATCTATGATTATGATAATAACTCAACCGCACAGTTTCTTTGCCCATGATATCGCAATGACCCTGTACTCAACGGAGAATGAATATTAGGTGGGTTGCAAAATATTTATGTATATGGCACCAATTCACTAAAAATAACCAATTTTTTGCTACAAAAAATGAATCTCTTTCTTATATTTTCTTCTTCTATTTTGTATTTGATTTCTTTTCCCGTGACTATGTGATGTGCATTTGACTAATGAATCCCGGAATCCCGATTGAGAAACCTTAATCGGTGACTATCAAGTTTGATAGCCGATTCGACTCCAGTGAAATTTTAGGTAAATAAAAAAAACCCAAATATCTAATTGTCGAAGATTAGACTATTAATATCCAAAAGCCTTTATCTCAAGGTAGCCACCTAATTCACTGCAAATGAATTTTAATAAATATTATAGGTAGGTAGGCACTCATATCACTCCTCCACTCTGAGATGACAACAATTTTAAAGACGCCTTAAGTTGATTGCATTTAATTCCAACATTAAACAAGAAATCACAGATTAAGTTCATAATGAGTGGAAAATTTGCTACTTGATATCAATACTGCAGCACCACATATCACACTACAATAACATTTATTCAGAATGCAAAATTAAACCAATATCCCTTACAAACAAAACAAAACAAAACAAAAATTTCTGACCTTGTCAAAGTTTAAATGAAGACTTGTAACACAACCGCACCAGACAAACGCGTTCAGCCAACTGCTGATTGGAATAACTTAATCAGACAATTTAACCACATGGCTAGAAAAATTCTAAAAAAAATACTCAAAAGCGCGAATACAAACCAATTTGGATTGAATTATGTATCATTCAAAAAAAAAATTCACTTAACAGCTCGCCTTTGCTACATTCCATGTGCAAACAATAATTCATCATCGGACGTAGTGAAGTTAAAGTGTTCTTCATTTCACGATGAATGTCAAGAAGGTGTTGTCTATGCAAAAAAAAAAGAAATTATATTTGGAAATGTTGTGTTTGCGTAGTTTATCTATTAATAGCTTTCGTATCTGCTACCCTTGGAGCGTTGAATTATATTACTCATGCAAAAAAGAAAAAGTACCTACCATAGGAAAACAATTTGAAAATGCCAACTGTAGCGGTTTCAAATCATTCTTTTAGATAGACCTTCACGGGTAAAGAAAGAAACGTACTTGTAAAGTCAACAGACAGAATTGGTAAATTTTTGGACTGCAGGTAGGTAGGTGTGGTTGTGACCGCATGCTATGCTGAAACATAATTAGCGCAGAGGCGCCGTTTTAATACCACAACTCAAGTGACCTAATTTGTTGTAGAAACTGAGGTTGGACTTGTGGGAAAGGAGAGAAAGGATTATTTAAATCCAGCCCGTGGCATTGAGGAAACTGATAAAGTCCCCGATGCTTGTCTCCGCTAACTCACTACTCGTAATATTATCAAAAAGGTGTCTGCCAAGTATACGGTGTCTGACCCTACTAAGGGCCGGACACTTACAAAGGAAGTGAAGGATTGTTTCAGGCTCGTTGGCCATATTGCAGCTACGATAAAGTAATGCCCAGTCTGGCTGCGTGGACCCCTATGGGCCAATGGCCAGTGCTAATTGCCAGAACTCTAGCAATATCTCTTGTGTTCTGCACCATCTATTACCAGCATCTGCAAGGAAATGAGCAAAGATTCTACCCTTAAGGGCCCCTAACGGAATGTTGACATCCTCCGCATGGGAGCAGTCAAGGGCAGATCCCTGCCTCGCCAATTCATCAGCCCTTTCGTTTCGGTCAATGTTACTATGACTAGGCACCCAGATGAGGCTGATCCTAGATCGATGACCGAGTGCAGCAAGCTCCTCCTTGCATTGTTCAACAAGTTTGGGTGAGGAAGCCGCAGATACGATGGCTTTTTTTTTTTATAATTTGCACGTGTGAAAGGGGTTATGAATACCCTTATACTAATTTTAGGACACGGGCGTTTTTGAGGAAAGCGGAAGAGACAGAGAGAAAGACAGATTGGTGTAGTTGGTTTGGAACTCAGCTGATATTAAGTTTCAGTGAAATCCAAGGGTGGCTGTCCAGATAACTGGGGAGCTTGTTTTTTTTTTGCTTTTGTCGTTGCTCATGATTCATAGTATTTTTTTCCGTCCTCCTGATGTCATCATCACGATAAAGTTGCATTTTAGCCATATGACCGCTCTACTGCCAGTGTTTTATGCCTTCGCAGTAGAGTTGACATAAGCTTTCGCAATTGATCGACTTTTTATTTATTTCATGCGAAATAAATAGATCATTATTGACATCAGCATTCGAACCGTGAACCTGTAGCGTGACTACACCATGGCGGCCTGGCTATCAATGATAATGGCTATGGTGTTAAGTTGTATCGATGTAGATGCAAGAACTTCCGCCTGGAATACGCTGCATGAATTGGGTAGACGGAATGAACTAGAGATCTTGAGGGATTCAGAGAAGATTCCCGCCCCTACCCCGCAGTCCATTTTCGACCCGTCAGTGAAAATGGTTGTTTTGAACTCGTTAGTCACCGCGCCACATTTAAATTCCGCCCTGGAACGGAATATCACCGTGACATCATTGCGAAAGTTCACCCTGAGAATAATGTAGTCGGTCAGATTTGCCGCCAACTCCCTAGGTAGCAGATTAAGGGTGCTGTTGAGGCCGTAAAGACTATCGCACCAGCTACCTGTTTCTCTTAATCTGACCGCACTACATTCTGATATGTACTTTATATGAAGGTCGAGTGGTATAAGCTGAAGGATTACGTTCAAGGCTTCAGTTGGGCATGCTCTCGTGGCCCCCGTAGGACCTAAAGCCGCAGTCCTTTGTACTTTGTTGATGAGTTTAGTAATGTATGCTTTCTGAACCGCCGGCCACCAAACTAGCGAGCTGTTTTAGTTAAGTTATACCTTAAAATTAGCGAGATCTGGATTGCCATGTAACATATGGAATGAGGACTGAAGACTTTAGGAATCCACAACCTTTTTTTAAATTTAAAATCCCTCTAACTTGCACACTAAAAATGCTGTCTACAACATTTTGATACCAGTGTGCATAAACATGTTCAACGAACATAATTCGTGAAACAAAACATAGTCTGACCTCATTTGTAGTCCGATTTCGCAAGTTCGAGCATCCACATGTCCCTTATTTAAAAATGGGCCCGATCACAACAATAGAGCAATGTGAATTGTTTAAAAAATCATTTCAAAAGTGGCCAATCTCGCCGGAAAATTGCTCAAATAGTCATAGAGCGTTTTATGCACGAGGGTCGACTGCAGGATAAGGGCAGAAGCGCACCAAATAAAATATTTAATGCAGCAGACGAGCGATATATTGTGCGAAAAGTCAAAGCTCATTCAAAAAATATCAGCTCCAATGCTGGCTCTTGAGATACATAGTGAAATTGGGAAGTCGTGCCAGTGCCCAAGATTAGGTTAGGTTAGGTTGGAGGGAAGAGCACCTAAGTGGGCCATATGGTCCATTGTGTTTCCCTTTTTGTTGTGTGGAACCTATATTTAAAACCTTTGTCTTGCAGTGGGTTCTGTAGCAAACCAGCCTGCGTTCTTTATCAAGCCTTTCATGTTCCTAAGTGGAACTTGTACGAGATCCCCTAGCCTGTTGCCCATATGACGGAGGCAGCGGTTTTGAAGATTTGGGCAATTATATAACAAGTGTTTGATAGTTTCTGTCTCCTCTATATCTTGACAGCTCCTTCAGTGGTCGGGTGTGTTGATGCGTGTTACGTTATCAGTTTGGCAACCATTTCCCCTATCGCAGTGTCCTGTTAGCACGCCTATCAAGATTCGAATTTCTTTTTTATTCATCGCCAGTAGGCTTTTTGTTCTATTTTCATCAACTGTAAGCCATAAGCTGCGAGATATGACATAGTTGCTTCTGGCGGACCATGCGGAGTTAATCAGTTCTCTTGGTTTTAAGTGTAATTTTCTTTTAAGTTCACCTATTGGAGTTTCTACTTATGTCCGAGTATGTTGAAAGTCCAATGCTAGTTCATGTGCTGTCTCGTTTCCTTTCATATTGCCATGTCCAGGAGCCCAGCAGAGAGTTACGTCATGGGTGTTGCATATTCTGTTCTATGTATTATGGCATCTGGAAACTGTTTTCGATCTGACTTCCTCGCTGTCTAGTGCTTTGATTGCCGCTTGACTATCCACGAAAACCTTTGAAGGATTTAGTTTGCTATGTATATTCTGTGCCGCTCTATAAATGGCGTAGACCTAAGCTTGAAAGATTCTACAGTCATCCGGGAGTTTGAGTGGTTGATTGTAAGTGACTCGCAGAAAACTCCAGAGCCAGTTCCGATATCCATTTTAGACCAGTCAGTGTAGAGCTGAATGCCCTGTACATTAATTAATGTGTTGGAGTTCCAATTTTTGCCTTTCGGGAATAAAGGTGGAGTAGTTCTTGTCGAAATCTGTGTAGGGTGTGATATAATCTGTTGTTCTGTCGGGATCGGTTACACTACTCGTATACCTGTTGAGTATAGATCCGTGTCCATAGGAGCTTTGTTTCCATGCGCCCGATTGTTTGAGACGAATTGCAATTTTAACAGCTATGCATCGTATGTACTCATCTAGGGGAGGCATATTTAGCATCATCTCTAAATCACTTGTGGTGTTGATCTCTGTGCTGCTGTTCTTTGTACCTTTGTGAGTATTTTAAGGTAGCTGGTTTTGTTTGTTGCATTCCACCATACAATAATTTCGTAGGTAAGGATGGGACTGACAATAGCCGTGTACATCCAATTAATCATGGACGGACGCAGACCCCATTGTTTACCAAAGGTTTTCTTGCACTCGAAGAATGCTTCATTCTTTCTTCCGTGTTCTTTTTCCAGGTGAGTTTCGAATCAAGGATGGTTCCGAGATATTTAGCTCTTGTGGAGAGATTCAGAGGAGAAGATTCATTCAGTTTAGGGCAGTGCCCAAACCATCCGACGTGCTAAATACTGAGCTGAATAAAGAAAATCTTAAAGCGACTGTGAAGCATGGCGGTGGCTGTGTTATAGTTAGGGCCTGTGTATCTGCAGCCGGCACAGGAAATTTGGAGTTCATAGACACCGTAATGGACAAAACCATGCACCTGAACATATTGAAAAAAAATTTGCTTCAAAGTGCCGAGAAGTTGGCTATAAGGGAACAATTCTGGTACTATCAAGACAACGACCCGAAGCACAAATCAGGCATAGTGCAGCCCTGGCTCATCTGGAATTATCCTCACTTGATGACACCCCCGGCACAGTCACCTGACCTCAACGTTATCGAAAATCTGTGGGCTTTGTTGGACAACGATGTCCGTAAACACAACAGTTCCAACAAAGACGACTTTAAAAAGGCTCTACTGGAGGAGTGGCTGAAAATCGCACTAGGAACTAAAACTAAAAGCTTGTCGACTCAATGCCAAACAGGCTAAAGGCGGTTATAAACCAAAAGAGCTACCACACTAAATATTAAAAGTAATTAAATAAGCGATATTCTATAGTATTTTGAAGTTTGAAGACAGCTGGATCAAATAAGCTGTAACATGGAATTGATCAGTATTTTCATTATCTTAGTTCACATGTTGTTAAACATTAATCGTATGAAGAATATGAAGTACCTAAGTTAATCTACACATATTATTTCTGGTAGATATTATGTTATAGCGACTTGAAATTAAAAATTAGCACTGGATCAAATAAACTGTTACTCACTGTATGTACAGTGATGTGCAAAATAATACGAACAGCCATTGGCATATTTGAAAATCAGAAAAAACTAAGAACCTATTTGTTTTCATGGTAAATTATAATTTTAAATTAATTGGTTTGAACGTTAATAGTATAAAAATAAACAGTTTGTCCTAAAATTTATACATAAAATAGGAAAAAAAAAGTTTCAAGTCCTTTTAAATTGCCTGTGAAAAAAACTTGAGCTCTCTTTCTAGTGCAGTAAATGCAGAAATATCTCAGCGAGCTGTCGGCTTTCACCACGTGTTAGAGTTGCTTAAAAACTTAAAGTCTGCATAACACAAAAAACGTTTCGCCAAATATTTGTTTTTATAGTAATTATGTCTCCAAACATCATTTTCCGATTTTTTTTTTAATTTTTCTCGAAACGTGGTGAAGTAAAAATAACAGAACGATACATTTCTGGAATCAAGATATCGACACCTCATGTTTGAGTCTAGGGTATAAGGAAATTCAATACGTATATGACTTTTTGACCAGTTATGCCACTTCAATATTATCAGTACGCTTCTAGCACTTTATTGAATTTGTGTACATCGTATTCTAGTACACCCCAATGTGTCATTCCACAATAGTATTATTGCATTAGGTGTCAAACCGATTCTTTGCGGAAGACAATGGGAAACCTATTCACTTTTGACGAATTGTTGTTCTCTTAAATAATTTCGTAGATTAATTATTGATATCTGAATAACGTGGATGCTTTTGAGCCACATAAATAATATCACAAAGCACATTGGCATCATTTGTGTTCCAATAATATTGAAAAACTTCTTCAAAAAAGCTATTCGCGTACGAAAAAAAAAGTGAGATAGCGAGTGATGTAGTCATTTCATTTCTGTTTTTCTCGGAAATAATTCTACGTTTACCAAGGCGAATACCAGTGGAATTACAGATACATTTTTTTCCCGATTTGTTTACTAGGCCCATTCGCATTATATTGATCACGAGAACTATTTGCATACTCGGGAAATTGGAGGCAAACAGATAAGTTACTTCATTTAGAGTTTGGAAGTCTTTAAGCATAAAATCCATTCAAGTACTTTTCAAAGTTTCATTCTCTCAAAATTTGTGGAATTTGAGTGAGTGAGTTTGTAAATTGAATTACAGCAAGCTTAGGGTAATATATATATGGGATACGTTGTCTTAAGCCATTTTTAAATGTTCAATACTATATATATACCTAAATTAACTCCCCAATCCGGTACGGAATTAGTGCCCTACTTTTAAAAAAAGGGGGATCCCTGTTGATGTCATTAAAACAAAATACAAATTGTGGAATCAATTGTTTACAAATTAAATTTTGCAGAAACTGAACCGAATAATGCGAGAAGGCAAAGATTTCCCTGAAATGGAAAAATCGTATTTCGTTATGAATTATTTCGCTGTTTGACAATACTTCAGTTTCAAATGTCATTTGTTGTCACTAATACAGAAAAATAATATTCTTCTCGCCCGTTTACGAATAGGTGTTTAAAACGCGATGCAATTGTTAAATATGAGACTTATTGTCCACTACTTGTCGGGCGTTCTCCTTTAGGGCCGCCAAGATCTGTGGATTGTTCGTATAGACCTATGACTTAAAAAAAACTCCAAAGATAGGTCCGGAACGGTCATGTTGCGGGTGCAAATCGCCAAAACGAGAGATTAAGCGACCGGCAGGTGGAAGGAGGGCTTAGTTGTAATTTACACTTTTTGCACTTTGTGCGGGTACATCTTCAAGTTTTTCACCAAAAAGACCGTCTATTGAGGCTCAATTGTTATAGCTCGTCTGGTTGATGTTTGAGGTCCCTCTTGGACATCTGCAGCCACAGCGGCTGCTCTGAGGCAAGCCACGTCGCTCCTGCCCCGTGTTAAATTGGTGCCACACGACCAAGGAATCGACTACGAAATTCACGTTGAGTCAAAACCACCGACTGTTTACTTGTCAATAACATTGACACAATTATTCCGCGTTCTTTAAGAATATACCAATCTATGGTTTGTCTACGTGTACTCTGCGTCATTTTACGTCACAAATGTCAATGTCGCGATGATATAAGACACCTTTTGCAAAAATAGGAGAATCTTCCGAAAGGGTGATAACTTCTGCTCCACCTTGTATGTATTTCTATTTACTTATGTAAAAATAAGACAAGGCAACACGAATATGAACACATACGTGTTATGTACTCCCAATGGAATGTTTTTCCAGACCCTTTCCTCCTCTAACGTTGTTGGCTTGCTGGCATAAACCAAGGACTTAACGTAACCCAAGAAAAGAAAATAAGCTGGCCATTCGACCGGACCATTTCTCGAGATTACACGACTACCGAACTTCCCCTTCAATACATCAATTGTTTGACCAGCTGTGTGGCATGTGGCACCATCTTTTTGGAACCATACATAACATGACAAGTCCATCCAATTCTGGCCAAAAATAGTCTTCCAACATGGCATGATAGCGATCGTCCACTGACACCTCAGGCATGAAATCCACACCACACAGCCACTTTTTGTTAATGCAATGGAGTCTCTTGAAGCGCATGTTGGTTTGTTGCTGTCCAATAATGCATATTTTGCTTATTGACAGAGCCATTAAGCCAAAAATGAGCTTCAACGCTGAAGATGCTTTTTCGATGAAATTCAGGATGTTCTTCAAACTTTTGCAGAGCCCAGTCGGAGAAGTTTCGGCACTTCAAATGATCAAGGGGCTTCAGTTTTATTGTTAGTTTTATGTTGTAAGGGTGTAGAACAAGACTGGACTGAGAGCTTCCCAATTCCCGTGAACGGAGTAGAATCGACTGATTTGGCTCATTGTGAACTGAAGCACTTACGCCTGCTATACTTTCGGTACTTCGACCAGTGCGTTGTCTCCCTGGCACAGGAACATTCAATAGTGAATATGTTGACTCGAATTTATCCACTATAGAACGCACAGGCTGTCTGGTACGACCAAAAATTGGAGTAAGCTCTCTTAAAGTTACGACCACCGACTCAGAATTTCGGTAGTAATTTTTAATAACTTCCAAACTTTGCTCGTTCGTGTGCTTCACCATGATAAAAATAAACCTTGGCTGACGTTTTAACACTGACAAATCATAAAAATGATGCAAGGGTGCGTTTGTATTAAAATACAAATTTATTATGTCCCTATTGAAAAACCCTTTATATACCAAATATCTTTTTCTCTTAATTTTTGCACGCTATAAGAGAAGGCACAGATAATTCCTTTCTCTTTGATATCCATTGTGCGCAATCTTTTAGTTACAATTCTCTACTAAATAATAGATCTAATGTGTTACTTGTTTGAGGATTGGGTACCTTGTCATAATTGCGTTTAAGCCAATATATTGTTTCCCATACTTTGGTTTATTTATATAGAATTACTCGTATGCTATCCACAAAATTTCCTATCGAGTAATAATTATACTGATTCAAGAAAATGGAACTAAACTACCATCACGGACAGAGTACCAATTGTAGGAGATTCCTCTATTACAGGGTCTTCCAATAGGGACTTCCGAACTTTGACAGTTGATAGCGGCCATATTTTTGAATCTGTCAAATTGGCTGTCATTTATTCAGTCTGTTTTGCCAAATCACCATGGACGGGTATAGCGTTCAATAACACGTGCAAATAATAAAATTGTTTTAGCAAAATGGGTGTTCTGTTTGGGCAACGTTACGCGGGCTTCGCCCATTTTACGGTCGCCATAATCGTCCTTCCGAGAGGACTATTCGCAGTGTGGTGGATAAATTTGAGTCCACTGGTTCAGTAAACGATCAACCAACATCCGTACGCAGACCACAACTTGGCGAATTTTGCGTCGTGACTTGGGCCTGTACCCGTACAAAGTCAACTGACCCAGGAGCTGAAGGTAAACGACCATAGACAAAGACGTGTGTTCGCTGAATGGGCTCTGGAGCAGCTGGAAACTGACCCTAATTTTCATCGAAAAATCATCTTCAGCGATGAGGCCCATTTCTGGATGAATGGGTACGTCAACAAACAAAATTGTCGAATTTTGGGAATTTGGTTAGGTGTGGATTTTGGACTGGCGGCGTCATCGGTCCATATTTCTTTGAGAACGACGTTGGCCAGGCCATCACCGTCAACGGCGAGTGCTATAGGTCGATGATAACCAACTTTTTTGGCCTAAATTGGATCATATGGATACCAACGACATGTGGTTTCAACAGGACGGCTCTACGTGCCACACAGCTCACGCCCCATCGGAAATTCTGCACGCGCGATTCGAGGGCATCGTCATCCCACGTGGGGGTGATGTGAACTGGCCACCGAGATCGTGCGATTTGACCCTGTTAGACTTGTTTTTGTGGGGTTTTCTGAAGTCGCATGTCTATGCGAATAAGCCACAAATCACAGCGGCCTTCAAAGCCAACATAGAGAACCACCCAGAGAAGCCACGATGGACATTTGAACGATGTTATATTCCATACACAATGGCATCGATAGTGCTTTCAAACGAATAAACAATGTTGATGATATCTGACACACACTTTGTTTTATTTAAATTTAAAGATAGGAAGCGCTTAAAGAAAGACCCTTTATGTGCACATGTGCATGTACCTAAATATATATCTGTGCATGCAGCGGAACTCCACTATACCTATCCAAGTAAAAAAATTAGTTCATTAGGAAGAAGATGCTTACAAATTCTGACTACTATTCGATACAAAAAGCAGACAGAGTCGTTTCTTTATATATATATATATTTATAACATTTGCATTATTGAACCGATTGTGATGAAGTTGTTATTGGTTAGAGAAAATTAAACAATGGCTTTACTTACTCACTTACTTACTCTCGCAAACTATTATAATTAATACATACTCGTATATCATGATTTTCGTAAAAATTGTGGTTTTATAGTTCAGGATATAGAAGGTAGTGACAGACGGATGGACGAAAAATTCATTAAAGAAACTACCTCAAAAATGGAGATGGCAAACGACCTCACTTTCACAAAGCGAAATTAGGCCGAATTTCAAAACTTGGCTTTACTTCACTTGATCTTATTTCAACTCACCGTAGCATGCAAAATAATAGAACAAAATTTTTAGATAGAACAGTGACAATAAGTGGTGAAAATCTCACCAATTTAATTTAAATATGTACATGTCTCGTCGCGGGGTCATAGATCCACAGTCCTTAATTTCATAAATTCCAGACCGGTCTAAGTTTACTTTGCCCAAATTGTGGACTTTTGATCCACTCCATCCATTAAATTGAGGAGTACTGACTCAGTATACTTTGGAACTATGACCCAATCATGTGGGTGGTAAGTCCATAATCAATTTGTCGACATGGCTCACTTACGAGGGCAAGGTGAAAAGTTCTAGGCCTGATGCAGAGATGGCGTTGAAATCAACAAAAACTTATGTTTCCTGCCTGGGTGCACTTCTCATTAGTTCGTATGATAAGTTTCAACTAGTTCTCTCACCCAGTTTCTTTACACGAATTTTTGCAGTAGACGTCTTGTGTGTTTTTCGTTAAAATGGATATAAAATTCTTCGTTTTGGATGGGTTAACCTCTAAGGAAATTCATCCAAAGTTGGCAAAAGTTTACGGGGACTCTGCTCCTTCCATGCCAACAGTTAAAAAGTGGGCAGCTGAATTTAAACGTGGTCGCACGTCCCCCGAAGATGACTCACGTGAAGGACGTCCAAAAACCGTAACCACACCCGAAACCATCGAAAAAGTGCATGATATCGTGTTGAAAGATAGGCGAGTGAAGGTGAGTGAGATAGCTGAGGCTGAGTGTATATCGGAAGAGAAGGTGCGAAACATCTTGCACAAAAACTTAGGGATGCGAAAGCTCTGCGCAAGATGGGTGCCGCATTTGTTGAATGCCGATCAAAAGCAAATGCGCAAACGATTTTCACGGCAATCTTTGGACCGATTCACCATGGTTGAGACATGGGTCCACCACAACACGCCAGAAACGAAACAGCAGTCGAAACAGTGAGTGGAAGCCGGTGGTTCAGCGCCAAAGAAAGCGAAGTCGATCGCATCTGCCAGAAAGGTCATGGCCAGTGTGTTTTGGGATGCGAAAGGGATCCTGTTAATTGATTGCCTTGAGAAAGGCAGAACAATAACAGGCGAATATTACTCCAACCTTCTTGTCCAGCTGGATGCCAAAATTCGTGAGAAGAGGTCTGGCTTGAAGAAGAAAAAAATCATCTTTCACCAGGACAATGCACCTGTACACAAGTGTGCGTTGACGATGGGAAGACTGCGAGATTTGAGGTACGATTTGCTCGGCCAACCCCCTTTTCCAATGAATTGGCACCCTCAGACTTCCATCTGTTCCCAAACTTGAAGAAATTTGTTTCGGGGAAGCGCTTCGCATCCAATGCAGAAATTAGAGGGCCGTAGATGAATATTTTCACAGCCTTCTAGACTCTCATTTCCGAGAAGGAATACTGATGTTGAAAAAAAACCCTGGACCAAGTGTGTTGAAGTCAATGGCGATTATGTAGAAAATTTTTTAACTGAAAATCGCAGTCTTTCATTGTCAGGCAGAGAACTTTCCACCTTGCCCTCGTAGGTGGGTCATAAGTTCTGTGCTCGTAAAAGCATAGCTGCTATCGACACGATACTGTATAGAATAATTGATCAGATGGGTCTAAAATGCTTATAGGAACCGGCCCCAAACTTTTTTGTAAGTAAGACAAAATGAACGACAACACATCAATAGCAAATCCTATTGATGAAATAGAAAGAAATGTAGACCTTCAGACAAATGGGCTAACCAACATCGCCCGATCTGCGCGATCTGTGTTATATCATGCAGCTTATGACCAAAATTGATCAAAATTGAGTGAAAAAAGGACCTAGAGCCTGCTGGCTATGGATACAAAATAAACTCGTCTCGTAACATGAGTACTGACAGGATACTGCGCGATAGGCGGAATGGCCGCTGGGCTAATCATCAATTCATCTGACTACTTCGGGAACTGTTAGGATGCGAAAGAAGTAGGTACTATCAAACACTTGCTTTGTGAATGCAAAAATCTTCAAATCCATCGCCTCTATCACATGGGAAACAGACAATTTGAAGAACTAGAGGATATTGTGCATATGTTTCATCAAGAACGCAGGTTAGATTTGATAAAAGACCAGCCGAAGGATAACGTATTTAGGACTGCTACCACAAATAATAAAGGGAGCACAACTACCAAAGTGCACTTTCCTTCAAACCTGACCTAACCTATTTCACTGCAAAAACATTAAATAAATCCATAAAGGTTCATTATCCATTTTGTTTTGTTTATTAAAGCACGTTTTTTTCAGTGTTCCGTACCAGAATGATATATCTGGGATACTAATAGATACAACACGGCATCTGTTTGTCCGTCTATCACACGCTTGTAACGTTTGAACCGTCTGACCTAAGAGCTGCAATATGTTTTTGGGGGTCTTTTGGGGGCCTTATATACCCCAAGAAAACAAAATTTTTTTTACACCCCATCATGTGGAATAACAGTTTAAAGCTGAACTATCAAGGAAACTATATAAATTGAGGGCCTGTAACTTTATGAGAAGGTAAGGAAAATTATAACAACACACTTAGGGCAATAATAGATGCATTGTGATACCACATGGATTTGGGGAAACGGTCACTTGCTTATTCTAAGCATAGAAGTGTTCTAATGTCTGCCTTACTGAGATCATTAAGGTCGTTTAAGCCTAAGGCTCCTAAGAGGGGTTCCCTCCTTTGGAAGAGAGCTGGTGCAAAGAAGATGAAGAACAGTTTCCTCCTTCTCTTCATCCATGCAGCTTCGACAGAAATCATATTAGACAGTGCCCGGTGATGACACCAATAACAGCGCTGATATGTAATCTATTGAGAGAAATCAAATTCTTAGAGCATTTCAGATCCAGATTAGGCCAAATCTGACACGTTGTACCACTTATTCACCTAGAATTTGTCTTCTCAATAGCATCCAGCTTTAATTTGAGTTTGCATGGAGCGATCGGTACCCAGTAAACTTTTGTTTGGTATTGTTGTTCCATGTCTGGCAAGTTCGTCGGCCTTACAATTTCCTAGAATGTCCCTATGACCCCGGTACCCAAATTAGGTGAATATTGAACTGCTCTGCCATATCTATATGAGACCATCGGCAATCTAGAGCTGTTTTTGAATTTAGAGAGGACGATTCCAAGGACTTGATTGCTGCCTGGTTTCACGGTTTTCATTACCCATGATAAGACTTCTTTTAGTGTCATATTTTCCGCTTGGAACACGCTACAATGATTCGAGAGACGGAAAAATAGGTTTAAATTAAGCCTATCGGAGACGAGACCACCACCCACCCCATTGTCAGTTTTTGAACCGTCGGTGTAAAAATGTAACGACTTATCTTCTGTAAAACCAGCTTTTCCCCAGTATGCTCTGGAAGGGATTGTAACTTGGAAGTTTTTGCCAAAACTTAACTTGGGTATGGTGTAGTCAATATCTTCAGGAAAGATAATAAACTTGTTTAATATGGAGGCCGCTTGGACCACTATAAAGTAGCTTTAAGGCGAATAGCTGCGAAGGTGTCGTTCACCGTACTAATACACAGGCATCGTGAACGTTGGACCTTGCTTAATATCTTTTGGTTTATCACTTTATCCAAGGCAATCCACCAGCTACGAGTAACTACGCCGTATATAAGGATCAGTCTGATGACCAGTGAGTTAATATGGGTTGTAAGCCCCATTTGTTTACATTGCGGTAGTTGCTTTCTTTACTCTTCCTTGTATATTAGGTTTCCAGCTTAGTTTCCTGTCCAAAATAAGACCCAAATATTTTACTTCGTTGGAGAAAGTTAAGCTTGTACCATTAAGGGATTGAGGGTCAAGAGGTGGGATTTTATAATATATTTCCTTAAGAGGACAAGTTCAGTTTTGTGGGGATTCACTCCTAGACCACACCGAGCTGTCCACCTAGATAGCTTATTCAAAGCGTTTTGTAGGAGCTCTTTTAAGGTCATGAGGCTCCACATATGTATGTTACAACCTATGCATTAAAATTAATTTACCCGGGATAGGGTATGGAAACTTTCCATAATGACATCGTTTTTTTTCTTTTTCTAGTCTATTACTACTACGAAGTCAAAGTTTGATGTCATATACAGATTTTCTACATATTTTTAAAAATCCAGTACCCTGAACTTCTCAATGGAACCGGCAAGATGTCAGGTGGCTCACCCACTGCATCCAAAAGTCTTCTCTTGGTCCAGATGACCTTTTCTATTGATTGATCCAATTTCCCAACCTGCATTAAACACAAAACTTTTTAGCTCCAGAAAAGTTTAGCTGCCTTCTTTTCCCAGACCCGACGACAGCTTGTTGACAGTATGACATACCACAACAAGCAACTATATACATATGTACCGCACGGGCACGATGCTGCGTAGTGACAAAAACTAACTTTGTCTGGAGATATGAGATACTCGTACTACTGGTAAAAAAAATCGTCTAGCAGCGACACTGCTTCAAACATAAACTCCAGGAAATGTTCGCGGTGATTCCATTAAATATGAATGGAACACAATGTACGTGTGTATGTAAGTACATAGGTTTATCCAGAGGCGTATTATGGTCTTCGGGGGCCATACGAGCCCAAATTTGGGGCCGCTTTAATCATTTTTTTTAGAGAAGGTAAAACAAAATCATTTTCAGCAATTTTGTTTAAAATGACTAATTTAAAAACTGTGATATATATAGATCTAACTAAGGAAATATGATATTGGCCGTTTCTCAGTGTGAGTTTGTTTAAAATAAAAAATACTAATCACTGATACATCTTTTATCTTACATAGCATTCTGGGGCCTATTTCACCAACTTCAAATTACAACAACCAATTTGTATTTGTGATTAGTGATTTCAAATTGTAACATTGATTTTGGGTTCAGGAAGAACAAGTAACTGTTTCACAAATTTGTGATTGCCAACAAAAAAAATTGTGAGACAAAAATGTTGTTAATAACAAGTGCTGCAATTTTATTCAACTTGTTAACCACAAGTGTTTGCTCACAAATTATTTAGAGCTCGTGGTAATAAGTCATGATGGATAAAATAGCAAAATGTTACTTCTTTCACTAATAAAAAATAAAAAAATTATTTTTTTTTTTTTTAAAAATTAGTGTCAAATTGACGCACGATGAAAAATATTTTAAATACCTTCGCATCTCAGGATGTTTTGGGTAATAAAAATTGTATTTTGTGTGACGAATTTGTTCCCCAATACTAACAAATATTTCACAAATTTGTATTTGTAGAATACAACTAAAACTTTGTAAACACAAAAATTTGGCGAAATGAAATAAATTGAATTTTCTACAAAATTTGAGGAAGTGCTTGTAAATCACAATTTGTAAGTTCGTGGCATAGGCCCCTGGCCAGAGTCTTCAGGTTTAATCTGTATTTAAATATAAATACATACGTAAGTTATAAGTATCATCCAAGCCCAAAACCCGTAGGACAAACTGGATAAATCTGCGTTAAACAGATAAACATATCTCTGACCATAGACTTAATAAACTTGATCAAACTTGGCAATCATTCTCAAGGAGTGGTCTAACGAAGGTCATATAGAGGAATTTAGGAAGGTTTGAGGATTGCTGTGACCAATGTATGATAAACAATGAGCATAGTTGAACCTGCTTTTATATACAATCAGTATGGGAACGAACATTAACTTGGCTATCGTAAATAACACCCAAGTTACGAATTTATTTTACAGTGGTAATAGGCTAACTATTGATGTGGTAGTATCTCGGTGGATAAGGAAGATGCTTACGAGAATAGATAATAGTTTGACATTTATTTACATTAAGCTCTAAACGATTTTGTTCCCACCAAATGCAGAACTTATTGTATTTAAACCATTTGCAGTTAGAGAGAGTCGTCAAAAGACAAAATGTGACTAGATATTCTAATGTCATCTGCTTAAACCTACATAACTCTGTATGACGAGCTTCTAAGTAGCACTTAAACCAGAATATAAAGCCGTACAAAAACCAGACGCTTTTAGTTTGAGGACAATAATTTGGTGAAAGATTTTACCAAAAACTTTGCTGAAATCTATAGCTACAACATCGACTTCCATTCCATTCTTCAAAGCACATAATGTATTGTACTTAAAACAAGCTTTAGAAACCCATGTTGTTAGTAGAAAAATACCCTTATAGGCTACAGTCGTAGTTACAGATACTCGTATATAGAACTTGCAGAAACACTTTTCGAATAACTCTATAGGTACTAGTAATCTCAGAATTGATAAAGAACTCGACGAGTTCGAAGATTTTCACCAAAAAAATACTTAGCCTACAATTTCTTTTCAAAGGCCAATAACCAATGGCATGGGTTGCGGAATTGCGTCGTATCTAGGCAGATGTGGCCCAACTACAATTGGCGGAGAACATAAGATCTACAAAACAGAAACTAGGCAGATATTGCTAGAATTGTGGTGATTAGTACAGGCCACTATACCATTGGGGTTCAAGCGGTCAGGCTAGGCAATGCATCCAATTCACATTGTCGCAGCTGCAATACTGCAAGCAAGATAAAAACTATCTACAATTTCGTCTGCAAATGTTCAGCTCTAGGTAGGGCCAGACACCGAACTTTATTCAAATCTTTCATTTGAAACCTAGAGGAGATTGCACAGAAAATCAGTGGGGAAGTTATCAGCTCTCTCAATGTCACATGGTGGGTTTAAAGAAGGTTTACGCTAACCCACTCATCTCTATAGTTTATCATCTGAACAACACCCTATAAGTCACGTAAGTTGCGGCATTAAAATGGCGCTAAAGCGTTAATTAGGTTTCAACATGGGATGCTGTTACTGCCACACTTATCTTCCTACTTACCGAGCCTTTTTTGTAAGCGGAAGCAGAACCTTGCATAGGCACCGCACTTCAGGTTGCACGGTAGTATCAGATTCTTACTAACTAAACCTTACCTCCGCTAGCTCAGATCCTCGCCCCGCGGAACCACCGTCAGGTATTACTTCACGACTTGGGTATTCCGGCCGTCTTTATCTGCATTTCCAGCATTCTTCTCTGGCTTTCTGCCCGTCTGAGCTGGATTTGTAATTGGGTTAATAATGTGCCAACCGCGACCCAAATGCTCTCCGATCTCTGCATCTCTGCTATTATATTTGGAGCATTAAGTGTTTTACTTATTTCAATCTCCAATCTTCGTTTTCCTCAAGGAACCTTGAGCAATTAAAAACGACATATTCCGGATCTTCTTCGCATCCAGGATATGGTGGGCATTCTGGTAAGCGATAGTATAGGGTGACCAGATAAGAACGACAGGAAAAGAAATTTAAATAAAACAACAAAGGTGTGAGACATCAAATTGATTCGGACTTTATTTTGAAGCTACATTCTCTTCTTAAATGGCCGCCACGGCTTCTCTGGCAGTGCTTCAAGCGGTCGGTCCAATTTTTGATGACTCGGTCCAATATGTGAGGCGTTATTCCGGCAATAGTGTCTCGTATGTTAGCCTTGAGCTCGTCCAAAGTGGTTGGCTTGTTAGCGTAGACCAAGGATTTGACGTAGTCCCAGAGAAAATAATCTAGGGGTATCAAGTCGCATGATCGAGGCGATCAATTGATAACCGCTCGCCGTGAGAAGACCCAGTCGCCAAATTTCTCCTTCACCACTTCGAGAGTTGCGTCGCTTGTATGGCATGTGGCGCCGACTTGTTGGAACCACAGCTAGGATATATCGATGTTGTCGATCTCTGGCCACAGTAAGTCGGTTAACATCACTCTATACCGAGGACCATTAACGGTAACGGTGTTTCCTCCGATGATGCCGCCGTGCCATAAACCACACCAAACAGTCAATCTTTGTGAATGCATTGATGCTTGGTCGAACACTTGTGGATTGTGGTCGCTCCAATAATGGCAATTTTGCTTGTTGACATAGCCGCTGAGCCATAAATAGGTCTCGTCCGAGAACATGATTATTTGGCCAAAATTCGGATCTCAGGCCAACATTTCCAGCGCCCAATTAGCGAACTCATGGCATTGTCAATAGTCGTCCGGCTTCAATTCTTGCGTCAGCGCAATCTTATACGGATTTAGGCCCAAATCGAACCGCAAAATAATCCTGGTTGACTCTCTGGCGATGCCCAATTCAGCTGATCGGCGCCGAATCGACATTTCTGGGTCTTCTTCGATACTAGCCACTACGGCGGTTATGTTTTCTTCAGTTCGCACCGATCTCTGTTTGGTTGGTGGCTTAAGGTCCAAAAATGTGCACTCACGCTCAAACTTTTCCACGGTGCGAGGAATTGCCTGCGCACTGAAGCCTTGATGTCGACCGACCTCACGACGAAATCCACATTGCGTATTTACAACTAAGCAGGAATTTCGATAATATTTTTTAATAATTTTTACATGTTGGGGAAGTATCAAATGATACACTATGAAACGGCAAACCTTACTGAATATTTTGACAGCTAGCTATCATTGGTAGCTTTCACAGCTGCTGAAACAAAATAATTAGAAAAACAATCATTGCTATCTGGTCACCCTATAGTTTACTTCCCCATGTCTCCTACTTATCCAGGGTTCTATGCAGGCGATTAGTTTGCGTGTCGACCTACCCTTATGAGCGGTATCCCATAGTTGTTGCCACACACTTAGCGATAATGTCCTCTCTTGTCGTCTAAGTTTTTATCTGAAATGTTTTCCGTTTTTCCAACCCGAATTCTTTTAGCTTCATCAGCTAGGATGTCGATAGGGATAATACCAGCAATGACGTACGCCTATATAACTCTAATTGCGGTTAGTCTATAGACGCTGGTTATACGCGATCGATTTTTCTTCACTTTTAATGTATCAGCCCAGATTGGAGATGCGTAGAGCATTGTTGAGGTCACAACTCTAGCCAATAATAGTCTCGTGGTGTTTCTTGAGCCCCAACATTTGGCAAAATTCTCGAAAGCTCAGAGTACACATTCGAAGCCATTTTTGATATGTATTCCATCTGGTTACTAAAGTTTAGCATGTCATCTATCATAACGCCGAGATATTTAATGCATCTTTTGGAGGTTATTGTATGACTCCCCATTTTGACATTGATGGTCTCTCTTATTCGCCGGCTACTAATAAGCACTGCCTCCGTTTTGTGTTCTGCCAAAGCTAGACTCTTTGTCACGAGTCATTGTTTGACAGACGATGGTCTCGTTAATATCTAACTCTAGCTCGTCTAAGTGTTTCGCCGTAACCTCTATAGCTATGTATGTCGTCGGCAAAGCCTATGATTTGTATTCCATTGGGGATTCGTAGTCTCAATACACCATCGTACAATATATTCCATAGAACTGGTCCGAGGACGTAGCCCTGTGGAACGCCAGAGGTTATGGAGAATTCTTTTGTCTCTAATTCCTAGGGGGTGTCTATAGAATGTGTTTTCTAGTGCAATGAAAATTTGAAATGTTTGGTTAATCTAAGTACCTGCTATGTGGTTAATATATTTTGGTTTTCAAATCAAATTTTAAATTACTTTTGAGCGCCCCCTGCTATCGGTGGCCCTAGGCGACCACCGAACTCACCTACGGCATAATACGCCACTGGGTATGTGAGCGCACTAGATAGTACAGCTAGTGTAAGTTTCTACCAGAATCTAAAATAATTAATGGATTATCATGTGGTCGAGATGAAGGCGGATGACCAAATGCGAGTGAAATGGAAGTGTGTTGTGCGGATATTAAGAAACTGACAGATTGTCGAACAGCGTAATAGTTGGATGGTGGTCTCCTGTGGTTGAATGATGTTAAATTTTGTATTTGTCATGAAAACGGCAAGAGAAGGAATCAACATGGAACGTAAAGGCGGATAGAGAGTAAGAGAGAAAGCTTATCAATGTTTGATAAGTCTTCCTGAGCTCAATTAGTCATTATTATCTGGCTTGTGGTATATGGCATTCACTTCTCAGAATAACTTTTTGGATAAAGTGAGCTATGATCAATGATGGCGGTTGGAATGAGTAGAAATTAAAGGAAACTTATTTCCAGAGATGTTTAGTAGTAATATGCAGTTTGTGAACATGAGCGATGGCCAAATCAGTCAATACAGGGAGTTTTTAGAAAATTAAAAAAAAAAAAATGTATTGTCAATGAATGAGACAAAAGCTGCTCACAATCAGTGTCAAGGGTGATTCAATCGGAGGTTAAAATTTAAGTCTGGCACTACTGACATTTGACATCTGTGAATACTAAGCATTGACGTTTGTAATTATGGATCGGTATACGAGAGAATACTGCTTTTTAATTGTAAGACACGGTCCACGCATTGCGAAATTATGTCGCTATACATAACCGTCTATCTAGCCGCGGTTAAGAAATTAATGGAAAAATTCAATCGAACCGGATCTGTGTTGCATGTGCGAAGACAAGTGCGTCCTCTTAGTGGCCGGTCACGAGAAAATATCGCCGCAGTATTCCTGACAATGCATCCAAATCTATTGAACCTTCCTACAGGCCCACGCACCCCATTTTAACAAAAAATCTACACCTGCATGCCTATAAAATCCAATTGACACAAGAATTGAAGCCGTCGTGACTTCGTTGTTTGGGTGACTCCGTTGTTTGGGTGTTAAAGAATCACCAAGTTGCTGACAATACGAGTAATTCGAACCAAATCATTTCCAGC
The DNA here is from genome assembly GCA_963082735.1 of Pocota personata. Classification (NCBI taxonomy): domain Eukaryota; kingdom Metazoa; phylum Arthropoda; class Insecta; order Diptera; family Syrphidae; genus Pocota; species Pocota personata. Next base: position 243,325,160 of record OY720429.1, read on the forward strand.
GATGAGGTTCACTTCCAACTGAATGGCTACGTAAACAAACGAAATTTGAGATCATGAAAATGCACGGGCCATTCATGAACAACCAATGCACCCACAAAAAATCACTATTTGGTGCGGATTTTGGGCCGGCGGCGTGAGTGGCTGTACTTCTTTGAAAATTGTCATGGTGCTGCTGTAGAAGTAAATCGTGAAAGTTATCGGGAAATGATAACAAATTATTTTTGGCACCAATTGGGCGATATTGATGTGAAAGATATGTATATATGTGGTTTCAACAAGACGGTGCCATCTACATAATACACACAACGTTTACTGACTGCTTTATATATACAAATGTCATTTCGTTGGATTATTTTCATTGGGGTTATGTGCAGAAAGTGTATACCAATAATCCCCAAACGATTCCAGAGCTAAATGGCAAGATTCAACGCGATATTTATGACCTACCGCAGGATTTACGCCGGAAAGTAATGGTACCCATTTGGCTGACATCATTTTTCATGTTTAATGTCAATGCCTTGACATCATACTGACATAAAAATATCAGCAGTTTATCAAAGACTAATCTGTTCTCTTTCAAATTCAAATTGTAACTTCCAATTGAATCACCCTTTATACAGCATTTTTCAATAAGGACACAACAATTTTGTATTTAAATAGAACACAAAATAATTGAGATATCGGGCTAAAATTTATTCCACATATACATCTACAGTTATGGACAAAACAATAGGACCACCGAATATCGTTTTAAATTTCATTGAAAAACTCAAATATTTTGTAACTTTTAAACATTTTTTTTTCATTTTATTTTTATATGAATAAAGGAAAATAAAATTAATTCATAAAAAAATAAATAATATACAGATTTTTATAAAATAATAGTCTTTTTTTCAAAAAACATTTATACAGAAGGGGACAAAACAATAAGACCTCTACACAAAATGTTAGAAATTCATAATTAATTTGTGATTTTCTTCAATTAATCTTAGTATTTCGTGAAATACCCTTTATTTTGAATTGCTGCACGGATTCTTTTCGGTATGGACTCAACCAGTGTGCGGCAAGTGCTCGTCGGCATGGCGTACCAAGCTGTTTGGATTTTGTTCCACAATTCTTCTTTATTTCTGGACTTTTCGATACCAAGAGATTTTTTTACGATTGCCCACAAATTTTCCAGGGGATTGACGTCTGGAGATTGGGAGGGCCAGATCATAGGATCGACATTATGCACTTCCAGCCACCTTTTTACTTTGCCCGCCATATGCTTCAGGTCGTTGTCGTGCATAAACTGCCACTTTAGTGGCATCTCCCACTCAACATACGGGAGCATGACCTCCTCTAATATTTTGGCGTATAAATGCTGGTCCATGGTGTCCTTTATTCAAAATATTGGACCCACACCATACTATGAAAAACATCCCCAAACCATAATACTGCCCCCTCCATGCTTGACGCTTTTGCTGGTGTACTGGGGCTAGTATGCTGCATTCTTTGGACGCCTGACACATCTCTTACCATCCGATCCCACCAAATTTATTTTGGATTCATCGGACCAAAGAATATTTCGCCATTATTTTTCGTTTTCTGGCCCTATCCATTCCAGATGTTCTTTTGCGAATTGGATACGATTCTTTCGGTGCCTTTTGGTAAGAAGTGGTACCTCCCTGGGACTTCTGCCGAAGAGATGTTGTTCTTCTAGTCTCCGTCGCATTGTCCTAGAACAGACTGGCAAGTCCAGTTCGCGTTTAATATCTGCAGCTGACTTAAACGGGTCTTTTTTGGATAGGCGTTTGATTTGGGCGTCATCTTTGGGCGTTAGTGTGTTGGATTTTGGGGGCTGTAAGGCATTATGAACAAAGCTTTTTTATCTCCCAATAAGTTTGCCTACCTCCCGTTGTGACTTTTCTTCCTGTGTGAGCTTTCGAATCAAATCTCTTTCGGTTGTAGAGCAGTGCTCTACATCTAATACAATTTTTTTTTTATTTTTATACTTACAGTAGTATACTTGAAAAAGAAAATCAAATTGAATTCCTCGCATCAAAAAAAATAGGCAAAAGTAACCTGGTCTTATTGTTTTGTCCGCACGTCGAGGCATCATGTTTATGCATGATCTTTTTTACTTGAAAGAGAATACCGTTACCAACGACGAAAAATATCATAACAGACTTTTACAGTTAATTTCATTTTAATGAGAAAAGGATACTTGTTTGGGGTTTTTTTTACTGGTCTTATTGTTTTGTCCATAACTGTACATGCTGAATTTAAATATGGAATTCGATCTCGTTCATATAACCACGGCGAGCACGTTTGCAGCGATCGATTCTTTGGAGCCAATTTTCCACCACTCTTTCACACAAACGAGTATCGGCCGAAAAGTTGGCAATTTCGCTTTCGATATTATTCCTGATATCCTGTAATGTTGTTGGCTTCTTGACATATACCAACGACTTAATGCAACCCCATAAAAAGAAATCCATTGGCGTTAAATCGCATGAGCGAGCTGTCCATTCCACCGGAAAAATTTCTAGAGATTGCATGATTACCGAACTTCCCCTTCAATAGATCAATTGATTGACCAGCTGTGTGGCATGTGGTACCGTCTTTTTGGAATCAAATATCACAAAAAAAGTCGTCCAACATGGCACGATAGCGAATTCCATTGATCGTAACCTGGTGATCATTTTCATCGACGACTAAATGCGGTCCAATCACACCTCCGGCATGAAATCAACACCACACGGTCACTTTTTATGGCTGCAATGGAGTCTCTTAAAGCATGTTTTGTTTTTTTTTTAAGCATATTTTGTTTATTGACAAAGCAATTAAGCCAAAAATGAACTTCATAGCTGAAGATGATTTTTCGATGAAATTCAGGATTTTCTACGCTCTTAAAGTTGTGACCACCGGCTCAGAATTTCGGTAGTAATTTTTAATAATTTCCAAACGTTGCTCGTTCGAAAACCTCACCATGATAAAAATGTAAACCTTGACTGACGTTTTGACATTGACAGATTATAAAAAAAGCTTAAGAGTGCGCCTGTATTAAAATACAAAATTGTTATGTCCCCATTAAAATTTCAAGTTTAATATTAAATAAAAAAAAAAAAAAAATACAGCTTTATATTTTATTTATACAAAATGGAGTCTGGCGATGGGTGCAGATTTTATGTTTTAAAAACAATATTGTCTAAATGCCATCCATTCTTTTCCACACACTCCTGCAATCGGACTCTTAAATTTATGAACACGCGAGAGCAAAGCGTTGATTCAATGGCAGCAACTTCATGGCGGATATTTTCTTGTATCCCGGTATCCCAATAAAAAAAAGTCTCACGGTGTAAGGTCCGGTGACCGAGGTGCCCAGGGTATGTCTCCGTACTTGCTGATTAATTTATTGGGACAAATTAACCTCATCTTTTCCATTGAAATTCTAGCTGTGTGTGGAGTGGCTCCGTCTTGCTGGAACTGTGTTCTGTTCTTAAACCCGGGAAACAGCTGCAGTTGCAGTACCAAAAACTCGTCGATTATTCGGCAATACACTTTAGCAGTGACTGTCTCTCGCTGGTAAAAAAAAATAAGGACCAATAATCCCTCGGGCAACCAAACTGTCGTTTTTAGAAAATGCAAACCTTTTTGATGGCGTTCCCTAGGGTTGCAGGGGATCAGTATCTCATGTTCTGTTTATTAACACATGACAATGTGCTTCGTCAGTAAACATTATGTTTCCAAGTGTTCTTGCTCTTCGAAAACGTGCCAGCATCGTTCTCGCTAAGGTTTCGCGGTAAAGAATAGTCATTATAGTTAAGAAACTGCATGATTTGCAGTTTGTATGGGTGAAACTTTAGTTTCTCTTTCCAAATAATGTGCACTGTTGATGTTTTATTTCAGTACAGACCGCAATCTTAGTTATTGATTTACTGTGATTGCGCATAAATTCGCATCGAACTCGAGCGACATTTTCTGGCGTCGTTGCTGACGTTGATGGACCCGGAGGATTTTTTTAACCCCTGTCCCTTCTTGTCTAAACTTTTGAACCCACGACCAGATAAGTTGCGTACTCGGCCCATCACTTACTCGTCGAATATTGAAGTGAGTGCAAAACACGCGACGCGCGGTGCGCTCCCGACCAGTGACTCATTTTGACCGGAAAATCCGCAAATCACGCGCGTCGAACGATGCCCCTCTCACTTACCTAATCCTTTAGTTAATGAGCAATTACAACTTAAACTTGAACATTTTTCGCTGGACACCCTTTACATTGAAACTTTAGACCTAAGCCTGAAGCCTTGTGTGACATAAGCTTAGCTATAGCTGTTTTTTGACAATCAAACTGTCAGACTGTCTGTTGTCGTCAATAAAAAAGGACACAGAAATTGTCAAATTAGATTTTAAGCAACATCTGTGTTTCAGCTATGGTATTGCCATTGATTCAAGCTTGAGCTGTTGTTGCAGTTGGACTGTTCGAAAGCTTTGGGAGAGTCGCCCGAACATTGCAGACATTTACTGCTGAGCTCCCTTAAATCCATGCTTCTTGACGGTAAATAAAGGGTGGTTAAGTTTAAAGGGCCGATGTTGATTTTGAATAAAACACAAATTATTTAGGAAATTACTGTCATTTCTTTTTATTATGATAATATTGGTATGGTTCAATTATGTGTGGAACAAAATATCGGCCAAATGGCCGCCGCGACCTCGGCGGCACACCTCCAAATGGTCCAAATTTTCGATGACGCTGAGGCATAATTGAGGTTCTATGCCGTTAATGTGCCGAATTATCTCATCCTTTAGCTCTTGAATTGTTGCTAGCTTATCGACGTACACCTTTTCTTTCAAATAACCCCAAAGAAAGAAGTCCAACGGTGTCAAATCACATGATCTTGGCGGCCAATTGACATCGCCACCACGTGAGATAACACGGCCATTGAATTTGTAGCGCAAAAGAGCCATTGTTTCGTTAGCTGTGTGGCAAGTGGCACCACCCTGTTGAAACCACATATCGTCCACATCCATATCTTCCAATTCGAGCCATAAAAAGTTCGTTATCATCTCACGATAGCGAACACCATTCACAGTAACTGCCTGACCGGCCTCATTTTGGAAAAAATACGGCCCGATGATGCCGCCAGCCCATAAACCGCACCAAACAGTCACTCTTTGTGGGTGCATTGGTTTTTCGACAATCACTCTTGGATTATCATTCTCCCGAATGCGGCAATTCTGCTTATTGACGAATCCACTGAGGTGAAAATGTGCCTCATCACTGAAGATGATTTTTTTCGAAAATTGATCATCCACTGTTGCCGTTTCTTGCCATCATTGTGACCATTGACGACGCTTGAAATGGTCAAGAGGCTTTAGTTCTTGAGTCAATTGCACCTTTTTTTTTTTTTTTTTTTTTGGATTGCGCCAGGGATGTGTAATCTTCATAGATACTAGTAGCCCGAGTGCTACTAGCATGCACGATTCGCAAACCTGAGTACTCGATGCCAGGAATACGCCTACGTACTAAACACACACCCTACACACTTCAACCACTCTCCCCGCGGGACTGCCGTTAGGTATTACTTCGCGGGGCTGGTTAGCAATTCATGCTATGCTTCTTGTATTGCTGCTTCTGATGCTTCTGTTGCTTCTGCTGCTCTTCTTAGCTTTTCTATTCTCCGCAGCTCTTTTTGTAGAGTTGTTACGAAAGAACATATTGCCATCCAATTTTCTTCCAACCGTAACATATGGTCGAGGAGTAATGACGGACTTGGCAGAGTAATTCTCCATGCCGTGAAACGTGTGCAGTAAAACACTGCGTGCTCCGTATCCTCATCTTCACCTGGGCATTCCGGGCAGGATGGTGAGTTGTCGTGTCCGAATCGGTGTAGATATTTGCGGTAGCCACCGTGGCCAGACAGGAACTGCGTTAGATGGTAGTTGCAGTCTCCATGCTTTCGACTTATCCAATCTTGGATTGTCGGTATAAGTTTGTATGTCCATCTGCCTTTTGTTGTATTAGCCCAACGAGCTTGCCACATAGCTGCTGACGCTGCCCTTTCTTCAATTTTTATCACCTTGATACCAGTGGCGTCGTGATGACTCAATGCTCTTCTGTTATATATCCTCAGCATTTCATCTGCGAGAATATCGATGGGGACCATTCCAGCTATGACAAATGCAGCTTCGTCAGAGATGGTTCGAAAGCCGCTGATTGTCCGTAGCGCACAGAGTCTGTATGATGACGATAGTTTCCTTTTGGTCTCCTTCGTCCTCAGTGCCTCCGCCCAGACTGGGGCGGCATATAACAGAACTGAGGTGATAACTCTAGAGAGTAGAATCCTTCTAGCATATCCAGGTCCACCGATGTTAGGCATGATACGCGAGAGAGCTCCCTGCATTTGCGATGCTTTTTTGGTAACAAAATCAACATGCGTTTTAAACCGTAGCCTGTTGTCCAGCATTACTCCAAGGTATTTAATTGCCTCTTTCGACCTGATGGTTTGGTTACCAACCTGAAAGTTGGCAAATTCGACAGTTTTCCGGCTGGTTATAAGAACAGCTTCTGTTTTATGGTCAGCTAGTTCTAGTCCGGCGGATACTAGCCAATCTTTTATCCGGGCAATTGCTTCATTTGTAGCTGATTCTACTGCACGGATCTGTTTAGCTACTGTCACGACTGCAATGTCATCGGCGAATCCAATTATCGTTACTCCCCCAGGTAACGCTAATCGTAGTACTCCGTCGTACATGATGTTCCACAATAGTGGCCCTAAAACCGATCCCTGTGGAACTCCCGCAGTTACGTTGTAGTATTTTACGCCTTCATCGGTATTGTACCTCAGCTTTCTGTTGTTGAAGTAGTTCGTCACTATCCGTAGCAGGTAATATGGCGTATCCATCCTGGCAAGTGACCTTCTAATAAACGACCAGTTCGCAGAGTTAAATGCGTTTTTAATGTCCAGCGTTACTACTGCACAATACTCCTTTGTGCCGTAGAGCCATCTTTCTCCTTCGATGGCACCTTTGGCGATATCGACTACCGCTCTTATGGCATCAACAGTATATCGTGCTCTTCTGAAGCCAAATTGGTGATCTGAGAGGGCTCCTTTCTCTTCTACTACTGCGAGTAATCTATTATAGATTATCTTCTCGAGGATCTTTGCCATGGTGTCTAATAGGCATATTGGGCGATAGGATGATGGTTCTCCTGGGGGCTTCTTTCCTTTTGGCAGTAGGACCAAATGCTGCGTTTTCCATTTTTCGGGAAAGGTTCCTTCTTCAAGGCACTGCTTCATTGTTGTTATGAAGAGGTCTGGTCTTTTTGTTACAGCTGCCTTTACTGCCTTGTTCGGGATGCCGTCGGGTCCCGGAGCCTTGTTGTCACCTATCTTGCTGCATGCCCTTAGCAGTTCCTCGTGAGTAATTAAAGGAATATCTTCTGGATTGACTTCTCGTATAATATTGCACATAGCAGCAGGCCTTTGAGGGAAGAGGTACTCTACTATGGATCTCAGCATTATCGGACATGTTATTTGAGGAGTCCTATAGCCCTTTAATTTTGTCATCACCATTCTGTATGCCGAGCCCCATGGGTTGATGTCGGCTTCTTGACAGAGACGTTTAAAGCATGCAGTTTTGCTTTCCTTAATGGCTCTATTTAAGCTAAGTCTCGCCAGTCTAAGGGTGTCCAGGCATTGTTGGAAATCCGCCCTCCTTCTTGATCGTTGGACTTTACGCCGGGCTTGCAGACATTTTGCCCGGAGTTCGAATATTTCCTCGTTCCACCAGTAACACGGTGATGTGTTCCTGGTGTTTGCTCTCCTAGGCATTGATGCGTCGCACGCTGTGGTGATGGTGCCTGTGAGGTGGTGAGCAAGGGTCTCCGCTGTTCCGCTTGGAGCTTGATCACCGTTCAACATCTCTTCGAATGCATCCTTATCGAAAGATCTGTCATTCCATTTTGGGCCAGTAAGTTTTGGGAGCTGGACTGGTTTTTTCCCTTTTATTTCCAGTATTATCACCTGATGGTCGCTGTGTGAATATTCCTCACTGACCCTCCACTTTATGGTTTTCAGGATGGAGTTGCTCGCAAAGGTGATGTCAATAATGGACCCTACTCCAGCCTTCCGGTAAGTATTTGTCCGGCCCTTATTAGCAATGCCTATCGCTAGGGGAGCGAATGTCTCCAATAAGACCTGTCCTCTGGTGTTGGTGAGCCTGCTGCCCCATTCTGTTGCCCACGCGTTGAAGTCTCCTCCTATAACCACTGGGGCTCTCTGGAGCGCATCCGTGGTTAGATTATCCAGCATTAGTTGGTACTCGCTGGCCGTCAATTGAGTCAATTGCACCTTGTAAGCGCGTAAATGCAAGTCTTTATGCATAATGTTCATCAACGACAAGCGTGAGAGGTGCAATTGTTGGGCACGACGACGAGTTGAGGTTGACGGCTCTTCAGCCACACTATCGCGAACAGCAGCAATATTTTCTGCAGTACGAGCTGTACGAGCATGCACTGGTGTTTTCACATCTCCTACAGACCCGGTTTGCACAAATTTTTGCACGATTTTTCCGATTGTACGCACATTTGGACGATTAAATCGACCGAAAGTGAACGCCCATTTTCATAATAAGCCTGAATAACTTTAACGCGTTGCTCGATTGTGTATCTTTCCATGGTTCAAATTGAGTTAGTCTGAAATTGAGAAATGTCGAATGAAATGCAGAAAAAAACTTGACGTTTAGGTGTGGTTCACATTCAACATCGGCCCTTAAAATTTAACCACCCTTTACTTACGAGTACATACTTAGCATCTATTGTTACTAACTGCAATCAAGTACTAGTTGATTATTATTACAAATAGTCAGTACTTCAATCCGAACTCAGAATGATTGTTGATGAAGTGACTGTCAAGTTGCTTTATGGATGCTCTGGTATTAGAATTTCGACTTCATAAACTCGAAAACAATTGTCGGTGACATCGTCTTTCTTCTCTGGGAGGTTTTTGTTTTTATTTTAAGTCGGAAGTTGGAAATCTTTTAAAGACGAAACTGAGCCCGTACTCAGTAACAGTGTGGAATTTCCACACACTAAACCGACCTTCCCTTCTACCCCTGGTCCTCGCCACACTGCCGTTAAACATTTCATAGCGTGGGGCGACTTTAGCCTTAGGTTCTCGTCTCATTCTTGTTAGCAGCCTACTGCGTTGCTTTTCGTAGTCGTTCCTGTGTTCGCTGCTCCTTCACAATGGTTACTATAGTGTCGCTAACTGCTCCCCAAGCCTCTACCCTGCTCATCATCTACTTGGTGATGTTGTCTGTGGTTAGGTCCTCACCCAGTTTGTTAACCAGCAGGTGCCGTTCTTATATCGTGGGCAATGGAACATGATGTGTTTCGGATCCTATGGACTGCTTCCGTGAACGTTGGGCAATAGAGGTTGTCATCGTGTCCAAACCTGTGGAGGTAGGCTCCGAAGGTGCCATAGTCAGTAAGCATCTAGCTGTTGATCCAAGCGAATATATTGGGGATCAATCTCTACTTTCACTGCCTTTATCAGAGTGATACCAACTCTCCAGCCATTCTTCTTGGTGGTATCTCCGCATCACTTCGACTCGTCGCTATTCATGCCGTTGCCCTGCTGGCATGGTATTTCAGTTGGGCTTCTTTAACAAGGACTATTGGGTCCTTGCTAGCACTACGCATGCCGCAAGTAGCATGTATACTCTCAACGCTTTGATTCTGTTAGCTGCATCCATAGGAAACCGTAGAGCATTATCGATGCCGCAACTCTTGCTAAAAGCAGTCGCTTTTGGTGCTCTTGCTGTTTAGAAGCTAGCCAGGTACTGCCAAAGTTGTAAGGTATTTCATTTATGGTTTGGTTCCTATCCTTAAATTTAAATAAAACAAAGTATGTGTCAGTTATTATCAACATTTTTTATTCGTTTGAAAGGCCTATCGATGCCATTATGTATGGAATATAACATCGTTCAAATGTCCGCCGCGACTTCTCTGGGTGGCGCACATCCGAAATGTCCAATTTTCCATGACTCTGGCGAATAAATCAGGCTGAATTTGACCGATGGCATGGGTTATGTTGGCTTTGAGGGCCGCTGTGATTTGTGGCTTATTCGCATAGACCTGCGACTTCAGAAAACCCCACAAGAAAAAGTCTAACGGGATCAAAACTCACGATCTCGGTGGCCAGTTCACATCACCTCCACGTGAGATGACCTTGCCGTCGAATCGCTCGTGCAGAATTTAAAATGTGGCGTGAGCTGGGTGGCACGTAGCGCCGTCCTGTTGAAACCACATGTCCTTGGTGTCCATATGATCCAATTCAGGCCTATAGCGCTCGTCGTTGACGGCGATGGCCTGGCCAACATCGTTCTCAAAGAAATATGGACCGATGACGCCGCAAGCCCAAAATCCATACCAACCAGTGACTTTTTCGGGATGGTATCGTCCCAAATTCGACAATTTTGTTAGTTGACATACCCACTGATCCAGAAATGGGCCTCATCGCTGAAGATGATTTTTCGATGAAAATTAGGGTCAGTTTCCAACTGCTCCAGAGCCCATTCAGCGAACACACGTCAGCGAACACCTTCAGCTCCTGGGTCAGTTGAATTTTGTACGGGTGCAGGCCCAAGTCAAGACGCAAAATTCGCCAAGTTGCGGTCTGCGACAGGTTCTTGTGAGCGACGCGAAATCGATTGCCACGGATTCTCCTGCACACTTTCACGGACAGCGGCGATGTTTTCGGCACATCTTGCGTTTCGTCGACGTACGGGTGTTGGTTGATCGTTTACTGAACCAGTGGACTCAAATTTATCCACCACACTGCAAATAGTCCTCTTGGAAGGACGATTATGGCGACCGTAAAATGGGCGAAGAGCGCGGAACGTTGCCCGAACAGAACACCAATTTTATTATTTGCACGTGTTGTTGAACGCTATATGCGGCCATGTTGATTTGGCAAAACAGACTGCATAAATGACAGCAAATTTGACAGATGTAGCTTCAACAATATGGCCGCTATCATCTGTCAAAGTTCGGAAGTCCCTATTGGAAGACCCTGTACAACGGTTTGCCCACCGTTACTCTTATAGTCTCCATGACTCACCTGCTGCTGATGAGCGCTACTTCTGTCTTTTATTCTGCAAGTTATAGGCCCATGCGTCTAGCCAGTCCTGGACCATCCGGATAGCTTCATTGTAGTTATACTCCAACTCCTCAAGGAGTTTGGTCACTACAATGATTGCTACGTCGTCGGCAAAGCCAATTATTTCCGAAAACAACGGGATCTCTAAGGGAGTTGGGTTTCACAGTAGCGGACCTAGTGCAGAGCCTTGGGGAACACCGCCTGTGACATTGTACTGGCACGTTGCAGGTAGTCTGGTACTCCCTTGGCAGTAAGTGCTCGCAGGATGTTTCTCCAGTTTGCTGTGTTGATGACGTTCTTAATATCCAGCGTGATGATTTCGCTGGACTGTTTACTCCCGGCGTCCGTCGTAGAACGTGCCTTACGGTTACCATACTGGCTATCTGCGAGGCCTCCTGCCTCATCGATTGCACTCTCCAATCTGTCACTTCTGATGTGCTCCAGTATTCCCCCCCCCCCCAGTGTCCAACATGCATGGAGGCCTATGCGGTGGTTAATTACCTTTCGGTAGGAAAACCAGTCTATGTTTCTTCCACTGGTCAGGGAATACTTCTTCTATGAGGCACGTGTTATATATTTCTGCGAAGATGTGTGGGCGCCAATTGTTTGCTGCTTTTAAGGCAATGTTGGGGATTTCATCGACACCAGGCGCTTTTTTGGTTCTTGATTTTTACGCAGACCTACAGGTCTGATCACAACAAGGACAGTGGGTCAGATGAAACTAACGCTTATCCTTAAATAAGCTGTAAATCGAGTAGGAAAAGGAAAAAAATATTACATTCGCCTGCGACTATGTATCGTATCTATACTATATATAAACAGAATACATTAAGGATTGACCCACCCTAGAATATACCCCGACAACTGTTTATAAATGGATCAGTGTTTGAGGTTAATTTATCAAGTAAAAATGCATACATTACCCACTAAGCCACTCCTCCTATAATAGATCAAATCATGCATCTCTTGATATGCAAATGTAACAAAGTCTGAAATCGTGATATGAATATTCCCATGCGTTAAATGCGTTTCATTACGAAACCGGAAGAGGAGCATGGAGCACCCACCAAATACACGCAAAACAATGCCAAAAGCCATTTCCATTTATAACAAATATAATTTTATTGTAACTTTAGCCATAGACAATTTATTACAACTCGTTTTGCCATTTTTTTTTTATTTTTTTTTTGTATATAATTTAGGTACATAAATTAACATTACATTCATAATTACACAATATTCTCTTTTTTCCACGATTCTATTTATTGTGTTTCTATTTTTTACACATACATCTTTACTTAGTAACAGTCGCACAAATTAAATTCCATCAGTGATTTTTTTTTTTTTAGTTCAGTTCAAATAAATTTAATTAACTTAACGCTTATTATTACAAACTATTTAGAGTCACAAGAGTTGTTTTTATTTTTTTGTCCACTAATTTATTTTAACATGTGTATTGTCAACATTTAATGAGGCTGCGCATTTAAAATAATTTTGATTGCACAACAATAATCTTTTTTTTTTTTCATTTGGTTTTAAATGATTTTTGATTTTAATTGTATAGTAAATACAATTTAAATTATTTGTTTTTAATGTGAATCTAAAAATTAAATAAACACAAACAGCAACAAAAAAAAAAAAATGTAATAATGAAACATATCACTAACTAATTAAATAAAATTAGATATTCATGTCAACAAAAGATATATAATTTAAATTAATAGAGTAAACAATTAAAATAAAATTAAATTAGGTATATTAATTACACTCTGTTTATGGTTACGATGAAACACTTTCATCACACTACGAAATAGTATTATAATATTTACACAAGACAATAAAATACAGGTGTTGGAATTGCACATCCGGTATATTTGAACCTGGGCCAGTGGGGCCGACAAAAGTATTTAGTTAATAGTTTTTTTTTTAAATCGCATATTTATTTGTATGTTTACACTGGTGCTGGTGTTTGCACAAGAAGCATTAAATCAATGTAGAACTTTTATTGTATCATGTGGGAGAGTATAGGAAGAGGAAGTGCATATTAGTGGCAGAACACCCATTTGATTCATAAGTTTGAGTTCGGCAATAGAGGCAGTTTTGAAAGTTTGAGAGAACTTATTATTAGAATTGGGGAACCTGAACAACAAGCTAATGAATCTCAAGAAGTTTGCAGATTCAATGCTATATACAGAATAGACAGTACGAATAGATGGCGGTTCGATTTGAAGAGGATTCGATGCTTGAAATGAAGTGAAAAACTAACCTAAAAATTAACAGATTAGATTTAATAATTCGAGACCTATATAATAACTTACAGTACTGAAACAAATTTTAGGAAAAAATTATTGAAATTGTGTAGAATTTTTGAAACAATACAAAGTTTCGACAATATTGAAGCTTTAGATGTATAAATATATTCTCAGCCAGTTATACCGCTTTCAAAGCACTTGAACCAACTAAAGTCGTTCTGGAAACATTTATGGATCTTGATAAACTAGACCAGAATCATTTAATTAGTGCCTTTGTTAACAAAAAATATCGGTATGGCGAACTAGGTAACAAAATCATTTTTCAAAAGAATGTTTGATACGCAAAAATGTTGATACAATCTTCCAAAAAGTTACTTAATACATACAAACATACTCATATGTGAAAAATTTGAAGGAAAAATATTACAAAATTGTATATATTTTCAAAGTCCATCATTCGATTGTACGAAATTTAGCACGCTTTAGGTCGGACCTCTTTATGTTCAACAACCTACATAAACATTCTTTTAAATCTGATCATTCTAACAGAATAACAGGACGAATGCAAGACATGATTGAATAAATACAAGTGAAATGCAAAAACATCTAAAAACCACTAATCGGATTCACACTAGAATCAACGGTTCCCTACGCCCAAATTTTCTTTTGGAAAAAACCCAATTTTGTTCATACAGATTTGTTCAGAGATTTTTTCCAACATTTTGGGCCTTTTTTTCTAATCATTCGCACACTTTTAGAAAAATGAAAAAAATGCCGGAAATAAGCCCAAATGTATTTCTGGCTTTTTTTCCAAACTGTAAAAGGAAAATACGCCAAAAGTTATGTCTGGTCTAATTTCCATTTTATTTTAAAGCTTTTTTCCACCTTAGTGTGGCTAAATTTCCAAAAATGGTGGCGTATTTTCCAAAAATATTTGTGTGAGCTTTTTTTCCAAAAAAAAAAAAAAAATCAAAAATCAGCCATACATTACGATGGTCTAATTTCCGGGAGCTGAGTCAACACATCGGTTCAGCTTAATAGTTTGCAGAAAAAATAATTCAAAACACACACAAAACGGCACAAGAAATATTAAATTGGTTTCAATCCAATTGACACCAAGATAAACAAACCTTGGGTTAAACTTTAGGTAAACACTCTGCAAAAATAATCATTCAAATCGGTGCATTTTCGCAAGTTTTATCGCGGACGGAAGAGGCGAAGGCAATGCCACATGCACATAGACGGACAGACGAATATACAGACAGAGACACGCAAGTTAGAATCTGACCAATTCCCTTTCCTTAAAATACGGAAATAAAAATTGGCTAACTCAATATTCAAAGACGAAGCATTCGCATGTACCTGGATTTGTAGATGCTGGGCATAAGAATTATCGAAACAGTGATATGACAGAAGGCCATTGAGGTTGGTACAATACGAAGCTATCCTTAAAGAGCTTCCCCGACAAATTAACAAGCTTATGCCGCGCTGGTTTGAGACAAATCCAAGCTGTGCTACACAACAATTTACAATACTAAAAATTGCGAGGTGGATTTTAGTAGGTCTAAAAACGGTTAGCACATTTACATCCATTCGGTTTGTATAATTTGAAATCGGTAGGTGGGACTATTCTCTGACAACAAACTCCTCTAGGATAAATCGGTGCAGTAAGCTTTTGTAAAAGCCACTCGGACTGTCATGGTGTGCACTAATTCCGAGAGTACTTTACGAGTACGTTGCGCACAGTAAAAAACATTTTTTGGAAAATGACCTAGGTTTTTCAAAAAGAGGTGATCCTCGTTCTAAGACCTTTGCCCGTCTTGAAAGAAATAAGCGTATGGGTAATAAACTCTGTCAATCAACTGCTACTGTCACCTACAGGCGGCGACTTGAAATTGGATTTCACTTTTAAGCCTTTTGGAAAGCTCATTGATTTGACAGTAAGTAGGTAAGAGTGCCCCCACAAAGATAGTCGTCCTGGATGTTCGGCAGCGAAAAAATCCCGATATGGAACCAATGAGGTTTGAATTACTTCATGTATCTACATCCTATGTGGACTACGTTGACATATTCGAAGGTCAGAAGTCTGTAAGATACTTTCAAAACAGTTTTTTGAGGAAATTCCTAGTGGGTCAAGGGCAATACAATGAAATAAAGTAATTTAGAGACTAAAGTTGACTTTAACTCTAAAGATGTATAAACATACTATTAAACTCCATAAGTGCCGACTCTTATCTAGAAAATAGTTATAGTCGACATATCGGACGAGACAGTTATTATATGTCAAATTAAAGTGAGAACCCTGATCTCCATTGTTTTAATTGATCACTGTCAACGTTTTTGTGACCAACCAACTTCAAATAAGCGTTGGTTTGATAAATTTCGTTCAGGAGATGTAAGCCTTGAAAATGAGCCTCGTGATCACCCTAAAGCGGCCATAGACAACAACGAGCTAAGGATTTTTGTGGAATCCGATGGACGTCAAACAGTTAGAGATATTGCGGAACAACTAAGCGTCCACTATTCAACATTTACTCGTCATTTAAAAGCAATTGGTAAGTGAATAAGCTGGATAAATGGGTTCCATTGCAAGTTTGCTCTAATCTGCTTGCTCGAAACGAAATGGGTGCACTTTGCATAGAATTGTTACGTGTTATGAAAAGTGGATCCTATATGACAATTGTCGACTATCTGTGCAGTGGCTTGACACTGATGACGCATCAACAAGAAAGAAGGTTATGGTGATGGTTTGGTGGTCTGTAGCAGATGTTATTCAGCAACATATGCATAATAAATTGGTGGTTACTCGTAAGTAGCCTGCGTTGGTTAACATACATTGGGTTATACTGCTCATGATAACGCGAGGGCACATGTATCGCATACAACCGTTCAAAAGTTTCATCAACTGCACTACGAAACTCTAACTCACTCACCTTATTCCCCGGACCTTTCCCCAACTGGTTATCATTTGTTCAAGCATCTGGATCATTTTGTAGCGGGGAAAACATATACAGACAAAGCAGCTGTCAAAATCGCATTTGAAGACTTCATTGACTCCAGGAATCCTAGTTTTTACAGAGTTACAAGCGTTTAAAGTTTCATTTCAAAAGTTAAATTTAGAGACGACTTTTAAAATTTCTATTTGGCCATTTTGTTTATGATAGACAATTAAGCTACCTTTAAAACACAGAGCTCTTAGGTAGAAATAAAGGAACTCAATGAGAGCGTTCACATATTTCCGCTACCAGGCATATGGCGTTTATCTGCAATTCAAGGCGAATGTACGATCTCGTAGTGGAGATTAATGAATAATCCGATGAGCTGACAAGGGATGGAGCATTCATCCCCTTCGCAGGGTAAGTTCCTTTTTGCAGTACACAGAAAAATAAAAAAAGTCAAGCTTTGAACGATACTCCCAAAATCGCAACAACCCAAGATAAACCTTGGATACCAAGAAAAAGTCGAGTCTCAACTTAGCAATAGACTACGAATACTACCCGGGCTTCCTCACAAACCATTTTAAGTCCAAGGAACATCTTAATAAGCTATTGCCATTAATAGAGCAGGATTGACAATCCTAACAAAGAAAATAAATCCGTCTCGGATTACAATTTTTGTGGACAGTTAGGCAGCAATTAAGGCACCGGACAGCGGGACAATAAGATCTAGGACAGTATGTAAATGTACAATAGTAAAACAAACTTAGCAAAATAGTGATATAAAAGGGAATGAGATAGCAGACGAACTAGCTAGAAAAGGATTAGCACTAGGTACGGAACATAACCACACAAACAGACATCCCTATTGGTGTAATGAAAGAAAAAATAAATCTTAGGACCTGGGAACGAACCAACACTGCTTGGTTATCAAGAGATGATTGTCTTATATCCCGCAGTCTAGAACGAAATGCTTGCTATGCTATGGGAAAAAGGAAATCCGCATCTTGATAGGTGTGCTGACGGGACATTGCGCCATCGACACTATGGCTGGGCATAATCTCCCCAGAGGGCTCGACTATTGCAGGAGCTGTCAAGATGAGGAAGAAATAGGAACCATCAAACACTTGCTCTACGACTGTCCAAATCTCCATAACCGTCGCCTCCTCCATATGGAAAATAGACTCTTCAGAGAACTGGGTGAGTTGGACTTAACGAGATTCATAAGGAGCACACGCCAACTAGAAACAGTGTTAGATGCGCTAACTTAACCCAAGAGAAACCACACTGGACCAATAGGCCCAGTAACAATAAGCAGCTTTCGAGACACACAGCCCCACCCCCAACCTAACCTAACATAACCTTAGGAAGCTAAGTCTAGAAAGCGATGGCACTTGCAAATTATGCGGTACACTGATTTGTAAAAGAAAATTTTATTTATTTAACGTAAAACCGACCCTCTCTTAAGCGGACATCCTCGGTTCTGAAGAATTTGTCTGTTTATCAAGGATGTCCGCTTTAATGCTCTTATGTATGGAATACATATGTCTTAATTTCATACATATCTGTACTTTTATTTTTTAAGAAAGGTCACAATAGCGGGTTTATGCATTTTTTTCCCGGTGTATTGTTCTATTGTTCATAATAGTGAAAATCGAAAGAAAACCTCACCTAAGCTTGCTTCTGAGTTGTCGAAGGATCGAGGAAAAAAAATGTCTTCAAGAACCGTTAGAAGAAGACTTGGAGAAGTTGGAATTAAAGGATGCAAAGCAAGGAGTGGGCCAACAAAACATGTGCATTTCACTGAAGAAGATTGAGATACGTTTCATTTATGGATCGCTTTTAATTTAAACATCAGAACTAATTTTGGTGTTCTCTACATGAATTTATATTTTTTAAATACGAGTATCTTCTTTTTTTCCCAATTTTTAGATATTTGGCACCCCTGGTGTGACTTTTGTGAGACGAAGGGTTGGAGATGAGTACAACCCGGAAAGCGTGGTATCGACTGTTAAGCACGATGGAGGCAGTATAATGACATGGCTGCCAGCGGTGTGGGTAAAATGTGTGTGATGGTCGGATGGACTCGCGCAAGTACATACGAGTAAATGTACTTCAACTTTCTTTTTCCAACATTTTCGGGGACACCAACATGTCAAATTCCAACAAGACAATGCACCCTGCCATAAATCAGCCCTATCTATGAGGTGGTTTGAGGAGAATAATATAGTCCTGCTTGAGTGGCATGCGCAGTCCTCGGATCTCAACCCTATAGACAATCTATGGAGTATTCTAAAGCGTTCGATTTCATCAAACGAAACACTTAAAACTATGTTAGAGTGGAGTGATATTTCTTCGGAAAAGTGTCGCAAGCTAGTCAGCCCAAAAGAGTCGCTGCAGTCATTAAAGCCAAAGGCGGCCCAACTAAATACTAATAATCTCTAAAGAAAAAAACTATCATATCTGCTTCCGTTTATTTCATTAAACTTTTTGTTTTTTGAAGATACACCCCGCGCAACAAAAAAAGCCGCATACGGGTTTTCCATTTTTTTGCGCTAATTACCTTTAAGGGATTCGCCGAGTTATATTTTATTGCTTCCGGGTTAGGTAATGCACATTTTGGAATGTGTCGGAATTCATTCTGGCAGTATTTAACAGTGCGTGCAGTTGTATTTCTTAAATAAAAGTGAAAAGAGTATATCGCGATGTCTTACTAAAAGGGTACAATTGAGTAAAGAAAATAAGGCAGTTATCGTCGCCTTATCCAAACAGAATCAGTCATTTCGTGAAATTGCTCGACAAATTGGATGCAATGAGAGTTCGGTAAGAAGATTCTGTAACAAATATCGTCGTCGGGATCACAATCTGGACAGAGAAATTGTCAAAGGATTTAAGAGATGTACCACTGTTCGGGAGGACCGGGAACTGAAGAGGCTAAGCTTGAGAAACAGGTTTAAACATGCATCCGAGTTAAGAGCTGACCTGCGAGAAGCTACTGGGGCTGAAGTTAGCGTCAGAACTATCCAGAATCGACCAGCGAAAAAGCCGCTTCTGACCAGCAAAATGAACAAAACGCGCTTTAGCTGGGCTAAGGAAAGGCAAAACTTGAGTGTTCAAGATTGGTCAAATGTGGTGTTCTCTGATGAGTCCAAGTTTAACCTAATCAGACCGGATGGGAAGCAGATAGTTCGTCGTAGAAAAGGGGAACGCTACAGCGACGAATGCATAGCTCACACCGTAAAACATTCTCCTTATGTTATGGTGTGGGGATGCATCACCGCAATCGGAGTTGGATCTCTAATTATGCTCGAGGGCACTGTTAACCCCATGCAGTACAAACAAATTATCTTAGATGGTGTTGTACCGAGTATGGAAATGATAACAGCAGAAACATCAAAACCAATTTTTCAAGATGATTCAGCACCTTGCCACCGAGCAAAATCTGTGAGTAATTCGAGGTTTTTTTTTTTCATATTTATGGGTGTTTTGAAAATCTTATGAATTTAATTTTTAAATTTCCTCCACAGATTAAAACTTTGAAAGAAGAACTAGGAATAGAATCCCTAATTTGTCCGGGAAACAGTCCAGATCTCAACCCCATCGAAAATATCTGGGCTCTTATGATAAAGAAGATCCAAGACAAGAAACCAAAAACCATGCAGCATCTAAAGAGCATCATTGAAGAAGTGTGGTTCAATGAAATTAATAACAATTACCTCGGTAATCTCTATGCCTTCATGCCAAACAGGGTTCATGACGTTGTTAGGGCGAAGGGTGCTGCTACGAAATACTAGAATCATTTTTTAGTATTATGAAAGTCTTAAATTATGTAAAAAGGTTTCTTAGTTACTTAGTTACTTTTTTCAATTAGGCTACGAAATGTATTGTCAAATTGGGGAATGTGTTAACTTAAATGTTAAACATCAAAAATACAAAGTGATCATTTATTAAATTTCTTCCATTTTCTTAAAAATTACCATGTGCGCCTTTTTTTGTTGCGCGGGGTGTATAACGAATTTTAAAGTGTGCCTAATACATTTGGCCAAGACTGTATGAATACCTCCAAATTCAATTTGTTTTTAGATGTGACTGACTTCTTATTTGACACCAGTGTACATACATTTGTTCGACAAAAAAAAAAAAACAAAGAAAAAAATATTCATAAAATATTTGGCACTAGCTACATTTAACTATCTAGTAATTGAATCTCAAGTGCGTAAAAGCTGCCAAAAAATATTTTTTTTTCTTTTAGATTTTCCATTTATAAATTTTTAAATATTCTTTTTTTTTTTTTTAGCTTATTATTGTTTGAAACTTCATTGTATTTTGTTTTAATTTTCCTTTGGATATATATTGACCAATCAATAGCTTAAGTAAAATTCTAAAATAGTCTACACAAATATTTGGTATCATAATATGTCTTATTATCCACTTTGAAACATTGATATCTTTTTCTTCTTTTAAGTTTAATCAGGAAGTTTTTTTTTCGATAAACGTTTTAAACATATTTTTTACGCTAGACAACTTGACGGATATATTTTTTTTTGTAGCTTTTCTTTTTTTAAATAATTATATTATTTTCATTTAAAATTTAATAACTAAAAAATTGATTTAACTAGAATTTGTTTACCGCTATGATGTATCATCCAAGGAATTTTCTGCCTCCTCTGGTGGATTCTTTTTTATACAATCGCGAATTCCTTGCAGGATAATACCAACGCGACGATCCAGCGCCGCCAGATGGGGTTCCCATAGGATAGGATTTATAGGATCTGAAGTCATTGTTTCTCGCAGTAAGTCGGACAGGTGCTTTGGTCCATTGTGGAAACTAATAAAATTTAAAATAATGTCTTGTAAAGAAAATATGTATTCGATAAAACTCACTCTAACAGCTTCTTGAGAGTAGTTGTCCGTATTAAACAACACTGAAGGACTGGCGCCAGAATGGTTAACTCATCATGGAACGCTTTACCAAATCCACGGCCATGATCCAAGTGCAAAGGAAATGTGTCATTGCCATAAACCCTGTGGATAGAAAACAAATTAAACATGAAACAAACACAAAAGAACAAAAAAGAAAACAGGATAATTTAGCTAGTTGCTAAGGAGAGTCAGAAATAGAGAAAACAAATTGCAATTATCCCAGAGTAAATTTTAGGATTTTTTTTACAGACAAATCGTGCTCCTTTAACGGTGTAGCTACATAATTATCTAAACAAAAAGAATAGAAAACAGGAAAAAGAAAACGATGAAATCTTCTTCATTTCTTTTTTTTGCTAAAACGTATTCGTTTAAGGAGGACTCGGTCCTTGGTGAATTCTTTAATCGTTTTTCGGAGAAATTGGTTTTCCTTTGATACCTCAGAGAAAAATCATTTCCCCCGTGGAGATTGGAAAATTCAGGTCCAAGAACAATCAGAGAAAGTTGAATTTGCTGGCAATGGTTTTGTTTAAAAGAAAACGATTCATTCCACGTCCTAAGTGAGATTGTTTCCCAAAATAAAAAAAAAAAAACGTGATAGCTGAGGCAATTCTGATTCAAGTATTTTTTTGGTTGGAAAATGATTTTAATAAAACAAAGAGGTTGAGTGTCCTTTGATCAAAACTACTTAGTTGCGAAGTAAATGTGCCCCAGGTAGAATCATTTTATGAAAGACAAAGGAATATTCCGCTTTAGTCAACAACCATTTTTATGCAATATTCCATAACATATTTGATGTTAGCCAAGTCACAATGATTGTGGAAGACAAATGCTCTTAAATGAAATTATCTTTTGATGGAGAGGGCTGGCTATGTGCAAAGAAGACGAATAATTCTTTCTCCTTTTCGTCCTCGTAATAGCAGTTCCTGCTGAAAAAGTTAAAGAAAAAACCCAGCTTTTTAGTGTGCCGACCAATAAGGCAGTATCTCATAGCGATAACGACTATTGTGCTGATTCTTAGACATCTGCCATCTGAGCAAAAATTTACATGTAGTGAGGCGAATATGGGCGCCATACCTCAATGGTTAATTCCCAGAGTGGCCAGAGACTCCAGTATGATTCCCACAAAAAGAAAAAATCTTCATGATTCTACACATCGCAAACGTCTGACAAATATTCGATGGTGAAATTGTCAAGTATCGCGTAGTACGATATGGTGCGAGAAGCGGCGCCGTAGGCCCCACATGGACTGTTTGCGTAAAATATATTTGTTTTTTTTTTAAAGAAGATTCCCCTTCTGCCGTAGAATGGTAAAAGTGTAGTGCCATGCCTGGCGAGTTCATCGGTCATACAGTAGATGAATTTTCAATTGTTAAGCCATCTCGTTAAGAAATAAGTGAGAATCTAGAGTGCATTATCTGCGCCTGAAATACGCTACGCTTATCTTAGAGGTTAAGATATGTAGACGAAAACATTTCGATTGTTGAAGTCTATCCCTTCCAACTCTGCCTTCGATTTTGTAGCTTATGTAAAAGTACATGAATTGCCTTCGTGATGTCATGACTCCTTTTAAGTCGAGTCTGTAACGGATAGCCTGGAGTTTTTTACGAATAATTCCAAAGTAGGATGTAGTCCGAGTGTACAGGAATAAAGAATTTCAGAATCATGGAGTGGTTAGTGAGTAAGCTGGGCCTGAGAGGACTCACCTGATATCTGTTTGTCGAAGATATCAAGGGGTACCAGATGAAGTCCTGGGAGCCCCACTAATATACGGGTAAGTCGATTCGTGTATTCGTACTTTATCTATACGATTGCGGCATCATACAATGTGGGAGGGTCAATACCAGGAATTTATAAATATATCATATTTTCTTGTAAAGAGGACCAATCATTTTGTGCGGGTCCACTCCCTGCCCTTTCTTCAAGTGTAGTCAAGGGCTTGCCAGGGATAGCTACAGCAGCATTATCTGCGTAGACGATCATCTTGCCCATGCAGGTTTAATAGTAGCTCCTATCACCTCCACCAGGTTTCAAAGTTGAAGAGATAGGACCACCAGTAAAGTCTCTACTGCAAGGCTCCCGGTTCGATGTTATTAAAAGTAAAAATCATAAGGTTTGGGTTCAAAGATGATGGATAGGGTATTCTAGGAATCATTTCAAATGGAGTGTAACTGTTCTGAAAGTCCCAGTTTCCCCTTGTGCGCGTCATGATCCACGAAACTTGGTTTTTTGCTAAATTTTACCTAATTATGGCATAGACTATAAATTTTTATATATTTGTGAGTATATTTGTGTATATAGTACAATAGTCTGTTGTAACACCCTTTAATTTGGGAAAAAATGCAAATTGATGCACAACATCCTGCCCCATGATCCATTATAAAAATACATAAGGTCTGAGCTTCCTAGGTCATACAGAGTATTCCTGAGAGACGTGAAAACACGTACGCACTTTGGAAAATTTAAAATTTCGAGAATGTGCTTCGTTGAATCTTTTTTTTTTAAGATCCAGGTAATAAACGTGTAAAGCTCTAGTTTCGTAACTCATTTAGATGCCTTTAAAGCAGGCTGAAAGACACACTCACATTGGAAAATTGTATATAAGTCAGATGAAAAATGGTCACTGAAGCACCCTGTATTTCTAAAATCAGAACTTTGGGTCTATTTTATAATCCTTGCAAACTTTTGGCGGAGGGTGAGAGGAAATTTCCAAATCCCGGAGCACTCAGACTCACACGAAGTCCATTGTACTACCAAGCAGAACTCCTTTTGGTGTAGTGGTTGGAGAAATTTGGATTTTATTCGTCTCCCTTTGATGGCTATGGTTACTGGTCCCCGTCCGGGCTTGAACTATGCAAAGCCATATATGTATGTAAATTCTTTCATGTGACCTCCTCTATAAGTTTGCTAAGTTGCAGTTTTAGAGGGGTAACATGGCTGCGTGATTCGAGCTATAAGGTTGCAGCTTTTTAAGTTACCCGAGAATTTCTTGGGAGCTGTGGAAGAAAAAATGCTCTGCGCAATGTCATGTGCTTTGAAAATCTAAAGTTTGACTACATTTAGTCCTTCCATGACACCCATGTTTTGAGTTCGCAAAGTTGTCGAATTTTAAGTGGTCTGAGAACTTCTAGAGAGGTATGGGAAGACGCATTCAAATAGGAAAATTGTATACAACCCAAAAGAATAATATTTTGTCTAACACGCAGTACTTGAAAAATATAAATTTTGGCTCCATTTTGTTCTTCTCTGTGGTCACTCCTATAAGTCTGCAAAACTTCAGTTATGTGGGTTATTTGTGGTCTTCTGGAGGTGCACGGAAATCATATACATAACGAAATTGTAAGTCAAAAGAAAAATATTTACTGTAACACCCTGTATGAAAATAATCAGAAATTTGGCCATATCAGGGTTTTCTAATGCTTTTTACTAATGGTACGCAAAGTTATAACTTTCTAGTTAATTCCTAGGCTCCCAGAGGCAATGATAAGAAACACCTACGTTACAAAATTTCTTAGGAAATTATTACACAAATTCAAAAACTAGACACAATCTCTATGCAAAAATAGCTTAAATAGTAATTTTTAGCTGAATGAAGGCTCATATCTTATCCCATCCACGTGAAACCTGATTTACAAAACAAGTTTCATAAAAATCGCTCCAGTGGTTTTTGTGTTAGCTGAGTAACAGGATGTCTCTGATTTGAATTATGCGCCACTTATGCGGTAAAGTGTTGCCAACGAAAAAAAAAAAGCGTGACAGCTGACAGTTGAGGGTTATTAAAAATGGAGTGCTACACGAAAGAACAACGCGTTTTCATTGTTTGGCAGCTACAGTACCCAGCACCCCCACAAAATATGGTCGGAATAGTGATTTAAGTTCATCGACTGTGAAGAGATTAAGTCAACAATTCAGGGGGACTGGACCAATTAGCGATCTTAGACACTCTGGCCGTAATTCAACAAGTCGTTCAACACAAAACATCGAAGAAGTTCGTTAGTGTCCAGGAGCATCAATTCGATACCGTGGTCAAGAATTGGACAATTGATGGTTGTGTTAATCGTCAAAATGGTCAAATTTGTGGTTCAGAAAATTCACGAGTGATTGTTGAGAATCAAATGCATCCACAACGTGTCACTGTTTGGTGCGGATTTTGGGCTGGACGCACCATCGGGTCATTCTTCTTTGAAAATGCGGCTGGCCAGGCAATAACAGATAATGGTGCTCGCTATCGGTACATGATAATCCAGTTTTTTGTGCCTAAATTGCAAGATATGGATGTGGACGACATGTGGTTTCAACAAGGCGGTGTCACGTGCCATAACATCCCGAGAAATAATTTCCCGTTTAGGTGATCAGAATTGTTCGTCCAGATTATGCGATATAACGCCGTTGGACTTTTTTCGTTTGGGTTTTTTGAAGTCTAAGGTTTATGCCAACAAGCTTACGACCACCCACGCCTTGAAGGAGCAAATTGAGTGCTGTATCAATGAAATTCAGTCACATTTATGCAAAACGGTCATGGAAAATTTCGACAAAAGAGTGCGTATGTGCCAGTAAAGCCGTGGAGGCCATTTACCCGATATGCTATTCCGTACATAACCCTATACTGTATGAACCAATAAAACATTTACAATTTGTAATTAAAAAAATGTGCTTTCTATTAAAATTACTTTTTGCGTAAATTTTTGGGACACCCTTTAGTAAGGCAATTTTTAAAGTTCAAACCGATCTCTAAATTGGGTTACATAGGTATGGAAGTAGAATACAATTCGTCCTGCAATCAGGTAAGAGCCACAGTTTTGGATCGGTGGAAATATCGTGCAGATTTGAATAAGTGAGTGCTCCGGGATGTTGGGAAAAAAAAAATATCAATGAAGAATATGCGAACGCAACCAGGTACCAATTTTCTATCTGTCAGACTATTTCCTAATTTGATGAATAAAGCTTTTCGCCTTAAAGGTACCTTCTCAACATTCTTTCATTGGGAAGCGTATTACGAAAAGTTAAATTGTTTACATGTGTACACCTATATGTACGTGTGACCCAACCACACACAATTTACTACATTCGCCTGTCGTTGTCACCAACCAATTAAAGTTTTGCAGATATTTCTCTCTAAATCGAAAGGACAAGGACATTTGTTTTTTTTCTCCACCTGACCAAACTATCAAGCTTCATCCGAAATTCTTTTCCTTCCTTTTTGCTTGTCACACTCATGGCGTATAGGTATCCCCATGACAGTATACCTACTCATCGAGAAGCAAGAAGATCCTCTGCCATCGAGCATGTCCTCTTCCAAGTATTAGCTTAATAGCCTAGTATAACCGTCCTGAGTAACAGGCAGCTTGCACTTGCATTTGCGTCATTGACTCCCACACCATCCAAGAGCAACGCAAATGTGGTATAGTCACCATCTGGTTGATGGTTTCCTTATTGGTGATAAAATTCCACAATACGACAGATGTATACGTGCTCTCTTTACTGTCGAAAATTCTGGAGGTTGCAAATATTCATTTTATGCGGTGGCACCATGTCGTTGTCGTCGTAGTCGTCGTCATCAACTCTGGTGTCCTCTTGCTGGTTAAGCTCCTTGCATTGGTTTCCAGGACTCTACTTGTGTGGATGAGAGCTCGTTGTACCTTTGCGAAAGATGTTCCAACTACGTTCATTTCTCTCAGTGCACACGGCTCATCGTGATAAAGAAAATACAAAAACGATAGCAATGAAGCTAAGGGATATTCCTTGAATTCCTTGGAGTGACTGAAGTTTGTGCAGCAGCCACAGTAGCAGCGTTTTCTACCACTGGTTAGTAGATCTCTCCTTTGACTGGCTATTTAAAGTGTAATAGTTTGTCGTTTGTATACTGAAGTGTAGTGTGCCATCAGCGCTAAGCTATATTTCAAACGTTTATGGTACTACTTCAGTTTTTGTCAGTTTGTTTTTGGATTCGCATAAGGGTTCAATAAATATCTGAAGTTGCCGGCGCACTGTTCTCTACTACTGTATTGGGATCCTGTATTGCACTTTTACCATATTCCTTCCGTTTATGATTCTCTCTCGAATACGTGCACTCACCTGGGGCCAGCAAAACTGAAATTTCAATTTCTTCGTTGGCCCAGTTTAATTTTCGCTTCGCTGCAAACGGCGTTTGGTAAATTAAGTGGAAAATAAATTTTCCATGGCTTTCCTTCTGCACACACGTATGTATGAAGGCTTTGTTGTGTGTTTAGGTACCTATGTACTGTTCATGGATTTTTGTTAAGGACAACGCGCTTCGGGTATTCACTAGACAGTCTCAGCTCATACGGTCGAAATTGAAATTGGAAGATGGAAATAAATTCATACCTCGTTCTGGGAATTGAATGCATTTGCATACTCGTAGAATGAATGTTTGCATTTGTGCAGATACTTAATGAATATGCTATTGGTGGTGTTTCTAATTAGTATTCAAATTCAAATTGTACGCATATATGATGGCAATGACAAGAGAATACGTCGGGAAGTTTAAGTAACCTGCTTACAAAGTTTCAGAGAAGCATAATAATGCAAATTGATTTAAGATGGTAACAGCGACAATGATTTTTTACCTTTGTAGTTCCAACGAAGGGGCGTGACTCAACACAATACAACATTTTTCTCACGGTTCCAACTCTTGCAAACGCCTGACAAACATCAGAGAGCAAAATTGTCATAAGAAGCTTCTTTCAATCGAAAAAAATGGCTCTTCGGAAACGATTTATTAGTTGCAATGTTGCATTTTTGTTAGCTTTTTTTGTACCAAATATGTGCTACAAAAATAGCTAAAATAGTGATATTGGAATATTGTAGCGGTATGTGGTATTTATTCATTACAAACACCTGATAAGAACTACAAGAATTTACGCTACAGATTCAAGTTTGTACAGATGCAGCAATGTAGTAACCAAAAAATAACTACGCCAGCAATATCAATTGTAAAGAATAGCTGTCATTATTTTTTGAAATGTCCCGAACAGCTTTTTTTGTAGGTGTTTTAGCTATTATTTGTAGGAGGATTAGCTATGAAAAATAGCTACTATACATATACATCCCACACAAACTTATGAGCAGTGATCCAATGCCTAATCAGTGAAGGGGAAGTTATCTTCTTCCTTTGCATAAAGGAAAGGGCGATACGCGAAACTGCGATAACTACCGTTCTGTCAAGCTGATATCACACACCATGAAGATCTTTGAGCGGGTATTAGATGGCCGACTGCGGAAAATAATACGGCTGTCTGATGAACAGTGCGGATTTATCTTGAGTAAATCAATAACAGATGCAATCCAGAGTATAAGGATCATAATGGAAAAACATCGTGATTCCTTAAAGGACTTGCATATGGTATTTGTTGATTTTGAAAAAGACTTTGATAGACAACCAAGAGATCTCTTATGGGTGGCGCTAAGACAACAAGGAGTTCCAGTAATCTACGTGCGCATGATCATGGACATGTATGAGGGAGCAAGGACAAGATCTTACTCTTGTCCCGCAGGAGTCACCGAAGAGTTTCCAATCAAAGTCGGTGTACACTAAGGAAGCGTCTTCAGTCCTTTGCTATTTATTGCAGTCCTTGATTATCTGCTTGAAGGAAAAGTGATGGACCAAAGTGCACGAAGTTATTCTTTGCTGACGATAGAGCTATCATAAATGAAAACCAAACGTCCCTGCAACGAGCGCTTGATGTATGGGTGGATGTTTTGGAAAGAAATGGGTACCGTATAAGTTCAAAAAAGACAGAGTATATGTGCTGCGCGTTCTCTGATCCACACGGGCCTATTCCAGACATTTGCTTGAGTGAAAAAGTGCTTCCCACGCGCGAAAAGTTCAAATATCTGGGATCTATGATCAATAGCGAAGTAATTTATAAGCGTAGGGTGGATGAAGTGGCGGGAAAACTCCGCAATCTTCTGTGATCGAAAAATGCCCCCTAAGCTGAAAGGAAGGCTCTACATCGCAGTTGTATGTCCGGCGCTCACATACGATTCACAATGCTGGACAATGTATAAAAAGTATGAGGATAAATTAACGGTAGCTGAGATGAAGATGCTTCGCATGACAGCAGGAGTCACAAAGCTGGATAGAATTAGAAGTTCAAAGATTCGAGGAAGCCTTCATGTAAAAGAACCCATCACAAGCAAGATAGAGCACTACCGCATCAGTTGGCATTGTCAGGTTCAAAGGAGAGATCCTTCGAACCTCGTCAAAAAGGCAATATCAATCAACGTTCCTACACAAAGGCACAAAAGTCACGAAGTGATCCGAAAACGAGAAGCCTGCCGGTACTTCCTGAGATTAAACTGGCAAACCCCACAGGCAGACCAGTAGGGATGCAGTAAAGTGGGAGGGTTGTGATCCTTTTACTCCGGATCATAACTTAAGGAAAAGAAGAAGAAGCTTCTATACATACTCCTGACTAATGTAAATAGGTGAATTATAATATATATTGTGAATTGACAAAGTCACTTTTGTGATTCTAAAATAGCGGTTATAGCTATTTTTCTAGAAAACAAATATAA
Source organism: Pocota personata (assembly GCA_963082735.1). NCBI lineage: Eukaryota > Metazoa > Arthropoda > Insecta > Diptera > Syrphidae > Pocota > Pocota personata. The sequence continues at coordinate 243,354,953 of OY720429.1, forward strand.
AAAAATGGAGTTACACCTCGCGAGGAACTTACGACCATCGATGTTTTGACGCAATGCCTTCAAAATCACGGCAGCCATACTTGTATTCGTTTATGTTTGTGATGTAATGTAAAGCTCCGCGTGGACCTACAGTTCTTATCATAGATTCCGTGAAAATCGTGAAAAACCTTCTAGTGTTTTCTGGGACTCGAAAGATGAACCTCCCGCTTAGTAGTCCAAAGCACTAACCACTGAGCCATATATAATTGCAATCGCAATGCAGGTATACTGAATTACTTACTGACTTATATTGAACTTTTCTAAAAAAGCAGGGGTGTAATATGAATAGAAAAATTGGCAAAGAATTATTTAATGTAGTGGGAGAGTGGTAGTATCTGCAGTTCTTATTTTGTTATGTATTTTCTTACTCCGTTTTTGCTATAAAAAACTTAGCAATACAAGAATTTTTGTCTTAGCCTCGACCATTTGATGCTTAATACTATGCAATATTAGAAATATCACATTAAACAACAAAAGTTTTATACGAGTATTATATAAATAGCTACGTCCTTTATTAACACTCATAGATGCACCCATATCCTTACTTTTATGTTTTATAGCAAAACCAATGGAAACGGAATTTGTCTGTATAGGCAGGTGTATGTGAATCAATTACCAACGACGTACGAGTATTATTCAGAACTGCCTAAAAAAGTTAAGGCGCAATGACAAAACAGTAGCATTGAGAGCACGGTAGAAAGACCGGCGATGTTGGAAAACTGAAAGGACTATCTGTGGGCTACCAAACGACGACTGCATGATGATATTGAATTGACATAGCACAATTGATGCTTGAAAGATGCCGAGACGATACCTTCTTAGTTTAAAGTTGCACCACACTTGACATCACACTCGGGAGTCTGAGTAATAAAAGTTGGGTAACATATTGTAAAATTTCTCACCAGCATTAAATGTCAGACCATGGAATTATTACGTTGAATATTGTAAGTCTCAGCAGTGAAGCCACTGCCAAAAGATAACCCCGCAACATCAACTTGGAGATGTACAGAACCGCATTAGATTAGAAGTTGAGGAGTGTGAAAGGGAAAAATTGTCATAAAACTTCATCATCAAAATCGGTTCACAATCACAAAAAAAGAAACCAAAAATTGTGGTACTACTATATGTGCTATAAAATATAAAAATCAAATCAAAAAAGAAAAGAGAATAAAAAAAGTCTAACCAAATCAAAATGAGAATCTCCCTGCATAAAACAACAATTTTAGCTATTCAAATTGGATAAGCTCTTATTAAGTAATTAGCTGATCAGGCTTCGAACGTCCAGAAAAAATTAAAATGTCCATTCAAGTAGGAGGTTTTTAATGTTTCCGCCCATCCCATACAAATGAACACCAATGTACTTACGAGTATATATTTTCAACAGACGATTTGTAAACCTTAATCCCAAGTCCTATTTCCTGTAAGGACTATCAGAAAAACAAGTATTTTTATTGTAAAAATGTTAAATTTATAAAAAAAAAATATGCTTTCATGATAGTTTTTTATTTGATTAAACTAATTATTGCTGTTAAAATAATCACAGACAATGTCGATACTAATTTATCTACTTATCAGTACAACTTCGAATTTATTGACGTATTAACCAAAAACAAAACTTTACACATGTCTGACCATCCCGCCATTTTCACTTGGTGAAACAAGTAATTCAATGGCTGTGTTCAAAAAGTGAATCAGTTCAGTTTAAATTTGAATACTGGAATGGAACACTGGAAAACAATGCAAAATTAAAAAATCGAATAAATAGATTTAAGATTACTATTACTCGTAATTACTTCCAATAGTAATTGACAATTAATTGCTTGGCTGGGTTATGAGAACAAAATCAACCCAGTTAATCGCTGTAATTTGTTCTATGTGAATGAACCTGCTAATTAAGTATCGAAAAATCATTTCGGACCTCGGAAATTAAGAGAGAACTTGAACTTAATGAACATATCTTATTTATTATATTGTTTGTGGGATGGCTTGGTGTAGTGAATAGTATGTTGGCTTCTTGAATGGGAGTTATATGTTCACTTCATTCAGATACAATAATTGTTATATTTTATAATTATTATAATAATAAGTAACTAATAAATAAAGTCAAGCTTAATCATTTTGATCAAAAGAATGAAACAAACTCCGATACCCTCAATTTTTATTTAAATATTTTCTTTAAACATATATAGACTTGCGACTTTTAAGCCAACAAATTATTTTCCTCTCCCTAAGTCCTTTCCATAGTTCATAGATATCCATAGAGCATATTTATACACGCATTTCTGCTGTGTATTGCAGCTCAGCGACTGGTATATGCCAGTGTGTTATGTATACAGATTCCAGCGCTCCCACTTCTACTACTGTCGTAGTATTTTACTACGCTTTCTTAGTTTTCCACTACTACAAACATTCTTAAATCACTACTATTTTGCAGGACAAATCAATGCCAAAATCAAATGAATTGTGTAGATTTGTACGAGTTTTGACTGTCTGGCTATTCAAAAATAGTGAAATGCAATCATTTTGTCATGCCAATTTTGTTGAAACCAGTCCAAGAGCCTATTCAAAAATGAACGCTGGGAACGCTGATCATCACTTTTATCAATCAACTCAAAAACAGAACTCAATGCGTGAAGAGGGACCAAACTTCCCCGTGGCTTCTATGTAGCCGCAAGCTAATTTACGCATATTGTGACATTTACACGCACATTTGTATAAGATCCGTGAACTCACCGCAAGATGACCGGATTCATACAAAAAAAACGTGGAAAGTATGTTGGGGCCTGTCCAGTAAGTATCAAGACTACTTGAAATATGGCTTTTCCATTAGAACAGGAAACTAATTTGAATTTCGTCGGTTGGCTTAAAAAAAAAAAAAACTTCAACTCCCGAAAATCATATTTTCCATTTAAATCAAAACGTCATTACATTGTACTTCTTTTTAGAAAAACTTCTACAATTTTGATCATTCCATGACTGTTTTTATTTAGTTAATTACAACTTCTATAATGACTTAAATGTGATTATTTCAATCGCAATAGGCAGCAAGTTAAATTAGTACAACCGACGCATATCGACCGTGAAATTTAACAAATATGTATGTAATTAAAGTACCATTATAATGGAATCATTAGCAAAAAACTGAATATCTAGATTTATGGCCATCTATTACCACCAAAACCAATTTTTACTTAAATCGTTTTCCAGAAAATATCCAAACTATTCAAAGAAGTCGAAGAACTTCTTACTCTTTCGAATCCGATCTGTTTTTTGTGTGAGTTTTTCCGTGGGCCATACGAAATACATAAGGTGAAATTTCAAAATTCCGGAGACACATTATGATAAGTGCTTATAAGCTTAAAAATTCAGAGTCGTATCTAAGTCGTCAATAAATAGGAGCAAATCCAGTACTTGCCAAGATTTTTTGCAACCTGAGTTACAATAGAGTTCCAAAAAACCTTTCAATAACCGAGCAATATATATGTATACCTATACATACTTAAAAGGGTTGAATCCCTTTTCGTCTCTTTGCTTGCGTTCCTTTAAATTAATTTATTTATTAGTTACTTATTATTATATTAATTATAAAATATTATAATATTTGTCTCTGGAGGAGACTTGAAGGCACAATACCAGCTCAAGGTTCCAACCCCACAAGCAACATAATAAAAAAGATATGTTCATTAAGTTCAAGTTCTCTCTTAATTTCCGAGGTCCGAAATGATTTTTCGATACTTAATTAGCAGGTTCATTCACATAGAACAAATTACAGCGATTAACTGGGTTGATTTTTTTCTCATAAACCAGCCAAGCAATTAATTGTCAATTACTATTCGAAGTAATTACGAGTAATAGTAATCTTAAATCTATTTATTCGATTTTTTCATTTTGCATTGTTTTCCAGTGTTCCATTCCAGTATTAAAATTTAAACTGAACTGATTCACTTTCTGAACACAGCCATTGAATTACTTGTTTCACCAGGTAAAAATGGCGGGATGGTTAGTCATGTTTAAAGACCCGAAATTGAATAGCAAAACTAAGAATGTAATCATATGGTTGTTGGGGGGAAAGAGGAACAAAAGTTTGATATATCTTCACTAATTGATTTCTACTTAAAAACTTCCCCGCCAGAGCACACAAAAACATATCCACTCAAGCAGATAAAACAGAAAAAAGATATCGAAGGAGATAACAAGAACAACATCTCAAAGAGAGCAAAGAGACAGTGAAATTAGAAAAATTAATAAAAGCAAATTATCATCACCATTGAGTGTAGATTCGGGATCATGTCCAAGAACAAATTCATTAAATTCTGAATTTTGCAATAGTATGTTTTTAATATGGTTCAGCTTCTAGATAACGTACGAGTATGATTTTGGGCTTGAAATCTGGGTGTTTCAAAGCTCTAAAGGCCGAAAACAATTTTATTAAAATCAACAAAGTCAAATTTTAACTATATATTTCCAAAAACCCAGTAAGTAGCTATGAAAATACAAACTTGCTCCTGGAAATTTCCTAATTAAAAAATAAAAAAAACGTTAAAATCCGTTCAGCCGTTTTCAATGTAGCCGGCAACAACGAAAATATTAACTTAGTTTTATAATAGTAAGGATAGGATGGATAGAACAAATGTAAGTTTGAATGGCTTATGCACACAAATCAACGCAGCATTCACAGTGCACATATTTAAAAGTTTCTTCAATAGTTTACGTCACAAAATGATTGCAAATTTGTGCTGAGTTACGAGAACGAAGTTGTACAACATTTTTGTATAAAAGATTGAACATGCACGTATTGATAGCAAAAGAGATTTTGAATTTGTTCATCAATTAACTATCGTAAAGGGTGACCAGATCGCAATGATAGTTTTTCCAATTGTTACGTTTCAGCAGATGTTAAAGTTACCAACGACATCCAGCTGTCAAAATATTCAGTAGGGTTTGTCATTTCATCATGCATCGTTTGACACTTCCCGAACGTGTGGAAATTATTAAAAAATATTGTCGAAATTGCGGCTCAGCTGTAAACACGCAACGTGAATTTCTTCGTGAGGTAGGTCGTCATTATGGCTTCGGTGCGCAGCCAATTCGTGGCACCGTTGAGAAGTTTGAGCGTGAGTACACTCTTTTGGACCTTAAGCCACCAACCAGATAGAGATCGGTGTGAACTGAAGAAAACATAGCCGCCGTAGCGGCCAGTATCGAAGAAGACCAAAATGTCGATTTGGCGCCGATCAGCTGAATTGGGCATCGCCAGAGAGTCAACCAGGCTTATTTTGCGGCTGAATTTGGGCCTACATCTATATAAGATTGTAATGATGTAAGAATTGAAGCCGGACGACCATAGACCTTATTTTTTTTCAAAACGAGGAAGGACACACCGTTACCGTCAGTGGTCCTCGGATAGAGTGATGTCAACCGACTTCCTGTGGCCAGAGCTCGACAACATCGATATATCCGAGCTATTCAAGAATTCAGGTTCCTACGAGTCGTAGTAGTGGTTTCATAGATACGGTGGTGAATGCGTCAATGCCTCTGTAAGTGAGTCAGTCAGTATAAGTATAAGTAATATATGCACATACATACATAAGTTTTTATTAATTTATACATTCAGCAGAGCATGTACTTTTACCGTGAATTTAACAATGCATTAGAGCATTGAACTAAATAAAAAAGTCGATCACTTGCGAAAGCTAAGTCAACTCTATTGTGAAGGCATAATACTGGCAGTAGGGTGGTCATATGGCTAAAATGCATCTCGATCGTGATGATGACATCAGGAGGACGGAAAAAAAATACTGTGAATCATACGCAACGACAATAACAGGAAAACAAAAATACTCCCCAGTTATCTGGACGCCACCCTTGGAGTTCAGTGAAACTTAATACATACCACCTGAGTTTAAAACCAACTACACCAATCTGTCTTTCTCTCTGTATCTTCCCCTTTCCACAAAAAAGCCCCAGACGTTCGCGAGATGTGGGACTATGACAAAACTTTATTTTAGTTTTCTTGGATTCGAACCTTGAACCTCCCGCTCAGTGATCGCGAACTTAACCACTGAGCCACGGCGCCATAGCACTTTACTAGCCAGAAATATTTCTTACGGCTTGTACCGCTCACTTCATGACTTCAGTTGAAATATTCAAACTTTTGTAAATCCGGTGGTTGTTAACCCTGTGTCCTCTACAAATTTCTAAAATGTTCTTCTTCCACAGTTCTAGTGCCTGGCATCATTCAAGTGAAAGGATATTTAATTTCTTGTTTTACTTTAAACTTTTATTTTTATACACTTAGCCGTGTGGCCATATCATGTCCTACTCCTGCAGGTGTACTACTGACAGTTACCCTTCGAAGATTATTTTACTTTTATTTTTATGCACTTAGCCGTGTGGCCATATCATGTCCTACTCCTGCAGGTGTACTGCTGACACTTACCCTTCGAAGATTATTTTACCCGTCTTTAAGAGACATTTCAGGGAATATTTGTAAATCCGTCAGAAAAAAAATAAAAAAGCCCCTTCACTTTCACTCACTACCAACACCGTTGGATCTCTTAGCGAAATGTCCAAGAAGTCATCGCTTAAATTCTCTCATCACAATTTTAATTAACTTTTAATGAGCTGCTAAAGCAACTTGACACTCAAGCAAAAGGCGATACTTATTCCATTTTGAGTTGGCAAGAATTCTTTTGTCCACCACAAGGTACACAAGAAAAAAAAAAAAAGAAAAGATTTTTCAGTCTTACACCGGAAATGGGACTCCCATTCCCATTTTCAATTTTATGTCGTCGAAGGAATACTCGTAGATGCGGCTAACTCTAAATTAACGTATTTTTTCGAAGAGCCACATTAGAACGAGGCTAAAGTTTTCATTTACTCTTATTAATTTTTCTTCCCTTTCCTCTCTGGTCTATTGATTTCATTCCAGATAAAATATTTCAAAATGACGGTTAATATGAGTCAGCTAGTTTTAGAAACGTTCGTCAATTGATTGAACTTGCAATGGACTTATAAGTCCCGCGTCCCCTTCCCAAGCAAACAAACTTCATACTAAGTAAGTTCAAAATTTCTCATCATGTTACCATTTACAGAGAATCTCATTTCTGAAGGGAAGTTAAAGGTAAACTTATCCTGCAGTAATTTTGATCTTTCACACGGAAATCGCAAACTTTGAGAAGTTTTTCCTTCCCATGTTAAAAATTAAACCGATGTTATTTTTAATTTCACTCTTGCAACTGCAAATGATTCGCCCACCTGCTGAAGTAAATCCCCCCTTATTCTAAAGGCGATGCAGGTGTCCTTATTTGTAAGGTAGTTCTCTGGGGCAGAGAAGAGTAAACTTTTTTGCAATTTGTCGCCGTTTAAGTAAAAAAGTTTATCGTATTTAATATCATGGACGAGGAATACTCTTGCGGTGCGGTAAATTGACTGAAATAGAATAGGTGATGAGAAAATCTCGCCCAAAGGATCAATTCAGTCGGAATCCTTCTTTTAACTGCAGCCGATTTCGCGTATAATTTCCCTCGTAAGGGGGTGTGAATAAAGTGAATTTGTTTGTCAACACTTTCTTCTCAGTCTACAGCTCATTGCAGCAGGTGCTTCAAATGTTATCTGATGAGGATTTTTCAGTTATCCTTGAAATTAAGTCGCAGAAGTGATTTTCTTCGACTTTGTTTTCCTTAAGCTTTGGGTGGGATTATATTTGCAAGGTGATTTATAGATGCGAAATCGTAAGCATCTTGAGAGTGCCGCATTCTACCGAGAAAACAAAGGGAATACTTATTAAATTATGAAGGGAATGGCATGTAAGTTCATGGCTAGGGTTGTTAAATTATGTGTAAGGTGGAATATCTACGTAGTAATTTGTTCATATAAATGCAACTAACAATTAAAACTAGTGGCTTGAGCTACAAATGCAGTTCTTCTAATAGGAGAAAAATTAATTATATTTTTGTTTTCCTTGAGGATTAAACTTGAGTCTTAAAGTTGTCAAGGTGAACGGTAGTGTACCGGCAATTTCTCCAGCAAATACCAACTTATTTACAGAAACAACTTTCACCCTCTCTAACTCGATCTCCAATAATAATAGGAACATTCAAATTTACAAGATTTGAAGTTTTCAAGTTAAGCAGTTACTGAGACATGAGACTTAAAAAAACTTTTATTTTGGTTGATTGATTGACTGATTGAGTCACTGACAGTCACTCACTAATCATCAAAACCTATATGATACTTCCCGGAAATATGGGACCTTGCAAATTGGTACAGAGATAGTACTTGTGGTATAGACAGAGGAAAAACTAAAAAAATGTTGTCAATTTCGTTCGCACATAAAGGGTCCCTTCATAATTAATATAACTCTGAAGTATTTAACTTTTTGGTTCCCTTCGTCGGGACGCGTGAGCCTAATACTTACAAGATTTTTGTACTAGAGAATTTGGCCCGTTTTTTACTTTAAAGTTTTTGGTGAGATCCTTTTTTATGGATTTATCGAGGACGTAAATTCACCGGCCACGATACCCAGGAATTTTAAAAGCGAATTTAAAGTCGATCAGCGTAACACTGAATATATATGAACGTATTAAGGGGCGCTACTGCAGTATACTCTTGTAAAAGAGTCTTGAGCTACACGTGGGGTTTACGTCCACAAATAATACACTGGCTCAGTGGTTCCCAATCTTTTTCAGCCCGCGGCGCACCTACAAGTTTAGTATTTTGTCACGACGCCTTACCCTATTTGAAAAAGAAAAAGTCGAATGAAATAATAGATAGATAGGTACAAAAATTATAACATCCACAATATGAAACGGGGAATAAGGCTTGACACTGCTACTCTCATTTCATGCTCCACATTGATCCTTGAGCGATATTTGCTCTTGATTACAGCTACAGCTAAAAATCCAGCTTCACACAAATATGATGTTGCAAACGGAATGAAAATTCTTAAAGCTTTTGAAGTTAAATTTGGATATTTATTTTGAATCGATAACCAAAACTCCACCAAACCGGAACTGGTGAATCTAGATTTAAGACTGCTGTCGCAAGAGAGTTCAATGAGACTCCCTTCCTATGAGTGATGTGAATTCTGGTGGAGCTTGTGCATGAAATGGATCTTAGATCCACGCAAACTTTTCGACATCATAATCTGCAAAGCACAGGGTGGCTGATGAAAGCCGCTACCAAAAAAAAAAATTTTTTCTATTTAATGAATCTGGTTAATTTTTTTTTTATTTTGCAGATTGATTTTTAGATTTAAAAAAATGGATAACTGGGACACTGAAACAAGAATTTGGAATGTCCGCCGCTATCACTCACTGGAGTCCATAGTTTCGGTTCAAAGAGAGTATAGGCGCACGTTTGGCGGCAATCCTCCGAGCAGATGGACCATAATGAGACTTGTTAACAATTTTGCCGAGCATGGGACAGTTGAAAGAAGACCTTACCATCGAAACCCTTCAGTTCGGACGGAGGAAATTATCGCTGCTGTAGCTGCTGCCATACAAAACAATCCAACAGTTTCGACAAGAAGCTTATCTGCTCAAATGGGTATAAGCAGACAGTCATTGCAGTCAATTATGCACAATGATTTGGACTTATTCCCATATAAAATTCAAATGGCCAACAAACTGAACGCAGCAGACTTGCCGATTCGCTTGGAATTTTGCCAGAAGATGCTTCAAATGGTGGAAGAGGACGGAAACATGTTGAACTGTCTTTTTATGTCTGACGAGGCCCATTTCGATTTAAACGGCAACATAAACAAACAAAATTGTCGAATATGGAGTGCTTCCAACCCACAGATACTCCATGAGATGGAATTGCATCCACTTCGTGTCACAGTGTGGTGTGCAGTTTCATCACGCTGCATACTCGGGCCCTACTTCTTCGAAGAAAACGGTCACACCGTTACGGTTACTGGAGACCGTTACTTGAGCATGTTGAGAGAGTTTTTCTATCCAGAATTACGCCGAATGAGAATTTCTTTCAACTCTGTGTGGTTTCAACAAGATGGTGCAACTCCTCACATAATTTCCCAATAAGCTGATATCCAGAAACTCCACATTCCGTTGGCCCCCCAGGTCGCCTGACCTTACTGCACCTGACTTTTCCTTGTGGGGTTATTGCAAACAGGAAGTCTACAAAGCAAAACCAACAAATTTGAATGAACTAAAGCAATCCATTCGAGAAACAATTGCGGCCATTCCTGTCTCAACTCTCCAAGCAGTAATGAACAACTTTTTGGTAAGATGCCACACAAGCATCAACGAGCAGGGGGGGTATTTAAATTCCGTTATTTTTAAAACTAATTAAGCTATATCTAATAAAATTGAATGAGCTTTAACATGAATGAAAGAAAAATGAATTCCATACACTGAAAAAAGTTATTTGAGTTTCTTAATGTAGCAATATTCATCAGCCACCCTGTATTTTGAAAACCATTCGATGAGTTTCGAAAGGTGTTCCGTGAAAAGGTCCGTCAGGTTTTGTGAGACAACCAGTTCATTAGATGCCGCATATTTATACAATTGCGGGGGAAGCAATCTTGACCCCCACCTTCATTCATCTTTTTTTTATCCACAACTGCAATTTCTTTCTAAACGCCGCAATCTTCTCCTATAGTTTCAGAATGTGCGTGTTGTTGCCTTGTAAAGATAGATTCAATTTATTAAGTTTCTCAAATATATCGCACAAATATGCTAGTTTTAGCAAAAAAAAATCTGGTCCAGCAAAGTATATGGCGTTTTCATGACGTTCTTGTTGTAAAAATGTGCGAATTTCTTCATGTAATTCGAACACACAGTAATACAGCAGGGCCGTATGTTCAGCTCCCATATCTGTGCATAGTTTTTTGAAAAGTCTGGCCTTTAGCGGCCTAGTTTTTATGTAGTTGACTTCACCAATGACACATTCTAGTACTTGGTTCAATTCAGAGCTCATTGACTTTGATGCAAGGTCCACATAGCATTCAGAGCTTTTTTACGAATAAGCGCTTGTATTCCTCCATACCTGCCAGACATGGATCGAGCACCATCAGTACATACACCAATACACTTTTCCCAATCCAAACCATTTTCTGCAATAAACTTGTCAAGAATGTTAAACAAGTCTTGGGCCTTCGCACTTTCGGTAATGCTTTTGCAGAATAAAAATTCTTCGACAATAATATTATGAGCCAGAAAGCGTACGTAACAAATAAGATGTGCATCATTATTTCTGTCAGTAGCCTCTTCAAGTTGCAAACCAAAATCCTTGCCTTTAATTTTTTCTATTAATTAATATAATTAATATCTTTTAATCTATCTAACTCACGGCGCGGCGCCCCTCTTTACTTTCTACGGCGCACACTTTGGGAACCCCTGCACTGGCTGTATACTCGTACTGCAGTAGTATGATCGATACTCACGTAAAGAATCCTAGTCTGGTGGACAGCATTGGACATAGTTAGCTACATCTCTCGCACTAATACGATTTAAAAGTGAGCAAGTGTCTGAGTTACCAGCGCACTTCGGACAACTCCTACAGCAAACAATGCTGCACATCCTTCCTGTGAATATTTATGTGAAAAATGTGGCAATGAAATTGGCATTGCGACTGGGAGACCATCTCACAGTGGAACAGTAATGCCATAGACACGTCAAAATTTTAAAACTAAAGAACCTAGATTTTACCTAGATCAATCTTGAATATACCACTAGTATTCCCAGAATGGAGCTGATAACACGATTCTAAAAAATTCGGCAGTGCAAATAAACACTGATGGGTTTAAGACAAATGATGGTGTAGGGGCCTGAATATTATCGGAACCTCTTGGCATAAACCAGTCCTTTAGACTACCGAACTACTGCAGTGTATTACAAGCGGAAATTCGGACTATTCGCGAAGCGGCTGGCTGGTTGTTGATGGAATCAGTATCGAATACGGACAACTTTATTTGCACCGACAGTCTACCAGCTATAGGTACGAGTAAATGCACCCCAATCACCAATATTTAGATAAAAATTGGTAAAGCAATTCCGCGCATCCCTGAACAGAATATCGATCAGTTGCAATCTTACTTTGTGGCTGGGTGCCTGGTCGCTCTGGCATTCGACGAAATTGCAAAGTAGCCATCGACTGCGGAAGGGGGGCCCCCCATCTACCAATAGAAACGAGAAGATACAAAATCTGTACTCTAGCGTTACAACAGGCTATTGAGCGATGGCGTAATCTTGATACGTGCAACCATGCAAGACAAACGTGCCCCCGGCTTATCCGGGGCAAAACCATAAAACTGATACGTATTAGCAGAGCACACATAGGTACCCTAGTAGGGATACTAACTGGCTACTGCACAATAGGTAGACACGCTGCGGATTGGTAATAATGACTTTTGTCGCAGCTGCATATAGGAGGAAGAGAAGGAGTAGCCCTATCCCCTCGCTATCCTCAGCAAGAACGCAAATTCTAGTTGAGTACTTCTTCGAAGAACTTACAGATATTGCCGAATCAAAAATCAAAATGTGTCCAAGAGTAAGGGGAATCACCATCTCATGTGGTAACACAATAGACCTCACTTGGTTTAAGTGAATCCTACCTATTACAGAGGACGACTGCCTAACCTAACCTAACCTCTAACGCTGGTTGAACTTCAATAAGACATAAGTAATATGAAAACCGCCGGGTTTAGAAGCAAACATTATAATAATAGACATAGAAGCTCTGAAAGAAAAAAAATAATTTTTCTCAAGCCTTTGACAAGGTGTGACACAAAGGTTTGGAATCCAAGCTAAGGCAAGTCCTTTCTAGCTTCGTGAGGTGTTTAATCAAAATTATATAAATATATATTCAAATTTAGCACTTGCACTTGTATGCTTGCTCCCAGAATATTTTTTTTTATAAAAAAACACGAAACAAGATTAAGTATTCCAAGCTCAATCAAGCTATTTCCACACAAGCAAGTGCTAAATCCCTAGTGTACAGTTCTACAGTGTAGAACTCTGGGTTGTAACACACAAAGCAGTACAAGGTGCATGAATCGTGAACGCACCGTCGTTTAATAGAAATGATGACATCCACAGAGACCAAGGAATAGTTTCCGTCGAAAATAAAATTAAAAACTTCGCTTGAAAACACCAAAGTCGACTACAGGGTCAACGCCTTCTATCAGATTTTGGACGATCAAAATCTAGTGTAAATAGAACTTGTAGTATTAGGAGCCACTTTCATTGCAAAAACACCCTGTAAAACGCGTTAAATTATGAAATGTAAACTATTAATAAGTTGATGGTTATACGGCCAACATAAATGAAAAGCACCCCCCATATAAAATTTCGTTTTATAAAAACTAATGAATATTTGACTTCCCAGGATCTGTTACCCATTAAAGACTAAGGCGTGCAGCCGTTTACTATGCCTTAAGGCTATACGGGGAGGCTGGAGAGTACAATCCTAAGCCGCACCCAGGCAGAAAAAGAAAATCTTCGGCTCGTGAAGATTGGATTCTCGCCCGTGAATCTTTAAAAAAAATACTCAAAACACCACTTCTGAACTAGCTGCCTCGCTTCAGGAACGCCAATACGTTAGACTATCTGCGAGAACGGTTAGAAGAAGGCTAACAGAAGGCCTTAAAAGTTGCAAGGGCAGAAAAAAACCCTGGCTTTCTGAGAAGAACAAGAAACGACGTCTTAAGTGGGTCAAATTGCATAGCCATAAAGATTGGAGTAATGTCGTGTGGTCAGACGAGGCAAATTTTGAGGTAAGTAAATTGCATACTCCTAGAAACAAAATCAAATACGAAAACATTGGACATTTTTTTAATAAAAATTGGCCCGAACTGACTCCTGGCGCAGTCTACGTTCGCAGGAGGAAAGAAGAAGAGTACCATCCCGATTATGTGGTACTCACAGTCAAGTTTGGTATGGGGCTGCTTGGCGGCAGGAGGCATAGGAGAGCTATTCACGTGTGACGGAAGAATGGAATAGCGACAGCTAATGAATTTTTAGGGACCTCTTTACAGGCATCCTATCGTGAAATATTTGCGAATAGGTCTCACCGAAGGATCATTTTTTAGCTCCATGCCATAAATCCCGAAAAACGATGGAATGGTTTTCAAATCAAAGTATTCAGGTCTTCTAAAAAAGAGGATAAATAACAATAATCAAACATCCTTAGTATGCCTGAAGAGCGCTATACGACGAGAATGGGAAAAAATCATCTCGGAAGAATATTTTAATTTATTTGCTAGCATGCCTTGTAGGGTTCTTGTAGTGATAAAGGCCAACTAAATACTAAATTATAAAAATAAATAAATGTTCGTTCACATACTAATTGTTTTTTCATTTATAAGCATTGAATTTTTCGGGAGTCGCACAGAATCCCGAAAAACATAATCCCGAAAACCCAAAATCCGGAAATCCACAATCCCGAAAACCCACAATCCCGAAAGGCCAAATTCCCGAAAATGAAAGTGAACACCTCGCACCCACTCCACATCCTACAGTGACCCCAAGCAGGGGGGTTGCAGGGGGCAGCATGCCCATCCCCCCATTTCATATTCTACTGTTTATGCATTGTGGATATAACATATATATGTATATTTGAACAATTGATAAATTTTTAATTTTATATAATTTTTCGGGATTTAGTTTTCGGAATTTTTTTTCGGGATTTTGTATTTTCAGGATTTTGGTTTTTCGGGATTTTGGATTTTCGAGATTTCAGTTTTCGGGATTTTGACCCCAACCCGAATTTTTCAGATACAACGGCATTTTATACATTTACGTAGGATGCTTTCATTTATGACCAAAAGGCTGTAGGTAGTTGTACAATCGTAACAAATTTGCTAAACTTTTGGAGAAGAACGTAATTGCTCCTGTGTTACAATATTTGAGAAATACATGCGATTTTGAATTAGCTGAAGAGGGTGTCTGTATTTCATTGTTCAGTACTAGGATACCCGAAGCCCTCTCATTTTTCATAATTTTTGTGTGGATATAGGAGTACAGCCTAAAATATATAAAAGTTACACATTTTGCTGCGGTGTTTTCCTACAAAATAAATTTTCTTAGTTTCAGCATTGGTGCCAAATATATTGAAGTGAGGTGTTTTTAAGGAAATAAATTAATATTTTGGGCCTACCATCAGAAACAGAGCCTATCCAAATTCTTTCAGCCACTCTTGTTGTGCACCGTGTGAATGACAATTTTACACTCGGATATTTGTCAGACGTTCGCGAGAAATCTTTTTTTTTTTTTTTTCTGTTTCTGGGATTCGAACCTTGATCTCCTGCGCAGTGATCGTGCACTGTGCCCTACAGTAACACTGAGCGAATATACTGCCGGGGACCTCACTGTGTCTTTTGAATATTTTCACCCACCTACTCGTATTTATAAAAGTGTTATGCCCCGCACATAATTTAATGTCGTAGAAATATTATATAGACAGATGGATAGATAGAAAGATACATAGATAGACAGAAACTCACTTAAATGTTTCATAGTGATGCCGGTCCATGTTGCCTGTTAAAAAGTCAAAGACTGACATGTCCATTATATCCAATAGCCGTCGTCCTTCATCGTATGGAGGAATATCCCGAACCTAGAAAAAAAAAATCCAATTCAGGTTATTTTACGTAAATAAATACAATTATATGGATCTTTATTCCATATATACTTAAACATTTTGATAAATGAAATACGTGCATAAACTCAGAAATCATGTCAATTGCATTTGAATGCGAAGAATAAGAAATCAAATCTGCGATAGACTTAGTTTTAGACACCAATACTCTACATCAACTGATCTATTCGGGTATTTTAGCTTAGTGCCTCATAACAAAATTCAAATACACATCCAATGGAAGAAATAAGGTAGGGCTTAAGGTTCCGTACCAGAATGGTATAAAATGGAACACTACGGTTGGTGTCTGTCTGTCTGCCCATCAGTTTGTCGTACGCTTGAGCCGTTAGACAGAAGAGCTTGTAAAAAAAATGAAAGCTATAGTTGTAAGGAACTCAAATATGTAAAATATTTTTGTGGAACAAATAACTTAAAAACCAAGCCAAATGCGATTTCCTTCGCTCTATCTTTCGCCGAAAATATTAGCGGGAAAAAGCTGGTAATGTCGACAGTTTGTTAAGTTACAGGACAAATATAAATTACCTTCTGGCCAAGTCCTTTCTGAAAGCAATTGAAAGACGTGAGTTTAAAAATCAAGCATATCTTATAACTTGATGATTTCCGACAAAACACATCTACATATGTCTTCGACTTAATTCATGGCCCAAATTTCATCAAAATCCGTTAAGTAATTCTTGAGTTAATTGTGTGAGAGGAATGACCTCCCCATTTCATTCAATTTTGATCTTTTTCACATGGGACGAGTATCATACGAGTTTTAAAGTTTACGAGACAAATTTCATCAAAATCTGTTCCGAAATTCTTGAATTAGGCGACCAATAGAGATGATTTCAATATTTTTGACAGTTTTTGATGAAACAAAATATCTACACAACAGGACAAACAAATCGAGTTTCATCAATATATCTCCCCCGAGCGAGCCGTGTGTAAAAAAAAAGACAAAGAAGAACAAAAGAAAGAAGAACGAGGGTAGGAAATATTACATTTCTGTCAACGACAAGTGTTACCAAGTTACAGAGGCTGAGAAGGATATAATTAGATCTTTCGATAGAAAATGGATAAGGGGATGTAACATCATTCTGTATGGTTAACAGAATCAAAAATTGAACAGCTTCAATGGCTCGGATCACTCGAATCTTAGTCTGTCTTTTGATAGTAATACATGTGATTGTATAGGACCGCCGTACTTTTCGATAGATGATGTTTTACAAGGCATACAATATTTGAATTCTTGCCAAAGTGCTAGTGCTGATCGTATTCCTTCTGATGTTCTTAAACAATGCAATTTATCCTTGTCTTTACCATTAAAACTCATTTTAAATTTATTCTTAACTCCTGGTACGTTTTTAGATGAATGAAAATTTTTATTTATAACTCCCATATTCAAAGCCGGGCCGGTTCAGTTGAAAATTATAGTGGAATTTCTAAACTTTCAGTTACGCCGAAACTGTTCGAATCAATTGTCACAAAAAAAGTTTATTTCACAATTAAGGAACAAATATCACTGCAGCAACATGCATTTGTATCTGGTAGATCCACATTAACCAACTTGACGCTGTTTACAAAATATCTTTTTGATTCTGTGGAGTCGGGATATCAAGTTGATGTCATTTTGATTGATGTCAAGAAGGCTTTTGACTCACTAGGTCATAGTATTCTTATAAACAAATTAAGATCATTTGGCATTCATTCAATATTACTTAAGTGGATTTCGGGTTACGCAGTATGTAAAAATTGGTTGTTCTCAATCTAGGCTCATCTTATCTGGTGTCCCCCAAGGTAGCCACTTAGGGCCTTTGATCTTTAATATATTAATTAATGAGATCCATTCATTGCTTAATCATGCTAACTGCTTGATGTAAACGGATGACCAAAAGATCTTTTTGCGTATTAAAAATATATATGATTGTAAAAGTCTCCAAGATGATTTAAACGAAATAGTTAATTAGTGTGAGTTTAATCGACTTGCCTTGAACATAAATAAATGTCATTCTTTTTGTGTGTACCACAAAATGTCCTAAATACTACTGAATATTAAATTATCTTATCTGAAATCTGTTAGAGTTAAGCTCCAAACTAAACTAAATGTACATGTTTATAGAATGGACAGACAAGGACACTCCATTAAAACGTATCTTTTACTTCAATCCGATTGCCATCGCAAAAGAGAGTTTAGAGATGGGGCAAAAGTAATGTCATAATGTGAATGTGAAATAATTATTGCAAATGGCGTCAAATGTCATTGTGCTTTGACATTTATGGTGTAGACATGTAGAGAATCAGTTGACAACAAACAATGAAGCGATACACACCTGCAGAACGCGGAATTATTGTTATTGCTTATTTGAGCAATTTTCGGTCTGTTGTTTTAACGCAGCGTGAATTTTGTCGTCGTTTTTCCAAAGTCGTCCTATACCATGTGCGCGAACAACTAAGCGTTCGGCTGAGAGTCTCGTGCAAACTGGGTCCACTAGAGATGTCGCAAGAAGTGGCCGGCCCCGTATTGCTCGTTCGGCCGAGAATATCACTGCTGTGGCCGAGGACGTCTGAGAGAGTCCACAAACATCGACGAGACAACGATGCACACAATTTGGAATCAACAGACGTTCGTTGCATTGAATTTTGATGAAAGACCTGAAGATGTTCCCTTATAAAGTGCAAACCGTTCACCAATTGCTGCCTGCTGACTGTCAAGTGAGGTTAACTTACTCCCATGCTCTGTTAATCCTGGTGCAGAAGAGGATGATTTCGTATCCAAAATCATAATGAGCAACGAAGCCCATTTCCACTTAAGTGGTTATATGAATAAACTAAATTTGAAATGCACGAACAGCATCCCCTCAAAATGACTGTTTGGAGCAGCATTTGCAGTGAAAAAGTGATTGACCATTATTTTTTTGAGGTCGCCGACGGCACCACTATAACCGTAACTGGTGAGCGCTATAGACAGATGTTAAACGAGTTTTTTTTTTTTTTTGTCGCAAGTTGCTGAATTGGATCTCGAGCATTGCTGGTTCCAGCAGGATAGAGCAACCGCTCACACAGCTCGGCAAACGTGTGATCTCCCGTTTTGGCGAGTTGAACTGACCGGCCAGATCGCCAGATCAGACGGCGCCGGACTTCTTCCTTTGGGAAAATCACCAATTTGGAGCCAGATATTTTGTGAGCAACAATTCAAAATGCCGTACAACGAGCTCTCCTCAAAAGGTGGTCATTTGACCGATATCATTTTTTAAACTTAATGTCATCAATTTTACACCTTCAAATAAACTTTTCGTGAAAACCGAGCCCATTTTTTCTCATTTCTAACAAAATGGCAGCCAATTCACATTATGACATAGCTTTTGCCCCACCTTGTATGTACCTATACGTGTAGCATTAAACTTCTTCACAAATTTGGGTAGGCAGTGTCCAGTGTGTAATGTGCGCGTTTTACTACCAGAAAAGAGATATACTCGTAAAACAAACTTTTCGTTCTTTTATAAGTTCGAATTCTCCTGTAAATCCCACACAAATTTAACAAGCCACTCCAACAAATTCAAAAATCTTTATTATTATAAATTTCACCGACTAATTTAATTCACCACGACAATCAGTAATCAGGTTTTCCTGTAATCATTGAAACTTAATGAATAATTTTATTACAATCAGCATATTCATTCATTTCCAAAGGACTATGAGAATAGAGCACAGTAAGCTCTTCATTATGGCATAGAAAACAATCATAACACTCGTAGAAGAAAATTGAAAATAAATGCATCTTTCAAGGTACCTACAGTCAATCTACTCTACAGCTCAAGGAAGAAATTTGTATTCTCAGTTTAAAGTTCATTTCATTAGATACTATTACGATGCTACAGTACAGTCTAACTAGCAGACGTTTTGACGTTTTCCACTCCAGCAGGACACGAAGAATCTCGTCATTTATTTGTTTTCATTCATTCATCAAAACATGAAATATCATACTTTACCACTCCCCATCACCATTCACCTAAGTCGCGTATAGAAAAAGAAGGAGCACTTACAAGGACTAAAAAAATATGCAGCAAAAGCTTCTTCCAATTGAGTTGTCTGTATCATTTCTTTAAGATGTATACAAATAAATAAGAACCTTACAATCGACAACATAAACTGAAAAAAGGTGCCAACCCAGACAACATTTCCCCTTTGCATTACCATTGTACAGTAGTCAGCATCGGTCTCCCACTGGGCTTTCCTTCTTTTGTGATACGATCGTCTCCAAGGATGTCTCCAGACCTGCAATTAAATATTAAATGCATTTCAAGATTACACAGGTCATTTGTTATTTATTGCTGAAAATATGCCATTGCTTGGGCAAGTACGAGTACTTTGAATAAATCTTAAGGTCTAACTAAAATTTAAGGATATTGACATCAGTCGTTGTCATTATTTTCGCCGAATACGCATTCTGTTCAACTCTGCAGGTGATACAATTTTTAAAATGAGCGCTATATACTCGTATACCCCCTTAAGGTATACAACTCCCTAAGCGAACCCTTCCAACAACCCTTTTTGCTCTTTACAGACAATTGGAAATTTATATTGCTATGAACATTAGTAGGAAGAGGCTATAGATGCTTTCATTTCACTGGGTTACTGAATGAAAGATATTAATAATAAAAAGCTGAACAACAGAGAGAAAGGGCGAACAAAAAAATATATATAATGCCAAAGGATACGCGAGGACAAATAATGAAATAACTAGACCCATCCTGCTAGCGAGCTGAATCGGAATCTAATAATAATATTTGTTTGAATAATCCCGTCCCTTTTTATACACGGTTTAAATGAAATTTCTTTCTCTGCTGGCGGTTGTTATATACCTGGCACTGTGAATAACACGACAAAGGACTTTACTTTTTTTATTATATACCTATCATGCTTTTGATAGGAATTATTATTTTAAAATAATCCTTTTTTTTTATTCATTCAATAGCTGTAAAGAGTTCCACGTTTTGTTAGGGTTCTGTTGCTCGGCTTCGTTTGATTCTTTTTAAGAAAATAAAAAAATTGTAAGAATATCTAGAACAACATTTTAATTAATTATAAATGTAAATGATTGTAGAATGCAAGGACATTAGTAGAGAAATTTGGGAGGCTTCCAGGAAACTCTTTATATGAAAAAATGTTTGTCTCAAGTTGGTACTTGAATCTACAATAACAAAAAAGGGTGTTTTTTCAGGAGTATTTTGTTGTCCATATGGCAACACTCAAACAGCTGATAGTGAATCTGACAGCTGACACCATCTTTTAATTCAGTACTGTTTGGCAAATTATCATGTAAAGACTTACGTCCGATAAGCGTTTACAAATTGTTGAAATTTATTTCAAAAAGCAGTGTTCAGTAAAAAATGTTTATAGAGCGCTACGTCAACATAACGGTCAAAATAATCGACCAACTGAGTCGACAATTGAAAAATTTCGTACTACATTTACTCTTTTGGACTCCAAGCCACCAACAAGAATACACAGAGTGCGCACAGATGAAAATAACGATGCCGTTGAGGCCAGTTTTGAGGAAGATCCTAATTCATCGATTCGTAACCGTGCGCAATAACTTGGCCTGTGTCCATCGACTTTGTGGAGAAATTGGTTTACACGCTTAGAAGTTTTAATTGATGGAAGAACTGAAGCGGAAGCATCATCGTTTGCGTCGTGAGTTCAGTGAATGGGCGGACAGTTGGAAGTCGATCCACACCTCTACCGTCGAATTGTGTTCTGTCTCAGAGGATTTGTTAGTAAGTAAAATCGTCGGATTTGGAGCGAGGAAAATCCAAAAGTGATCAGCTACCGATGCACCCCGAAAAATGCACTGTTTAGTCCGGTTTATGGGGTGGCTTCTTTAAAAATGAAGAAAATCGACACCATCAATGACGCCCAGTGCAGAACCATGATCAACAATTTTTTGTTTCCAAGAGTGCGTGAACATGGTCTGTAAGACATGCCACACTGCCGCCGTAATCATCGAGTTATTGAAGGAAGTGTTCGATGACAACAGAATATCCAGATATGGACCTGTGGCATGGCCTTCAGGATCGTATGATTTGACGCCGCTGGACCATTTTCTGTGGGGGTAATTGAAATCGTTGTTCTATGCGGACAACACAACAACGGTCCTAGCCTTGGAAGCCAACATCGAGCGCACCATTCGTGAGATATGGCCTCAAATGTTCGAAAAAGTGGTCGACAATTGGAGCTCCAGGATGCAGTTTCTGAGACGCTCACATGATGACCATATGCATGGTCTACAAGACCGTATGATTTGACGCCGCTAGACCATTTCCTGTGAGGGTTGTTTTACGCGGTTCTAGCCTTAGAAGCCAACATCGAGCGCACCATTCAGGATGCAGTTCCTGAGACACTCCCTTGGCGGCCATATGCCCGAAATCGTTTTGCATCATTAATGCCATAAAATTATCTACTCAATAAAATAACTTTGATTCATTTGCTCAAAAAAAAAAAAAAACACCCTTTATAAGGCGAAACAGTTCAGAGAAGTATAAAAATTAAATGATTTGGCTATGATATACGTAGATATGTACGAGTATATGTAGACTCTAATATATTGCCTATGGTGTCATACAGGAATTATGCCTTACCGACCGAATACGGTTTGGGTGCGATCCGGTCACCAATGCGGTTAGATTCCTAGTTGCGAACAATACGTAAAGCCCCAATCTCGTTTCAAATCCCACATAAATGTAATTTTTAATTTCTAAATATTTCTAAAACAATCTTCTACAAAGCATTTTCATTTATTTATATCTCGAAAACGGTGCGTGCTGAGAAAAAAAATATTTCAATAAAAATTTTCAGTTTTAAAATGGACTACAAGATGAATGCAGAATTAATAACAAATTTCGAAAAGGTGCGCAATCTTCTAAAATTGAAACATTTGGATAGTTTCATGATGAATTTTTCTACCTTTTCGAATCACATTGTGCAAGGTGGTGTACCTCAAAGTGGAGATAAGCTGCTATCCAGATCCCAAAATTCTGAGATTCCAATCACATCTCCTAGAAAGGATGAAATCATTTCAGCTTGTTGGCATTCCCGCCGAATTTGACAAAGCTTCACCAAGAACTTCTAAAATACATAAAAGAAGGATACAATCCGCTTGAAGCGGATTAATGTTGCCCTATCACTCATGTTCCAACCCATCGCCAATAAAGTACGTGTGTTGTTGTGAAATTGTTGATTTAAATGTAAAGATATCGTGCAAATCGGAAAATACGAGTATGTACATATATCATCGATATTTAAGTGATTTTATTAGAAAAAATACGTTTTCTTGGGAGAAAGTGGACTCTCAATGTTGGTAAACAAAATTGGCATATCAAGATATTTTTAAAATAAATAAAATAAGCAAAAATAGATTTCTGAAGATACGAGTATCACCACCTTATTTCGATTAACACTTTAAATTTTGAAATTCTGTACAAGATGAATGCAGAATTATTAAAAAATTTCGAAAATTAAAGGGGCGCAATCTTTCAAAATTTCTGACTTTACGGGCGATGAGAAAAAACCTTTTTCAGCGCGAATATCTAGAAAATGTTTTTTTTTTATATATATAATCTGCGCGCGCAGAAGGGGATATGACTACCCTTAAACTGTTTTAGGACACGGGCCTTAGGAAAAGGGGGAAGAGGAACAGAGGAGGAGCCCGTGCACTTTGGTTTTGAATGTTTGAAGGTTGTAGTGATGGGGAAATACAGAGATATTCCACATTCGTGTCGTTCGGTTTATAAACGAATCTTACGAAACAAATTATTTCGATCAAAATTTTAGACTTTGAAGTTTTCTACAAGATAAATGCCGAACCTTTTTAAATTTTCGAAAATTGAAGGTACGCAATCTTCCAAAATATCTGACTACACCACATGCAGGCTGGCCGTGGTGTAGTGGTAACATCATCGCTTGTCACGCTATTGGTTCACGGTTCGAATTCTGATGTCAAGAACCATCTATTTATTTCGCATGAAATAAATAAAAAAGACGATCACTTGCGAAAGCTAAGTCAACTCTACTGTGAAGGCATAACACTGGAAGTAGGGTGGTCATATGGCTAAAATGCAACTTGATCATGATGATGACATCAGGAGGACGGATAAAAATACTGTGAATCATAATCAACGAGAATAATAGCGAAAACAAACAAAATACTCCCCAGTTATCTGGACAGCCACCTTTGGAGTTCACTGAAACTTAACTACCACCTGAGTTTCAAACCAACTACACCAATCTGTCTTACTCTCTGTGACTTCCCCTTTCCGCAAAAAACGCCCGTGTCCCAAAAATTAGTATAAGGGTATTCATATCCCCTTTAACACATGCAAATTATATAAAAAAAAAAAAAATGTCTGACTTAGAATGATGAAATGTTTGAGAGCGAATATCTAGCAAACTACGAAAAATGATTGAATATTTCGTGTTTTAGATTTTTCTAAATATTTTCCGAAATGTTCAACTTTAATCAGAATTAAAATGAAAAATAGTTTTTCAGTATCCGAAAAGGGTCTTGTTTTATATGCATCTACCCGTGCAAGTATTGGTTGAGTGGACATTTTCGAAATCAAGATTTTGATCCACAATAGCACAAAAGCACTGTTAAAACATACAGGAAAGTTACAATCCTTCTGGAACAAATCGTATGACACCCTACAACTCATCTTCTAAACCGTCCCTAATGAAGTGGGCATGACGTTGTGAAATTCACAATTCAAATGTAATAATATACGCATCTTTCTATTCAGAGAATATTTTCGCGACTTTTAAAAGATTTTATTGAAAAAATCCGATTTTATAATTTCTTCTTAGAAGAAAGTGGGCGTGGTTGATGGAATCTTTGTTTGAAAAGGTAAGCTGTTAAAAAATTTATGGAGGATGGATTATGGATTATGGAGGTTGTCTGAAAAGATACGGATATCAACGGTCGATATCACGTTTTTCTTTAGCTAAGACAAGACTTCCCTTATTGCCATTATCTCCGCCTGGAACACGCTACAATGGTTTGCGAGACGAAAAGAGAGGTTCAAGTTAACCCTATCAGAGGAGACACCACCACCCACCCCGTCGTTAGTTTTGAACCGTCGGTATAGAAATGTACTGACTTATCTTCCGTAAAACTACCTTCTTCCCAGAATAGTCTGGAAGGGATGGTAGCTTGGAAGTTTTTGTCAAAACTTAACTTGGGTATGGTGCAGTCAATGTCTTCAATGTCTTAAGATGGAGGCGTGGCCATATACTTTATTGGACCACTGTGAAGTAGCTTTAAGGCGAATAGCTGAGTTAGCTGCCATTTGCCTGCTATAAATATCAAGGGGTGTTAAATGAAAAAGAATTTCCATAGCTGCGGAAGGTGTCGTTCACAGTGCTCCGCTAATGCACAGACAAGCTGAAGAAAAGAAAATAAGACCCAGGTATTTTGCTTCGTTGGAGAAAGTTAAGCTTGTTCCATTAAGGGATGGAGGGTCAATAAGTGGGATTTTATATTTCCTTGAGAAGAGGACTAGTTTGGTTTTGTGGGGTTTCACTCCTAGAGCACACCGAGCTGTCCATCTAGATAGCTTATTCAAAGCGTTTTGTAGGGGCTCTTAAGGTAATGACGTGTTTACCAGAGACTGCTATAGCAACATCGTCCGCATAGGCGATAACTTCGCAACCCTCAGCCTCCAGAATTATCAGTAGCTCATTGACCACCAGATTCTAAAGAAGTGGGGATAGGATGCCCCCTTGAGGGGTACCCCTGCTGACATATCTTCTAACAGATGTCCCATCCAGCTTTGAGTTGATAATCCGACTATTAAGCAGTAAATAAATCAGATCGCCAAGTGAGCTATCTATCTTCAGACTTGACAGTGCTTTCGTTATCGCAGATGAGTAGACGTTGTTAAAAGCGCCTTCAATATCTAGAAAAGCTACCATAGTGTACTCCTTATGATACATGGAGTATTCGATCTTATTGACTAACGGAATGCAATGATGTTTCTACTGATTTTAGCTTGCATGTTGAGTCGTGGACAATAGTTGTCCATACTGTCGCTTAAGTGGATATCAATCAGTCATTCTAGTGTTCTTAGAAGGAATGATGATAGGTCTGAAGTCTTTTGGACTAGCGCGTGAATATTTATCAGCTTTGGGTATGAATACTACATTGACTGCTCTCCATATATGTGGAATATGAACCAGGTTCAGACAGCTCTGAAAAATATTATTTAGAACTGGCAGGATAATGTCAGATGACATTTGTAGTTCGCAGGTGTTATGCCGTCTGGTCCAGTGGATTTATATGGTTTGAAGCTATGCAGCACCCAAAGGAGTTTGTCCTGCGCAATCAGACTTGAGAGGCTGGTAGTATTTGACTTGTTAGTGTCAATATTGTTGGTAGTTAGGAAATTACTTGGGAACTGTGTATCAATAAGTAAATTTAACGTATTTACACTAGAAGTTGTCCAAGACCCGTCTGTTTGTAATAAACAGCAGGGCATTAAAGGTTCGTAGAGAGGATTTTTCTCAGCCTAGACGGCTCAGAATATTCTTCTTTTTGCCACTAAAGTGTTTTCACGAATTACGTTTGGCTTTCCCCAATTCTTTTTTATATGTGTTTAGGGATTCTTTGTACGAGTCCCAGTCAGATGCATCTCTTGTGCACACAAAAATGTTTTAATGCAATGCGTTTCATTTATTTATTTTAAACTTAAAAATTTCGGAAGCAGTGAGCCCTACAAAAAAAAATGTATCTTTCGAAATTCTCTATAAGGAGGATGACAACTTTTTAACAAGTTTCATAAATTTGAAGCCTGTGCGATTTCAAATGAACAGCGCATATGTATGCACAAGGCTGAGCAAAAGCAATGCCATAATGTGAATGTGCAATACTTTTTGCAAATGGCGCCAAATGTCATTGTGCTTTGACATTTATGTTGCAGACAGATAGAGAATTAGTTGACAACAAGCAATGGAGCGATACACACCTGAAGAACGCGAAATTATTGTTATTGCTTATTTGACCAATTTTCGGTCTGTTGTTTTAACGCAGCGTGAATTTCGTCGACGACCAGGAGTCTTGCAACATGTGCGAGAAAAATTAAGGATTTGACTGATCGTCTCGTGCAAACTGGGTCCACTAGAGATGTCGCAAGGAGTGGCTTATTGCCCGTTCGGCCGAGAATATCACTGCTGTAGCCGAGTATGTCCTAGAGAGTCTACAAACATCGACGAGACAACGGTGCACACAATTTGGCATCAGCAGACGTTCGTTGCGTCGAATTTTGGTGAAAGACCTGAAGATGCTCCCTTATAAAGTGCAAACCGTTCACCAATTTCTGTCAAGTGATGTTAACTTACTCCAATGCTCTGTTAAACTTGCTGTAAGAAGAGGATGATTTCGTATCTAAAATCATAATGAGCTACGAAGCCCATTTCCACTTAAGTGGTTATATGAATAAACAAAATTTGAAATGCACAAACAGCATCCCCTCAAAATGACTGTTTGGAGCAGCATTTGTAGTGAAAAAGTGATTGGCCCTTATATTTGTGAGAACGCCGACGCACGGCACCACCGTAACCGTAACTGGTGAGCGCCACAGACAAATGTTAAACGGTTCTTTTTTTTTGCCACAAGTTGCAGAATTGGGTCTCGAGTATTGTTGATTCCAGCAGGACGGAGCAACCGCTCACATAGCTCCGACAACGATGGAGATTTTGAATCACAAAATTCTGGACCGTGTGTCTCCCGTTTTGGCGATTTGAACTGAACATTCGAGGCTTTTTGAAATGTCGCGTTTACCACAACAAACCACAAACCTTGCAAGTCTTAAAAGTCAACATTAAAGAAGAAATCATCAATTTGGAGGCAAATTTTTTGCGAGCAAAATGCCGTAAAACGAGCTCAAATGTGCATCTCCTCAAGAGGTGGTCATTTGACAAGTATCATTTTTTCAACTTAATGTCATCAATTTTACACCTTCAAATAAACTTTTCTTGAAAACAGAGACCAATTTTTTTCATTTCTAACAAAACGACAGCCAATTCACATTATGACATTACTTTAGCCCCACCTTGTGTGTACGTGCGATCGAGTCGTGAACTTTATCTTTTTTTTTTGGTAATGTGAACCCCCGAGTCCATATACAATAGCCGCCAATGGAAAGGAATAACTGCCAAGCCTCTGACTACATATAAAATACATAATTTGTAGCGACTGCAAGAAAATCCAAGGAAAAGATTTTTCACCCGAAGTGGGAATTAATTGATAAATAGTAGCATTAAAAACTTCTTTCATATTCTGTATTTTTTATTTTTTTTTAAATCAGCTTTGTTGCCAGACTCCTTGATAAATGTTTACAAATGAGATAAGCGTTTTTTTTCCAAGGATTTTTGTCTTCAGCTACAGTTTTTCCTCATTTTGCCTGTGGTTAGCGCCACCCAATGCCATCATCACCTAAGGATTAAGGAAAAGAAAAAAAGAAAACGAAATACAGAAGAAGCTATTTACATTTTAATTAAGAAAACAAACAACGGCAGATTCAAGTACTGACCCCTCTATCCAGGACAGTGACTAAGTGATTTATTACGAAGGCGACTTAACCAAAGAAGGTCTAGCTATCATCAACAGTTGCCGTTCAAAAAGATTTCAAAAAAGCAGCATGGAAAGAGCTCTGCCATTTAACCGAGTTAAATGATTTTTCTTCCTTCAAGAAGAGAAAAAGATATTTTTTTTTTTTGCTTTGTTTGCCCTCATCTTACAGTGGTTTTTATTTTACTTTTCCGTTATATTTGGCCACCAAATAGGACCCTTAAGGGATTAATTTTCCAACCAAAAGCATGCTTAATGGCTGACTGAGCTATACAGGTAAAGTGGTACATACTCGTAGATACTATTTTGCATGTCTTCCGCTTTTTTTTTTTACAGACACAAAGCGAAGATCAAAAGCTTAAAAAAAAATATATATATACATACATAAGTATATAAAGGGTCCTTTAAGTTATTCACCTCTGTCTATGCAGTGAATCTGTAGAGAAAAAGAAAACGAATTCACTTTTCAGAAAAGCGAACCTTGCCT
Source organism: Pocota personata (assembly GCA_963082735.1). Classification (NCBI taxonomy): domain Eukaryota; kingdom Metazoa; phylum Arthropoda; class Insecta; order Diptera; family Syrphidae; genus Pocota; species Pocota personata. Next base: position 243,383,701 of record OY720429.1, read on the forward strand.
AGAGCAAATGTCGTCGACAAAGTTGTCCTAAAAATACAAAAAAGGTAAAATAAAATGAAAACAAATTCAAGTAGGTCAAAGTTGCACTTCCTAACCAGCAAGGATCATTGTAGGTGGATGTAACTTATTTTAGGTTAGCATAAAAAAGTGGAATGTATCCGTTACATTGTTGCACTATAGGCGGGTCGGGAACGAGATACAAAGAATAATTTATTCAGCGACGGGTTTTTTTCTTTTTTTTTTTTTTTTGAATTGCATCTCTCTGGTCGTGGCCAACTGGTTCTAGATTTGAACATAAAAAAGGGGGAAACTTGGCGCGCTGTATATTGTTTTGCATATTATTCAAATCCTCTTTAGATAGTTTGGAGCCAACATTGTTGACTTTATTTTCTTTTTTTTTTTTTCTGTGGTGGCCGTATAAAATCATGGAATCAACCCTTATGGTGATATGTTCTAAATTTAAGGTTCTATTGTACCTACTATTTGACAGGATAATACGAGTAAATAGAAAAAGTTTTCTTAGATAAAAACGCAGTAGACTTTTGCAAGGTATTTACATTTTTTTCTTTTGCGAAGTGAGACAGTGGGTTTTTCTTTGGAATGCACTGAAATTTAATTACAGTCGAACTTCCCTATAACGAACTTACATACAAATTATTTCAAGTACACAGTTTTTCGTTCTACTTTTAGTGTGTTTTGATCTTCTTATAACGAATTTCCATACAGCGAATTTTTATATGCAACGAATAAATTTTGCAGCTGGAAATCGAACAAATAATTTTCTGCTACAAAAAAAGAAACGAAAAAAGTAAAACATAATTAGGGGATTCCCCAAAAGTTGAAAATAACAACAGAAAAAAAAGAAGAAAGTCCCATCAGTAATAATTTTGGCAGCAGTGGAGTGTGAAGTAGCCTTTCTCTTGAAAAAAGTTCCTTTTTTTTTTTTACAATTCGCGCGCGCCAAAAGGAATATGAATACCTTTATACTGTTACAGGGCACGGGCTTTTAAGGACAAGGGGAAGAGGAACAGAGGAGAAGCCTATGCACGTTGGCTTTAAATGTTTGAAGGTTGTAGTGATGGGGAAATACAGAGCTTGGTAGATCATTCCACATTCGTGTTGTTCGGCTTATAAACGAATCCCTATATTTAACAGTACGACCGAAGTTAGGCTTTAGGGAAAACTGATGTGCATTTGAAGCATGTCGAGTATTGCGGGTGAAATTTTGAAGGGGAGGAATGCAACTGGCTATTTCGCTGGAGCATTTTTTGTGGAAAAAACGATAAAACAGGGAGAGACAGGAGACATTTCTCCGATGTTCTAATGAATGAATGGAATTCACAATGTCTCTATCACCTATAAGTTTTAACGCGCGATTTTGTACCCTATCAAGAATGTGCAGAACGGTCTTGGGTGCACCAGACCAGATATGGGCGTTATATTCCAGCTTAGGGCGGATGAATGCCTTATAAATTAAGGCCAGATCAGACGGGGTAAAATATTTCTTGCACCTTTTAAGGAATCCTAGACATTTTGCAGCATTTTTGGCGACCTCGAATATGTGATCATTCCATCGAAGATGGTTATTAATACACATACCGAGAATGGCAAGTCTTTCGGTTTCAATGATGCAAGTACCATCCATGGATAATGGTTGAGGGTTTCGATTTCGCTTGAGAGACAGAAAACAGCATTGTGTTTTGGAAGCATTAAATTCCACGCGGTTGGTTGAACCCCATTTAATTATGCTGTCCAGGTCGGAATTTAATGTGTTTAACATACGTTGTCCTTCCCCTTCTACGGCCGAAGAGCACGGATGTGAGTTAGGGAACGAATATGAAAAACTGAGGGTACTATCATCAGCGAAGGAATGGATTGGATTAGAAGTTGCAGACATGAGATCATTTATAAAAATGAGAAAGAGAGTCGGAGACAAAACAGAGCCTTGGGGAACACCAGCACTTATTTGGTGAATTGCAGACTTGAAGCCGTCCAAAACAACTTGTATTGAACGCCCCGAAAGGTAATTTCTAATCCATTGAAGAAGAGACTCATCGATGCCATATGCACGCATTTTCGACAAAAGAGCCTGATGCCAAACTCTGTCAAATGCCTTTGAAATATCAAGCGCAACCATCTTGGTTTCGCCGAAGTGATGGAGAGATTGGTTCCACTTCTCGGTGAGATATGCCATTAAATCACCAGTGGACCTGTTGCTACGAAAACCATACTGCCGGTCATTAAGGAGTTTTCGTGAATCGAGATATTTCATAAGCTGACGATTTATCAGCGTTTCCATGACCTTGGAAAGAAGGGACGTAAGTGCAATGGGTCGGTAATTGGACGGGGAGGAAGATTCGCCTTTTTTGGGGACGGGCTGGACAAATGCTGTTTTCCATCTACTCGAAAAGAGACCTGAAAAGTAGGATAGACAGAAAAGCTTACGCAGAGGTTTTGCCAGCGTAGAAGAACACCTCTTCAGAACTATGGGGGGGATACCATCTGGACCAGCGGATTTGTGTATATTAAGACCTTTGAGTACTCCTGCAACTGTACGAGTGCGAAAGTGGACTTGTCCCATGGACAATTTGACGCTCTCAAATACAGGTGGAGACGAAGCATTATCTGGCAGCGTGGAGTTCGCTGCAAAGTGAGCAGCAAGCAGATTAGCTTTGTCTAAGGAGCTGACAGCTGGAATGTCATTGTAAATGAGCGTGGGGATGGCAGACGAGGCAGAATTTTTAATATTTTTGACGAATGACCAAAAATTTTTACTACCTTTGAGACATTGTAGGATTTTTTGCCTCAATTTTTGGTCATGTAAGTTACTGATAATTAATAAAGTTGAAGAAAAGAAGACATTGCTAAGCAGTTTTGAATTCCTCCCAGCAGCTTATCAACAATTTTGAAAAAAAGGCAGTGATTTTAAAAAAATGTAGAAGGCGATGAATTAAGCATTAAACGCAAAAGGCTTCGAACCTGCCGCTTTGAGGATATTGATGAAGCAATGCTGAAGTGTGAATCTTCCAATGTCTGGACCTATGAGACAAAAAGCCAAGATTTCGATATTGCACTGGGACACGAAGAGTTTGAAGCGAGTACAGGATGCATTGTTCAGGCACGGTATTGTTCAAAAAACCTTATATGGGGAAAGTACTGATGCCAACTTACAAGATCGTGATGAATTGGTAATTAACGTTTTGCCGAGATTGCTACAAAACAATAACCAAAACGACATCTTTAAAGCCGATGAGACTGGTTTGTTTTTCAAATGTTTACCGAATAAAATACTGGCATTTAAAAATGAGAAATGCTTTGGTGGAAAACAGATCAAAGGGAGAATAACTGTCTGAATAACTGGGTTGGAGAAGCTTAAATTGCTTGTTATAGGAAAGGCCAAAAATCCACGACGCTTTAGAGGAATAAAATCTCTAGATGTGGATTATGAGTTCAACAAAAAAGTATGGATGACAAGTCAAATTTTTACGAAATGACTTTTAAAGCTGGACAAAAAATTCGCTTCTCAAGAAAGGAAGGTTTTGCTTTTTGTTGATAACTGCACTGTGCATCCTAAGGATGTAAGAAATAAATTACGAGATATTGAGCTTGCCTATTTCTCTCCCAACATGACTTCGTTACTTCAGCCAATGGACCAAGGCATTATCGACAACATAACACAACATTACAGACACCGAATTTTGGCGAACATATTAACACAAATGGAGGAGAAAAAAGCCATTCGAAATTTAAGCAAAGTATGGAATGTCAATGTAAGACCAGAAACAATTGCGAACTATTTTAGAAAGACAGGATTTTCTAAAGATGGAATGCAGACTCAAACTACGCATTGGAATGAAGTGGAATTTCTTTCATTATCCGATTTGGCTACTCTACAGTCTTCATTTAGAGCAGTAGCAGACATTAATGCATGATTTGAGGACTACTTCAATATTGATATTGATGTGCAGACCAGGAACAACCCGTCCGCTGAAGATATTCTCGTGAAGTTCAGGCTATCACAGGTATGTATTAGGTGTGCAACTAAGTTCTCGCTGTTTGCCAATAGATGGCTCCAGCAGTAAGGACGTCATTAACCGAGCTTAGACATATGGTAAACAAACTGTTTTGACACATTAGTGATTTTGTTTTGGCGCCATATACTTTTGGTTGTTTGAAAATGTCTGATTTTGTGCCAAATAATCGTCATTGGCGGGAAGTGTTGATTTTCTTCTTCCATTCGAAGAAAACGGCGACTGAAGCGCATCGAGAGCTCCAAAAAGTTTACGAAGATGCTGCTCTAGGAAGGACCAACATCCTTCGAAGACGCTGAATTGGAGGCATTGCTCGATAAGGATTCGTGCTAAACGCAAGAACAGCTTGCTTCAGCATTAGGAGTTACCCGTCAAGCCATTTACAAGCGATTGCATGCGTTTGGAATGATTCAAAAATGAGGGACTTGGGTTTCTTATGATTTGAAGCCAAGGGACGGTGAGCGTCGTTTTTTCGCCTATGAACAACTGCTCCAGCGGCAAAAAGGAAGGGCGATGAAAAATGGATTCATTACAGCAACTCAAAGAAAAGATAGTCATGGGGACTGCCCGGTCATGTTTCTACGTCGTCGGCTCTGCCGAATATTCACGCTGCGGAGATTATGCTGTGTATTTGGTGGGATCAGGTCATGCTGTCATTTATTATGACCTGTCATTTATTATGAACTGTTGAAATCCAACGAAACCATCACTGGGGAACGGTATCGACTTCAAGTGATGCGATTGAGCCGAGCACTGCGCGAAAAACGGCCACAATATGAGCAGAGGCACGAAAAAGTGATTCTACAGCATAACAACGCTCGGCCTCACGTTGCCAAACCCTTTAAAACCTACCTGAAAACGCTCAAATGGGAAGTCCTACCCCACCCGCCATATTTCTCAGCTATTGCGCCATCCGATTATTACTTGTTCCGTTCGATGGCACATGGTCTGGCTGATCAGCAGTTCCGCTCATATAAAGACATCAAAAAATGGCTTGATTCGTGGATAGCCTCAAAAGATGGACACTTTTACCGTAACGGTATTCGAGCTCTGCCAGAAAGATGGGAAAAAGTTGTAGCTAGTGATGGGCAATTCGAGTACTTTGAATGATTCATTTGTAACCATTTTTTCACAATAAAGTTGCATTTTCATCAAAAAAAAAACAGCGAGAACTTAGTTGCGCACCTACGAGTATATATGATGTTGTGAAAAACCATTTTGGCCTTAGATTTGGTTCAATTTTATCAGCTCTTGCTCATCGCTTAGATTGTGGTCGCTTATCTTTTCTGAACCTAGAGCTTGCAGTTATTGTTTTAACAAGCTACAGTCGAGCCAAAAGAATTTAAATGTGTTTCGATTGTTTGCTCGTATGATTCTAAATAAAGGAGGTTTTGTTTTTCGAGTTGGCAATACTTTTTTAACCGACATCCAATTTGACAGCTGACAGCTGACTTGTGTGCAGTTTGGTGTTTCATTTCACCATGAATAGACTTACGCCAGAACAACGCTTCCTACGTCCAATTTAAGGTCGACATAATCGTTTATCCGAGGAAGTAATTCGAATAACCATGGATAGTTTTCACGCCACAAATACTCTAATTGATAATACGAGTACGCATCCGCAGGGACGTCAGTGCGCATCGACGAAGCTGTTGCTGCTGTGGAGCGTAGTATCGAGGAAGAGTCGATTTGCTATCGTGCACAGAAATTGGAGCTGTGTCCACCCACTTTATGGAAGAAGGATCTTAGTTTACGAGGTTACGAGATTCAGCTCGTGCAAGAATTGGAGCCTCTTGACCAACATGTGCGTCATACGTTCGGTGAATGGACCGTCGCTCTTGATCCTCATTTTCACCACCAAATTTTGTTCCGCGATGAAGCTCATTTTTGGTTCAAGGGCTACGTTACATCCACAAAAAGTCACTGTTTGATGTGGTTTATGGGCAATCCATATTTCTTCAAAAGTGATGCCGGCCAGAAAGTTACAGTCATTAGAGAGCGCTATAGATCCATGATCTTGAATTTTTGTTCCCAATTTGAATAGAAATAAAGAGCTGAGGTTTCCACAAGACGGCGCGATATGCCACACAATATGCGCCGCAATCAATTTATTGAAGGAAACATTCGCGTAGTGGACCTGTGAATTGGCATCCAAGATCGTGTGATTTAAAACCTTTGGATTATTTTCTGTGGGGATATGTGAAGTCGCTAGTCTACGCCGATAAACCGGAGACGATGGATGACTTGAAAGCCAACATTCGCCCCAGCTGCTTGAAAAAGTGACCGATAATTGAACTTCCAGATAGCGCTTTATTTGAGCCAGCCGCGATGACTGTATGCCCGAAATCATAATTAGACACTAATGGCATAGAATTATCTTTCCAACAAAGTCAATACCATGGTCATTACCACGATTTGTATGTGTTTTATTTCATTTTGAAGTTCTACACCTCTAAAAAAAAAAAAACACCTTTTACTCGTACATATGCAAATTTTACTTCCTTACTGCCACCTTTCATTGAATACGCATGTTTTATTCATACAACAAAAATATTAATTTTTTATTTACTTTTTTGACGCCCAAAACTTTTTTGTTTCTGAACATACGCACAATCTGACTCTTTATCTGTCTGCGGGTTAGTCAAAATCAACTATTTTTTTGAACTTTCTACTTCTAAAGGTTCAAAAGTTGGACTGACTTTCACTATAAGCGTTTCGTTCTAAATATTTGTTACCTTGTAAGTACCGGAACACTGACAAAAAGTTTTGACGTAATCAGAGCGATAAGAGCAAAATGTTTTAGTATCCCCTTTTTTAAGTGTCCAATACGAGTATAAGGGACAGTGCTGTAAGGGTTATGAGCTTATTTTCATATATTGTATTTGCTGTGAATTACATACCTATGGACGATACGATACGTACATACTCTTCTGAACTTTTACGTAGAATATTCCTTAAAGTTTTGAGAGCGCATTAATTTTATCTCGAATAAACAGTATTCTTTTTTTTTTTCAAATTTCTAAAGATTAATACGCACTCTCTTGACCCCTTAAAGACGCAGCGTAAGTTCCTGTATATCTAATGGTAAAATATAGCATACAAACTTGTTCAGTAATACTTGAGATTAACGCGTTCATACAGATCGATACAACGACACTTACTGTAATTCATTTTCAACAAAAAATAGATCACAGTAAGTTACAGCAGCTACATTGAAACTAAAAGAGCCGTTTCGTCAAAACTTGTTATTTTAATTAGAAAACCATTTTATTTAAATTTCTGCTCGAACACTAATCTTCCTAGATACACTATTCTTCTAAAAAAAAAAAATTACACCTCACAGATGCACGACCCCTCCATATTCCACTATGATGACCCAGCACAGCGGATGAAAACTTCAGGACACTATCATTTTAATAACCCATATTAAAATGTCATAATCTCACAATGAAGCCAGGACGAAATTTACGCAAATTCCACCCTCTGTAAATTTTCTCACTATTCTCGCCAACTTGGCGAATTAATATATCACAACGAGGACATGCAAATGACAAAAAAAAAAGAATGAAAAAAATATAATAGTCACACAGAAGATACGCGAAAAAAAACTATTTCGCGGAAATTTTCCGCCACTCAGTTTTACCAGGATATCTCAAGTGAAATTCGGACGACAACGACAACGACGACGCCGGATATACGATAGTACAGTAGTCGCGAAACACCCATACCCAACCATATAATAATATTCTAATGTATAACATTAATCTTACCTTTCGCTGTGTCTGCTCGAATGCTGGTAGGAAGGCCGCAAAGGATCCTTCGAGTGTGTCTGGATTACCACAGATGGCGTGCGATGTATCACAATAGTATGAGCATTTCCCGTGGAAGCATAAATTGTTGGACGGAGATACAAAGAATGTCTTTAATAAATTATCATCAGCAACCTGGTAAATATTTGTGGTTATGTTTAATAGGCGACCGGTTACTGGCATTGCACGACGGAATCCCATGAGCCTGCAAAAGAGATACCCAGACTTATGTGTATGGAGTAAAAGTGTCTAAGGATAAATTATAAAGTATAAAGTACATAGATGCACATTCTCTCTCTCTCTCACTTCTTTGCCACTAAGGTTAAAGTTTAAATCATTGGTGCACGTCGTTTGGCCCACAGAAGACAGTGCAAGATGATTTATGCAACATTATATACATATTTATAGGTGGGTATGCAACGTTAGAGGTGTAATAACCCAGAAATACTTTAGAGACCATAGCTTTCTTCGAGACCATTAATTGTAACCGATCATAGTGGTTGACATTATTATGGGAACAGGAATATGGTTTTGCAGATGAGCAGAATATGGTTGTAATTTAAGAGCGGCAAACTTGTTACCAGCTAAATTCATAACGTGGCCTTAGAATAATTTTAAAAAAAATGTTTGCGCCTTGAATTTTCCTCATTTGGGACCAATCCTCCAAGTGAGACTAACCAAATATCAAACAAACATGGAGAAAAGTAAGCTCGTAGTTATGAGAAAGACTACTGAACCCCAGGGCAATCATAAATTTCTTTCTGAAAGGGAAAACTTTACGTCAACAAAAGTCACTGACATTAAGTCAATAAGCGATCATCTTATTATGATCTGCATCAAAGCCACATGCTACAAAGGCTGTCTAATACGAGCAGATGTCCTGACCACTGAGAAAGAAATAAAACGCAATCTTTGATAACGGGCAAGACAGAAGGAACGACTTTCATACTCGAAATACTACAACAGATTTAACTAAAAACAGGAATTCGGCAAGTGCCAGTTGGGTCTCGCTCAGCTACATATCTTTATTTTTCTTCCCCTAATTAACCTTACCTATTTGAGAAGATCAGGCTAAGCAAACACCTTTAGTTCCATGCCTGGCCATATGTTTGTCCACACACGGCTCGCTTGAGAACCACTAAAGATATTTTGATGAAATTTATTTGGTATTCATGTGCGAGTAATACGAGTATCCTGAACCTCGCCAATGCCAGAAGAAACTTTATCCAAACAAAATATTGAAACTTCAGGTTTAATTTGATATGTCGCGTTGAGGATGTAAAATCTCACATCATACCATTTTTTTTTTTGGTGCAGAACTTCAATACTCTAGTTGAAAGAATTTAAAAGTTACAAGCGTGTGACAGACACACGGACAGACGAACAGACAGACACAGTGTTAAATCCATAATGGTTGGGCCGTCTACTGGCTTCTTTTTAAATTACATGTTATTTTGATATTGACAGCTCTTCCGCGCTCAGATATACAGTACCATATCCCGGCGATACGAAATGATTCGATTTACGCTTGAACAACGTTAGGAAATATAGGAAACTTATTTCCAAAATGAGTGCTGCGTTGCCGAAACAGTGTGAATTTTGAAAATAAATTTTAAGCGAAGTAATGCACCAACCTTGCCTTCTGTAAGCAAGATTGTGAAGAAAGTTCGTGAGATTGGCATGCTAGTTGGTAATACAAGTTGTCCTCGTGTTCGTCAATGTTGCTGCTGTTGCCGAAAGCAAACCCGAGAACTATTACTGGCATTATTGGCCGTGTAATCAGCCGTTTTGGTGATGTTGCTTAGCCTCCGCGGAACTGCGCTTTGACACCGTTGGATTTTTTTTTTGTGGGGTGCCATTAAAGATCGATATTATGCTGACAATCCAGAAATGATTCAGGCACAATAATGATCAAGTTATTCGTGAAATATACGTAGAGCCCGGAACCTTCGAAAATATACTGGGTTGGCCAATCCAGTCACGGTAGCCATATAAAAAAGGCATTTTTTTTTTTAAAAAAGTAGGCGTGTCTGTAGGCGGATTTCAAACATTTGTACTGTTTTGGGTTCTAAGAAGGTTTTATACCAAATTTCATCTTCTTAGCTCATTTAAAGCCTAATAAGTGGTGGCGTACGGACGGATGGACGGACGGACATGTCAAAATCAACATAGCTTTTGCTACTGATCACAAATATATATACTTTCGGAGATGTACCGTTATTATTTCTCTATATTACTAACTATGTATCAAACCCTATGGGATAGGGCATACAAAATATGTTGGAGCTTCTTCATTTCGACGATTAGTTTGCTGACGCTTTTAAGTGTTTTTATCTGCAACACTGCTGAGTACCCTGCAATGAATGTACACTAAGATGGTGAGATATATAATCGCTTATGGATGAAAATGTCTTGGGACAAAAGAACCGATTTGGAAAATCTTTGCAATATGAATTTACGAATATAACAAGGAGTGAGTCGCCAAGTAGGTAGACAACAAATAAAATCATAAAAAACAGCTAAGCGATAGCCCCTACCAATTCTGTCCGGACATTATTCTAAGTAGGAAACTGCGGGGTAGTGAATCACAATAGAATAAGCTATGAAGGAGCACCCCAATCTCATGCCAATGCCATTTTTCGCGAAGGATGAAAATGAAAATATAAATATGTAAATATGAAATTTACTAGTCAATGAAAGGATTGTTATATTTCTTGCGAACAACACGATATTATTCATGGAAGGGTTTACTCTCGAATATCGGCAGCACACGCCTGTATTCTGTCAGCATTTTTAAATCTTGTCAATGACAAGGAGCCATAGTGGTATGAGAACGCAATCCTGAAGTTTTTCTCTACTGGTCAATAGGCTGCTATTCACGTGTCTAAATGTCAAGTCGATCACGAGCGACTTAACCACAACTCGCAACACCGATGTTGAGCTCATTTATTCGCATACTTCTAAGGAAGCGTTCCTATTGTGGACGCTAATTAAGAGTAACCCCTAAAGACAATATGACTAGCTTCTTCAGCATCGGGAATGAAAATGACACGCACCTTCAGCAAATCTTTGGAAACGTAGCCCATCTTAACTCTTTGGCAGATCTCGTACAGCGACGGATATCTTTTTGAGAAACCTTTTCCTCCAAAGTTTTCATCTAAAATACAAAAAACCAAGAATGAAATCTTTCAGTAAGACTGAAAAAGTTGTTTACTTTCTAAGTATTTTCGAGAAGAGTCATTGAAAGGAACAGTGAATCAGATACGATAGAAAAAACTTATATTTGTTCAGAGCTTGCGTCAACACGCATCAAAGAAGATAAAGGGAGAATTTTTTTGACAGATTTAAGCCACAAAATTAGGATGTTCTATCCGATGAACAAAATTTCTGGATTGACATTCCATAAAGGACGATTTTCTGCAACTCCTCGTAGAACAGTTTTGTGATACCAAGACTTTCTCTGATAAGTAGACGAAGCGAATAATTGTCAAAATCCCGAAGAAAGTCAATGTAACAGAGTGTGAGAACTAGACTTTCGCTGCACTTCCTTTTAATTGATTACGAGAAGACGTTTGGTAGTACAAACAGAGAGCTACATATGTGTATAGCATGCAGAGGGTGCATTCCGGATAAACTGATGGCTACAACTATCAACGCAAGTTACGAACTCGCCTATAGGAATTTCGAACTTGAATCGGTATTCGACAAAATTGTATGCTATCACCACTACTTTTTCTGGTTGTGATCAAATGAGTCACGTGCTTCGGAATGTCTTATCAGTCCTACAAGCTATCTCAAACATCTCGATTGCACCTACTGTATTAACCTATTGCGTAGAATGATGGCTCTGCATCACATGTACACCAGTTTGGTGACAAAAGCAAATTTGCCGGAGTTCAAAATAAATATCAAGTTGTGGCTGTCCTGCTCAAAAGTGTCCTCGGTACTGTTCTATGGCTGCAGCAGAAAGTGACCATGGAATTCACAAGAAAGCAACATAACAACAGATTTATTAGAACGGGTAATGAATATGTCGATTCGATTGTCTAGATACGAAACACAGGATCTGATCATCCCACTACTGTAGGATGATCAGACCCTGTGAACGAGCTATAACTTCATACCCCACCTACCTAAGATGGAAGCGAGTTGCCCTCGAAAATCTTGGTGCATAACAGTCGAAGAAGTATCTCAGAATGCCCTTACATCTATAAACATTTAAGTTTGCAAGGAAATAAAAATAATGTACTCAATTTTGGAACAGATTTTTACTCCTTTTCAGGACAAATTTCTCAAGTCTATAAAAACTACTAAATTATTTTTTCTTAAATTTTTATTTTTTCTAAAATGTTATTGACACTCAAACCTACAAGATACAAATCTGGTTGAACCATGTCTCCCAATAGTTGAACAGTCTTAGCCAAGCCATAAAAAATTAGTATAGCTTCATTTAAATTGCTTAATAAATGGTGTTTTCTAAGAGGCGCCGGGTTTCCGATAGGGAAAACTGTCAAACTAATAATAATAATAATATTTTGGCGCCAACAGGTCAATGCATGGCCTGGCCTAGCTTCTCACAGCCACTCATGCTGTGCGCCTCACGAATGGTTAGGACCTACAGATGTATGCCTTTTGCGAAGGCCAGTTTGTTCGATTGAGAGAAGCTTCTCACGACAGTTTTACTCTCGGATGTTTGTCCGACTTTCGCGAGAGGTGGAACCGTGAGAAAACTTATTTTTTTATTTTTCTATTTTCTTGGATTCGAACCTTGAAACTCTCGTTCAGTGATCGCGCAGCCCACTGTCAAACTAGCTGCCATTTTTTTAAGTGTCAATGTTTTTCCTTTTGAGTAAAGTCTAACAATTCATCATGGATAGATTTACATCGCAACAATGCTACCAAATCGTGGAATATTATTTCCAAAATCAGTGTTCCGTTACAAAAACTTATCGAGCGCTTCGCTAATTTTATGGACCGAATAATCGTCCATTTGAACGTGATATTCGTCGTGTGAGATGAGTGCGTTCCGAAAAAAAATATCGCCGCAGTTGAGGTCAGTGTTAATGAAGGCTGTCAGTTTGCAGCCGTTCACAGGAGCTTGGACTTTGTCCGTTCCCAACTTGGAACATTTTGCGAAAGGATCTTGGCCAATTCCTTACAAAACTCAATTAGTGCAAGAATTGAAGCCGTTGGATCATGGCATGCGTCAGACCTTCACTGAATGGGATCAGAACCAATTGCAAGATGATCCGGAATTTTATAGCAAAATTGTGTCGAGCGATGAGGCTCACTTTTGGCTCAACGGATACGTCAATACGCAAAATTGCCGTATTTGGAGTGAGAACATTCCACAAGTGTTTCTTCAGACACTATTCCATCCAAAAAAATGAATTGTATGGTGTGGTTTACACGCTGGTGGCATCATCGGGCCTTATTTCTTTAAAAATGAGACAAGAGCTTGCATTACAATTAATGGTGACCGATACAGAAAGATGATCAACGAATAATTGTTTCCAAATTTATGTGACATCAATGTGGATGATATGTGGTTCCAGTAGGATGGTGCTACGTGTCATACTGGGACCAGTACCATCGATTTATTGAAATCAAAGATTGGTGAGAGTGATTTCAAAATTGGATCCTGCCATCAAGGTCTCGCGATCTAACGCCGTTCTATTAATTTCCGAAAATCGCTTGTTTACGTGGATAAACTAACAACGATTGAAGCTTTAGAAGGCAATATGGTATACGGTGAATTAAGGTCCATTCACAGTTCAGCGACCTGCGAATACGAACGAGCGAATATTCGCAAATTTTGACATTTCATTCACAACAACTTTTTTTTTCTAGTCGTAGTAATTTTCGAATTTCACTTGTCATTCGTTACTACCAAGAACAAAACAAAAGAATTGTGAGGTTAAACTCGAATGTTTTGGTCGTGCGAATGTGGATTGCGTTCCACATCTGTGGAATGTGAATAAAATTTGACACTTCGCAAGAAATATTCGCCTATTCCCGGAAAAATCAGCGAATTGTTAATTTCTTCGCAGAAACTAATTGAAATTCAACTTTTTCAGTTCGTCCATACGCCGGTCACTGAGCAGTTGTGAATGGACCTTTATGGTCCCTGATGCTCGAAAAAATGATCAAACGAAAAAATTACACTTTGTAATTGCCAGTCGCGGTGCACAAATGCCCGAAATCATCTTTAAAAGTTAAATGATAAAGAATTGTCTTCTCCAATGTGCTGCAAATCTATTATTCGGACACTCTTAAAAAAAAAAATACCCTTTATAAAGTACCTGAATTGGAGCTTTGGCCAGGGCATTTCTCAGGCGAGACGCTACACGTTACAGTGGTGCAAATAATGGACCTGGAGAAATTGCTGCAAAATGTGTTTATTGAGGAATTTTCCTTTTTTTCAATTTTAAATGTTTGCGTTTCAGCATAGTAGATGATTCATTGTACTTTGACTGTATCGCCACCTACAGCTTTTGGGGTGAGGATCTCTTATAGTCTAACAGAGCCTGCCGCAATATCTTCCCCAATTTACTATGCGCTGGTTTCGAAAAGAACTCCAGTGGCAAAGGGAATAGTATCCAGCAGTATTTAGATAACGACGACTTGTTGGATATCTTTCAGTTGACAACTTTAAAGGAAACATATTTAAAATATGTCTAAAGCTTCACTTCAACTTGCTGCTATAGCTCTGGGGAGTCGTTGCCTCGATAAGGTATAAGAAGTTTGAAAAGAAATCCAAATCAACATTAAAGATACCATACCAACTTCAAGTAACGACGTTTGCTTCCTTCCCTGTCTTCTTGTTCTTTCTTTTTTTTTTATTAATAAGCATACATCATCCATACTTTGCTACGGCTCTGGAACATCTTTTGCAGATCTGCTGAATTTTCTAAGGGAAACTAAACATAATGAGGTGCTTCACCCTGAGAATAACCTCGCTTAACACCAGGAGGGGCCACATTAGATCTGGTCGCACTGTGTCTCATGCCGCCAACGCATTCAAACAAGTAAAAATATATTTGACAATATCCTGATTATGACCACGTTTAGGCAGTTTTCCTACAAGTCATAAGTTTCACAACAAATGTCTTTTTAAAGTACCATCGTCCTTATGCACCAAGCCTTATTGCCAAGCAGACATTTCATAATTTCGAAAAGCAAATTGAAGCACAATTATCTGACAAATTTTTAACGTAAATAGAATGAGAAATGCCAACGGGACGAAATAGGAGATACACACTCTACCAGTACTCGTACTACTCGTATCTTGGTGTGTATCAAACGAAACCACAGGACACAAGATAGAGATACGAGTATACAGAAACGAAAAAAGAATAAACTTAAATAATTTATTTGATGAATTTTTAAATTTTATTGCCTCCCTTTGGGGAATTTAGTGCTCCTGGGTACAAACCAGAAGGCGGAAGTGATTATATTACCCTCAGGGTAATGTCAATTGATTTATGCGTATTTACGTAGGCGGGAATGGACGATGGCTGGAAGCATCAGGAAGGTGTTGGCCTAACTTCGTCCATTATGCGGTAGAAGGACATTATTCTCCGTCTGTCATCGAAGAGCGACGAGTTTGTGTTTTTGTTATGGAATGAGCCTTTGTTTTGCGTTCAGCTCTTAGAGGGTGCAGGTGAATAAATTATACCAGGGATATACACAAGGACCGATAGAGACTACAACGAGATGATGAGTGTCATCATTTTGGCTCTTTGGTAGTTGTGCGACTGTACAATCTTATTTATTGTGTTAACTTTTCTAAGTAATTTATTATTTGCAATATAAATGTAATCATGAATTTTATCACGACCTAAGAGTAATGCTATTTGTTTGTACTTGGGAGTGGAGTGGGTATACTCCAATGTGGCTTTGTTTTGTTTAGATTTCAGGCGAATGATTGAAGAGGTACTAATTTAAGTGAAAATTGTAAATTAAGATTATAGGCTCTTAAAAATGGAAGGGGATTTAAAATATATGCATTCATGTCGTAGCTGGGAACAATCATTCGCCTGTACAATGAAAACCAAGCGTACGAGTAATTACATCTTTTTAATTCGAAAAAAAGGACCAAACGCAGACACGTCAAGTGCTGACCGTCCGCAGTATAATGAAAAATCGAATTATCCTGATGAATTTCTTTTGATTGGAACGTAAATCATGGTGTCGTTGAAATCGAAAAATTGCTCTTAATTCAACTGTCTATGGATAAAATTACAAAACAAATGGCAAGTGGCAAAATAAAGAAAATAACTACACCAACAAATTGGAAAGAGAGTAAATACAAACATGAACAATTATTCTTCTTACCTGTCCAAGTGGAAAGCAGCAATCTCTGCATTGTGCCTCTCGTAGTCCGTAAAGTAGAAGTGATTCGGCAAGGTCTGCTGATCCCGTGGGAATCTGTATTTTAAAATGAAAATTGCCGTGAAGCAATATTAACAAAATACAAATACTGAAGAGAGATGAAATAAAAATATAGCTCTGAAAAAATTCCACGTTAAAATGCATAAATTAAATGTTGGATGGAACTTGCGACGAGGGCGCGAAACGTATGAATATTCCCGCCGATCGAAAATGTTAATCCTTTGTGACAACACAGCATCAATTGAAACGGACTGTGTTCCATATGTTAAACAAATACACAAAATACGGACGAGTGACGGAAAGGGGAGAACGGTTCGTTGTAGGTTGGATTTTCAGAGTAATTTACATTAAATTGTTGAATAATGTAGACTACGAATGAAATGACAAGGAAAATAAGTTATTCTGAAATAATGGAAAAAAAAAAAATAATAATTGTTTGTTTACATATAATAAACTTTTGTTATACAGGATGGTGCAAAAGTATGATACGTCTAGAGACATCCTTTATTCGACTGTGCAAGTCGAAGTCGATCGCCAGCTCCCAATCGGCATCTAAGGAGTTTTCAACAATATTTTTGGTATAAAATGTGAATGCTGTCCCTGGTAACAGTGCGACATGCCACATGAGATTCTTAGGAAGGTTCTTCAATTTTAGTGCAAGTCGAACCCCACACTAAATTATTTGTTTTCACGAAATCTGATTCGCCATGAATAGACAATTGGATAAGTGAATGCAAAAAACGTTTCTCTCCATGTGGAATTGACATAAGGTGGGGCAAAAGTAATGTCATAATGTGAATTGGCAACCATTTTGTTAGAAATGAAAGAAGTGGGCTCTGTTTTCACGAAAAGTTTATTTGAATGTGTAAAATTGATGACATTAAGTTGAAAAAATGATATCGGTCAAATGACCACATCTTGAGGAGAGCTGCCTCTAAATTGGTGACTTTCTCTTCAATGTTGGCTTTCAAGATTTGCAAGGTTTGTGGTTTATTGTGGAAAACGAGAGATTTTAAAAAGCCCCAAAAGTTTATTTCAAATCGCCAATATGGGAGATCACAAGGTCCGGAAATTGGTGATTCAAAATCTCCATTGTTGGCCGAGCTGTGTGAGCGGTTGCTCGGTCCTGCTGAAACCAACTATACTCGAGACCCAATTCAGCAACTTGTGGCAAAAAACATCTGTCTGTAGCGCACACCAGTTACGGTTACGGTGGTGCCCTCTGCGTCCTTTTTCACTGCAAATGCCGCACCAAACAGTCACTTTGAGAGGATGAAATGGCTCTTCATGCATTTCATGTGGCATTTCTCCGTGCCCCAGAAAAGCATATTTTGTTTATTCTCATAACCACTTAAGTGCTTCGTAGCTCATTATGATTTTGGATACGAAATCATCCTCTTCTTGCACCAGGTTTACCAGAGCACGGGACTAAGTTAACTTCACTTTAAGGTCAGCAGGCAGCAATTGGTGAAGGGTTTGCACTTTATAAGGGAACATCTTTAGGTCTTTCACCAAAATTCGACGCAACGAACGTCTGCTGATGCCAAATTGTGTGCATCGTTGTCTCGTCGATGTTTGTGGACTCTCGCGGACGTCCTCGGCCACAGCAGTGATATTCTCGGACGTACGGGCAATAAGGGACCGGCCACACCTTGCGACATCTCTAGTGGACCCAGTTTGCACGAGATGCTCAGTCAAACTAATTTTTCGCGCACATATTGCAAGACTGGTCATCAACGAAATTCACGCTGCGTTAAAAAAAACAGACCGGAAATTGGTCAAATAAGCAGTAACAATAATTCCACGTTCTTCAGGTGTGTATCGTTCCATTGCTTGTTGTCAACTAATTCTCTATCTGTCTACAACATAAATGTCAAAGCACAATGACATTTAACGCCATTTGCAAAAATTATGGCACATTCACATTATGACATTACTTTTGCCCAGCTTGTATTAGGGCATTTTCGACAAAACTAGAAATTAGTTGAAAAAATCTCACATTGCTATCGATACCTTGTGGACACATTCTAGGAATCTATGTATGTTATAGGGGAGAGTGTGGCAAAACGGACTACTTATGTTTAAGATCCCCTTTATACGTAAAATTTTGTTTTGATTCTATTGTAACTATCTCCTGTAACAGCATGCGTTTTTAATTTATTTTTTTTAATAATTTGCGCGCCAAAAGGGATATGAATACCCTTATATTGTTTTAGGGCATGGGTTTTTAGGAAATGGGGAAAGAGGAACAGAGGAGCTGCCTGTGCACATTGGCTTTAAATGATCGAAAGTTGCAGTGATGGGGAAATACAGAGCCAAGTAGGCTCTCTTTGTGTCGTTCGGCTTATAAACGAATCCCTATATTTGACAGTACGACCGAAGTTGGGCTTAAGAGTGAAATGATTTGCATTCGTCATGCTTCGAATATTTGCGAGAGAAATTTTGAAGGAGAACATTTTTTATAAAAAAAATGCGATAAAATAGGGAAATTCACGAGACATTTCTACGACTGATTTGCATCCGTTATGCTTCGAATATTTGCGGGTGAAATTTTGAAGGAGAACATTTTTTATAAAACAAATGCGATAAAATAGGGAAATTCACGAGACATTTCTACGACGTTCAAGTGAATGTATGGAGTTCATATTGTCTCTATCACCTCTAAATTTTAAGGCGCGATTCTGCAGCCTATCTATCTTGGGTACACCAAACCAGATGTGGGCGTTATATTCCAGCTTTGGGCGGATGAATGCCTTATAAATTGAAGCCATATCAGACGAGGTAAAATATTTCTTACACCACTTAAGGAATCCTTGCCATTTTGCAGCATCTTTGACGACCTTGAATATGTGATCGTTTCGACGAAGATGGTTACTACATAATAAATGTACCATTCATGAATAATGGTTGAGGGACAGAAGACAACATTGTGTTTTGGAAGCATTAAATTCCACTCTGTTGGTTGAACCCCATTTGATTATGCTGTCCAGGTTGGAATTTAATGTGTTTAACATACGTTGCCGTTCCTCTACACGACCGAAGACCAAGGGCGTGAGTTAAGGAAGGAATACGAAAAACTCAAGGTACTGCCATCAGCAAAAGAATGGATTGGATTAGAAGTCGCAGACAAGAGATCATTTATAAAAATAAGAAAAAGAATGGGAGACAAAACAGAGCCTTGGGGAACACCAGCATTTATATGGTAGATTGCAGACTTGTATTGAGCGCCCCGAAGACTCATCGACGCCATTTGCACGCATTTTCGATAAAAGAGCCTGATGCCAAACTCTGTCAAATGCCTTTGAAATATCAAGCGCAAGTCACGAAAAGATTGGTTCCAATTCTCGATGCGATATACCATCACATCGCCAGTGGACTTCTACCTACGAAAACCATTCTGCCGGTCATTGAGGAGTTTTCGTGAATCAAGATATTTCATAAGCTGGCAATTTATCAGCGTTTCGATGACCTTTGAAGGAAGGAACGTTAGTGCAATGGGTCGGTAATTGAATAATGAATAGGAAAGACGGGCAGAAGAGCAGGATAGACAGAAAAGCTTACGCAGAGCTTTTGTCAGTGTGGAAGACCCCCTCTTCAAAACTATGGGAGAGATACCCAGAGTATTCCTGCAACTGTACGAGTGCGAAAGTGGACTTGTTTCATGGGAAATTCAACACTTTCAAGTACAAATGTAGACCAAGCATTATCTGGTAATGTGGAGTTCACTGCAAAGTGAGCAGCAAGCAGAATGGCTTTGTATAAGGAACTGACGGCTGGATTGTCATTGCAAATGAGCGTTGGGATGGCAGACGAAGCAGCATTTTTAATACTTTTGACGAATGACCAACAAATTTTTGCCTCAATTTTTAGACATGTAAGAATTTTGCACTTCGAATATTGGCATTGCAGTCTTTTCTGTCTTGTTTAAACTTCATTTCATTTTTCCTTAGATTTGCTGGCTTTATAAGACCGAAAACTTACTTCTTTCAATCTGACAGCCTCTTTACAGTTCACGAGTTGCCTTAGGTCTAATGCTCTTTATTTTGTTAGGAAAAGAAAGTCATTCATACCTAAGAGGATAGTGTCAGTGGTCATATCAGCAGCGGCATCCACGTCGCTATCGAGGAAGCATAGCGACCAGTTAAAACTCCTAAAGAAGCTATTAAGGCCGCTTCAGTTGACTTTTCTGGCTTGGTCAGAGTATGAAAATTTAGCTGATACTATATTATGGTCAGAGGCACTAAAACATAAATGGTGCGAAGTGGGAAACAAGTGCAGAGTGTTGGCGGAATGACTTTCAATGTCTGGTATACTGGCACGTGTAGGCTCATTTACAAGTTGAGTCAAGTTGTTTACCTCAGCAAAAAGTTTAACATACCTTCCTTCGGGTGTCGTCTGGCCAGAAGGTTGAAGCAATAACGATTTCAGTATGAGGATAATATATACAAAAGAATTAGTTAAGTTCAGCAAAAACGTTCTCTATGCCACGCTAATGGGACAAAAATGACTTTACGATGTACCATTATGTATCAATTTTGAAGTAAAGAAATACGTATCTACATATATTTTAGAACTCATATTTTATGGTTCATTTATGTCAGTAGGTTAAAAATACCCCAACATACTATATATCAATCGATTTGTCATAAAGAAAAGGGTTTACTCGTAGGGCTGCTAAACCATTTATCTGCTTTAAGACACATTTCGGTTTACTTTACATTCATCTAGCACTTCTAATTGGTGAAGAGTTTGAGATATTTATCATTAATCTGTTATACCTAGGAACAAAAATCATAAGAAATCGTGTGTCACTGCAAACAATAGCGAACCAGTGGATGATTGTATACATTTCCATTGACATTAGAACAATAATCTGTTCTATGAATTTCTAAAACAGGCTACCATCTGTAAACACAAATGCCTCGGGCGATTGTCTGATGCTAGAAATATTTATTTAAAGTGACATTAAATACTTTTTGAACTGTTGTCAATATGATTTGTCAATTTACTAGTTTTATCCGATTGATAAACTAGTGCATGTCCATCTTCCCAAAAAATCTGTTCGAAGTTTCTAAATTGTGCTTCGGTTTCTTAGTTCTTTCAGGGTCCGTTTTGCCTTTTGTCCTGCTGTTATAAAATTCCATTTATTCACTAAAAGTTTGAATAGACTTATCTTTAATATTTCAAAAAACAAATACTGCACTGTCAGTATACGAATACCTTCAGATTTAAACTTTATTTTTATTTATGCATCAACCGCTCAAAAACTTTTTTTAAAGTAATGGCATTCCTTTAACGAAATAGCAATTCTAACATTTTGACTTCTAACACTAAATGCAGAGTCAACTTGTCCGTCAAGGATAAGCTCAAAAGAGAAGTGTTTTATCGATACATAACTATTCTAACCGGGATAGATTTAGTCATTAATGAAAAACTAGGAGGGAACCATTTTGCCTCTTAGGTCCCCTTCTGCCCCTCACTCTCCTACTCATCACCACACCAGGCTATTTTTTGTATATCAAAATCTGAAGTCAATCACAATACTCGTAACTTTTATACCATACTGTATATTGAAAGCGCTTTTATTGAATTTGTGTTTGTATGCATCCGGCCTCTTTAAATATTGAAACAGCTTCTACTTTAATGATTGAAATATAGGAGGCATTTTGTTCATATTTTTATTTTATTCTCTTCAATTACATATTTTCTTTAGATTAAGCATTTTTTTAAATTTAAATAAAATTAATTGCTTCTTACCTCATTGGCTTCATTAAAGACTTCATGTCATTTGGATATTCAATCACTAACTTCAACTGAGTACCACCATCTTTTTGGTCTGAAATTTGAAAAATAATAATATTTATTTATTTATAAATTTTATAGACTACTTACAAGATTAAATATAATATTTACAAACTATAATAATAGTATCCATTTCTTATTTATAATGATTGCATAATTAAACTTTAAAAAATCGTTGTGTTGTAATAGTTTGGAGATTCCATACAGTACTTAAGTACTTACTTACTTACTTAGGTGGCGCTACAGTCCGGGGTGGACCTGGGCTTCAACCAACAAACCCCTCCAGCCAGCCCGGCCAGCTGCCTCCAGTTGCGCACGCCAAGTTGGTTGAGGTCCCCCTCAACTTGTTTGCGCCACTTATCACGAGATCGCCCTCTACTGCGCCGTCCGTCCGGGGTGGATTCGAAGATTTTCTTGGCTGGAACGTTGGACTCCATCCGCTCTACATGACCCAGCCATCTTAGTCTTTGTATGTGAATTCTTCTGGCTAAGTCAATGTCATTATAAAGGCCGTATAATTCGGCATTGTATCTTCTCCTCCACTCGCCGACTATGCAGACGGGACCAAGGATCACTCGAAGAACTTTTATCTCGAAGTCTTCATCCGATTTTGATAAAGCCAATGCCTTTGCACCATACAGCAATTAGTGTCTTGTAAAGAGTTACCTTGGTAGTTCGTGATAGGGCTTTGCTACTCAATTGCCTTCTTAGCCCGTAGAAACACCGATTGGCAAGAGTAATTCTTCGCTTGATCTCCCCATTGGTGCCATTTGCGGAGTTCACCATAGAGCCTAGGTAGATAAAGTCTTTTACTACCTCAAACTTATATCTGTCTATCGTGGCGTTCTGTCCAAGACGCCGATGTTGGGTGTCCTTTTTTGTTGACAGCATATATTTTGTTTTGCTTTCATTTACCGCTAAACCCATCTTTGCTGCCGCGATCTCAATACTCGAAAACGCCCCACTGACGGCCCGCTGAGTACTTCCAACCATGTCAATGTCATCGGCGTAGGCGAGTAGTTGTACAGATTTGTAAAAGATTGTACCTTCGGTGTTGATTTGTGAATTTCGTACAATTCTTTCAAGTACTATGTTAAAGAGATCGCATGATAGCGCGTCACCCTGTCTAAGACCTTTCCTGCTGTTGTTTCCGACTGATGGAGCAGCGAGAGTTCTCCATTGTCATTCTGCACAAACGGACGAGCTTGGCAGGGATGCCAAGACTAGACATGGCTCTGTATAACTCGTCTCTATACACGCTATCATAGGCAACTTTAAAATCGATGAAAAGGTGATGCGTATCGATGTTATATTCGTGAGTTTTTTCCAAGATCTGCCGTAGTGTGAATATTTGGTCAATGGTAGACTTAGCGGGCCTGAAACCGCACTGATAAGGACCTATCAGGTTGCTGACGATTGGTTTTAGTCGTTCACATAAAACGGCAGACAGGATCTTATATGCGATGTTGAGAAGACTTATACGTCTGTAGTTGGCGCAGTTCAGAGGGTCTCCTTTCTTCAGGACCGGGCAAACGATGCTGAGGTTCCATTCATCGGACATACTTTTGTCCGACCAGATTTTACAGATGAGCTGGTGCATGCTCCTTACCAACTCATCTCCTCCTGCCTTGAAAAGTTCGGCGGCAAGGCCGTCGGTTCCAGCAGCTTTGTTGTATTTAAGTTTACATATCGCTATCCTCACTTCATTCTGATCGGGTTGACGGGAATCTTGACTATCATCGTCACTGTTGAATGGTTCATTCTACCTGACAGCGGAATATTGGTCATCATCGCCGTTTAGCAGTCTGCAGAAGTGTTCCTTCCATATGCTGAGCACCGACTGCGATTCTACTATTATGTTACCATTTTCGTCCCTGCAGGCTTCTGTTCTGGCTTTGAAGCCGTGGCATGTTCTTTTTACCTTTTGGTAAAATTTTCGAACATCATTCCTGCGATAAAGTCTTTCAATCTCCTCGATCGAGCGCTTCTCATGCTCCTTTTTTCTTTTTTCTGAGAAGTCGATGTTCCTCTTTTCTCCTCTGCTCGTAGAGCTCATGAGCAGCTCTAGTCCTACTATGCAGCGCCGCTTTGTACGCCTCTTGTTTTGCTGCATATGCTTGCCGGCATTCCTCATCAAACCAGGGGTTTCGTTGTGTTGGTCGGGAGAAACCCAGCACATCAGAGGCGGCATATCTGATGGATTATTGGCAATACTGCCACTGGTCTTCTGCATTTGCTGCTGGCGGCATAGGACTTAGATTAAGATTAAAGGAGACTCGATCGGCAAAGGCTCTGGCGGTCTCTTGCGATTGAGAGCCACAGAGCGTTGGTCTCGTTTTTTTATTATGTCGTCGATCGTGTTATACGATTCTTTAGTCTTGCCAGTTCGTCCGCTTTTTCATTCTCTTCTATATTGCTGTGTCTGTGAACCCAGCACAGTCTGACTTTGTGGTGTCTAATGACATTTAATGCACTGCGACATTTCTGACTGTCTTTGATTTGATTGTAATTGATTGTATTTGATCAGAGCAGCCTGAGATGGCTATATCCAATGCAGGACGATTGCCATCTTGTACGGAAGTTCCCGCTTTCTCTATTGGAAGGATTTCGGTAGTGTGAATGATTCCCGTCTGTTGAGTGCATCTGAGTAGAAACCTGCGCCAGCACACATATCTATTTTTGAGTCATCAGTAAAGAACTTGATCTCATGATCACTAATCACATTGTTTGACTGACAATCTTTTTTTTCTGCTGCGAAATAGGATCGGTATATGCAAGTTGAAATCATAGAGAATTTTCTTAATCTGAGGGGTTCCTTTGCTGCTGAGCCTTTAATGGATAAATCCAATGGTAGATAGTGAATCCCTGCCTGCGGCGTACTTCTCAATGTCCCGGTGGTACCAATATTAGAGTCACAATACAAGTGAGACGTCATTACCGTAACACTTAACATTTAAGGCTTTGGTTTCAGCAATCATCTGATCAAGACTGTGTTGAAGCTTGCGAAGTACCTAATCCAGATATTTATTATATCTCGACAGGCAACGAGTTATATCTGTGTGGCGTACTGTAAATTTGGATATCTATGCTGCTAATACAATGAATGAACTTGTGTGAAGTGCTTTGGTAATGTAATATTACGCTGTCCCTGCTCAAGAATATCTAACGGATCTGCATTGGATACATGTTTAGCAATAAGATGGGCGATAAAAAAATTTCAATATATCCTGTAAATACCGCCTTGGGTCAGTGTTAAGTGTGTGGATCACTAAGCGGGACACTGAGGCTTAAATCAAATAAACACCAAAAGTTTTTTATATGCGGTCCTACCTCTCACCAATGTCTAACAATTAGATTAAAGCTGCACTGATTAAGATCAAAAGCTTATACGGATACAGGAAATTTAGTTGCTGCGACCAAATTTGTGTTCGAGGTCTAAGACACGCGAGGATATCCACGTGCCGATATGTGTGAGAGTTGAAGTCACTATGTTAGGAGAAGAAACGAATGTCTGCCTTTGAGAGTTCTTAGACACTATCCAGCCACTATCCTAATAAACAGGCATGCATTTATATGGGAACAAATGCCATACGTTGGTATGGGAACAAATAAAAAGGAAACATCAATTACAATACCGAATACCATATCAGAGGTTGCTTTGTGAATTTCACAACTTTAGTCCGGTCGTGTCTTTTTTAAAGTTTTAATTGTCTTCAACCTGCAAATAATTTCTTCTTCTCTACATCTCTACCTATCTCTTCTCTAGATATCATGATGTTGAAAATGTTTCTATGACTGCCTGTCTGGATCATCGTTTACAACTCAAGAACCACTTAACCAATTTCGATGCGGTTTTATTCAGCGCATTGGAACATTTCTGAGCATTACCTAGGCTCTATGTCAATTGCATGTGGCAACAATACGTTGGGCCATGAAGCTATATGTGCGCGAAAGACGGGTAAAAATCCTCCATTTTTAACAGTGTTGGAAAATAGCGTATAAGAAAATTTCAAAAAGGTCTAAACAAAAAAAGCCGCCTTCCTTGGAGCACATGCTGGTTTTTCAATTTCTCCGACATAAACTAGCCACTTCTCACATGACATACTCGTACGGCTTATATAGGAGGTTTTAATGAATCACCCCGAGAAATAGTCGCTCGGAAGTTCCCTTGCAATTGACCTAATTGATGTTCCAGGGTACTGGTGAATACGATGTTGAACTTTTTGAACAAGTTCCGGATTTTCTTGTTGTCTGAAAGTGTTGAATGTTTTTTACGTTTCGAAACAGGCGAAACATCGCCGCCAGATACCTCCAACTCGACGAGAACCTTGTGAACGAACGATCGGGCGACTTTTAGAAAGTGCGATATTTCGAGATCACTGTGGTCTGCACATATGGCAACAATCATGGCGTATCTTTTAATTTCCTGCGTTAGATATTCATCTGACATTTTACCCGGGAAAAAAACTTAAACCAACGCGATCAACACTATGACTTAACAAAGACATGTCCTTAGACAGCCTCCGTACCCTGTATTTTCAGTGTTTTAACGATCAAATTGCTTTTGTACCACATAACTTGAGAACAGCTGAGCCGATTTCGGTGTAGTTTTCCTCACCTATTGACCATTTATCTGGGAATGACTGGAGATACATTTGATTATTGCCCGATGTCAGAAAACTGGACATTCAGACACAAATATGAAGAATTATTTGAATAGTCCCTTAAATTTGATATGTCGGCTATACTATTAGACAAACGTCAAATTGATGTAAGACAAACTTTTAGGACTTGAAGAGTTCTATAAACAAGTCCACGAGAGCATATACCTCACAATAAGCATTTAAACGTTTGAAAGGATTCATACGTATGTATAACTTCAGAATGGTTTAGCTCATTTAAATGTAATTTATTTTCTCAGGTACACTATACAGGGTGCGCCATCTTTTATGTCGGTATGTGCATATTTAATAACTTTAAAAAAAAAAAAAACCCATTTCCATATATGGGGTATTTTTATTTAAATTGGTTCTTTACAATTTATTTGGACTAGTTTTTGAATACAACATCAATCAAGTGGACGCCTCTATTGACCAAAGTAAAATGTGCCCTTTTTGCTGAGTTTTCCATCACTTTTTCGACCATCTTGGGCGGTATAGCGACGATTTCGGCACGAATGTTTGCCTTGAGCTCGTCAATGGTCTGAGGCTTGCTGGCGTATACTCCGCTTTTCAAATAACCCCACAAAAAGAAGTCCGGAGGGGTCAAATCTGAAAATCTGGGTGGCCAGTCAATTTCTCCATTTTTTGACAGCACACGTTCAGGGAATTTTCGTTGGAGAAACTGCATTGTTTGATTTGCAGTGTGGCATGGTGCACTGTCATGTTGAAACCAGTAACCTTCCAGATCCTTTTTACACATTTGTGGGCAGACATAATGAGCCAACATCCATCGATACCGATTCCCATCGACTGTTTCGCCATCTCTGAAGAACAATGGCCCAATGATGATTTTGGCGCAAACGCCGGCCCAAACAGTCACTTTTTGGTCATGCAATGGTGTTCCATGGATCTCGTGTGGATTCTCCGTTCCCAAATGCGTCAATTTTGCTTGTTAACAGCACCAGAGAGTGCAAAGTGGGCCACGTCGGTCATCAAAATTTGCTTCCACAAATCAGGTTCAGTGTCAACCATTCGAGCGAGGTCTGTCTGCAATATTCTTTGATTCAATTGCACTTTATACGGAAACAAATGCAAATCATCCTTCAAATGCGCAGCAAGATGGTTCCACTGACGCCAAAATGCTGAGCGCGGTGACGATACGACACATGTGGGTTTTCGGCAACACTCTCTCCTACCGCTTCAACCAGTTCATTGGAACGTCTTAGGTGTTGATGAACGGCATGTCCCACTGTCCCGTGCTCAACAAAATTCGACACCAAACGACAAACAGTGTTGTCAGACGGTGCCTGTTGGCCACGATATTTTCGACGATATGCACGTTGAGTTAACACGAACGATCGACTATTTTCAATGTACAGTGTCACTATTTCGGCGCATTGTTTCGGCGTGAAGCGATAAATGGTTAAAATTGTACTGAGTTGACGTTTCAAAAACATGCCTATATGCCAAGTCAATCGATTGATAAATGTCAAAGTTATTCAATGTTTACATACCGACATAAAAGATGGCGCACCCTGTAGATGATGCAAATGCGTGTCAAATGGGCTATTTTCAATGTACAGTGTCACTATTTCGGCGCACTGTTTCGGTGTGAATACATGGTTAAAATTGTACTGAGTTGACGTTTCAAAAACATGCCTATATGCCAAGTCAATCGGCTGATAAATGTCAAAGTTATTCAATGTTTACATATCGACATAAAAGATGGCGCACCCTGTAGATGATGCAAATGCGTGTCAAATGGGCTGATAGTTTTATCTGTTTGTCACTTAAGGTGAGTAACATAATTATGTACCTAATAGTGAACGAAAATTATGCACAACTCTTCTCACCTTAACCATAAGAAATGGAACAATATCATGATCTATGAATTTCTAAAACAATCAATCTCTAAACACAAATGCCGTGGGAGTGTGCCTGATGGCTTTTTGGCACGGGGCGAAGCAGAGCGGTTCTGCTGGCAGAACTACAGGTATAATTTCATTGTTATTACCAAGAAACTTAAACTGTAATTACACTAAGTACCTGTACTCGCCAATTATCTTCCAACAAAGGAAACTAATGCAAGTTCTCAACTTGTATCAACCCTGAAACTTGTATCTATATAACCAGTAATTGGAAAATATTTCCATACACATTCACATTCTCAAACCAAATGTCGTATCGAATCTCTTACATTATAAATAGGTAAGTTATAAAGTTGCCAGACGGTGAAGAGCCATACTTACTCGTACGATATATCTTCACACACCCACTTTCAATATATTTCCCGGAAATATGTGCGCAAACTGAGGTATCACCTTACAATTTAAACAGGATAATAGTAGACTTGAACCGCACAATAACAATTTCGTACGAAGGAAAAACACGGCTAGGATATTAAACTAAACGCCTGATATGGTATATCTCATCAAATATATCCCATATCCCCACCTAGTGGGGTGAAATAGAGAAACTATTGAACTTTTCACTGCACCCGTTCAACGCTAGTTCTTCGTTCTTATAACAAAGCTTAGCAGTCTGCAGAAGTGTTCCTTCCATATGCTGAGCACCGACTGCGATTCTACTATTATGTTACCATTTTCGTCCCTGCAGGCTTCTGTTCTGGCTTTGAAGCCGTGGCATGTTCTTTTTACCTTTTGGTAAAATTTTCGAACATCATTCCTGCGATAAAGTCTTTCAATCTCCTCGATCGAGCGCTTCTCATGCTCCTTTTTTCTTTTTTCTGAGAAGTCGATGTTCCTCTTTTCTCCTCTGCTCGTAGAGCTCATGAGCAGCTCTAGTCCTACTATGCAGCGCCGCTTTGTACGCCTCTTGTTTTGCTGCATATGCTTGCCGGCATTCCTCATCAAACCAGGGGTTTCGTTGTGTTGGTCGGGAGAAACCCAGCACATCAGAGGCGGCATATCTGATGGATTATTGGCAATACTGCCACTGGTCTTCTGCATTTGCTGCTGGCGGCATAGGACTTAGATTAAGATTAAAGGAGACTCGATCGGCAAAGGCTCTGGCGGTCTCTTGCGATTGAGAGCCACAGAGCGTTGGTCTCGTTTTTTTATTATGTCGTCGATCGTGTTATACGATTCTTTAGTCTTGCCAGTTCGTCCGCTTTTTCATTCTCTTCTATATTGCTGTGTCTGTGAACCCAGCACAGTCTGACTTTGTGGTGTCTAATGACATTTAATGCACTGCGACATTTCTGACTGTCTTTGATTTGATTGTAATTGATTGTATTTGATCAGAGCAGCCTGAGATGGCTATATCCAATGCAGGACGATTGCCATCTTGTACGGAAGTTCCCGCTTTCTCTATTGGAAGGATTTCGGTAGTGTGAATGATTCCCGTCTGTTGAGTGCATCTGAGTAGAAACCTGCGCCAGCACACATATCTATTTTTGAGTCATCAGTAAAGAACTTGATCTCATGATCACTAATCACATTGTTTGACTGACAATCTTTTTTTTCTGCTGCGAAATAGGATCGGTATATGCAAGTTGAAATCATAGAGAATTTTCTTAATCTGAGGGGTTCCTTTGCTGCTGAGCCTTTAATGGATAAATCCAATGGTAGATAGTGAATCCCTGCCTGCGGCGTACTTCTCAATGTCCCGGTGGTACCAATATTAGAGTCACAATACAAGTGAGACGTCATTACCGTAACACTTAACATTTAAGGCTTTGGTTTCAGCAATCATCTGATCAAGACTGTGTTGAAGCTTGCGAAGTACCTAATCCAGATATTTATTATATCTCGACAGGCAACGAGTTATATCTGTGTGGCGTACTGTAAATTTGGATATCTATGCTGCTAATACAATGAATGAACTTGTGTGAAGTGCTTTGGTAATGTAATATTACGCTGTCCCTGCTCAAGAATATCTAACGGATCTGCATTGGATACATGTTTAGCAATAAGATGGGCGATAAAAAAATTTCAATATATCCTGTAAATACCGCCTTGGGTCAGTGTTAAGTGTGTGGATCACTAAGCGGGACACTGAGGCTTAAATCAAATAAACACCAAAAGTTTTTTATATGCGGTCCTACCTCTCACCAATGTCTAACAATTAGATTAAAGCTGCACTGATTAAGATCAAAAGCTTATACGGATACAGGAAATTTAGTTGCTGCGACCAAATTTGTGTTCGAGGTCTAAGACACGCGAGGATATCCACGTGCCGATATGTGTGAGAGTTGAAGTCACTATGTTAGGAGAAGAAACGAATGTCTGCCTTTGAGAGTTCTTAGACACTATCCAGCCACTATCCTAATAAACAGGCATGCATTTATATGGGAACAAATGCCATACGTTGGTATGGGAACAAATAAAAAGGAAACATCAATTACAATACCGAATACCATATCAGAGGTTGCTTTGTGAATTTCACAACTTTAGTCCGGTCGTGTCTTTTTTAAAGTTTTAATTGTCTTCAACCTGCAAATAATTTCTTCTTCTCTACATCTCTACCTATCTCTTCTCTAGATATCATGATGTTGAAAATGTTTCTATGACTGCCTGTCTGGATCATCGTTTACAACTCAAGAACCACTTAACCAATTTCGATGCGGTTTTATTCAGCGCATTGGAACATTTCTGAGCATTACCTAGGCTCTATGTCAATTGCATGTGGCAACAATACGTTGGGCCATGAAGCTATATGTGCGCGAAAGACGGGTAAAAATCCTCCATTTTTAACAGTGTTGGAAAATAGCGTATAAGAAAATTTCAAAAAGGTCTAAACAAAAAAAGCCGCCTTCCTTGGAGCACATGCTGGTTTTTCAATTTCTCCGACATAAACTAGCCACTTCTCACATGACATACTCGTACGGCTTATATAGGAGGTTTTAATGAATCACCCCGAGAAATAGTCGCTCGGAAGTTCCCTTGCAATTGACCTAATTGATGTTCCAGGGTACTGGTGAATACGATGTTGAACTTTTTGAACAAGTTCCGGATTTTCTTGTTGTCTGAAAGTGTTGAATGTTTTTTACGTTTCGAAACAGGCGAAACATCGCCGCCAGATACCTCCAACTCGACGAGAACCTTGTGAACGAACGATCGGGCGACTTTTAGAAAGTGCGATATTTCGAGATCACTGTGGTCTGCACATATGGCAACAATCATGGCGTATCTTTTAATTTCCTGCGTTAGATATTCATCTGACATTTTACCCGGGAAAAAAACTTAAACCAACGCGATCAACACTATGACTTAACAAAGACATGTCCTTAGACAGCCTCCGTACCCTGTATTTTCAGTGTTTTAACGATCAAATTGCTTTTGTACCACATAACTTGAGAACAGCTGAGCCGATTTCGGTGTAGTTTTCCTCACCTATTGACCATTTATCTGGGAATGACTGGAGATACATTTGATTATTGCCCGATGTCAGAAAACTGGACATTCAGACACAAATATGAAGAATTATTTGAATAGTCCCTTAAATTTGATATGTCGGCTATACTATTAGACA
Source organism: Pocota personata (assembly GCA_963082735.1). NCBI lineage: Eukaryota > Metazoa > Arthropoda > Insecta > Diptera > Syrphidae > Pocota > Pocota personata. The sequence goes on from OY720429.1 coordinate 243,415,891, forward strand.
AACGTCAAATTGATGTAAGACAAACTTTTAGGACTTGAAGAGTTCTATAAACAAGTCCACGAGAGCATATACCTCACAATAAGCATTTAAACGTTTGAAAGGATTCATACGTATGTATAACTTCAGAATGGTTTAGCTCATTTAAATGTAATTTATTTTCTCAGGTACACTATACAGGGTGCGCCATCTTTTATGTCGGTATGTGCATATTTAATAACTTTAAAAAAAAAAAAAACCCATTTCCATATATGGGGTATTTTTATTTAAATTGGTTCTTTACAATTTATTTGGACTAGTTTTTGAATACAACATCAATCAAGTGGACGCCTCTATTGACCAAAGTAAAATGTGCCCTTTTTGCTGAGTTTTCCATCACTTTTTCGACCATCTTGGGCGGTATAGCGACGATTTCGGCACGAATGTTTGCCTTGAGCTCGTCAATGGTCTGAGGCTTGCTGGCGTATACTCCGCTTTTCAAATAACCCCACAAAAAGAAGTCCGGAGGGGTCAAATCTGAAAATCTGGGTGGCCAGTCAATTTCTCCATTTTTTGACAGCACACGTTCAGGGAATTTTCGTTGGAGAAACTGCATTGTTTGATTTGCAGTGTGGCATGGTGCACTGTCATGTTGAAACCAGTAACCTTCCAGATCCTTTTTACACATTTGTGGGCAGACATAATGAGCCAACATCCATCGATACCGATTCCCATCGACTGTTTCGCCATCTCTGAAGAACAATGGCCCAATGATGATTTTGGCGCAAACGCCGGCCCAAACAGTCACTTTTTGGTCATGCAATGGTGTTCCATGGATCTCGTGTGGATTCTCCGTTCCCAAATGCGTCAATTTTGCTTGTTAACAGCACCAGAGAGTGCAAAGTGGGCCACGTCGGTCATCAAAATTTGCTTCCACAAATCAGGTTCAGTGTCAACCATTCGAGCGAGGTCTGTCTGCAATATTCTTTGATTCAATTGCACTTTATACGGAAACAAATGCAAATCATCCTTCAAATGCGCAGCAAGATGGTTCCACTGACGCCAAAATGCTGAGCGCGGTGACGATACGACACATGTGGGTTTTCGGCAACACTCTCTCCTACCGCTTCAACCAGTTCATTGGAACGTCTTAGGTGTTGATGAACGGCATGTCCCACTGTCCCGTGCTCAACAAAATTCGACACCAAACGACAAACAGTGTTGTCAGACGGTGCCTGTTGGCCACGATATTTTCGACGATATGCACGTTGAGTTAACACGAACGATCGACTATTTTCAATGTACAGTGTCACTATTTCGGCGCATTGTTTCGGCGTGAAGCGATAAATGGTTAAAATTGTACTGAGTTGACGTTTCAAAAACATGCCTATATGCCAAGTCAATCGATTGATAAATGTCAAAGTTATTCAATGTTTACATACCGACATAAAAGATGGCGCACCCTGTAGATGATGCAAATGCGTGTCAAATGGGCTATTTTCAATGTACAGTGTCACTATTTCGGCGCACTGTTTCGGTGTGAATACATGGTTAAAATTGTACTGAGTTGACGTTTCAAAAACATGCCTATATGCCAAGTCAATCGGCTGATAAATGTCAAAGTTATTCAATGTTTACATATCGACATAAAAGATGGCGCACCCTGTAGATGATGCAAATGCGTGTCAAATGGGCTGATAGTTTTATCTGTTTGTCACTTAAGGTGAGTAACATAATTATGTACCTAATAGTGAACGAAAATTATGCACAACTCTTCTCACCTTAACCATAAGAAATGGAACAATATCATGATCTATGAATTTCTAAAACAATCAATCTCTAAACACAAATGCCGTGGGAGTGTGCCTGATGGCTTTTTGGCACGGGGCGAAGCAGAGCGGTTCTGCTGGCAGAACTACAGGTATAATTTCATTGTTATTACCAAGAAACTTAAACTGTAATTACACTAAGTACCTGTACTCGCCAATTATCTTCCAACAAAGGAAACTAATGCAAGTTCTCAACTTGTATCAACCCTGAAACTTGTATCTATATAACCAGTAATTGGAAAATATTTCCATACACATTCACATTCTCAAACCAAATGTCGTATCGAATCTCTTACATTATAAATAGGTAAGTTATAAAGTTGCCAGACGGTGAAGAGCCATACTTACTCGTACGATATATCTTCACACACCCACTTTCAATATATTTCCCGGAAATATGTGCGCAAACTGAGGTATCACCTTACAATTTAAACAGGATAATAGTAGACTTGAACCGCACAATAACAATTTCGTACGAAGGAAAAACACGGCTAGGATATTAAACTAAACGCCTGATATGGTATATCTCATCAAATATATCCCATATCCCCACCTAGTGGGGTGAAATAGAGAAACTATTGAACTTTTCACTGCACCCGTTCAACGCTAGTTCTTCGTTCTTATAACAAAGGCACACATGGAGCATGTGTCAAGGACGCGTAACATCAAAGACGACAACACAACTCGGTCTCTTCAATGAAAGGAGCTAAAAGGCGACAAGAATTAGAGGCTTCACCACCACCTTACCACAATCACTGAGCTCGTTTATTTATAAAATGGTAAAAGGTTCCTTGATACTCCTGCGACAGAGATACTCATACACATTGCATAGATACTCGTATAAGAAGTAAGGCGGTGTGGGAATGCAAACAAGGTGAACGATAGGGGAGTATACTTACATACGTGCTGAATGGGTAAATTGGCCATGTCGCGTAAGACGGCATCCACAACTGTGTCGTTCTCACGGTAGAGCTCTTTCTTTGATATCGCCAGTTGGAATTTTTCCAAGCTCGTTGCATTCTTGCTGAAATGGCACAAAAAAAGAGGAAAAGAACTTTTTTGAAAAAAAAATTAAATCGAAAAAATTGCAAAATTAGAGAAAGAAATACCATTGAGAGAGGAAAATTAATATGAGGGCTAAATCGTTTCGTCCTTTCAAAAATACAAAAACCGTTCCGAACATGAAATCGAGGGGAAAGACAAATTGAAATGTCGACGACATTGCACATGTTCAGATACATTTGCAACATTTCCAGCATTTCATTCCTGGTCCTTTTTTTTTTTTATTTCAAGGACCTACATACATATACCATCAGATGTGTGATTTGTCTTTGATTTGTAAAATACAATGTCCCCACACGATGCGTCGTCCTCTGGAGAAGAATGGTGGTTCCTCCTTTATTCCGTCTCTTATTTGATAGTCAAATCGGCGAAACGTGCTGGGTTAATTTAATGTCAGAAAACTTTCTTCTTCGAATATAAGTTATTTTTGTTTTCAAAGAACTATTTGTGGCTGCAGGTGGCATCTATTGAGTTTGGAAAGTTCTATTATTCTATTCAAGCGAGAGTCGTGGTGCTTCGGATTGATTTTCTAATTTTAGGTTTTATCGGGAAGGGGAGTGTTTTTTAAAATAAAAATTTCCTATGACATTTAAACGAAGGAAATTGTATCTTTGTCGCCTTTGTCTTGAGCTCTGAGTGATAATTGGTTTGCGAAAAGCTTCTTATTTATAAAACAAGAACGTGAAGGAATAATGCAAAGAACACAGATGTAAGAGTTAGTTGGACAATAGGGTGACAAGATAAGAACGATTGGAAATTAAATTTAAATAAAACAACAACGGTGTGAGATATCAAATTGAATCTAGCTTTATTTTGAAACTACATTCATGCGAGTATGGAATTACGCATCACTTAAATGGCCGCCTTGGTTTCGGTGGCAGTGTTTCAAGCGGTCGGTCCAATAAGTGCGGCGTTATTCCGGCAATAGCGCCTCGAATGTTGGCCTCGAGTTCGTCCAAAGTGGTTGTCTTGTTAGCGTAGACTAAGGACTTGACGTAGCCCCAGAGAAAATAATTGAGGGGTGTCAAGTCGCATGATTGCTCGCCGTGAGATGACCCAGTCGCCAAATTTTTCCTTCACCACTTCGAGCGTTGCGTCGCTTGTATGGCATGTAGCGGGTATATCGATGTTGTCGAGCTCTGGGCACAGAAAGTCGGTTAACATCGCTCTATACCGAAGACCATTGACGGTAACGGTGTTTCCTTCCTCATTTCGAAAGAAATAAGGTCCGATGATGCCGCCGTGAAATAAACCGCACCAAAGAGTTAATTTTTGTGGGTGCATTGATGCTGGGTCGAACACTAGTGGATTGTGATCGCTCCAATAATGGCAATTTTGCTTGTTGACATAGCCGCTGAGCCAAAAAAATGCCTCGTTCAAGAAGACGATTTTTTGGCCAAAATCCGGACCTCCGGTCAACATTTCCAGCGCCCAATTAGCGAACTCACGGCGGTGTCTATGGTCGTCCGGCTTCAATTCTTGCGTCAGCACAATCTCATATAGATGTAGGTCGAAATCCAACCGCAAAATAAGCCTGGTTGAGTCACTGGCGATGCCCAATTCAGCTGATCGGCGCCTCATCGACATTTCTGGGTCTTCTTCGATACTGGCCGCTACGCCGGTTATGTTTTCTTCACTTCGAACCGATCTCTATCTGGTTGGTGGCTTAAGGTCCAAAAGAGTGTAATTACGCTCAAACTTTTCCACGGTGCGACGAATTGCCTGCGCACTGAAGCCATGATGACGACCGACCTCATAACGAAATTCACGTTGCGTATTTACAACTGAGCCGGAATTTCGATAATATTTTTTAATAATTTTCACACGTTCGGGAAGTGTCAAACGATGCACTATGAAATGGCAAACCTCACTGAATATTTTGACAGCCGAATGTCATTGGTAGCTTTGACAGCTGCTGAAATATAACAATTGAAAAAACTATCATTGCTATCTGGTCACACTTTATAAACCTGATCAATTGTGGAATGCTTTGTTCTGAAGCCGAATTGATGGCCAGGAATAAAACGTCTTTCTTGAGTGACCGGTTGTAGGCGCTTTAACAAAAGATTTTCAAATACCTTAGATACTATCGACAGGAGCGATATCGGTCTGTACTATTTTTTGTCGTTTGGAGGCTTTCCCGATTTTGGAACCATTGTAACATCAGTGACTTTCCATTGCCTTGGAATGTATGATAATCTTAGCGCGGCATTTATAATATACAGAAGCTTGACCAGGGCTGTGTTTGGTAATTCCTTGAGGATCTGTCGGGTTATTAAATCATATCCAGGGGCCTTGTTATTTTTAAGATCTTTTATTGTCTGACAAAGTTCGAACACCACCAAGGTCTTCTGTTAACGCCTGTTCGTCAAATGGCTTAAACGTTTCTTCCAGGTGCACGGCAAATAAATCCGCCTTCTCTTTGTCTCCTTTTGCCCATTCGCCATTGTTCTTTCTTATCGGTAGCGATTGCATTTGGGGTTTTCTAATACTCGTACCTTTCATGGCTTTCCATAGGGAATAATTCGGACTTTTTTCAGCAGTCAAGCTTTCAAGATACGTAGAGATCTGTCGATTTTTGAAATCTTTGATTGCTTTCTTGAGTTCATTACACAGATGCTTTAAAAGAGTTTTGTGCTGGGGAGCTCGGGATTGTTACTATCTTTTGCGTGCTCTCCTCTTTTGGCGTATCAGTTCTTTTATATCCGGCGGATATTTACCTTGGCTATTTACGACTTCTTTAGGTCTTGTTCCACGGGGCGTTCTGTATGACTTCAATAAATCTGCCGACTTCGTCTTCTATTTCATAGAGTGTTTTAAGCGACACATTCAGAACAATATTTTTTGTACAATATTTCCTAAAGCTATCGCGATCTAGGGCCCCTTCTTTTTTTCATTATGATCCGAGGAGAGATCAAAACTTTCCTCGACATTTGTAAAGTCTTTAGCTACACCTCTTGAAATGAAGAAGTCTACGAGGTCAGGAGTTTTTACTCTGTTGGTGGGCCAATAAGTGCTCTAAGTTGTTTCGTTTAAATAAGGTTGTACTGCACAAGTTACTTGAAAACTTTTCGGTGCACTATCGTGCATTTTGATTGTAGATAATAAATAAATCTATCTAAAGGTGTATCAACTTTTCCCAAACAATGCACTGTTTACGCTTAGAAGACGAATTTAATAAATTCCTAAATACAGTTCTAATTAATATAAATTTTAAATTGTAATTCGCAAACAAAGAAGTAACCTTGATGAGTTCAGTCTTAACCACTCTTCCAACAAAATGTATGTCTGCTGGCTTTCAAAATGTGTCTACATTAATACCACTAAAAGCCAAATCCTTTGTAAGAAATCATAATCGGTCCAAATTACTTTGAAAATGCCTTTATAAACATTTCTCAGCAGCTGTGAGCGTCATTATCTCGCTCATCATCATCATTTTTCATTAAAACGCCAAAGTCTAAAGTGGTGTCTTCATTTCAACCGACAGTCAGCGGCACCCGCAGTAGCAGCGTACACACTCGCAGGTAATTCTGCTGCGTAAAACAATCAACGTTGATTATAATGACTTAACATATACGAATGATTGCACACATCTGTTGAGCGTGTTATCATACCTCCCGTATACTAACAGAGATTGCAAAAAAAAAAAAAAAAAAAATACGAATTGAAGGAGTTTCCCAGAAAGGATGCAAACACTGTCTGTTGACACAAGATGAAGAACAGAACATCAGCATCAACAAAAAATAATAACAAACATAAAGGATCCGCTTCGAAACCCTTTCGCAATCCACCACCCTACAGAACGTAAACAATAACATACTCGTTTTATTTAGAGATGTGTGTATAACACACCCAGGTATACTACTCGTATGTGATACATATAATTAATTATTATTGTTATTATATCTTGCGAATACACACCCACTGCCATTGGTATCACTCGTAGTCGAGCCTTCTGTGAGAACGGCCTTCAAAAGTTTGCCAACTTTGAGGCAATTAAAAGCCGCCCTACAATGCGGTATTGGGGTGGGTTTTGTTGATGTAGGCTCCAAAGCGTGGCGTACAATCGACGGGCTCGCGCAAAGATCCCAAATGAGATCCTGACAATGGTGGTGGTGGGAACATTCTGTATCTACACCGGCAAAGGGTTGGTTGAACTTAGCACAGATTGCGGATTTTCTCTTTCCCTTTTTTTTTTTTCATTTTCATTTTCTCCTTATTAAAGCCCTTTCATAAGGGAAAAATATTTTATTATCCGAGCTGAGGACAACCACATGCCTGAAGCTAAAAGCCGTGGGGGAGAAGTACCGCATAGCATGGTGGGCCTTACTTTTTTTTTTCAAAGGACTCAGAGATGATGGAGAATGAGCGGAAAAAAAAAAACGCAGACCGCTTAATTTATATTCTTCGAGGGATTTAAGAAGCACACAGCATAAAGTAGCAGGATTGAGACAGGGGGTTGTTTGTCCATATACACCTGTTAGCATGCATCCATGTTGCTGCAGAGAATTTATGCATAAAATGCACCCTCAAGGGATCTCGGGCATATTCAAATTGTCGTGAATAGGGTGGATGGGTGGATAGAATGGATGTCAGGAAATGCTTTCCAAAACGTGCCGCAATGCTTTAAATCCAAATTTATAATGGATAAGCATGGAGTGAGAAATAGAACGTAAATCCTTTGTAATTGAGTCACGTAAATTAGATGGAATCGGGTAAATGATATTTATCCACCTACGGAATAAGGTATTTCCCCCGCCCACCTTATGCTATTAAAACGACTATTTGATAAGGTAATTTGAGGGAGCGCAACGACTCGATGAGCTGTTGGGAACAGTTCCCATTTTTATCCCCTCTCTACCCATATAAATTGCCATTTTATACTCGTATAATTTACTTCTAGCGAAAATCGGCGGCAAGGATAATGCGAACAATGAAGTGTTTTAATTTTATGTTCGCTCGTGGTAACGTGGAACGAGAAAATGATTTTCCAATTCCTCATAAATGAAATTGAATCTTGAAATGGCCATGAGAGTTGAGTTGATTTTAATGATGGAAAATTTTCTATTCCATCAGAAGAAGGAAAAAAAAAAATCCCGTCAAAAGGAAATGAGCTATTTTCCCGGTAATGAGTAGGATATGCTGTGAAGGAATGATGATCGAAATTGGATCATTAAACTGATTTCATTTCTGAGAAAAAAACCCTTGAAATACGCGAAGTAATTTACGCAATTTAGTTGTGGATAAGAGGAAATAAGCTTGGGGTTGTTATTGATTTGATATCGTCTGGATTGTGGAAGCGTGACGCAATCAACACGAGAGGGTGTGTCATTTGATTGATAGGATTTCAAAAGTGCGATACGTACTTGATAATCGCGTGGAGAATTTCTAGTCTTACTTTGAGCTGTTTCGGGAGAATTTAAGAGGTTTTTTTTTTAAGGGTTTCTCCCTTAAGCAGTTAACTGCAGTTACTGAAGAAAAATTGAGATAAAAGGGAAGCAAATGATTGATAGTGGAGTGTAAAGGTGTTAATGAAACATACGAATGTGAGTACCTACTAATAAAGAGGCATGCTTTTTGTTTTATTGGTTTATTCGGTCATTTGTACTTATTGGCAGGAAGTTTTTTTTTTGTTGTAGTGGCTGTTGGTTGCTGTTCCCCGCTTGGACTTGAACCTGTACCTTTTACTTTTTTTTTTTCTTAATACTAACAAGCTAAAGCTCCATTAAGTAACCTTGGTAGAAGTTTTTTTTATTTAAATTTTTAATTTCAATGCATGTCCTATCATCCGTCGGCTATAGAAAAAAGAAAGAATCCCTTCCAGTAGGAGCCCGTCTCCAAAAGGCTCTCTCAAAGGATCATTGCAACGGGGTGTGACTGCTCATCAAACCTGATGTCACCTATACATCCAGTCGAAGGGAAACCCTAGAAACTTTGCTCGAGGTACACTTCCCTGGTTCGACAATTTTAAATGACTACGCACTTGTTGCTTCTGAAGGCACCACATGCGGCACCTCCAGAAGAATCAACAGCTTGTCTGGAAAACTGTTCAGTCAGGATAAAATTAAATGGGCAATCGGCTCATTTAAACCCTTTAAGGCAGCCGGCAGTGATGATGTTATTCTAGCCCTTATTTAGAAAGGTCTAGAATACATCCTGCCCGCCTTGGTAGCTCTATTCCAAGATTCAACTTGGGATACATTCCACTAACTTGGCGGGAGGTAAATGTTGCGTTTATCCCTAAGCTAGGTAACAAACCCAGCGAGCTACCCAAATCGTACCGTTCAATCACCTGGACATCGTTTTTCTTGAAAACCATGGAAAGACTGCTAGACATTCATATTTTAGGTATTCTTGGGAAGAGTACACCTCTGTACTCTAGTCAATAGGCATATAGGGAAAGGTCGATCCACGGAAGGCGCCCTTCACTATCTCAGAGATCAAATCAGCCTACCGTGGCAAGGAAATCGCCCTTTGGCAGCAATGACATTCAGCTGTCAAAATATTCAGTGTGCTTTGCCATTTCATCGTACATCGTTTGACACTTCCCGATCGTGTTAAAATTATTAAAAAATATTATCGGAATTCCGGCTCATTTGTAAATACGCAACGTGAATTTCGTCGTGAGGTCGGTCGTCATCACGGCTTCAGTGCGCAGTCAATTCGTCGCACCGTGGAAAAGTTTGAGCGTAAGTACACTCTTTTGGACCTTAAGCCACCAACCAAATAGAGATCGGTTCGAAGTGAAGAAAACATAGCCGGCGTAGCGGCCAGTATCGAAGAAGACCCAGAAATGTCGATTCGGCGCCGATCAGCTGAATTGGGCATCGCCAGTGACTCAACCAGGCTTATTTTGCGGTTGGATTTCGGCCTACATCCATATAAGATTGTGCTGACGCAAGAATTGAAGCCGGACGACCATAGACAACGCCGTGAGTTCGCTAATTGGGCGCTGGAAATGTTGGCCGGAGATCCGGATTTTGGCCAAAAAATTATCTTTTCGGACGAGGCCCATTAATGGCTCAGCGGCTATGTCAACAAGCAAAATTGCCATTATTGGAGCGACCACAATCCACAAGTGTTCGACCAAACATCAATGCGGTATAGAGCGATGTTAACTGACTTTCTGTGACCAGAGCTCGACAACATCGATAAATCCGAGCTGTGGTTCCAACAAGACCTATAGAATAACAAATGAAATGGAGGAACCCTTAGAGTAGAAAAAGATATATTCTAGCGCTTTTCTGGACGTCTCTCAAACCTTCGACAAGGTATGGCATGAAGGCTTGAAGTTTAAGTTAAAACAAATTCTTCCGGAACAATTATATCAGCTTTTAGAATCCTACCTTGCGAACAGATTATTCCGTGTGAAACACGGATCCTAATACTACCGATTTAAGGAAATCGTTGCCGGAGTACCGCAAGGAAGTATTCCTGGTCCGGTCTTGTTCTCGAGACATACCACAAGAAGAAGGCACTGTCGTAGCTACGTAAGCGGACGATATGGTCGAATACAGTCGAGTCGGCAACTATAAAGCTCCAACGAGCTTTGTACAAAATTTGAGAATGAACAAAGATTTGGCGCATTGCAAATCAGCTCATGTTAACATTATTTACACAAAAAATAACAACCTACCCATTTTCATTAATCGGTACAAGTACCATATGCAAACGAGGCAAAGTATCTAGGAATGACACTAGACGCGAAACTCAAATGGAAGTCGCACGTTAAAAAGAAACGCGACGAGCTTGAAAATTGATTCAGACAAATGTATTCGCTACTTGGAAGACATTCCAAATTAACCATATATTTATGACAAACTGCTTTTATACAAGGTGTCTCAAAAGAAAGTTTATATTTGTTTAGCTTACTGCGTGAACGCAATCTGAGGGGCTCGGGGGTATGTGAATCAGTACCTGACTCTAGGGAATTCAGTCCCTATGGAGCATTTCTCACGTTGTGCGTGTGAGAGTTTTACAAAAACGGTTATTCGATGACTGTAGCGCGCAGAAGATTCTGCAATATTCGAGGATTTCGCCATTTAAGTAATGCGCCAAGCATACCTGTCATTCGAAAATGGGTCAAAAAGTTTGAAGAGACCGGTATAACACTGAAAAAACCAAAATCCGGGCGACCAAGATCATCAAGAACGGTAGAAAACGTGGAGAGTGTTAATCAGTCTGTTCGTGATGATCCGAACCTTTCAATTCGTAAGCGCGTAAGTGCTTTAAATGTGCATAGATCATCATTACACCATATTCTGCAGAAAGACCTAAAGCTGCACCCCTATAAAATTCAATTGGTGCAAAAATTAAAGCCCCAGGATGCCAGTAAGGCAATTGAGCGCTTTTCAACGTTTGCCAACATCTTATTTTCGGATGAAGCTCATTTTCATCTTAATGGGTGGCCGTGGTATAGTGGTAATATCATCGCTTGTCACGCTACAGGTTCACGGTTCGAATCCTGATGTCAATAATCATCTATTTATTTCACATGAAATAAATAAAAAGTCGGTCACTTGCGAAAGCTAAGTCAACTCTACTGTGAAGGCATAACACTGGCAGTAGGGTGGTCATATGGCTAAAATGCAACTTGATCGTGATGGTGACATCAGGAGGACGAAAAAAAAAATACTGTGAATCATAAGCAACGACAATAATAGCGAAAACAGATAAAATACTCCCCAGTTATCTGGACAACCACCCTCGGAGTTCACTGAAACTTAATACCAGCTGAGTTTCAAACCAACTCTTCCCCTTTCCTCAAAAAAAAAAAAAAACGCCCGTGTCTTAAAAATTAGTATAAGGGCATTCATAACTCCTTTCACACGTGCAAATTATAAAAAATAAAAAAAATGGAAACGTGAATAAGCAGAATTGCTGCTACTGGAGTGCAACGAATCCGAAACATCAGAAACCCCTTCATTCACCTAAAGTGACCGTATGGGCTGCGATATCGGCGCGAGGAATTATAGGCCCCAACTTTTTTGAAGATGAAAGGGGACGTGCAGTTACAATAAATTCAGAGCATTGTGTGAAGATGGTAGACGACTTCTTTGTGCCTGAATTGCAAAACTTACCTGGCTATAACCAAAGAACATGGTTCCAGCAGGACGGAGCAACGTCACACACGTCCAATACGGCTCTGCCACGAGTTCGTGAAACTTTCCCTGGCAAATTGATCTCCAGGAGAAGTGACATAAAATGGCCTCCACGCAGTCCTGATTTAAACCCTACGGATTTTTTGCTATGGGGTTATCTCAAATCTAAAGTTTACGCCGACTTTCCTGGTGCATTTGAAAGAAAATATTTATCACGAAATGGCTGCCATCACGGAGTCTACCTGCCGAGCCGACATGTGCTAAGTCGTTTCGTCGATTAACAACTTATAGGTGCAAGTACGTGCGACCTAGTCTTGCGCTTTATGTTTTTTTTTTAATGGTTTTTTTCTTTTTGAAGCATTGTTTCATTTTTCTGATCAAATAATACATTTTTGCTTAGACAAAATTTATTCATCTTATTTTCTTGTAAATCACTTCCTGTTGCTTTTTCGCGGAAAAAAAATAAGTCACCCCCATGAACCTGACAGAAGCCGTGACTGAGGATTAAAAGGACAACTTTTTATATCCAAACGGCGAAATGCCAAGGTGGGCAACGACAATACTGCGCTCAAGCATGTGGTGGGAAATTATGACCGTAATGATAATGATGAGCGATTTCTGGACCTCTCTAATCTCAGTCTACTTCTCATTCAATCACGTGACCTTCCAAAAGGCTAGTTGAGTCTCAACCGAAGTGTATGAAACATGCAACCAGATTGATCAGCCTGCGGTTAAGAAGTTGCCTCTTAGATGTTCGGACTCGATGTTCGACAATCTTCGGGATCCTTTAGTAAACCAAAGCTCAGCACTGAACAGCTGCGATAACCATTTATGTAATTGGTGCAAAAAATTCTGCAAAAACACCTTAAGATATGTCTATCTGCGGACACCTAGGAACGTATTGAAGAGCGAATTTCATTCAAAACTGGAATTACAGCTGCCTCAGCAGTAGCAAGTCGAGTTTGATACTTAGTACCACAGGAAAAAGAAGGCCATTTTTTCACATACTGAAAAGTAAGAAAAATAAGTGAATCAGTTGATAGGTGGCCCAAACTCAAAACAATACCAAATAAAGTGCCCAGACAGTTCTTTGCTGATCTTTAGCTATTGCAAACTGTTTAAGTATCCGAAGCTTCGGCGAGGACCTGTTTGCCTCGTTTTTGGACGAACGTACACTCATTTCTCATGTGTCTTGCCTGTACTTCCCAACTATAGAGTATAACATTCTAATAAACTACAAAACAACATCAGATCTAATGCATACAAATAATTCCATCATCTATCATCCCTACACTACATCGTTCCGAAATCATTCTACTATTCGTTCCAAAACCTGACCGGCAACTGTGCTATGCAATACGCCAAAATGCCAAAAGCCAAATGTGTCTTCATTCTGGATGAAATTCTTCAAAATTCAACTATGTACTCGTATCCTTCTTAGACAGTCCAAGTTATGATGACATCTTTCACTGCCAAGCAGCAGCAGTGGCATCAAAGTTCGCGCCAAATTGAGTTCTCGGTGTAATAAAGGGAAAACCATCGAAGTCTATTATGCTCTGACAGCTGTTACTGCTGCACTAGTTTTGGGGGATTCTCGTCTTACAATTTCTCACAAACATTAGAACGGGTGTCAGATGGTACATAGTAGCTACCAACCAAACCCACCGAGCCACCATAGTCCAGAATGCTCTTCAAGGATCTGAATTTATGATGATGGGGCACTGCCATCTGTGCTGTTTGGCAGCCATGCGACAAACTCGTTCGCATCAAACGAGGACATATCTGCTGAAGTCGCCCATACTATCCCACATGACAAAGTAGCTGCCATTGATGCCACCACGAGGATGAGCGAACTACATCACTGATGGTAATTTGTAAAGTGTGGTAACTGCATTAAAGTACTGAAAGATTCAACTTGCTCTGGTGTCACCAAAGCCACCGGAATCGATCGATCATGGGAATGTGCTTTGTACAAAAGTTCTCCTATTTTTATTTTCTTGTACCGAAGTTTAAAAAATATGTGTTGGCCTAATGCCAAACTAAATGAAACTGGCCAACTGGGCAGAGTTGCATCGTTAATCATACCTTCTTTCCCACTTTCTTCTTCCAAGGGGCTGCTGCATCTCATTATCGATTTCTTTGTGTCAAATGGCGGTTGATTCCCATTTCCTGTGCAAACTTTGGTGTGCTTTTCAAAAATGTTTCCTTCCCTATGGGACCATCACTAAAGTGGTTAAGATTGTAACTGGTATTGGGACTAGTGACAAGTGCATTTGCTGCGCTTTTGAACATTCAGATTGAATTAGTCGGCAACGAATGGCATCGTGATAGCCCTGGGGCCTTGTCATATTTTTGGACAATTTAGCAATTTATCGCTTAAACGATGCGAAATAGATTTGCACCACAGTCTGCTTCTCACTCGGGTGGAAAAAAAAGGCAATTCCCCGAGCAGAAATTGTGTTTGGAGTGGAATTTGTGTAGCCAAAATGGAATCGCTGCTGCCACGGGGAATATTGTAACTACAACCTAAATGGGAGTGTGACACAATGATTCAATCACCGAATCAATTTGTAAATCAATCGATACGCTGCCTATATGACTCGGTAGGTGGGGAAACAAATTCAATGCCAGAAGGGAAATGATTGAAATATTTTATCACAGCCGTGAGGGAACACGAGTCTTCGGTCGTCTAGTGGGTATGCTAGGAAATTTTTTTTTTTTTTTTTTATTTAATACTGCGAAAATGGCAAATTCTAAATGCATAGGGTGGAACGTAAACTAAAGTTCTTTTCGGCCTTGATCCGTATTGAACCAGTTATAAAATGTTCTTAAATATGCTTTCCATGACCGCAAATAGACCGGATTCTGCGTACAAGGGGCTTTATAAAGTTAGACCGGGAATCTTTTACAAGGTCTGCGATTGTTTTATTCGAACCTTAAAAGTTTACTTGGAATGGGACAAATATATTGCCATGGCCTGCCACAGTAGTGGTTGTCATCATGACCTTAATCACAAGGGGTGGGTGCTGGGATTCAGTGGTTAGTGCGTTGGGCCACTGACCTACGCTTTATACGAACTGTTTGCTTGATTTTTTTTTTTTTGTACTTTTAACATTCCATTTGATAATTGTCTGAGAAAAATTCAATTTCTATCGCGTGAGCGATTAATTTTAAAAGCGATGCTAGTAAATATGTATCTGCATACAAATTGTATTCGGATGTTGGATAGAAAAGAAGAGGTAGGCACCCTATTTCGTAAACGTGCTGGAAAATTAATATGGCATATATGCTTCACTGATACATAAATATAGGGTGACCAGATAAGAACGATAGGAAAAGAAATTTAAATAAAATGTTTGATGACTCGGTCCAATATGTGCGGCGTTATTCCAGCAATAGCGTCTCGAATGTTGGCTTCTAGCTCGTCCAAAGTGGTTGGCTTGTTAGCGTAGACTAAGGACTTGACGTAGTCTCAGAGAAAATAATCGAGGGGTGTCAAGTCGCATGATCGCGGCGGCCAATTGATGAACGCTCGCCATGAGATGACTCAGTTGCCAAATTTCTCCTTCACCACTTCGAGCGTTGCGTCGCTTGTATGGCATGTAAGGACGTCTTGTTGGAACCACAGCTCGGATATATCGATGTTGTCGCGCTCTGAAAGTCGGTTAACATCGCTCTATACAAAGCGTTGTCTATGGTCGTCCGGCTTCAATTCTTGCGTCAACACAATCTTGTACGGATGTAGACCCAAATCCAACCGCAAAGTAAGCCTGGTTGACTTACTGGCGATGCCAAATAAAGCTGATCGGCGCCGAATTGACATTTCTGGGTCTCCTTCGATACTGGCCACTACGGCGGCTATGTTTTCTTCACTTCGCACCGATCTCTGTCTGGTTGGTGGATTAAGGTCCAAAAGAGTGTACTCACGCTCAAACTTTTCCACGGTGCGACGAATTGCCTGTGCACTGAAGCCATGGTGACGACCGACCTAACGACGAAATTCACGTTGCGTATTTACAACTGAGCCGGAATTTCGATAATAGTTTTTAATAATTTTCACACGTTCGGGAAGTGTCAAACGATGCGCTATGAAATGGCAAACCTTACTGAATATTTTGACAGCTGGATGTCATTGGTAACTTTGAGAGCTGCTGAGACATAACAATTGGAAAAACTATCATTCCTATCTGGTCACCCAGACGCTAACAGCTCAAAACAGGGCCTGGCTTACTTCTCGCAGCCGAATGCACGAATGGTTGAGACCTACTGTTTTATGTCATTTACGAAGGGTAAGTTTTTCGATTGAGAGAATTTCATGACTTCTTATGACAATTTCAATCTCAGATGTTTGTCAGACGTTTGTGAGAGGTGGGTCCCTAAGAAACCTGTTTTTTGTTGTGTTTTCTTGGATTCGAATCTTGAACCTCCAGTTCAGTGATCGTGCACTTAACTACTTAACTCTACAAAAAATGCCTGTTGATAGTAAAAGATATCTTGATAAAAGAAGATATTCAGATCGTCAAACAAAAAAAGAATAGGGCCCAGTATGGAATCATGTGGTACTTCGTCTTGTAAATAATCAATTTCTCTCTGTACTCTTTAAAAACGATTACTCACAGAGTGAGTCAGAAAGTGGATGTCTACTCATTGTGCGATTAGTGGCAGGAATTATTCTTTAGAGTAGCTATGGCATCTATGCCAGGGCTGTTGAAGAATTCCGAAAAGTCGAAGAAAAAAGAGCCAACGAGGATAAAAAGGAGCAAAAACACTTTATTCCATTTAAAGTCTTAAAAACGATTTTCTATTAATACGAAAGTACTTAGGACCAAGCTTGTAATACTACTCCAAGTGAAGTTAAATGTCTTCTTACATTAATTAAAGAGAAACTCTAGAGTCACTTTTAATTTAAAGTTTGAAGAAATCACCTTAGTTATGAAGTCAAAGAAAGTGAAAAATTACAAAAAGATTGGTCTGGGAAGAAAAGAGATTTAGGAGGTGATACACGCTAGTTCTGATTCCCATATTCCAGAATTGAACGATGTAAATTATATGACAATTCATCACCGGTTTCCTTAATAAATTCTACTTGTTAGCTACAAGGTCCATCTTTTAATGGTGAAAGATTACAGCAGTCTTTTGCAAAATCCAAAGCATCTAGAACCACAATATGCAACATTAGCAATTGGTTAATTCCAGGGAAGTTCTGGGCTATGTACTCGTACATGCCAAACATTAAATCCTCATCGATGGATGCTGCCGTTGATGAAGGAATGGATTAGATTGCAAGTAAAAGGTTGAAGGAGAGAGGACATGGGCAAAAAGTGACAAAGAATAGGTGTATGTATTTGCCGAGCACTTAGAAGAAACGTTTAAGCCATTTGATGGAAAAGCCGATCTTAGCGGTACGACAACGACATCTGATAACTTTAGAATAAAAAATGTGTCGTTTACCGAACTTTGTCAGATAATAAAAAAAACTGAAGTAATAAAGCCCCTGGCTATGATTTAATAACCGGACAAATCCTCAAGGAATTGCCAAAAAAGCGCTAATTAAACTCCTTTATTTGATAAATGCTTAGCTGAGAATATTATACGTTCCAAGTCAATGAAAAATCGCAGAGATTATAATGGTTCCGAAACCGGGAAAATCTCCATTCGTAGATAGAAACCGATATCGCTACTGCCAATAATATCAAAGGTATTTGAAAAACTCATATTGAAACGCATTCAACCGGTCATTGAAGAAAAACATCTAATACCGGACCACCAATTCAGGTTCAGAATCAAGCATTCCACAATTGACCAGGTTTATAGAATAACCGATGAAATTGAAAAAGCCCGAGAGGGGAAAAAGAATTGCTCTTGCGCATTTCTTGCCTCTCAAGCCTTCGACAAGGTTTGGCATAATAGCTCGAAGTATACACTAAGATGGATTCTACCGGACCACCTACATAAGATCTTAGAATCTTACCTCAAAAACAGACTTTTTCGTGTTAAACACGGAACCGAATATTTCAAGTTTAAAGAAATCGTCGCCGGAGTTCCGTAAGGAAGTGTCATTGGTCCTATCTTATTCTTACTGTACATTCTGGACATATTGAAGGCACCGTTATAGCTACGTTCGTGGACGATACGGCTATTTTGGCAACGAAAAGTTCAATCGAAACAACAACTGAGAAACTCCAAAGAGCTTTGGATAAAATCTGCACATTCAGATAAAAATTTGGCGCATTGTTTTTAACGAAAACAAATCGACGCATATTGACTTCACTTACAAGGAAATAATCAACCTACTCTTTTTCATTAACTCTGTACAAATACCATGTGCAAAAGAAGCTAAATATCTGGGAATGACACTGGACGCGAAACTTAAGTGGAAGCCGAACGTTAAAAAGTAGCGTAACGAACTCGAAAATCGACTTAGAGAAATGTATTGGCTAATTGGGAGATATTCCAAGCTAAGAAAACTGCCTTTATATAAGCAAGTGCTTAAACCTGTATTGACGTACGGTATACAACTCTGGGATTGTACCTAACCAAGCAACAGAAATTTTTGTGCAATAATTCCAAAACTAAGTTATAAGAGCAATCATAAATGCTCCCTGATATATTAGAAACAATGTTAGGAGACCTAGGGATAGCCACCGTGGCAGACGAAATAAGAAACTTCGCTCTCAAGCTCCAAATTCGTCTTTATGGTCATTGCAACCATACCACACTCTAAACTTTGGACGTGACATACCTTGTGCACCGACTGCAAAGAACGAAACCGTTCGATCTAGCGCAATAAGAAGTAGCCACATGTAATGACGGTATTAGCAGGTGCTTTTGCTGGCAATTAACCTTCCTCACGCGAATACCTTAGTTGTAGTTAGCAAGAAGAAGAGAAGGGTGTTTTTAGTCAATAAAAATCGGACTCTTATTATGAATACACGGTATCCCATGTCCCGCGAAAAAAAAAAAAAAAGTTACTAAGCCGATTTTTTTAAACTAACAATCTACATACCTAACCGAATTTACAAGCTTAAATAGAATTAAGAAGAGTGACAAATTATTTGGAAAAAAATCGTTCTAATCTAAGTGATTCAGTTTAATGATTTTTTCTAAAAAGTCTATAAGATCACAAGTGCAAGACAAGGAGCAATTTTGGTAAATTTTTGAAAAGTGGTCTCATAGTGGCAGGATAGTGGAAAAAGAGCTAAATTGGGACGTTAGTCGCACAACGATAGCCCTGCGGTATGCAATTATTAATACACTGTAGAACACAGTTACTGTCCTCTAAGCAAGAAGCGATATTTGACCTGTGTACACGCTCACAACACAGTCTTAAAAACTGATTCATATGCATCTATTTTTCCTCTTTTTAACATAAATTGCAAGTATCTGAGACGTATAAATTCAAAGCTAGGCTTATTTTTGCCCAAAAACTGCGTTTTTCGAATTATCAATCGCCAATATCTTGAAACCCTGACGGGATAAAAAAATTCATGTCCAAAGTCAACACGAATCGAGATATAAAACTTAAAATACAAACAAAAGTAATATTAATATACAGTGTAATTGAGCTTCAAATGTTAGGTCAAATTGAATCGAAGAAGTATGTCATCTTCACCAACATCATTTAGTAAAGGCAGTTGATATGCTAAAATATGGCAGAAATTACATTTGTAAGAAGGCTTGTGAGCTTCCATACTGGTCACTGCCAATTACTCTACCACCTAAATAAAATAAGAATTTCAGAGGATATCACCTGCTGCCTCTGCCTAGAAGAGGACGAAACCGCAGAACACATATTATGTGAGTGTGTAGCTCTGTGTATAATTAGGAGAAGCTTAGGAACTCCACCGCAGCCCTAACTATAGCTTTCATAAGAAAAGTAGAAGTACTGCTGCCCTAAAAAGTGGCACAGTAGATATATGTGGTCGCAGTGCCTACACGCCATTTGGACGTGGATCATTCAGTTTAAAGCCTGTAATGCTTTGCAACTATCTCATTCACAATTTCGAAAAACTGGACTTTAAAATAAATAAATAAATATTTTACCGCTAAATGCCCATACAAGACCTGCCCTAGTGTCCCCCAACATGCGCGCTGTGTGTATTACATTTTTGCACAGGAATGGAAGGGATCTACAGCTTATTGCAGTATCCAAAGGGCATAAATGCAATATAAATTAGGTCTTTGTCACTTTTAAAGGGTGATTTTTTTTTTTTTTTTTTGAGGTTTGTTTTTCGAATTGGCAATACTTTTTCCAGTGACAGCCAATTTGACAGTTGACAGCTGACAGCTGATTTGTGCTCAGTTTGGTTCACCATTTCACCATGAATAGACTTACGCCAGAACAACGCTTGCAAACTATGCAAAATTATTTCGAAAATTGTGATTCAGTTCGCGAAACTACGTCCATTTTACGGTCGACATAATATGGATCCTTTTTCACGCATACTTTAATTGATAAAACGCATCCGCAGAGATGTCGTACAATGCGCACCGAAGAAGCTTTTGCTGCTGTGGAGCGTAGTATTTAGGAGGACCCGAATGAGTCGATTTTCCATCGTGCACAGCAATTGGAGCTGTGTCCATCCACTTTATGGAGGATTTTGCGAAAAAAATTTGGTTTACGAGTTCACAAAATCCAGCTCGTGCAAGAATTGAAGCCCCTTGACCATCATGTGCATCGTACGTTCGGTGAATGGGCATTTTCACCACACAATTTTGTTCAGCGATGAGGCTCATTTTTGGCTGAATGGCTACGTAAACAAGCAGATTTGCCGCATTTGGAGTGAAGAAAATGACCAAGTCATTATTGAGACGCCGTTACATCTACAAAAAATCACTGTTTGATGTGCTTTAAGGGCTGGTGGAAACATTGGTCCATATTTCTTCAAAAGTGATCCCGGCCACAACGTTACAGTGAAGAAAGAGCACTATAGATCCATGATTACTGACTTTTTCGTTCTCCAATTGTGGAAGAGCTGTAGTTTCAATAAGAAGGCGCATTATTCCACACGGGGCGCGCCACAATCAATTATTGAAGGAAACATTTGATGAGCCAATAATTTCGCGTAATGGAATTGGCCTTCAAGATCGCGTGATTTAACACCTTTGGACTATTTTCCGTGGGGATATGTGAAGTTGCTACTCTACGCCGATAAACCAGAGAAGATGGTTGACTTAGAAGCTAACATTCGCCACGTTATTACCGATAAACTGCCCCAGCTGCTCGAAAGAGTGGTCCAAAATTAGACGTCCAGCTAGCGCTTTATTCGAAATGCGTAAAATGGCGTAAAATTATCTTTCCAATAAATACAATACCATGGCCTATTACCATGATTTTTATGTGTTTTATTTCATTTTAAAGTTCTATAACTCTAAAAAAAAAAACAGAAAAAACCCTTCAGTTTACGCTCAAAATGGTAATTGTGGTAATAGTGGACGCCTAAGACATTTCGAAAACACACACACTAACGATACTATTTAATTTTCAATAAGCTACTTTATTTCGATGATTATATTCGGAAAATATTTAAAACTAAATAAATGTGAATACATAAAAAAAAAAAATCCTAATGTAAGCAAAGACTGGGGGAAAAAAAAAAGAAAAAAACAATTTTTCCACCTCACATCGTTTACGCAGTCATTCGCAGTTAAAAACATTACGAAAGAGATTACATAAAAAATAATCACATTGCATTAAAGTCGTTCTTGCGAGGAGGACATTCCCCGAAAAGAACATTTTCTCTCTCTCTCAAAATATACTCACTCAAAAGTCAAAATGGCTTTTTTATGCGGCATTTCAATTACCATTTTCCTTACACACTTAAGTGAAAATGTGAATACCGGATAAGAGGCGAAACTTCCCGGACCAAACACGTTCTTGGGTACGCATCGTAATGTGTAATAACAGCTTTTATCAATTTGAAAGTTTTCGGTTTTTGTGCTTCGCTGTTTTTTTTTTCTTCCTAATTTTTCTTGCTCACTGCCATAATTGCGATATAAAAAAAAAAGTAGGAGAAGTACGAGTAAATGGGAAAAAAGTATCCGCCAACGATACTCGAACACAGCACTTTGTCCATTCACACTTGGGGGATCGTTATGGATCAATAATCAATAACAGTGTAGCGAGTGCTTCGCAGAAAATTCCCGATGAAGTAGAAAAGTTTCCGGGTTTTTTTCTTTTCGGAAATTGAAAATAAAAAAAAAAAATAAAAGCCAAGTTTCAACCATGAACTTTGCTCTGGGGATGAATTTCCTTCAACAAACAGATACAATCGAGATGGTGAAATCGTCTCCCGCAATGACATTTATTTCAAGAAATACGATAAATGCCTGCAACCGCACATGTGACCCACAATAATCTAAGACGATGTGCAAGGACGACACCATTGCATTTCATGTGCTTCCTCGAAATGATGACATTCCCCTACTGTGATAAAAACTACACTGATTACGAAAAGGGTGTCCTGCTGATGTGTTCTCTCTTCTGTCATTGTCATCAACGTCAAAAGCACGAAAGTCATTTGTCACCGCAGCTAAATCCCAACCAGGACATTACAAGATATTATAAAACCCAACACCGGTATTGTACTTGGGAGACAGAGAGCGTCACATTACTGTAATAGGTTCGCCTCAAGTCTCAAGTCTCCCGTTGTGTGTTAACATGATGAGAGTGAAAAGATAAAATGACATCTAGTGTCACTCGATGTCAACGGATTATATTAGTTGGCTTAGGAGAAAACTTGGTCAAGAATTGCAGTGTACAGGCTGATTGGTTGGCATATGTATACAGGAGTGTTGACTGCGTAACAATATGTGGTCAGAGCCCCACACATGTGATAATAAATACAATTTCGTGGGAATAGCCAACCACCATCTTCTAGGATGTTGTTGGATCCATATTAGGCACCACGTTCATATACAATAGTATCTTTTTGCGGTCCTTCATCAGATGACATTTTAAAAGATTCAAACCACTTGAGACTACTTTTGGATATACTGTCGATTACTATGTGCATAAGTGCAGTCAGAAATATTAAGTTGACATAGTTCCCGTCACTTTCCTTTCAATAAAACTCATCGCTCTGACATCCCTACAAACGTGGTCTAGAAAGTCACCACAACCACCCACAAATAAATCTAAAATCGATAAACTTATCTTACAATTTAGTGACACGTATGTCCACAGAGCGGTCTCATGATACTGATTGCATATGCAGCCATACAAAATCAACTTACGAACATACCCAGTGCCCACAGGCATCCAAATAGGAATTTAAATTTATTGCACTTGAAATAGTGTCTGTATATTTATATACAAAATTAAGGAGGGCAGAGCATATGGAAATACAACTTTCGACTGCACTCTAAAGTTGACTTAGGAGGATTTAATTGAAAACCAAATGGTTTCTACTTGTGATGGATCAATGGCAAGTTAATGGAACTTTAAACCAAGTGGGATAGCGATTAAGGGAAGGCGATAGAAAAGGGGAATAGTCTACAGCTGGATTATCTTCCTACGGGATTATGTTAAATTGAAACTGTTTGTATTTCACAAACTCGTAAAAAAATTTAGAGTATTGAAGGATTAAATAACGGAAAAAGTCGACATATGTGATCAAAAAATAAGGTGAAATTTTAAATCTATTTCATCGCCTTCAAAGTACTCCCCTCCTGATACAATACACTTGTGCCAGCAGTTTTTCCAATCCTCGAAACAATTGTTAAAGTCGATAACCGGAATGGCTTTCAAAGCGCGCAGCGATTCGATTTTTATCTCCCCAATCGTGTCGAAACGGTTTCCCCGGAGCGGTCTCTTGAGCTTAGAGAATAGCCACGGTGCTAAATCAGGCGAATACGGTGGTTGTGGATCGATTTCATAATCGATTGATAGTCAGAAAGTACTATTTCGCAGATGCTAATGCGACGCTCTTTTCTCAAAAATGTTGTGTTTTTGGAACCAAACAAGATTTGACTTTTTTCAAGCACAAAACACCTTTCAAAATGGTCTGGACTGATTCAAATGAAATTTTAACAGTATCAGCGGGCTTGCTGGACCAATATACAATATACTGATAGCTAGAATGCTAGGAAAGGTAAAGAAAAGGGCTAACGCCGCGTTTTTAATCTCTCTTCTTTAAACCCTTTCCTCCCTCTCCATCATTGGGTTAATAAACTTTAAAAGGCGTAAAGTAATGTAGATTTAAAAAAAAAAATCAAAAATAAACACTAAAGACTCAAGTTTCGTGTAGATTTATTACCTACCATCTGGTTCGAGAGGTCTCCCATCTACACTCGACATCTTCATAACCAATTCACCTAGTTTACTCTCTCAGCCGGTTGCGTTAAATGAACTTAGTTCTGACCATAACCCAGTCTTCTGTCAACTTCTTATATCGGGTAAAAAGACATTGCAATACTTTCTAGATTTTAAACACGCAAACTGGGCCGAATTTCGATCAGAAATAAAGTCGAGACTCAGAAACATCTCAACAAACTTAGATAGTGTTTCCAATAATGAACACATTGACAATCTTGTGGAAGTTTTTTTTGGAACATATACATAGATCGATAGACTCGAGTGTCCCGAAAACAGTGAGGAACGATCCCAGATTGTGTTCTTGAATACATACGTATTAGATATTCTTTAAAGAGACAATGGCAAAGGTATCGTTTGCCATTCCTTCAAAATCAGATGAGGTACCTAAATAAACTCATTTCTACAGAAACTGAAAAGTATAGGAATAAAAAATGGAATAGGAAACTAAGCTTATTAGACAAAAATGCAAGGCCATTCTGGAATGTAATTAAGATTGTAAAGAATAAGAATAGGAGAATTCCTAGTCTACAAAGTTCTGGTAACTTTTTTCACACGGATATCGGCCAACATTTTTGGTTCAATCTTCATTAAGAACCACGCTGTATCTCAGCACCTCGGTAACACAGCCACCAACGCTCTAGTAAACGAAGCCTATGGAAGGGTTTATCTCCAAAGCTGTGACCCATCCCCAGATGAGTACGTATCTCGAATGGAAGTCGAGGACGTGTTGAAAAGTTTGCGATTGAGGAAATCTGACGGTCTTGATGGTATTAAAAACCTATATCTCAAGTAATTACCAAAATCAGGGACACGATTTTTAACTTTTCCGATGAATGCATGTTTAAAGCTTCAGTACTTCCCGAATGCCTGGAAAATTGCCAAAGTGGTACCGATTCTTAAGGCTGGGAAGCAAATTCAGTTGTCTCAACAAAGTTAACGTAAAACTACTTAGAAAGAAACTTGTGACATTTATTGATGACAGACGTATCTTCCCTGATGAGCAATTTGGGTTCAGAGGTCACCACAGCTCAGAATATGCCAG
The DNA here is from genome assembly GCA_963082735.1 of Pocota personata. Taxonomy (NCBI): domain Eukaryota; kingdom Metazoa; phylum Arthropoda; class Insecta; order Diptera; family Syrphidae; genus Pocota; species Pocota personata. The sequence continues at coordinate 243,441,217 of OY720429.1, forward strand.
CATGTCAAGAGGAACCGTGCGCTAGGCAAATCTACGGGTTTAGTACTACTCGATATTGAGAAAGCTTTTGACTCCGTTTGGCATAATAGGATTGTGTACAAAATGATTGACTTCGGTTTTCCTCTGTATTTAGTCAAAACTATACAAAGTTTCTTGACTAATAGACGTTTTAGAGTCTACGTCAATGGCAAAGCGTTTATGCAGGGGTGCTTTACAATATTTACACCTCTGACTTTCCAAGGCTCTCAGCATGTGAAACAGCTATCTACGCTGATGATACAGGCATATTTTCATCGCATGAGTTTAGTCTCAATATTGAGACTAATCTGCAAAAAGCGATTAGAATATTAGTCGATTATTTCAACAAGTGGAAAATAAAGCTTAATGCCGGAATAGTGCAATCAATCTTTTTCAGCCGAAAAAGAAAGAGTTGCTGTCTGCCGAACAATCCGCTTAACGTGTGTGGTATAAGAGTCGAGTGGAAACCTAGTGTTAAGTATCTGGGAATTCATCTAGATGAAAAACTGACCTTCAAAGAACACATTTCCAACACCATTAATATCCATTTATAAACAGGACGTCAATGCTAAGCAGCTTCAACAAAATTGTAATCCACAAAGTAGTATTTCAAGCAATACTACTTTATGGATGCCAAGTATGGGGAAATTGTGCAACAAGTCACATAAAGAAGCTACAAGTGTCGCAAAACAAACTGCTGAAAATGATGCTTTTTTTTTTTTTTAGTTTATTTGGTTAAGTACAGAGATTCGACATAGTGCGTTTATTATATCTTTCAACTTAAATATTATTTTAAATTACATTGAACCATACATTTATTGATTTGATTTTGAAGGAAAACACCACTAAAACCTTCAATGTAAAATATTTATTTATATATTTATATATGTATATATACATATATATCAAATAATAATAATAAATAAATATACACATAAATAAATAGATAAATAAATAATTAAATAAATAACAAATAATAAATAATAAATAAATAAATACATTAACTGATATAGACAAATAACAAGAAGATATACTTAATTATTTAATTAGCCATGAAATGCCAAAAATTATAAACACTATGTACGGTTACTAAAAATGTTCGTTTACGAGAATATTATCTGCATATTGACAACGTGTAATGAATTTAGTATTAAGTTTACCAATTCTGTCATGGATCAGTTCAACATTCGCTTTCCTGTGAACATCCAAAGTTGAATGGTGCCACGGAAGATTTAGCATCATTTTAAGTGCCTTATTTTGAGAAATTTGCAAGCGTTTAATGTGACACTTAGTACTATCACCCCATACTTGACAAGAGTACAGTAAAATTGCCTGAAAAATGACTTTAAAAATTATGATTTTGTTGTCGTTACATAACAAGGATTTGCGGTTTATCAAGGGATATAATATTTTAATTGCCACATTCACTTTCTTAATAGTTTTAGTTACGCGTTCGTTGAATGTCAGTCTTGTGTCGAGGTTTACTCCCGAATACTTAACAGAAGGTACCCACCGCCGTTTACCAGAATTTTACCACTGGGGAGAAAGCAAGGTTTTCTTTTTCGCGTGAAAAAGATTGCTTGCATTTTATCTTCATTCACTTTGATTTTCCATTTGTGGAAATATTGCAGAAGTATTTCTATCCCATTTTTTAAATTTGTCTCAATGTTGAGAGCAAATTCATGCGATGAAAATACGGCGGTATCATCAGCATAGATAGCTGCTTTACATTCTGCTATAAATGGAAAGTCTGACGTATAGATGTTATATAAAATAGGACTAAGGACAGAACCTTGTGGGACACCAGAATGAAAATATGACAGATCAGAACACGCTTTATTGACAAAAACTCTGAAACAAAAACCAGACAAGAAACTTTGCACTACTTTACACAAATAAACAGGAATGTTGAACTTAAGCATTTTATATATTAAAAAGGCCTTTTCTATATCTAGAAGCACCATGCCTGTTGATTTTCCTAGCGTGCTGTTAAGCTTTATGTGCTTACAAATTTTAACAACTTGGTGAGCTGTGTAGTGATATCGCCTGAATCCAAATTGCTCATTTGGAAATATTTTCCGATCAGTTACAACTTTTAAAATTTTTTCCTTAATGATTTGTTCATATATTTTGGATAAGTTGCTGAGTAGGCTAATTGGTCTGTAGCTCATAGGACTTTCGGCGGGCTTACCTGGTTTTAATATTGGAACGCCCTTTGCAGTCTTCCAAGCATTCGGAAAGTACTGTAATTTAATGCATGCATTAAACATAAATGCCATAAACTTCAAACCTATTTTGGGTAGCTCTTTAATGTATAAATTTAATAAATCAATCCCCCCAACTTTCTTTAATTTTAAGTTAGTAACAAAAAAGTGTATGTCATCCTCTGTTACAAATTCACTAACTGGTGAATCGGTTGATAGATCATCAAAGCCATAGACAGTATTACTAACCAGTACATTTGTAGGTGCATCACCAAGGTTTTGGGACACTACATGATTTTCAAGAAAAGCAGTTGCAAGTGCATTTGCCTTCTCCAGATCAGTGATGTACGTGTTACTTGAACTTTGGATAGCAGGGATTTGTCTATTTTTGTTTTTAATGATTTTCATTACATTCCAAAATGGCTTAGCACCTTTGTCGAGACCATTTAAAATGATGCTTAACCTATCCAGATACCATTCTACCTCTGATCTTCATTTCCAATCGAATGTTAAACTGATCTCCGACAGAATCATTAAGTTGACAGATAATTTTTTACAAAACTGTGCTTTTTCAGAAAATCCTCCTATAAACCAATTAAATGTTTGAACATTTTCTTCCTCTTGTTTCAATTCATGTATCTATTTGTTTATTTATTTATTTATCTTATCATATATTTACTTATTTATATTTATATACGTTTTCATAATTTATTTATTCATGTATGTATTTGTTTATAAATTTATGTGTTCATTTAATTATTTATTTATTTCTTTATTTATTTATATATCTATTTATTTACTTTTTTAAAATTATTTATTTATTGATAAATTTATTTATTTATTTCTTTATTTACTTATCTATTTATTAATTTATTGATAAATTTATTATATACATATACACTTTTATCTCTAATTATGTACTTTTTTTGGTATTCTTCATATTGAAGGTTTTTTCGTAGTTTCCTTCAGAGCTAATTATTTTTTTTTTTCATTTTCCCTTTATTTTAAAGTTCTAAAAGATAATGTTTTAGTTGAAAGATACAAAATTAGATATCGAATCTCTGTATGTAAATTGTGTGGCAACAACCTTAATGTAAATTTTAGTACGAAAATAAAAGATATCTAAAAGGTTACCTACCTCACTTTCATGTCCATAACCTCCCCTAGTGTTGGATTAATTGTATCCTCTTCCAAGTGACTATCAACAATTACATTTGTATGTCTACCACTGCTGCCGTCTCTCAATATCTTCATAAGATCCTCGAATCGGTCATGCGGCGATGGTTTCTTCGTAGTTGTCAGACTATTTCTTTCATTTGAATTTCCTTGACTTTTTGCGGTTATAGTTGTGGAGGCTTCTTTGGAGCCAGACGAATTACTGTAAATAAAAAAACAAAATTTACCTATGAATTCAAAATTCTTTAATTTATCTCTCATATTAAATCATGACCCAAGGTTGATACGTAAGACATACCCCCACTGAGCAGTCTCAAGACACCCATAAATCCTTGTTGCTTTTAATTGTCAATATCTAACAGAACATTTATAGCTTAATACATAAATTTCAAAAAAATTAAGTTATGAAAATAAAAGCCCGATTATAGCATCATAACGCATCACTATCTTGTGCCCAAGACCGGCTATGGCTATGGCTCTGGCTCAAAATTAATTTTAACCCCTTTTACCCCTCTTTACGACTTTAGCTATCGCGAATATGTACCTACCTCGGCCGGAAGCAAAGCACCCATGCCTCGAAGAAAACATAATCAATTTTTTAATGTCAGAAATTACGATTATTATTTCGCAAGTCAGTTAGGTAGTCGTTCGTATGGCTTGAGCCGCACTGAAGCCCATACCAGCGCAGCGTGCACAAATACAAAACACTAAAAATAAAAATAAACGTATTTCTGCAGAACAGAAACCCCACATCCCCATAAGTCCTGTGTGCGGCAATAAAAATATTATCTTATGACTGTTCCGACATCGAAGGCGACGTGAGGGTGGTTTGTGCCGCTATTACTCATCGCCTCTATTTACTCAGGTAAAGGCACAAGAAGAAAGAAATTCTTGTTTCCATTGTGCTATGCTTGCTGGCAGGGAAGTAAAAGTTCACTGCAGCTGCACCAGTTTATAGCTGGCTGCTATTTTAGCGGCTGCAGTGTGCATTGCAGCACTTTTCTTATAAGCAACAGTCATGCTTCCACCGATTTTACGACCAGCGGAAGTGAAAGGAGATTTAGCTTCGCACAGCACTCCGAACTCACTGCCTTTCCCATTGGGAATGGTGTGTTTTGCCTCTTCCTTAATAATTGCCACAGTTGAGGGTTGTGGCAAGGTGTGCCACTGACAGGAACAATAGGACCACGAGCTCAAATAGCCACCCACTCTCATGCTCGCCTACTAGCAAGTACAATTGCAATTTAGAGAATAATAATTCAAGAAAGTATCGTTACACGCCTTAAAGATGAACTTTATGTTCTAAATATTAAGTAAAAAATAAATAAATATAAAATATGAAAAAGTTTTCGACAAGCAGGGTGCTTATTTCACAAAAAGATGCACTTAGTGCAAATGAGAGTACTATAAGACTTGAAGGTAGGAATCGGGCACGTAGTAGTTTGGTAGAAAGTCTGCCATCACGTGCGAAATGAAATGGTATAATCCTCGACCTTACGACTCAAAATTTTAATATTTTTAGTGATCATTCGGGTGGTACGATAACAATGAAGAGCCTAAGTAAATTATTGTACAGAATAGGTGAAACAAGTGTGGAACGGGTCGTATCCCTCATCTTCTAACCCATCTATAATAAACTGAACGTGGCGCTGTGAACTTTTTGATTCAAACCCAAAGACATTTTCTCGGGATTTTTAAGAGATTTTACCAGATATGGTAGATAGACGGATTCTGGTGAAATATTCTCAATAAAATTTAACCATCACCGTAAGCAAAATAAGGAGTTATCATTTCGAGGTTGGGATTTCACATCCCTGCCATATAGCATCTGTCAAATTCATCTGTCATAGTGACAGGCAGTTAGTTCTGACAATATGGATCGTTAAACCACCGCTCAACGCACTCGAATGTAGAATTTTGGGTTCTGTGAGACAAATTATTAAGAGGCCACTGCATCCACCACTGGTGACAGTTTGAAATTCACTATGGAGCAGCGCCGTGATCGAGCCGTATTTTGTATGAAAACGCCTGTTTGTGGGCGGATTTCAAAAAATTTGTATACTCTACTGCTTCGGATCCTAAAAAGCATGTATGTATATAAAGTGTCGTGTTCTTAGCTCAAAATTTAAGGCCCGTAGACTGGTGACATACAGTCAACTTGAAAGGGACGGGGTTAAGGTGGTTGCGTACGCGGATGGTGTGGTTTTACTAATGTCAAGGTCTCTATCCACAATAAGTCAAATCATGGGAAGTGCTCTGAATAACGTACACTCTTGGGCTACGATGTGGCCTTAGAGTAAATCCAGACTATGCTATTCACTACTAAAACCGAGTTACAGGAATTCACTCCCGCCAAACTAGACGGTCAACCACTCTCACTACGTTCCAGTGCAAAATACGTAGGCACTCTTCTAGATCCGAAACTTAGTTGGAAACTTAACATAAATCAGCGGGTTAAGAAAGCAAGTGTGGCTTTCTATGCCTGCAGCAGAACATTCGGTAAAAGACAGGGTCTCCAGCCAAATATGACCCTATGAATGTACACAGCCGTTGTGCGTCCAATTCTTACCCATGGCACCATAGTATGGTGGCCCACCTTTCATAAAAAATATAACATTAAAAGAATCAAAAAAGTTTAAAGATCGGCGTGTGTAGGCATCACAGGAGCATTGAGAACTTCCCAAGCGGATGCTCTAAGTGTAATAATGCATGTGATCCCTAAGAATGGAATGGTAATCAATGATTTTGATATCTGTGTATATACGGATGATTTGAAAATGGACTGCGGAGTTGGCGCAGGCAACCAACTGAATATATCGATATCCTTCCGTCTCCCAGACTCTGCTAGTGTCTTTCAAGCAGAGCTTCTCGCGATTCGGTAGGCTTGCCGTATGCGAAAAAATCTCCCAACGTCCAACCTAAATATAGCTATCTTTTCTGATAGCCAAGCCGCAATCTAGGCCATTGATTCGGTTACCGTATCCCCAAAACTGATAGAGCAATGCCGGTTTGAAATAAATGAACAACGTGTCCATTCTGGAATTACTCTTATTTGGGTCCCAGGACACAGTAATTATGTGGGTAACGAGCGAGCAGACGAGCTGGCCAGGCGACAGTCAGCCCTTAACGGCTCGCTGGCGGAAAGAGTCAAAATTCCGATAAGAGTCGTTAAAGACAATTTTCATCTTCACTTTTTCCAGCTAGCCAATCTCGGGTGGAACAACCTTACCAGTTGTGCCATATGAAGAAAGACATAGCCCAGCTTCAACAGACCTAAATCAAACGAGCTACTAGGCAGATCAAGGCCTGATATTGCCAGAATTGTAGCAATTATTACAGGCCACTGGCCTATATGGGGCCACGCGGCCAAGCTTGGCATTCCTCACAACACTTTCTGTCGCAACTGCAAAGACAGCAACGAGAGGGAAACCCGAATGAGTATTCCCTATGGGACAGGTATCAATCACTTTCAAATTCAGAGCTACTTGGTGATTTGAGTTCAAGATTTAGCTATATACTTAGAGGCTATTTTTAATTTTATCCCAAAGACTATATACTAAGATTTCCTTGACGTTGCATTAGATTCTGCATAGACAAAATAAACAGCGCCATCAGCTTTCGATATTACAAATATACTCGTATGGTGATAAGATTATAGAGAAGAATATCGCCCATATCTGGTTGAGCTGTTATTTATAGGATAAATAGCCATTAGTGCTATTTATGTGAAATAAAACAAAGCCATTATTGTAATTTCTAAATAGCTACTTTAGCCACTTTTAGTGGGGAAATAGCAAATAACATAATTACATTTGCTTTGTAGGTACGTAAGCTGAAGTACGTTGCTTAAATAATTGTGCGTAGTATAAATAGGAGAACTAGCAATGATATGAATAACCAGCTCATGATATGCAGATATATAAAATCTAACAATGTGGTAGGCAAATGGCAGTATTTGCAGTTCTTATTTCTTACTTTGCTTTTGTTATAAAACATTGCACAACACCAGCATATTTATGCAGATTCAACTAGGTATTTGATATTAGAAATGCCATATTAAACAACAGAAACACTATATAACCATGCAGCCATATTCTTAATTATTATGCTTTTTTTTTAGAAGACACGCCTATTTCTTGGGGGCGTCTTCTGTAATAAATAAGATTTTGTTATACCTTTCTTGGCAGTTTTTCTGGGTTTATCTCAAAACTTAAAGAAATTAAAACAATGGAACTTCTTTGAGATTTTAATAAATTTTTACATTACTACCTATGTATGAAGCTCAAAAAACGGGTCCCTCAATCCTATCTGTCTGTCTGTCGGTCTGTATATAAGGCCAACTGCAACCTTAACGGCTGGATGGATTTTCTTCTTACCCCAAAATTAACGGCACTTTACTAATGGCCAATTTTGAAAAAAAGAAATCGATTTACTCAGAAGTGGCTTGACGATTTTGATCAAATTTTATACAGTTAGTGTGGAGATATGGTATCAGATGGTTTAACACATGCTTTTCAAATAAAATCCGCATAATAGTTAATAACTAGTTCTTTCAAATACGAATCGTTTGCAAAAGTAAAACTGCGACTACGAACGATCCAGTCGTGCGCTTACTTTCCTTCTAGTTTTCAAAAATTGTACAGGGTGGTCCGGAAGTCACAAACTAGTGTAAACAATTTATAACTTATTAATTAGGTAACTTTTAATCTTTTCTTTTCAGAATAACTTAAAGTGAACCCTTGCAATTATTCATGTAAAATTTCACTACGGAATAATAGTATGTTAATTTTTGAAAATTAACAGTCAATTATTGGAACTCAGCGTGCATATTGACGTAATTTTAATACTTACCACGTTTATATGCAGAATCGAGGGATCGAGTTGGAATCGAGTTGAAATTTCGATCTGAATATTTCTACACACCGAGTCGAAAGATTGAAAAATTCAAACGTGGTTGAACTGACAGATAAGTATAGCAGACATTCTCCTTTTGATTGTGTTAGTGTTCTGTTGTGTTAGATTCGTTATCTGAAGTCACACTCACACAGAGACAACATGTCAGTTCTACCCCTCAACCCAGGAATACATGCATTTTTCTAACTTGATCCAGCTCTATTAGCTGAGTCAATAAACGCAGATCGAGTTGAAATGGGCAACTCGATCTGCGTTTATATGGATCTCAAGAAGGGTTGAACCTGCCTTCTAGTATGCATATAAACGTAGTAACTGCAAACTGTCAATAGCGATCGGCTATAAGGTGAATAATCCAACGTTTTCGAGTACAAGGATCAGCTACGGACTTGCCCCTAAGGGGAAGATCGCGAACAATTCAAATTACAGCCACGATTAAACGGGTGAAGGATAGTGTTGTTGAAAATGCAACAACTTGGGTTGTTCATAACATCACTGCAGTGAATTTTGAAGAATCTACACCTTCTTCATTAGATCCACAAAAACGCTTTAAATATTGTATTTCCGTAGACTCCAAGATACAGTAATTTTATTCACACACTCATCTTGAGCGACGAAGCTCATTTTCATTTGGATGGGTTTGTTAATAAGTAAAACTGCAGGGTTTGGGTTTCGGAGAATCCAAGAGCAGTTCATCAGCGTCAGTTGTATCCACTTCGCTGTACAGTTTAGTGCGGTGTTACGTCAGCAAGAATAATTGAATCATATTTTGTTGAGGATGACCATAGTCATACTATGCCCATCACAGGCGACCGACACCGGACAATGATTGGAAACTGATGTCGTTTCGTCAAGAAGGTGCAACTTTGCACACTACTCAAACTTCAATAGATCTGTTGCACACAATTTTTGGAGAACGATTAATTTCGAAAAATGCGGACGTTTCTTGGCCATCACGTTCCCCAGATTTAACAGCATTCGATTTTTTTCCTTGGGGGTACTTGAAAGAGTGTGTCTACGTGAATAATCCGCAGACCATTCCAGCGCGAAAAGTCAACATTGAGCATGAAGTTCGAGCAATACAGCCCGAATTACTAAGGAAGGTAATGGAAAATGTAGTGAAAAGAGCACTTTTGCGCGAAACAAAAATTAGAGGTTTTTGGAAATTGAAGTGTAAAACAAAATTATTGATTAAATAAAGAAGTTCGATCGACATTTTTATGTTTTCATCAATATTTTAGAAATTTTAGTGTAAACAAACCAGTTTGTGATTTCTGGGCCACCCTGTACTTTGGAACTATCTGCTTTGGTCGTAATATCAACTCTCCATGTCAAGCGGTTCAAAGGTAAGTGACAGACGGAGAGACTCCCAGATGGATAGACGAATAGGGTTCACTAGAAGGGTTCCTTTCTTTCTTTTTTTTATTACCTTGTAGATAAGATACAAATATTAGCGGGCTATGTAAATTGAATGATTGGCATAAAGATAGATTAGTCGTATACTCCTCTAAACTTTAAGTGTCCAGGTATGAAGTTTAAAGTAAATCTGTTTAACGGTTGGCGGATACAAATTGAAACTGTGTGTTCTTTTAGTACCTCCGTGGTGTAGTGGTAACATCATCGCTTGTCACGCTGTTGGTTCACGGTTCGAATCCTGATGTCAAGAATCGTCTATTTATTTCGCATGAAATAAATAAAAAAGTCGATCAATTGCGAAAGCTAAGCCAGCTACAACTCTACTGCGAAGGTATAACACTGGCAATAGAGTGGTCATATGGCTGAAAATGCAACTTGATCGTGATGATGACATCAGGAGAACGTAAAAAAAAATACTGTGAATCATGAGCAACGACAAAAAAATTGTTATTTATCTGGACGCCACCCTTGTAGTTTACAGAAACTTAATACCATCTATCTGAGTTTCAAACCACTACACTAAAGTCTATCTTTCTCTCTCTTTCTCTCTCTTCTTCACAATGCCCGTGTCCTGTAATAGTATAAGAGTATTCACATCCTCTTTGGCGCGTGCATATTATAAAAAAAATATATTGTGTTTTCAATAGCTTAAGGTCAGGCTAATTGGATGCCAAAGCTCTGGAAATATCAGGGAGTTTGGCACCGCCTATTCATATTTCCATTTGCCTACCGCCCATTTAGATGGATATAGATTTTGTTTTAATGAATTTCTTCGGTTTTTCATTCATCTCTACTCGGAAAGACAAGAAAAAATGGTTTCCAGCCATCAGCCTAGCTGACTCTGAGACTGTTTATCGCCGCAGATTATTGCGGTTTCAGACTGTTAAGCGGCGATGTACTATTGTACTGCTCCACTGCCGAGTAGAATGCTTCATTCAACTAGAAAGATAGCAGCCAACATTTCTGTCCTTTCCCAGCTGAAATCCATCACATCCGTGGAACTACGAGTATTTACGGTACGGACTATTGGATACGAACCCATCTATGAAAAATGTTGGGATAGAAGCAGGTCAGATGAATGGAACATCCTGTCGTTTTCCCGGTTTTCAGTTTTGGCTATCAAGATTACATATACGATCTTGTCTACCATATTCAGTGAACGCCTAAATCTGCTTGCCAGCAATCCAACTGGTCCATATCAGTGCGGTTTTAGGCCGAAGAAGTCCACCACTTAAAAAATATTTACGTTGAGATAGAATCACCAAATGGAAACGTCGTTTACGATTGCATTTATTAAGGCAATGGATAGAGATTCATGACAATTCCTGAAAGAAGAAAAGTCCGTTTGAAGAAAATGACTACGGGGAACTACAGTCTTCAAATTTGGGAACAGGCAATAATCACTAGGTGCCAGGTCAGGACTGCAAGGTGGATGAGCTAATTCCTGGATGCAACATGACTTAATTGATTTTTAAATTTAACAAAAATGGATAACTGGGACACTGAAACAAGAATTTGGATTGTCCGCCGCTATCATGCACTGGAGTCCGTAGTTTCGGTTCAAAGAGAGTATAGGCGCACGTTTGGCGGCAATCCTCCGAGCAGATGGACCATAATGAGACTTGTTAACAATTTTGCCGAGCATGGGACAGTCGAAAGAAGACCATACCATCGAAACCCTTCAGTTCGGATGGAGGAAACTATCGCTGCTGTAGCTGCTGCCATACAAAACAATCCAAGAGTTTCGACAAGAAGCTTATCTGCTCAAATGGGTATAAGCAGACTGTCATTGCAGTCAATTATGCACAATGATTTGGACTTAATCTCATATAAAATTCAAATGGCCAACAAACTGAACGCAGCAGACTTGTCGATTCGCTCGGAATTTTGCCAGAAGATGGTTCAAATGGTGGAAGAGGACGGAAACATGTTGAACTGTCTTTTTATGTCTGACGAGCCCCATTTCGATTTAAACGACAACATAAACAAACAAAATTGTCGAATATGGAGTGCTTCCAACCCACAGATACTCCATGAGACGGAATTGCATCCACTTCGTGTCACACTGTGGTGTGCAGTTTCATCACGCTGCATTGTCGGGCCCTACTTCTTCGAAGAAAACGGTCACACCGTTACGGTTACTGAAGACCGTTACTTGAGCATGTTGAGAGAGTTTTTCTATCCAGAATTACGCCGAATGAGAATTTCTTTCAACTCTGTGTGGTTTCAGGAAGATGGTGCAACTCCTCACATAGCCCGGCCTGTTATGACAGAATTGCGACAAAAATTTCCCAATAAGCTGATATCCAGAAACTCCACATTCCGTTGGCCCCCCAGGTCGCCTGACCTTACTGCACCTGACTTTTTCTTGTGGGGTTATTGCAAACAGGAAGTCTACAAAGCAAAACCAACAAATTTGAATGAACTAAAGCAATCCATTTGAGAAACAATTGCGGCTATTCCTGTCTCAACTCTCCAAGCAGTAATGAACAACTTTTTGGTAAGATGCCGCACATGCATCAACGAGCAGGGGGGGCATTTACATTCCATTATTTTTAAAACTAATTAAGCTATATTTAATAAAATTGAATGAGCTTTAACATGAATAAAAGAAAAATGAATTCCATACACTGAAAAAAAAGTTATTTGAGTTTCTTAATGTAGCAATATTCATCAGCCACCCTGTATAAATAGTTTACCATATTTCTCAAGGCTGTGGCTACTATAAGGACGCTATCTACTCGAACGTAGATACTGCAAGTACAATCACGTCTATTAATTGGATAGGAACGCCAGAATAATTACAAAGATGCCACATTAATATAGCGTGAATTTAATTCCAATTGCTGGCAACAATTGTTGTAGCCCTAATTAAATCGTGGTTAATTCATTCTCCAAAGGAATTCATATTGCACCTACCTGCAAACCGCTCAAAAGCTAATTTATCGTAAACACAAAAGCCAGTTATGCAGGTGGGCCATTCAGAATTACTTGATTCGACCACAGCGACTATCCGCTACCATCCCCTCCGAAGCCACCAATAAAACAAAATTCATCGTATAATTAGGAGAATTTGAGATGTTAGATTATAGCCGATAATACGAGGAATTCCATCTTTGATGAGATTGATTGACATTTAGTCCAATTAGTAAAGTAGTGAGTATCTACCGCTGGATTAGTACGGATACATACGATCCACTCGATTATTCATGAAAAAAAGAAATGTAAGGGATTAGAATATTCATTCAACCACTCTTAGTTTGGTCAAATCAAGAAATGAATAAAGCCAATTTCCAAGGACACACCCAACTGCATATTCAGTGATATTACTGCAACTCTGAACGTTGTCACGCCAATCTGTTTTCACATACTCGTACACAAGGAGTTCCACTACTCGATTTCTGCATGGTCCATGATGGTCGAGTGGGTTGTTTTGTATAGGGATTCCCAGAGATGGGTTACTAAATTAAAACAAAATCCTTATGGTAAACTTTGCCAGGGAATTTACGAGTATTTACATTTTCTAATTTTTATTTTCCATTGATATTCGCGACCGTCGAGAGAGTATCTACTCGTATCTACCTGTGTCTTCTTTTCAAAACGCTCTTCTGTTCACAGTCACTTGGAAAATGTTTTCGATATCTATTTGCAGGAAAACTTCTCTTGTCTGACACTAACCACCTGTCAAATCCTACTTCCCAAACTTGCACAATACTTTTCCATCTTCAGAATCCCTAACCACGTACACATCCCTGTGTGTGGGAGTGAAAACCAACATGGAAATGGAAAAGGGAAAACTTTAATTAAAGAGAGATCATGGCGACCACGAAAATGTTTACAAAGAGGATTAATTTTCGAATTGGCTGAAATTCGATTGATTTATTGTTGTTTAGCGTTACGTAGTGTGCTCGTGTACTCTAGGGGGGCGGGGGAGCACAGAAGGGTTACCATAACCACCGAGACCGAGGGGAATCCTTCCAAGTCTTGTCACCAAGGAGCAAGCAAATAAATTGCTTGAAAGTCTATGTAACATTTCGTCAAGATTGTTGTTTTGTTTGAGTTTCACATCGTAACCGGATGTATATTGAAAAAGACGGAATGGGACTGGGTAATGTCAAACGGTTTGATTGGTAAAATGATTTCGTTCTGTGTGCGTTTGTTTTGCGTTGTTCGAATATTTAAATACGACTATGAGAGTGAATTGTGTTTGTGTGGGTTGTTTTGTTGGAAAAGTTGTAACGGATATTTTTGGTAGAAATACAAAACAAAAAAAAAAAAAAATATATTTATTTGCCTTCCTACCTGCGTACCGCATGTTTACGTATTTTTGAGTTAATTAAATTTTGAGCGGATGGATTGAATAGTACGTCACGTCTGTTAACAATGTCAACTGAATCAACATAATAAGTGAACAGATGAATATTTTAAGGAACTATCAGACATACTCGTCAAATAAATAGACAGAGCTTAAAGTTGTGAATACTGAAACATGTGCCCTCCAACGCATGGCATATTCAGTAGTAGCAAAAAGTGAGTAGCACTGTGAATAAATGATATTATTATCGGTTACTCTATAGTTTTTCTTAAAAGCTTAAAGGTGTAACGAAGTTCTGTAGGTCGAGAGCAGGGCTTTTATTATATTCTACGTTAACCGATAAAACACAAGTGCGTTCGTTGCCATGAAAGTCAAAGCGGAAATAATGAATTTAAATATATAAACTTTGTACTATGGCAATCTTATCTTAAATCCATATCTGACTTTAACTTTGGCAAGTACTTTCGCGCATACACCCATTTCTCTGAGCTCTGCGAAAGGCTCTATCTAGATCGAATGCAAAGCAACCTGATTGTCGAACCCAAGAGATTTTTTCAATTTATTACGTCAAACAAAAATCTAATGGCTATCCATCTAATCTCAAATTCTCGGACCCTCTGTTCACTAATTTGACCAGTCATTTGCTGACCCCATCCTTGAACCAGACCTTGACTATTTCTACGATTTGAACAACTCTGCACAAACCTCCCTTGTCTCCGTGGGTATAACCCCGTCAATGGTTGTTAATAAGAATAATCAACTGAAGGATAACTACTCTCCTGTCCCAACAGTACCGCCTCATTGTATTAAAAAAAAAAAAATATGTGAATTATCTGACACAGCGCCTCACTTCCCTTTTTCAAGTTTCAATCACTCAAGGCTTACATTACCTCTATGCATACCTAAACTTTTCGAGCGCAACGTGTATGATACAATATCCTTTCATTGTAAGCCAATCCTCTCCATAAAGCAACACGGATTTCTTAAAGGTAGGTCACCAACCACTAACTTAACCGAATTCGTGTCTAGTACACTGAACGCTTTGAAAAATGGCTGTCGTAGCGACAGATTTCAGTAAAGCTTTTGACAATATTCCTCACCAAGTTATTCTTCTCAAGCTAAAAGCCCTCGGATTTCAACCTCGGTTCATCTCATGGATCAAATCATACCTAATGGACCGCCAATACAAAGTTCTCTTCAGTATTGGATCCAATCATAGATCCCTCAAGGCAGCCCTAAGATGATTGGATCCGTTGATCAACAATATGATACCGAAAGTATCATCCGGAGCTTCATCTGGTGTAATAAAACCTTCTTAGAGCTTAATGTTAATAAATACCAAATGCCTATTACCAACTCCCGCCAACGTCCCACACCACCTCATATAGTCTACTTCATTCGTGACGAGCGTATAGCCTTGCCAATTTGGGTGTTATCTGCGATTGTGAATTTGAATTTCGATCACAAATCGATGTCATAAGTAGAGCACTTGGCTTTGTGAAGCGCTGGTCAAAAGAATTCTCTGACCCATTAAGTAATAAAATCCCTCTATCTCACCTTCGTTAAACACCCCCTCGAGTATGCCAGCCAAGTGTGGTCGCCCATTATGCTACCCATACCATAGGTTAGGTTAGGTAGATAGGTGCCTCGTGTCAAATAAAGTCACTGCTCACTTAGACCAACAGTTCGGGTCCATTGTGCCCATTCATTTACCCCTGGAAATGCTGTAAAGTTAGCTGTTAGAACCACTCAGATAGTGATATACGAGTAAATCTCAGGACGTGAGTCCATTACCAATTCCGAGAAAAAGTAACTTCCGAGAGTCCTCATTCTTGTCACGGATAGGGCAGGACAATCACATAGCAGGTGACGATCTGATTCAATTTCTTCTTCGTCCCTGCAACTTCTACAATAGTCGTTATGTAACACACTGAGTCGTTCCGCGTGAACGCCAATGGCACAATGACTAGTAATTATCCCAGAAACGACCCGTACGTCATAACGACTAAGTTTCGCCAGAGAAATTGATCTCTTCTTGCTGAAGGCCGGCCATAGCGCCCTGGCCGCTGCGCATGTTTCCAGATGAACCCACCATCTGTTTGCTCGACCGGTGGTTTCATCGTCTATTTTCTTTCGTAGGGAACTGAGTCCAGAGTCTTAACGGCTGCCTGGCTATCCGTATAGACAGTGAACGTTTTGCCAACGATATTACTCCCGCGTATAACTTCCGCAGCCTGTATGATGGCTGTGATTTTGGCCTGAAAGACCCTGCAGTCATCGCTGATTCTAAAGGAGTTGTTATTCCTAGGCCCTTACAATAAACTTCGGCTCCCGGCCCAACGTCCATTTTAGAGCCGTCGGTATATAACGCCAGTTCCTTTTTCTTCATGGTTCTTCGGTTCCTCCAGTGCGTTCTGCCAGGAATTCTTATAGTGAATATCCATTCAAATGCTAGCGTAGGTGTCATGTAATATATTTGATTAAGGCTTCATTCAGATTGCTCTACGTTCCGAGACAATGGAAAGTCGCCGAGATTATAATGGTCCCGAAACCAGGCAAACCTCTGAATGAGAAGAAATCATATAGGCCCATTTCTCTATTGCCGGTCTAAAATATTCGAAAAACTAGTTTCTAAACGACCACACTCCGTAATCGACGAAAGACGTCTCATTCCTGACCATCAGTTTGGATTTAGAATCAAACATTCTACACTTGACCTAGTCTACAAAATAACAGACGTGATTGAGAAAACTCTCGAAGAAAAAAAGATTCATTGTGGTGTATTTCTTCACGTCTCACAAGCTCTCGATAAGGTTTGGCACGAAGGCTTGAAGTATAAATTGTAACTACTACTGCCACGGCAACTCTTTCTAGTCTTACGATCGTACCTCACCGAAAGACTTTTCGTGTTAAGCATGGAAATATCTGGCTGGAAATTGCGGCCGGAGTCCCACAAGGAAGTGTCCTTGGCCCCCTTCTATATGTACTCTACACGCATGATATCCCACAGGAAAGAAACTGCGCCGTGTCGCCACGTTTGCAGACGATACTACTGCAACGGCAACTCTTTCTAGCCTTACGATCGTACCTCACCGAAAGACTTTTCGTGTTAAGCATGGAAATGATTACTCTGACTTCAAGGAAATTGCAGCCGGAGTCCCACAAGGAAGTGTCCTTGGCCCCCTTCTATATGTACTCTACACGCGTGATATCCCGCAGGAAAGAAACTGCGCCGTCGCCACGTTTGCGGACGATACGGTGATATTGACAACGGGCGATACAATAGAAACATCCTACAAACTTTTGAAAAAAAAAGTTCTTAGAACGATCGTTAGCGCACCGTGGTACGTACGTAACGAAGATATTCTACGGGATCTGAGAATTCCCAGCGTCGTCGAAGAGATAACAAAATTTGATCTTAAACACAAAGATCGTGTTCATGGTCATTGTAACCATACCGTCATTCAACTATTTGACGCGAACAATTCAATTCGTTGTCTGTCTTTTGACCTCGCGTCATAGTATATGCCGGTCGTGAAAACCGCAGAAACTTTCATTGGTATTTAACCTGCCTAAAGTGCTACATTCTTTTTCCAAAAATCACGAGTCCCGTAAGCGTCGGCTTAGTTGTAGTATTAATCTTGGAGAGAGGTGTTTTTTGGTGAGTAAAAATTTCACACTATCACAAGCACGCGCGGTCGGGCCTTATGGAGTCTTTGGAAGATTTTCACCCTCTCGGCAAAAAAAAAAAAAAAATAACAACATTAGCGTATATAACTTAGAAAGAATAAATAAAAACATGCAAAGCCAAATAACGATCTCTTGGTTTTATTCAGTTTGAAACGACATGCACATCGATTACAACGACCTGTCGTTTATAACGATCAAATTAATCTGCCCCTTGAATGTCGTTACAACCGAATTTGACTGCACTATTTCATCATTCTTTTCAATACTGTTTACTACTACGTCGTATTATTCACTGATTTTAAAATAAACCTCAAACTATAATGAAACTACGAACATAAAAGATTCAAATTGTGTAAATAATTGGCAGCATGTGGTGCATAAAATGCCAGCCTTTTAAAGTTTACCAACGTCATGCTCGTCCTTAAGCTTATAATGAATCCACTTCCTTTACTTCTCTTCGGCAGCTCTTTAACAATTTATTTAAATTTACAGTCAAACTAATGTCATTACAAACAAATAATAATCTGTGGCACCATAAAACTATGAAGACATTTACAGGAAAATCAATACCCGCACTGAGCTAATTTCAAAGCAACTAAAAATAAACGCTCAACAGGTACTCCTGAGAAACTTTAAATCAACATTTTACAATGTCCTCTAAAGTCATGCAATTTACACACGCACACAGGAAGAGGATGGCATGCAGTACTTCAGGATTTAATTATTTACTTTCCGTATCTGCCCAAGAGCACTGCGACTTGATGAGTCTTTTGTAAAGGCATCTATGCTACGCAGAATTTAAAACAATACCAATGTCCGACATTTAAATGAGCTTACAAGTCCCCTCCAACAAACATACAACCAACTGTTTAACAAAGTCCACAAGCTCCCCTCTTTCAAGAAAACTTTATCCTTCGGGGAAACTTTCCAATCAATTAAAATTTTCCTGCATAATTACTCTGATTCGATTCACTGATGGCCATAATAACTCACCTCTTCTGCAGGAACTTCCTTTTGAAATCCCGGAATACACCGCTTCTGTCCTCGTCGTTGACGTAGCGAACTTTTGCATGCGATGGCATCAGGTGTCGATTCGTGACACCGAAATCCATCTGTACGTCGATCACCAGCAGTAGGGTGAATAGAATCAGCGTGGCACCCAGGCTGATGGCCAGGCGCTCCTTTAACTTTATCGACCGAAGGATTCCCATGATGATGGTCTCTCTGACAGCCGTGGTGGGCGCAATACTGGATGCTTGTGTGGATACTTGCGGAGACGTAACTCCAGCAACTTTCGAATTCCCACCGAAAAGTTGGTCTAGCTTCTGACAGGCATAATCGGTGAGACTCCGCTGCTGTAATACTCCTTGCTTAAGTGGTTCGCCACAATTTCTTTGCGAATGTATTGATTTTCGAACACGTCTACGGACTACACGCTTTCGCTTGGGCTCATCGCAGGCAACTACTATTTCGGCCGCAACTAAATCGCTACAGCTTTCCACCGAAGTAGCAGCCTTCCACGTATCGATCGACGACGGGTGACGACTTTTGCTGCAATCGATAAAGCTCGGTTGCGGCGAGTTCAGGGACAAACTATCGGTATTCGCTAATTGTGTAGAAAACTTAGTGCTGCGGTCAGCAGCACACGCCGCTACTAATGGGGATGAAGGGGTGCACTTGCCACCGCTACTACTGCAATGCTCATCAGTTCCGATAAATATCGCTGATGTGCTGACTGGTGGCGATTGACTGCGACTGCGATTTGTAAATAAAGTTCCACAATTATCACTTGACCTAGTGATGTCAGCGATTGAGGCAAGTGACAACGATGCTGGATTAACACGCGATAAGAGTTCGCTTCCGAACGAATCGAAATACTGTCGCGCAGATACTGAATCCGATGATCGGTGAAAATTTCGTAGACGTTCTGCGATCGTTCTCTGCTGTCTCACCGGATGATGTTTCTTATCAACGAAGAGATTTTCACTTGACAGTGGTGGTGCTGAAGTGGTGTCTGTCTGTTTATTCCGGTTGTTGTGACGATGAGTGTTGTTGGCACAGCTGGAATGAAAGAAAAGAAATAAAAGTGTCAGTCAGAGATCGCGGAAATATCTGGGGTGTATCTTTGTAGTTTAGGAAATAACATAACATTTTCTAATCTTGGGGATAAGAAGGGCATGTTATACCTGCTTTGTCCGAAACACAGGTAGAGAATGTCACCGTAATAGGATATTCCGCCAGTTCATTTTATTTTTTTTTTTTTCATTACATGTAACAGTCGCCAAATTCGATTTTCTACTTAAGGTCAAAGAAATGTCAGCCTAGATTCGCGTTGTTGTTGTTATCTGGTAATGAACTGAATTTCCATTCTAAAGGTTGAATCTCCTTTACTCTCATTCTCAGTGGGGTAGTTCGTGTGGGATTTGCATTTATATTAAATTAAATTAAGGTCGACATTGAGGGGTGGAAGCCGGTCCATACTCTGTGTGTTTAAGAATGGAATCGGGGTCAGGTGTGTTGTCGTAGTCGTTGTCATTGTTGTCGTACGCACTT
Source organism: Pocota personata (assembly GCA_963082735.1). Classification (NCBI taxonomy): domain Eukaryota; kingdom Metazoa; phylum Arthropoda; class Insecta; order Diptera; family Syrphidae; genus Pocota; species Pocota personata. The sequence goes on from OY720429.1 coordinate 243,461,500, forward strand.
GGATGATATTCAATGCTGCAGGTGGCAATACAAAAGATTGTTTTTTTTTTTTTTTTTTTGTGTAATGTCGTGTCGAATTGAAACTTTTGAAATACACGAGTCGAACACAAAAAAAAACTCTATCAAAAGAACTAGTGAATGGATTTTGGTAAAGTATGGTTTGTAAGACATGTTATGAGAGTAAGACATGAGCTAATATTTAGCTAAAACTTTTTTTTTTTTATTAATTAATATATTCCTTATCCTTTAAGTACAAACATAGGTGCAATAAATTCATTTACAATATTCAAATTTAAATGAAAGACTTAATGGATACAAGAATAATACAGAGTCATTCTGTAGTCATGAAATGACTAGAGGCGAATGACCGTTTAATATCTCTTAATTATAAAATTGTAAGATTGTGGGGTAAGCGTATAATTTTATCTAAACTACTTAAGTAACAAATTATACAATGTCAACCAATTAATAATGTGATAGTAAAAAGTTCGTATGGTAGGTTCTATTTGAGGCAGGCACATTAACTAAAGTTGGTTATTTACTCTCAGATAATGTGTGTTTGAGCTTCGAATAGTACAAGTGTAACCGCTTCGCATAAAGAATATTTTGATTACTTTATAGACATATACGAGGGTGGGTCAATAAGTCCCTGAAAATTAACACAAATTGTGTCGTCACCTTAAATTTATTTTTTTTTGTCAAGAATCATCTTTCAAAAGAACGCACCCAAATTTTCAGACAGATCTGTCAAATAGTTTTGTTGTGGCAGCCATTTTATGTAGACGCCTACTAGCATTTTCGTTAAAATGCAAAAAAGTGAATTTCGAGAAATTTATTTATTATTTTTTGCGAGAAAAAACTATCACGCAAACGGAACAAAAGCTTGACAAATATTATGGGGACTCTTCACCATTGATTGGAACCATTTACCACTGGTTTACTCAATTTCGGTGCGGTCGTTCAAGCACAAGTGACGCCGATCGTTCTGGTCGTCCAATTGAGGTCACCACACCAGAAATGGTCGACAAAATTGATAATGGACGATCGGCGAGTGAAAGTGCGCGAGCTTGAAGAGGCCACAGGCTTATCACATGGCTCAGTGATTTCGATTTTACATAAATATTTGGACATGGAAAAGCTTTCCGCAAGATGGGTGCCGCGTTTGCTCACAATCGACAACAAACGCATTCGTTTGACAACTTCAAAGGTGTGTTTGGCGATGTTCCAGAAAAATTCGGCTGAGGTTTTGAGCCGTTTCGTAACCGTGGATGAAACCTGGATTCACCACAATACACCAGAAACCAAGGAACAGTCAAAACAATGGACTTCTCCTGGTGAATCGAAGCCGAAGAAAGCCAAGGTGGGTTTATCAGCAAACAAGGTCATGGCGACAGTTTTTTGGGATGCGCGCGGTGTTATTCACATCGATTACCTTGAAAAGGGTAAAACGATCACCGGCGCATATTACGCAGAGCTGCTGAATCGATTTCAAGCCGATTTGAAGCTAAAACGGCCGCATTTGGCGAAGAAAAAAGTTATTTTTCACCAGGACAACGCACCGGCGCACAAGTCCGCAGTCGCAATGGCAAAATTGCATGAGTTAGGCTAAGAACTCCTCCCTCATCCAGCATATTCCCCAGATTTAGCCCCCTGTGACTATTTCTTGTTTCCAAACATGAAGAAATGGCTCGGAGGTAAGAGATTTGGGTCGAATGAAGAGGTCATCGCTGAAACAAACGCTTATTTTGAGGGGCTCGAGAAATCGTATTATTTGGAGGGTATCAACAAATTGATGTAGTATGAAGTGTATAGAGCTAAAAGGAGACTATGTTGAAATAAAATGTTTTTATACCGAAAAGAGTGTTCCTTATTTCATTTTTCAGGGACTTATTGACCCACCCTCGTAGATGTTTTAATGGCAAAACACGAAGGTGATAAAACAGCGGCCAGCTATTTCTGAATCTATTTTTTTTTTTTTTACAGATAATCCTGATTATATGCTTCTGAGCTAAAACCAGGGGTTCAATGGTGTTATAGTAGGCTCTTCCCTAACATGTTAAACCATACCCTAGCTTCGAGTTTACAAGTCCGTAATATATTGTTAGTAAAAGCTTTTTGGAGCAATGTGGTTACAGCAAGTACATGTTCCGGGTTACATGTACTTTATTTCTACTACATGTGCCTTCCAATTCATATTTTTGTCAATTAAAACTCATAGATATTTAAAGCTATCGACCGATTCTATTTCAAAACAATTGGAAGTACAAGAAAAATTTATGTTATAATTGCATTTACCACAAGTGTGAGAAGATAGACTAAGTTTTTCGCATCCAGTTGAGTGAAAATGGATACTGCAGTCTATTAGATCCGAGTTTTTTAGACTACAAATCATAACTTTGGTTTTTTCGCTCACTAAAAGTTCATGCTTTGCGAATCATTGTTTTAAAAGACGTATGTACATCCTATTGCAATTCTACCAGCGATTCAAATAGGCATCTTATCGACAGATGTATGGAATATGAAATTAACATATATTAAAAACAAAATGGGATCCAAAACCGAGCCTTGAGGTACACCAATGCCTATTTCTAACTTCTCACTAAAGATACCTTCGAGCTTAACTTTTTGAGATCTCCCTCTCAAATATGAAGCAAACCAATCATGTACCGAGCCCCTGAATCCCGCTTTATAAAGTTTATCTAACAGAATATTATGATTGACCATATCCAAAGCTTGTTATTAAAACCGGTACATATTTCACTGCATAATTTCAATATGGCGTCTTCTGGAAAAACCAAATTGTGCATTGCTAAATAAATTGACCGAATTCAAAAATGATACCATATGACTTTTCATAATCTTTTCAAATAATTTGGAGAACGTTGGTAGTAAGGAAATACGTCTGTATTGGCCCATATGTTTTCGATTGCCTTTTTTGAACAATGGTATCACTTCAGCAGTCTTCAAGGAATTAGGGAAAATGTCATAGCTGACACTCATATTAAATATATAAGTTAATATGTCTACAAAGTACCAGGCAATGCGCTTAAGAAGATTATTTGTGATACCATCGGATGTACTAGAACGCTTATTGTCAAGCCGCATAATGCTTTTATATATTTCACCTGAGGTAAATGGTTCGAAAACAAAACTATTGGTTTGAAGTACTTCGCCAGCTAAATCCGAATATGGGTCACATCCGCAAAACTTTTTGTGGAGGAAGTGGTTTTGACGCAGAAGCAACAGTTGCAAAGTATTTATTAAAGTTATTAGCTATATCCACCGCATCTGAAGCTAACTCGTTTTCAACTTCAATTTCCAGAATTGAGACTTCTATATGTTTCAAGGCAATGGAAAGTCGCCGAAGTAATAATGGTTCCGAAACAGGGGAAATGTGCAAACGACAAGAAATCATATAGACCCATTTCGCTTCTGCCGATAATATCTAAAGTCTTTGAGAAACTTCTGCTAAAAAGATTGCACCCAGTAATTGAAGAAAGTCGATTGATCCCGGATCATCAATTCGGGTTTCAGGTTAAACATTCCACAATCGATCAGGTGTATCGAATTACAAATGAAATTGAAAAAGCTCTAGAAGGGAAAAAGATATGCTCTACCGCTTTTCTCGACGTATCGCAAGCGTTCGACAAGGTATGGCACGAAGGCCCGAGATATAAGCTAAGGGTAATCTTACCAGAAAAATTCTACAGAATATTGGAATCTTACCTTAATAACAGACTCTTTCGTGTTAAACATGGGGCAGAATATTCGAAATTCAAAGAAATCCATGCCGGTGTTCCACAAGGAAGCGTTCTCGGCCCAATCCTTTTCCTCCTCTACACAAGAGATATACCACAAGATGAAGGGACTGTCGTAGCAACGTTCGCAGATGACACAGCTATCCTCGCAACAGATGAGTCAGTCGAATCATCAACTGGAAAACTCCAACGAGCTTTAAACAAACTATGCGAGTGGACAAAGACTTGGAGAATCGTCCTTAACGAGACCAAGTCAACGCATGTCAATTTTACGTACAAAAAGATAAACAACTTACCTATTTCCATTAACTCGGTACAAATACCGTACGCAAACGAGGCAAAATATCTAGGAATGACACTAGACGCAAAACTTAAGTGGAAGCCACATGTTAAAAAGAAGCGCGACGAGCTCGAAATCAGACTTAGAGAAATGTACTGGCTACTCGGGAGATACTTCTGTACAAGCAAGTGCTAAAACCATCTTGGACATACGGTATACAACTTTGGGGTTGTACCAAGCCAAGCAATATGACTGTTCTGCAAACATTCCAAAACAAAACACTAAGAGCAATTGTGAATGCTCCATGGTATATAAGAAATAGTGATATTCACAGAGATCTAGGAATTGCTACCGTGAGGGATGAAGTAACAAACTTTGCTCACAAACTTCATACTCGCCTTCATGATCATTGATCATTGATCATAATGAAATAATCCGTACTCTGGACGTGACAAACCTCGAGCGCCGACTACAAAGAACAAGACCGTACGATCTGGCGAAGTAAGGGAAAACCGCATGTAATGACGGTATTAGTAGGTACCTTCGCTGGAAAGCTACCTACCTAACGCGATTAACACTACAGAAGCGTAAACTACTTGTTAAGGTAACTTAGTCGTAGTCACCACAAAACGAAAAAATGAGAGGAACGAATTCCTACTGCTATGAGCACGAGCGGCCGGTTCTCATAGTGCCTCTCAGGGGGGTGAGGTTTAGCCCATAGGCAAATACTGGCCGACGCTTATGAATCATCAGGTCAGATATACTATATGAATCGGGCATAACCATTGGTATCTTTTGAAGATTCCTGCACCTCCAGGCGCAACAAAAAAAAAAAAAAAAAAATGTCCAGAATCCTATTATTTGTTTGTTAAGGATGTTGTTTACAATTCCACTCTTCTTTTATCTTATCTTTACAATTCTCAAACTTATCAATGTAATATCTATCACGACTAGCCTATACTTGCCTTTTAACATTTTGACTTATTTTAGTGTAATTCCGTTTCAATCATAAGTTTTGAGGATGACGTTGCCATTTTTTACGCATTGTTTTTCTTGTTTATAATTGTAAGTAAACCCTTCCCAATCCACGGTCTAAGCCGTTTAAACTTAGAAGAGTTAGACGATCCAGGTTGAATATTTGTGGAGATTTCAATATGAGTTTTCAGAATTTTTAAAAACGTATCGTAAGCCGATGAAGGATCAGTGCTTCTATAAACTTCTTCCCAAAATTTAATTACGTAAGATCAACTTCATGTTTGAAAGGAAAGGGTATGTACTTACTGTTGCAACTGAGGTGGCTTTTAACTGGCATGGAGTGTTCAATACCTTAAATCAATAAATTCTTCGACTTTATAGATCTAAGGAGAATATCCATTTGTTCTATAAAAACGCTTTTACTGAAATTATTCTCATGGAGGCGGTATACACAGAGAATGGTAAATATGTCATTATCTAACTTGCAATTTATCTGCACTATATCAGCACTGCTCAGATTAAAGTGCATGACCTCACATAGATCCGAAAACGAACTCTTTATAAAAACTATGACACCACCTGCACTATAGGAATTATTACAACAACCAAAAGATTCATAACCCGGAATATTGTAGCTGAATAGCTCATAATCATATAACCAAATTTCAGTTAAAAAAATGAAATCAGCTTGAAAAGATAATGCCTTTATGTGTGCCAAAAAAGTATTCAAATTTGATCTCATACTTCTTCTTCTTCTTACGGCGAAGTTATGATCCGGAGTAGAAGGATCACAACCTTCCCACTTTACTGCAACTCAAATTTGATCTCATACTACGGATGTTTTAATGTATTAGCAAAGAAATATTATATTGAATATGACTTAAACAATTATTTGTGTAACTAGAAGTGCTAGAATTCATTTAAGTGTAACAAAGCAATAAAGACAATAATTAAGTCTAAGAACCCTTAAGGTCATTTAAACATCTCACTTTGATTATATCATCTCCTTCTTTCTTGCGTAAAAAAATTGTGTTGTTCCTCATCCAAATGTATTTATATTTTTTATTATGTACTCTATTTTTACATAGAGATTGTGCTACGGATGGTCAAAAAGTTATAACCTTGCGTACACAGAAAGAGAGCTGATGTAGCCGAATTTCTGATTCTGACCTTAAAGGGCGTTACAGTGTAAATGTCTCTTCTGACCATACTCCGGAAGACGACAGGCGACCTAGAAAGCTGAAGCTTTGTGAACTTATAGGCGAAACAACAGAGACGAAACAGAAGTGTGTTAGATGGAGCATTTATCTTCTGGGTTGTATACAATTTTTCTATTTGTGTGCGTCTTTCCGTACCTCTGCAGAAGTTCTGTTTTTTTTTTTTTTTTGCGGAGCTACATTCAGAGCAGACGAAACAGCTTAAAAGGCGAATGTTCACACGTCAAAGCAGCCTTACATACTAGGGATAATGCTTTGGTAAGAGTATTGTGCGTAATTCTTTGGAATGTGACACAAATCTCATGTAAAATATGCGGTGAAGTTTTCAATTTCGTCTGTATCTATAGACTGCAATTCCACGACGCACACTCGTTTCTAAATGAATTCTCTGCATTCTTGAGTCAAAATAAAGCAACTAATCTTGTCATTCTGGATGATTTAAACATCGACATCTTAACATCGAGCACAGTGTCTGAGTCATTTCTCGGCCTAATAGCTGAGCATGGTCTTATTTCCTTTATAAATGATCCTACGAAACCAGATACAAACTCCTATCTAGACCATGTTTGTGATTGCTTTCGGAAAATATCTCGTAATCAATGCGCTGGTGTTAACTTTGACCTTCTAGTCACTGTTCATTGCATGACTGGTATTTTGTTAAGAAGTCTAAAAAATGTGAAACTCACAAGCAATGCATCTCCACATAGCATTATCAAGATTAGGTTTGATCTTCTGAATGACAAACTACGTTTCGAAAACTAGGAGAATGTCTATGCCGAAAGTGATGCTTCTGTGGCATATAATGTCTTTCAAGAAATCTTGCAGTTACACTTAAGTACTTTCAGTTTCAATACTGTGCAAACGAAGTCAGTTGTGAGACTGAAACATTGGGTAAACAACGCCATCTTTAAAAAAATTAAATTGAAAAATAAAGTGAGTAAAAAATGATTTAAGAATCCACTTAACACTGCCTGAGTGCAGTGTCGCTTCAAAAATATATGTCGGAAAGTCAACAGCGAAATTCGATGTCGTGATAGATACTATCAATCTAACGTACGCAATTCAATAGGCAACCCTAGAAAAGAGTGGAAAGTGATTAATAGTATAATCAACAGCAAAGCTTCAAAAATCCCCAACCCTATTGTACTTAGTAATAATTCTGTTGTTGACGATAGCACAACCATAACCAACGTATTTAATGAGTTTTTCACGTCAGTTTCTAGTGACTATGCTGCGATGTGCAGAAGGTACTCTGATTGAAAATGAAGTTTACAGTGAAAGCTCCTTCTTTGAACCAATTACTGGTATTGAGATACTTTCGTTGATTAATTCTCTTAATCAGTCGAACTCTTGTGGAGACGATGGCATTTCTAACCTTACCTTAAAGAAAATAGCTCTAAACGTAGTTGAGATTTTTAAGCATAATAAATAATTAAAAGATAAAAACAACTAGCGACCGATTTCCTTGCTGTCTACAATCTTAAATATTTTTGAGAAAGCTATCAAGAATAGAATGTTACGATTTCTTAAGAGAACACGTTTTTTAAGTCCTATGCAATACGGCTTTAGAAAAGGACTTTCTACAGGGCTAGATGAAAAAAAAGGTCTGTTCGTGGACATAACCAATGCCTTTGACATGGTCGATATATCCGAGCTGTGGTTCCAACAAGACGGCCCTACATGCCATACAAGCGACGCAACGCTCGAAGTGGTTAAGGAGAAATTTGGCGACTGGGTCATCTCACGGCGAGCGTTCATCAATAGGCCGCCGCAATCATGCGACTTGACACCCCACGATTATTTAATCGGGGGCTACGAAAAGTCATTAGTCTACGCTAACAAGCCGACCACTGTGGACGAGCACGAGGCCAACATTCGAGACGCTATTGCCGGAATAACGCCGCACATATTGGACCGAGTCATCAAAAATTGGACCGACCGCTTGAAGCACTGCCAGCGAAGCCGAGGCGGCCATTTGAATGATGTGCTATTCTATACATAATGGCATAAATGTAGCTTCAAAATAAGGCCAGAATCAATTTGATATCTCACACCGTTGTTATTTTATTTAAATTTTTTTTGCCTATCGTCCTTATCTGGTCACCCTATATATTTAAGAACTTAGTTGACATCCCAATGACAGCTTATAGCACAGAGATTTGCGTGGTATGGAGTCAAAAGCGGCCTTGAAATTTACAAAGAAGGCATATACTTTTTTATTTCATGCCGCTTCAGCTTCAGCGATACTACTCGTAATCAGATTGTAAATATTGTCGACAGTTGAGTAACCTTTTCTGAAGCCTGCTTAGTTATTCGTTCAGTATTTTATTTTCCCCTATCCAAAAAATTCCCTCTAGTTCCCGGCTGCTTGCAAACATTCTTTTTTATGTACACAGCCGTGGTACGACCGATTCTAACATATGGGTCAATAGTATGGTGGCCAAAAACAGCATCCATAAGCACTATAGGTGCTCTACGGTCTACCCCGTCAGATGCTCTAACAGTCCTTCTGCATCTTTTACCTCTAGACCAACACATAACAAACATTATAGCACATAGCGCGATCTGACTCAAAGAGTCAGTGAAACCCTACGGGCATAGTAATATACTGGACTCTCTACCGAAAGAACTCGTATCGCCCCCATCAGATTACATTATCCTCAAAAAACAATATCATAAAACGTTTCGACGTACAATTCCCCCTAAGATCAGAATGGCAAGATGGGCAGATGATTAAGGACTTTGACGTAACAATCTACACAGACGGTTCAAAGATGGACTGCAGTGTTGGAGCAGGTGTGTTTTCCGAATCCTTAAACATCTCAAAATCATATAGACTTCCAGATAATGCCAGTGTTTTCCAGGCCAGTGTTTTTGTCCCCATCCGCGAAGCCTGTCGCCGGATCAAATTACACACAAATATAACGCTACGGCAATAGATTACCATACTCATTTATAACCAAGCTGCTATCAAAGCCATCGTCTCGGTCACTCTAAACTATTATTAGAATGCCGAAATGAGCTAGCCTCGCTAAATGGACAAAAAAGTAACCCTGATCTGGTTTCCATGACATAGTAAAGTTTGTGGAAACGAACTTGCTGATGAACTGGCCAGGCAAGGTTCAGCCCTCCACCGCTCACGTGCGAAATCAGTCCACATTCCACTTGGAGCGGTCAAGGCAGAAATCTCCTCAATATTCCTTAAAAAAGCCAACCTCAGATGGACTAGGACTAAAACAAAGTGTGTGTGAGATATCATCGACATTTTTTATTCGTTTGAAAGGCCTATCGATGCCATTATGTAACATCGTTCAAATGTCCGCCGCAGCTTCTCTATATGGCACGCATCCGAAAAGTCCAATTTTCCATAACTCTGGCGCGTAGATCAGGCTGAATTTGACCGATGGCATGGGTTATGTTGGCTTTGAGGGACGCTGTGGTTTGTGGCTTATTCGCATGGACCTGCAACTTCAGAAAACCCCACAAGAAAAAGTCTAACGGGGTCAAATCGCACGATCTCGGTGGCCAGTTCACATCACCTCCACGTGAGATTACCATGCCCTCGAATCGCTCGTGCAGAATTTTCAATGTGGGGTGAGCTGTGTGGCACGTAGCGCCATCTTGTTGAAACCCCATGTCGTTTGGTTGGCCAATTCAGGCCAAAATAAGTTGGTAATCATCGACCTATAGCGCTCGCCGTTGACGGTGATGGCCTGGCCAACGTCGTTCTCAAAGAAATATGGACCGATGACGCCGCCAGCCCAAAATCCACTTCAAACATTGACTTTTCGGGATGCGTTGGACGCTCTTGGATCTCATGTGAATTGGTATCGTCCCGAATTAGACAATTTTGTTTGTTGACGTACCCATTCGCTGAAGATGATTTTTCGATGAAAATTAGGGTCAGTTTCCAACTGCTCCAGAGCCCATTCAGCGAACACAGGTCGTTGTCTATGGTCGTTCACCTTCAGCTCCTGGGTCAGTTGAATTTTGTACGGGTGCAGGCCCAAGTCACGACGCAAAATTCGCCAAGTTGTGGTCTGCGAAAGGCCGAGTTATTGTGAGCGACGCGAAATCGATTGCCACGGATTCTCCTGCACACTTTCACGGACAGCGGTGATGTTTTCGGCAGATCTTGCGTTTCGTCGACGTACGGATGTTGGTTGATCGTTTTCTGAACCAGTGGACTCAAATTTATCCATCTCACTGCGAATAGTCCTCTCAGAAGGAGGATTATGGCGACCGTAAAATGGGATAAAACAATTTTATTATTTGCACGTGCTGTTGAATACTATATCCATCCGTGGTGATTTGGCAAAACAGACTGAATAAATGACAGCCAATTTGACAGATGTAACTTCAACAATATGGCCGCTATCAACTGTCAAAGTTCAGAAGTCCCTATTGGAAGACCCTGTACTAATTGGACATGGATGTTTTCGAGCGTATCTTTACAGATTTAAGTCAATTCCTCCTTTTGTCCGTACTGCATCCAAACTGCGGAAGATATGGAGCATGTATTCTTCTACTGTCCGCGATTCGAAACCGAGAGGCAAACACTGAGGAATAAACTGGGAGAAATACCAACCCCCGAGAATATAGTGCAATACATGACACAATGCTGTAATTGACTTTGCAAAAGAAATCATGATACAACTAAGAAGAAAACTCTACAAACCCATAGCCAATGCAAAATGATAGGCAAGGAAAGCCGAAATCCCCCCTGTGAAGAAGTGCTTAAATGGCGGTACCGCAGGCAACAGGGGAGAGGGGGGAGGTGGTTTTTGTCAGTAGAAATCCGGCATGCTGTTGTACCGACTATTTTTGAAGATTCCCACCTTCTATAGAAAAAAAAAAGAGTTCAGCATATCCGTGTAATCTTCCTCCAGTTTCGTCAAGAAGTTGTGAACCTCCAAGGAGTCAAAAAATGTACAAATATTTATTTTAGACAGTTTCTTGAACAGAAAAAAACTCAAAAACCATAGCATAGGCGATGTCAATAAGGTATCAGTCCAAGCCTACGTGCCCAATTCAATCGAAATCCATTCAGGAATTCTTGAGATACGTGGCTGACAAAGATGATTTACACATTTATAAATCAAGATACACATATGTACTCGTACAGATTTCATTAGGAACTACCAACTTCTGTTCCCTCTTTAGCTAACGCTGGTAATCTCGGGTGCTCTGTTCTCTCGCTTACCCTTCCTCAAATGATTTTCTCTTTGTTACTAGGTATTAGTGTTGACTATGTTATAATAGATAGTTTTCAAAAAACAGTCAGTAACTCGCCAAAAACCTAGAATTGATTTAGCTTTAAAGTGGCATTCCATCACCAAAGCAGTTAACAAACTTATTTCATTAATTCATAGTGAACTAACTCGTCTGTTAGATTTTCCATACATCGTCGTCAGGCTTCTCCAACTTTTTTCCTATAATGAACAGTTTGGCACCAGGATTTTCTGCAACAGTGCAATCGTCGATCTGCACTTTGCTTGCAAATTAATCCGACATTCTAAACAATCCATACAAGTGGATGGTGCTGTCATCGCCAGCTTCGATAATCCCCCTAATGTGTTGAGATCTCATGTGAGGTTGCTCTGTTCAACGTCACACGTCTGACCATTTTTGCTCGAAACTTTCTCTATTTTCCCACAACCAAAGCAGTGTCTTTGTCAGTTTTTGGTTATGGTTTTGATAGGCTCCTACAAAAAAAAAAAAAAACAACCTGAACAAAACAAGTCATTCGCTGGACAAACTTTTATCGTATAACCTGAAACCTGGAACGCTGCCTTCGTCGGCACCATGGAAATGGGTACAAGAAATTAAAATGTTTTGCTAAACAGATTTCATTGTACAACCCCTTGGCATTGTGTAGTGGACAGTCTCCTTCGATAAGGACTTTTTTTTTGTTTATTTTCTGGGGATGCATGAATCTAAGGATGTGTGTGGCGAACTGAAGTTTGTTTTATATTAAATATAATCTTCTTCGTTTTTTTTTTTTTTGAATTCGTAAAGAAAAAGTTGTTCGCTTTCTAGCTCAGTATGGTGAATAATGAACGACACGAAAGGGCTCAGCTGAGTTGGTGAAACTTTAGTTGGCTTCTACAACAAAAATATTTGTAAGGATCTTTTGCTTCCATTCAAAGTTGTGGATGAGTGAGGCTTAAGTCAAGTGTCACAGTGGGTATGTGTATTTGTTAGGCACGGGAGTGGGTATAACCATTATTGGATTATATTTAAAGACAAAACGATTCATTGAACACAGTAAGAACATCTAAAACAGAAGCGGCAGAATGTGCTGTCAAAAGGATGTCACGCAGCTGTAACAGTAGATAAAGAAGTACTTCTGAACGGATTTGACCCCTTATCGTATTGCATTGTGATCCAACAAGCATGTTTGACGCAAAAGCCCAAAACCGCTTCAAAGATTGCTTTGCTTACTTTTTAGAAATTAAAACTTGTCTACAATTCTCATTTAATAAGAGGCCAGTCAAAGAAAACAACAATCTCGTACTGTAGATACTTGTAAGTATGTACACACGATCTTCGGCAATTTGGATGGGACAAAATCAATAAAAAAATCATGTTGATAATATTGGATGGAACATTTTGAAAAAAACATGTTATGCATGCAAATTTTATGAAAAGTTCTATGAAAATTTGATTTTGAAGCCTTCGAGCGCATAGATATGCAAACTATAAGGAGTTGCACACCGTTGGATAGAGTCCGAAGCAGTACAAGTGTAAACAAATTTTTTGTTTTTTTTTTTTTCAATATTTTTACTTTTATTTATTGGTGTACAAATTAATTCGATCCGTTTTTCTGTGTTCAAACAATTTTTTTTTATTGAAAAAACGTAAAAAATACATCACTCAAAGTATTGTCCGTCGGAAGCGACTACTTTTTCCCATCTCTCTGGTAATTTTCGAATATCATTTCTAAAAAAGAGTCCTCTCTGGCATCGATCCAATCATTGAGCCATTCTTCGATTTCTTCAAAAGACCCGAACCGGTGACCCCCCAAATCGTTTTGCATCCGTCGAAAAAGCAAGTAGTCGGAAGGAGCAAGGTCTGGAGAATACGGCGGGTGGGGTAAGACCTCCCATTTCATCGTTTCCAGGTAGTTTTTGACTGCTACAGCCACGTGGGGCCGAGCGTTATCATGTTGCAAAATCACCTTGTCATGCCTTTCGGTCGTTTCTGGCCGTTTTTTCACGCAATGCACGGCTCAAACGCATTAGTTGTAGTCGATAACGTTTCCCATCAATGGTTTCGCCTGGTTTTAGCAGCTCATAGTACACCACACCCGTCTGGTCCCACCATATGCAGAGCATGACCTTTGAACCGTGGATGTTTTTCTTTAGCGTCGATGTAGACGATGATGGAACGGGTTCACCAGGCTCTGCATAGTATTTTTTCTTCTTGGGGTTATCGTAGTATATCCACTTTTCATCTCCAGTCACGATCCGGTGTAAAAATCCTTTCCTTTGATGTCTTTCAAGAAGCAGTTCCGAGGTGAAAAATCGCCTTTCGACATCTTTCGGTTTCAACTCGTATGGCGCCCAATTTCTTTGCTTTTGAATAAATCCAAATTTCTTTAACCGAACGGAAATTGTTTGCTGAGTCACTCCCAACGATTCTGCGAGTTCACTTTGCGTTTGGCATGGATCTTGATCCAGTAAAGCCTCCAATTCCTCACCTTGAAACTCTTTGGGCTGGCCAAGACGCTCTTTGTCTTCGACGCTAAAATCACCACTTTTGAAGCGTCGAAACCACTCTCTGCGTGATTTATCGGTCGGAGCAGATTCACCATAAACTTCTGCAAGCATTCGATGGGCTTCAGCTGCACTTTTCTTCCAATTAAAAAAGAAAATCAAAACTTCCCGCAAATGCTGTTTATTTAAGACAAATCCGGACATTTTCGAAGAGGCAAAAAACAATGTTGTTGTCTAAAACAGACGCTGATGTACACTAATTATTGCTAACAAATGTCACACCTTTCCAATGAAGTAGGTAATCGCTTCCAAGATCAGCCACAACTTGCAGGTGGCGCCATCTGCTGAAAACGGACCGATTTAATTTGTACCTTCAAAAACATTTTGCTTCCTCAACTGCCATGTGAATTTTCTGCTAAAAAAAAAAAAAATCGTAGCAACAGTTTTTCTAATGTAACCTCCTACAAATCACTCTGAGAAGAAAGATGTGACTTCCTTTTTGTATGTAGTAAGAACTCCACTCAAGCACTCAGAAACGATGTCGGGCCACTGTACTTGTACTACGAGGATGTATCTCCATGTTAATGAAATTTCTTCGCATTTCGTAGAAAAGCGAGTGAGTGCTTTGTCATGAACATCTTATGGTATCAGCACTCACCACATCGGCTCCAAATCGCACAATCACAGAGGAAGTGATCAGCAGTATTGTTGCCCTCCCCACAGGCGTCGTAGATTGTGGTGTCGCTTGCCAAAAGTGGAATGGCTCTTAAAATCGCCAGTTAGTAGCCTGTAGTCTTTTTTACTGAGGGAAAGCAAGTAAGTAAAGTCTATGTAAAGGGTTTTTCAAAAAGGACTTAACAATTTTGTATTTTAATAAAACACAGAGTAATTGAGATATCGAGCTGAACACACGTTAAATTTGAGTAAGGAATTCGATCTCGTTCATATGATCGCGAGCACGTTTGCAGTGATCGATTCTTTGGAGCCAATTTTCCACCACTCTTCCACACATATCGGCCGGAACGTTGACAATTTCGCGATCGATATTGTTCTTGAGCTCCTCTAACGTTGTTGGCATAAACCAACGACTTAATGTAACCCCATAAAAATAAATCCATCGGCGTTAGACCGCATGAAAGAGCTGGCTATTCAACCGGATCATTTCTCGAGACTACACGATTACCGAACTTCCACCATTTTTTTTGCAGAGCCCAATCGGACAAGTTTCGGCGCTTCAAATGATCAAGAGGCTCTTGAGTTAATTTGATCTTGTAAGGGTGCAGGCTAAGATCCTTACTCAAAATTCGCCACAATGTGGACTGAGAGATTCCCAATTACAGGCGTGGAATCGACTGATTTGGCTCATTTTGAACAGAAGCACTTACGGCTGCGATACTTTCGGTACTTCGACCGGTACGTTGTTTCACTGGCACAGGAACAGTCAATAGTGACAGTCTATAGCACTCACAGCCTGTCTGGTGGTACGATTATTAATCCGAAAATTGGAGTAAGCGCTCTTAAAGTTGCGTCCACGTCAGAATTTCGGTAGCAATTTATAATAACTTCCAAACGTTGCTCGTTCGAAAACTTCACCATGATAAAAATGTAAACCTTGACTGACGTTTTGACATTGACAGATCATAAAAAAGTTTAAGGGTGCGTTTGTATTAAAATACAAAATTGTTATGTCCCTATTGAAAAACCCTTTACAATACATCCTGGAGAGTCCTGCCACAAACGATTATGTTCATAGAAAACCCAACAGTCAACGCTAGCCCTGATCGAGAATGCAGGAAGATCCAACGCAGATTTAGGTCCTAAGATATCCTTCTCTGAACTTTTATTCTTGCATTCTCCAACTATTTTGGAAGTGATTAAAGGGATCAGCAAAGACTTAAGCGCAGCTTGGTTGCCGCTACAGACGCAAATACTCCGTTCCTTAAGATACAGTTCATAGTCATTAGGATTGCATAAGTCTCCGGATGATAGATAGATGCTGTAGGCCTCCACGAAGACGCCAGCAGCAGACCCTAGATTGGTTTTGGAGCCATCGACTACAATTCTGATTGCAAGCAAATTCGATTTTAAATTTACGAGGTAGTTGAAGTTCTGGTATCATTGCGTCAGACGTTAGAAGTCGAAAGATACATAAGTCTCGCGCAAGGTCATCGAAGCTCCAGTGCGGATTATAGCAAAGGCCACCTCTTTTAATATTGGTTTAATTGCGCTGGCCATGATACAAATATCAAGAGGAGGGAAATTCGATAGCATCTAGAACAGAGCTCAGCGTTTGAAGCTTGTAAAACCCAGTGATACAGTGAAAGGAAAAGGTACGAGTACAGGGAAAAGTTAAAGAGTGGACAGATAAGTAGATAGAAAGAGGTAACAATGCGCGTTAAAGATAAATCTTAGTAAGTTATAAGTTTGTGGAAATACTGAGGAAGACAAGTTATTCCACGTTCATGTTGAATGATTAGAAAATGATCCCTTAGAGCATTCGAAACCAGGCTCTAACATGCATTACGAATAAATAGACGGCGGGACAGAACTATATATTTCGTACGAAAATTTGTGGTAAAAATACAGGCACAGGAGCGCTAAGCATCCCATATTCCAGTCGTGTTCGAGTGAAATGATTTGACTGCATATGGACTGATCGCCGATCAATTCACCGCAGGAGTGAAAAATCGTGTACATCTTTTACGGAACCCTAGGTAAGAAACATCGCTTTTTGCAGCATTTGGTCGGCTCTTTTTCGGATCTGGCTGTAAGTGTGCAAGTTTTCATCTGTCCGGAAAAATCCCTGTGGAATAGGATAAGTGGAAGAGTAGAGGTTTAACCAGGGTAGAAGAACCCTCTTAAAGAGAAGAGCAGAAATCGTGCCTGGCCCTGAGGACTTGTTACTATCGAAATCTTTTAGAACTCGAGCTACTGACTGAGTTCCAAAAAAATATTGCACCGCATTCAGCATAGGTGAAGGGAGAGAGAGAGCAATTGGTAATCTGAAATTTGCTGCGAATATTGCTGCTAGCAGAACAGTGTTATCTTTGAAGTCCGAAAAGCAGAACCTTTCATATATTTCATGAAAGGCCAAAAACTTTAGGACACCGCAGTATTTTTTGCCTCAGTTTTTAATCTAGCAATTTATAGAGACTTCGGTTTTCCTCGGAAGGTGTTCAACGCTGTAACGCGATAGACTCTTCCCTTTGCCAAATAGAAGTTAGAAGTGGTGATTGGGAGTTTCATTCTAAGTTATGAAGAAAACCAATGAAGAATATCAGAGAAAGGGTTTCTCCAGTTGGGGAAGAAATTCTAATAGCTACCTAGTACACTCACTGCATTTTTGTATTCCAGATTAAGCAGGAGACTAGTTTTGCTTGTCTCTGTTATGTGACAAATACAAAAGGGTTTCAATTTTATTTTCCTAACATGCACGTACATACATATATTGTCTTGCTTGTTGTTGTACACTCTTATCCTTGCAGAGTTTGATTCAACCATCCTTCCCAACAATAAAAGACCCAGCAATACCATGAACACTTGATGCAATTTATATTTAACTTCCGTTTTGTCATCTTCAACCGAACATGTAATACCAGACAACTTTCTTTCTCTCTTATGACATCTGTACTGTAAGCAAATAATAATAAAAAAAAAAAAAACCCATCCCAAAACGATGAAAAAGTCACGAACGTGTCCTGCATTAGTAATAGCTCACCACTAGTGGAGTCCTTCAGCGACAAAACTTGGCAGAATTCCATTTACTCCTCTCTAATGTGAACAGTTGTCGTCGTCATCATCATCATCATCGTACTCGTCGTCATCCTCATCAACTGAACTCATGTACTTTTGTAAGGACTCAATATGTGTAGGGTATCCTCTAAATACAAACTTGTTCGCATCACAGTTTTGTGTGTGAAAAGAGAACTTTATCCTAAATTAGTTTATTATGGGATTAAATAAAGTGAAAACAGTTTTATAGCATTGGGACTAAGACCATTATGTACATATAGCTGTGTATGGCTATGCGAGTGCCTTTTGATCCTTCATGTCATGTGAGTCGTTAGAGGGAGCGCATACATACTGAATAGCCTAGTGATGTGCAGCCTAATATTATGTCCCAGTTAGCTTCGTTTTGCAAATCGTAATTGACAACTAGTTGATTTCTACTCCACCATATATAGGTGGTAGGGATTTTGGGTAAAGTATTACTCATTAAAATTTTAAAATTTAATGAGCACTAATGAACAAGTGGAGATGTTGATAGTTCTGAACATTAAAGTTGTAATTTTTGAACCTAAAGAGTGCTGTGACGCATCATTGCAATTATGAAGTATAATAGAAAACTATTTAATATTTATGAAGTGCGGGAATAGCTATTTGCTTAACTAGAGGGGATTATGTTCTACAGTATTAGTATTTTTTGGTTTTTGTTTTCTATATTTGGTGAAGAATTGTACGAAGAAGAAAACACGGTACACGAGCAGGGAATGAACTTGAGATAAACTTGGTTTTAGCCATCAATGCAAGCCGTCTCGGATGTGGAGGTTCTTTCGCCGCAGACGTTCAAAGCAACACTTTTTCATCGCTTAAGTATAATTGCATTAATAAATTGTTTTGTTAAGTAACCCACTAAGATACAAGTAATATTTAGAGTGTACACCTGCAGTAGTAATGGAAACTATTAGCTTACTCGATGGATTCGATACTCGTATTGAAACACATTTTTGAGTGTGAATATCTCGAAAACGGTGCGTCCTATGACAAGTTTTAGGTTTTCATATACATATTTCCCACAGATGGATTTCAATTTTCTTCAAAATTTTCAGAAATGTACTCAATCTTCCAAAATGTCCAACTTTACCCCGAAGTCATTAGTGGAAATCTTTTATGAATGGGAATATCTCGAAAACGGTCCGTCCTACGAACAAAATTATTATGACCGAAGTATTAGATTCTGAAATTCTCTAAAAGATGAGTGTTGAATTTTTTTTAAATTTCTAAAAATTGTAGGTCGCAATCCTCCAAAATGTTCGACTTTATGTTGAGTGCGAATATCTCGAAAACGGTACGTCATATGAAAATAAAGTGCACGACTGGGGTGCACGTACGTACACCAATATTTTTCTACAAAAACCCGGATTTAAAGTTAAAGAAAAATTGTTTCAATGATGTGGTTTTTTTCTCAAAAAAAAACCTTAAAATTCGAAAAAAAAAATATTTTTACAATTTTCGAAAAACTTGGTATGTCAAATATTGTGTAGATATTGATTTTGAATAAAATCGCAACAGTAATTTTGAAAAACGAGCAATAAGTAAAATACCGATACACGTATTGCTTTGGAAAAACGTGGCACGCCATCGGATAGCACGTATGTGCTATGAACTTTGATCGAAACCGATGGAGCAGTTTTCGAGCAAATCGATTTCCTTCAAAATCGGCCATTAATAAAGTACCTTTAATTTTAAGGCTAGAATGAAAATTCCGATTTCTCCTCGAATTATGACCCTACAGATATAAAGTTTGAAGAAAATCCGCCCAGACGTTAAGACTGCAGTCGGCCATACATACAGACATAATTGAGAAACACTCTTTTTTGAGATTCTCGATTATACTCTTAAAGGGTGTCTCAAAATTCACCCAAGAGGAAATTTTGATAGAAGACACAAGTTTCTAATTAAAAATTGTAAATGTTTCATTGATTCATAAAATATAGGTTTATGTATGGAAGATGGCCTCCACGGCTGTGCTGGCACATACGCACTCTTTTGCCGAAATTTTCCATGACCGTTTTGCATAAACGTGGCTGAATTTCGTTGATACAGCGCTCAATTTGCTCCTTCCAGGCGTGGGTGTTTGTGGGCTTGTTGGCATAAGACTTTAAAAAACGCCAAAGAAAAAAGTCCAACGGCGTTAAATCGTATGGTTTGGGCGGCCAATTCTGATTAACAAACTGGCATATTACACGACCAGGAAATGACTCATGCAGTAATTGAACTGTTTCTCGAGCTGTATGGCATGTGACACCGTCTTGTTGAAACCACATGTCGTTCACATCCATATCTTGCAATTTACAAAAAACTGAATTATCAAGTTGCGATAGCGAGCACCATTAACTGTTATGGTGATATCTCCAGCCCAAAATCCGCATCAAACAGTGACACGTTTTGGATGCCAAACAATGAAAACGCGTTGTTCTTTCGTATAGCCCTCCATTTTTAATAACCCTGAACTGTCAGCTGTCACGCTGTATTTTTTTTTTCGTTGGCAACACTTTACCACACAAATGGCGCAAACGTCAAGTCTTGCGTGAATTTCGGGACACCCTTTAGTAACGTCAAGTCGCAAAAAAAATCGCAATGGACAGAATGGAAAATTAAAGAATATGAGTAGAAGTGGTTCAGAAGAAATTAATTGTAGAAGAAAATGCGGAAAGACACAGTGTTGGTATATCGGGAGATTTTTCCCATTTCGTGGGAGTTTCCATGTCCAAAAAACATCCAAAGGTATATAAAATTAATTACACACTTTATACTACATTCAATTTCTTTCTGAAATCAGGATGATCTTCATCTACATCTACAATCTACGACACATTTCCATCAACGACTTCGTGTGATCCGGATAGCGGCACAGGGGTTTAAAACCTAACAATTCCGGAGACATATACAAGATTTTTTACAGAGTTAACCTAATTTTTTTAAAATTAGAAAACGATTTACGAATATCTAGGAGAAAAACAGAATTGTAGGAAATGGACCAATAAGTAGTATGATAACCTTTAACGTCCTTAAATATTTTTGGTTTTAAGGATACGGATCAAACTTACATTTTGTATGTAAAAATTAAGACTATTGAGATGACCAATACGTAGAACAGGCATACTAAGACCAAAGATACTCAAGGACATTGAAAAACACCGAACAATTTATCGCTCCATTCCATACGGTTTTCTTCATAAAAAGTCACACACGTGTCCTCCAATAGAACCACCGAATCGTACTTTGAATTCCTACAACGTCTCAGCAAACCCTCTGTCCACTTTTGTGAATTTTCTGAATTTGATACGTTAGCCACTAGAACAGATATCTTAATTATGAAAAGTTGAAATAGGCAGAAAACTCTTACAAAGATATGAGCTTTTTTAAGAAGAAGTACGACACTCTAGTGGAAATGAGCTGAGATCGAGTGCAGTGGAGGAGTTGGATACTCCGAGGCTATTTTCGTGCCTAGCGGAGTTTTTTTTATATATATATTTCCCGCTTTTTGAATAAATGAATCAGTGAACGAATGATTGAGTAAATGAATGAATGAATAAATGAATGAATGAATGATTGAATAAATGAATGAATGAATAAATGCATGAATGGAAGAATGAATGAATAAATGAATGAATGAATGAATGAATGAATGAACCAATGAACCAATGAATGAATGAATGAATGAATGAATGAATGAATGAATGAATGAATGAATTCTTGTAACAGTTGAAATCATTCAGTTGCTAATATCAATAGTCGAGATCACTTCAAGTGCCCAATGCAATTATTTGACAGAAGTGTACCTTCTGCAGCACTCACAGTATTTCCAGTTATTCTAAATGCAGCACTAATACACCACTGAACATATGTGCAGATTTGGCAGTCGTTTCTTATAAAAGTTGTTCAATAAAAGTGACTACCTTCTTCTTCTTGTCTGTGCTATCCATTTCCCTATTAGAGGCCAACTCTCCTCATATATAAGCATAATATTCTCCTATCCCCGATAATTTGATTCCCTTTGTTGTTGTGTTGTAAACGACATACAGTCTACTCCATGTTTTTTGGTGACCTGCCTCGTTCTTTTATTCGTTTGAATAAGCAAGCAACCGACTGGTTTTCTTTACATTCTATGTAAAACTTCTCGTTCGATTGAACCATCACCATTAATATGTGAACCAATGTTTTTGGAATTTTCTCACTGTTTTACAGCTGTGGTTATCCTGCTGTGCGAAAGTGAAATAAAGGTATTCTGTCTTTGTGCGTCTTTTTTGTAGTCCATTTGACGCGGTGTTGAGTAGTGTGTTCGCTTGTGACCCGAACTGTGCAAGTTTGATTCCGGAAGGGTAACAGCAACCACAGTCACCCGAGCATAAGAGAAAATCCAAGTTTCTGCAACCACCACACCAAAGGAGTTCTGCATGGTAGTACAATTGACTTTGGTTGAGTCTGAGAGCTCCGGGATTTGGAAATTTCCTTTTAAAAAAACCGGAAAATGTCACCTGAATTTCACGAGCTAGAAAGTCTGGGTTGAACAGTAACGGACTTAAGGCAAACCTTTGATGCACACTGGACTTTATTCCGAATTTTTTGGTGAGTCTGTATGTGTGGAGGGACTAGGTATTAAGTATCTTACACTAATGTTCTTAAGCTTTCTGTTGTTGGTTTGGCGCACACGAAAGCCAAACTGGTTTTCGCTTAAAAATGTCACTATTTTGCCATTATGTCTCGAGATACATTCATATCCAAGAATCCTAAATCCCTCGAAAGGCTACGACGTTTCGCTCTCTTTTCGATTGGCGGCGATAAATAGAGTTACTTCTGTCCGTATCCGTAAGCACTGCCCATTAGAACACTAACAAAGAGGAACGAGTAGAAATTCTCGTTGATTTGTCACTGGAACCCCAACACAGTAGAATACAAAAAGTAGTCTGCTTTTAAGAGGAAAAGAACATTAATTGGGAACTAAACATCTAACAATCCTTCTTCCACCATACCATACCATTGCAGCATCATAATATTTTCAAATAAACAATTTTTCTTGTTGGTGCCTCATTCAAAAGACAATATGTGGTTAAGGACAAGACTTCTTACTGTGAATGCCTGAATGCTTCCAAGGACAAAAGACTAAAATTAGGATCCACCTAAATAAAGGACAATAAATACGTAAGATACGAAAAATAAAAATCTGAATCTCTGTTCATTTTGTGTTACTTTTCCATTACGTCCTTGCACTACTTGGCTGTACCATCTTTTAATTTGACATTTAACTTACTGTATTATGTTTTATTCGGTCTTTTTTGGGAACCCCCATCATGTGCATAGTACACTGTATAGAAAGCTAGGCCCATCTGTATTCTCTTGAGACAATGGCAAGGACAATGAATTTCATGTTTAGTTGGTACAAAGAAAGGATGCCTGTTGGGCAAATATTCTAGTATTATGCAACATATAATAATTGTATCCTTTAGTTATGCAGAATGCCTTGGAGGATCTCGACTATGCAAATAGACTTTTACAGGGGGCCGTTTTGGTGGCGCAAAGTAATTGCAGAGTAGAGGAAACAATTGTGACAGTTTTAATTATTCCCTCTCCCTGATTCTGAAGTCACTCGCTGTGAATTTGTAACATTGCAGTCAGCATTCGACAATGAGTACGGTGTGGTGGTTTTATTGTATGTGTCTCGTGTTTCCTAGACAATAATGACAGGCTACTTCAATGACTGCAGTAATGCTCCTTTGTTTCTTTGTGTTGATTATTGTTTTCGTCACTAGAATTTCTTTGATGTAAATAAAATGAACACAGAATAAGACGGGTGAGGATTGGAAGTGAAAATTACTCAACAATTTACTGCGACATCAAAAGTAACCCATTCGTATGCGATTTTACATCTAACAATATGCATTAGTGGATAGTACTTACTCGGTAGCGGGAGCAGGAGCGGGAGCTTGAAATTCCTTTGATATGGAAGATGTCACGTACACACCCGTGCTTATTATGTGCCTTTGAATTTGTATAGGGTATTGCTCTTTGGATTAAGTACTGCAATTTATACAATTTTTGTGAAAGTCATGTGTCGGTGATGATGCTCACATTCATATTGGAAAACTGAAGCGGCTAGACGTCATGATTTGCTGTGCGAATGTCAGTGTCTGTTGACAGCATATCACCCTTTTGGGATGTATAGATACTTTAGCTCGAATTTGAAATTATAAAAGGTGGTCGACCTATAACCTACGCAGGTTACGAGTATACTGTCACAAAGGTAGAATAATAACTTCTACGTTCGTGCACTATCAGCCAACGTCCGTGGGTGGATTGATTTTCATTGGATGGATATGGAATACAGTGTAAAGGTGGACTTGTGTAGCTTATCTTATTAATCAATTTATGGAGAATGTTAATTATGTGGGCAATATAATAGTGAATACTATTTAAGATAGTACTCGATTTTTTTCTGTTTACGAAGCCCACCGCTGAAGAACTCAATACTGTTCCATTGTGACCTCTTGTTAATGAATTTTTTTTTTTTTTTTCATAGAAATATAATGGAAAGCTTAGGTGATCAGTTCTCAAAACATCAGTCTCAAAAATCTGCCAATTATTACGAGAAGAGGCAAGACAATTACAGAGGAAGTGTCGCTTAAGCTTTGGCATTTGCTTGGAATAAGTGCAATATTTCGTAGGAATGCCAGTAAGACGCCTGCAGTAGTTTCTACTGAGAGATACACAAAATGTCGAAATGCCATGGATTTCTGTTACGAAGCATTAGTTTTGTATTGGATATATCCTGGAAGGTTAGGTCAAAGGAGGTTCAAATCCTGAAAGATTTGAGCCTAGTTCATCCGAGATCGCTATACCATTATAACTGTAGAGAGATACCCCGAATTTAGACAGGTCTTGCATTCTCGAACTACTTTTGAAGTGATAAATGTTAAGAAAGGCATTTTTTTAGGAATGTTATCCGCTACTTAGAACTGTTTTATTTCAAGTTTGTTAAACCCAGTGAAGGCAAAAGGAACAATTATAAAGTATATAGACAAGAAAAGAGAGTGTTTAAGTTATTCCAGATTCGTGTAGAATGACTAAAAATGTGTGATCGGTGTGCTCTAAAGTAAAAGGTGATCCAATTCGAACTTCCTATGTTGGCAGCACTGTAAATCAAGCAGCTGTCAATAAGCACTTGTTTTCAAAGTGTCAAATGTTAGTTTACAACAACATATTTACGAAATGGATCGTTTAACCATCACTCTACAGACATGACAATTCTGTAAGAAATGTGTGTCGAAATTTACGGGAAGATTTTGGTCAATTTGATTGTCCTACTGGTATCATTGCAGACAGGATAAGACCTGTGCATCTTCGTAGCTGCTGTAAGTGAAAGTGTGGCCGAAGACCCAGAATTGTTGATTCGTTGGCGTTCAGAACTTTTGGGTTCCCTTTGGCGCATTTTGACCAGGACTTGCACCTACTTCGGTATAAAATTCATATTGGGTGCTCTAACACCCAATCTGAAGCGGGAAGTTGGTACTGATTTTTCAAAGCACATTTCCACCTGTCTGGGTATATAAGCAAAATTGCCGCATATGGGGCGAGAAAAATCCTCATGTGATTCACGAGAGACCATTTACATGCCCAAAAAATTACGTTTTGGTCAGGCGGCGTCCTTGGGCCTTACTTTTTTAAGATGATGAGGGTCGGACTGCAACAGTCAGTGGTGAGCGCTATAGACGCATGTTAACTGAGTATTTTTAGCACGAAATCGAAGGTGTTGATGAGGAAGACATGGGGTTCCAACAACACGGCGCAACTTGCCACACATTGGAATTCAACATTGGATGTTTTGGGTGAAAAGTTCCCAGATCGCATTATTTTAAGTTCTGATGACGTTAACTGGCCGCCAAGATCATGCGATTTAACGCCATTGGATTTATATTTGTCGGGTTATGTTAAAAGTCGTGTCTACGCTAATAAACCAAAAAATGTTGGAGCAACTAAAAATCAACAAATGCCAAGTTATAGCCGAGATGCAGCCCGAAATTTAGGAAAAAGTCACCGAGAATTACCTCGAAAGTATAGACTGCTGCAGAAGGTCCAAAAGCTCCCATTTAATGGACATTATTTTGTTATGTATTAATGAAATACATAACATTTTGATTAATAAAAAAATTGTTTACTTAAATTTTTTATTTTTTTTTTAAATAATTCGGAAGCTCATATTGGATCACCCTTTACATGCATGCATGTAAATCATGTAAACTACGATTAAGTAGACGGACTGGCGGTACACTGCTTTATATTTCGTCCGAACATTTATGTTGGAAATGCCTACATGCTTGTCGCTGAATACGATCAAGTAATTCCAAGGATGTACCGGGTGCTTCCACCCACATGAGAGTTATATTGAAGTTTCAAGAATGTGGTCTAGTCCGCTGGAATGAAGCGTTTACTCCTTTTGAGGAGTCCTAAGTACCCCGCAGCATTAATAATCTCATCGTTCCACCGAAGATCGGGGATAACATAAATGCCAAGTATTAATAAGCCATTAGATTCCTCAAGATCAACTCCATACATTTTGAGTTTGACCTCAATAGTATACTGCTTCATAGACAGGAGACAGCACAAGGTTTTGATGCGTCGAACGCACCCCAATCGATGATTGCATCGATTTCAGAGTTGATTTCGGTAGATATTCGCTGCTACACGGTTTAATGATACCCGGTCCTTGCCATGGTGTCATTAATAAAGGTAGAGTCAAGATTGCTGTCGTCTGCGATGGAATGAATCTGATTACGCGTAAGAGAAAGGAGTTCATTTAAAGAATTCACAAAAACTGAGGTAGAGAGTACTGAGCCCTGGTGAACATCGCCATTTGTCGTAAATAGTGTAGAAGTACGTCCATCGAATACAGCTCGCAATCCATTTTACGAAAATATCGTGAGCTTTAAACTTGTTAAGGAGGGGAGAATTCCACATGATATTAAAATATTTGAATCATGAATGTACTGGTTCCATTTTTCGAATGGTTGTTACTCATAAGTCTCTTGTGAAACGCTGTTGCCGGAAACTATACTGGTGGTCATTATGGAGATAGTTTCTTTCAAGATGACTCAGGATGGTGGTTATTAACAATGCTCGCCACGATCTTGGACATCATTGACATCAATACGATGAGTGAATGAGCTTTCGCCGAGGTTTGGTCAGGGAGAAATCCTTTAGGACTCGAGCTACTGAACGAGTTCGAAAAAATAATGGTCCCAAAGTATATTTAACCGAATTCAGCATAGGTGGAGATAGAGCAATCTCACAAATATGGAATTTCCTGCGAATATTGCTGCTAGCAGATTACTTTTCTCTTTGGAGTCCGTGATATTCTTATCATTCTGGACAAGAGCCGGGATGGTGGATGAAGCAGAACCTCTCATTTCTTTCACGGAAGACCATAAAGATTTACTAAATTTAAAGCACCGCAGTATTCAGTGTCTCACTTTTTGATCTCATAGGAATTTCGCATGGTTTGAGATGATGTGGAACAGTTTGGCTTTAGACGCTTTCACAGTATGTCTCATCAAGTGCTTAGGATTCGCAGTCATGTTAAAAGATACCGTTCAATAGGCAAATCGACTGGAATGATCCTGCTTGATATTGAGAAAGCTTTTGATACTGTTTGGCATGACGGACTTACGAGTATATATAAAATGATCAATTTCAACTTCCACCCCTATATTTGTAAAATTGTCCGCAGTTTCTTGTCAAATCGTTGCTTTAAAGTGCACGTTAATAGTGGTATCTCTAACATAGTCTACTTTCATTCAGGTGTTCCCCAAGGATCCGTTCTTGGGCCTATTTTATATAACCTATACACATAAGACTTTCCATTCTTACCTAACTGTGAAGCAGCTATCTTTGCCGATGATACTGCAATTTTCCCATCTCATGAATTCGCTCTTGACATTGAGAGGAATCTAAAAAATGTGATGATAATATTAGAGGGATATTACAATAAATGGAAAATCAAATTGAATGACGAAAAAATACAACCCATCTTTTTCACTAGGAAAAGAAAAGCTTGCTATCTTCTTAGTAGACATTTTTTTTTTTACTTATTCAATTGAAGGTTTTTATTTGTATTTCTCCTTTAGCATCATTATTTTTCTTTTCACTTTTACTCCCCAGGCAGTACTACGAAATACTGAAATCCTACGTTACGAACCGGTTCTTTAGAGTACTCGGAAAATTACTCGAAACTAAAGAAAATTGAAGCTGGTGTACCACAAGGAAGTGTCCTAGGACCAACCCTGTATCTGTTATATAAAAGGGATATTCCAGTGGACATCAACGCTATCATGGCTACCTTTGCTGGTGATACTGCAATATTGGTGCCACATAAATCCGTTACGAAGGCTACTCAAAAATTACGAAATGCAGTCGATAAAGTTAGTGATTGGACGCAAAAATGGCGTATCAAATTAAACGAAACAAAATCGACGCATATAAACTTTACAAACAAAAACATAAACAATGTTCCAATTTGTATAAACAGTAGAGCAGTACTTTACTCCAGTACCGCCAAATACCTTGGAATGACCTTGGATGCAAAGCTTAAATGGAAAGAGCACATCAAAAAGAGAAGAGAAGAACTTAACTTGAAGTACAGAAAAGTGTACTGGTTACTAGGAAAGAACTCTGACCTATCTATCCAGAACAAACTAATGTTATATAAGTAAGTACTGAAACCCGTTTGGACATATGGTATCCAACTATGGGGCTGTACAAAAAAAAAAACAAATGCTGAACCCATCCAAAGTCCTTCGTGGAATAATTAATGCCCCCTGGTATATAAGAAATAGCGATCTACATCATGACCTTCAAATTGAAATGGTTACAGAAGTGATTAAAAAACACGCTGTATCACACAATCAGCGACTGCAAAGTCATACCAACTCCGAAATGGAGACCGTCTTAAATGTACGGAACAATGTTCGGAGATTAAGAAGAACCTAGCCTCATGAGCTGATGATCTAAAAGCTATGGGAAAGTGTTAAAACTTTAAACTTCCCCCAATGCGATTTATAAATTAGGAAAGAAAAATCATTTGTCGATCATTCATAGATTGGTCCTGATTCACCGGTGGTTTTGGTGCGGTAAGAGTCCCACACAACTTGGTACCGGATTCTTACCGAGTGTCTTTTGAAGATTTCCATCAGATAAAACAAAATTTCCTTAAATGGTACATAATCCTTGTTGTTTTTAGCAAATATGTTTTCAATGAGGCAGTATGAGTACTCCAATTCAATTTGCTATCTATTTCAAGACCAAGATATTTAAAAACTGCAGTTCTTTCAATATGAAAACATTGAGATGAACAGGTTTTGTCACAATTAAACAAGGCGGAAGAAGTTGACTACAAGTCTCAGGGCTAAGCAATTGATGTTGGCAATTTGCGCTATGAAAAATCATGTTGGGAAAATTGACAAAATTTGAAGATAAGTTAAAGAACATAATTTATATCTGCAATTATATCTAAGGCAGAGCTATTTGAATAAGTGCAAGCTATATCATCAGCAAAACCAGTTCTTAAACCTTTAAAATTTATATTAAAGGTGGAATTGATATAAATTAAAAAGAGAATTAGGCCAAGTACGGACCCTTGTGGTACACCAATTTTAATGTCTAAATTTTGACTAAAACTGTCGGCTATTTTAACAACTTGTTTTCGGTTGTTGAGATAGGAAAGAAACCATCTGAGCATAAAGCCTCTAAAGCCTGCTTTCTCTAATTTGAATGAAAGTATCTCATGGTCTACGGTATCAAACGCCTTTGTAATATCAATGAAAAGCGCAGCTGTGTATTTTTTATTATTCAAGCTATCATAAGTAAAGCTACAGAACTTTAAAAGTGCATCCTCTGTTGACTTTCCGGCTCGAAAACCAAATTGATTTTCACTGCAAAAAGACGAATTTTCAAGAAAACTCATTATTCTAGTTTTCACTACTTTCTCAAAGATTTTGGAAAACACCGGAAGAAGAGAAATAGGCTTATAATTAATAAGATTTGAATTATCTCCCTTTTTAAATACAAGTATAACCTCAGCAATTTTTAAGGCATTTGGAAAAATACCATTATAAATACTTTTATTAAAAATGTGAGCTAAGACATCAACAATATTGAGTGAGATTTTCTTAATAAAATTATTAGACCAACAATCTTTTGTTGACGAGTTCGAATTTTTAAGTAAATTAATAGTTTTAAATAATTCAAAAGATGAGATCGAATCATAAAAGAAACTGCTTGCTTGAGACTCCATTAATTTTTGTAACATTCTCCCCTTGCAGTGATTGGAAGAGAGTATTGGAGGCAACACTAGTAAAATACTGGTTAAAGACATTAGGAATTTCACTCCGATTTACTATAGCATCACCCTGGAAGATTATACAATTTAGTGGTTTAGAACCTTCCTCTAAACCACTTTTGTTAATTAGTTTATTAACAATTGCCCATTCTTTCCTCAAAATTGTCTCTTGCTAGAAGCAGTTTGTTAGTATAGTAATTTTCTTTATATAAAATGACTTCAGCAGAAACTTCCTTGCATATCCTATTATAAAGAGATCAAAGATTAGCATTTTGAGGTTCCTTTCTACATTTAATATGTAGTTTATTTTTCTTTTCAATACTTTTTAGTTAGGACATCTAAAAGGATACGTCTTTTTGTTTTAATACGCCTTTTTGTCTCAATGAGACAAGAACTAACGTGACCTTTTAGAGTATTTAAAAATTTACTAAAACCGCTAGAGGGATTACTATCCATGTAAACGTAAGTCCAAAATTCAAAAAGTAGAATAGCATTAAGTCGTTCAAAATTAATCGCCGTATCTTTTACAAACGGTACAAAGTTTTCAGTTTACTTAGCGTAAACTCATTGAAAATCTATACAATGATCAGATATATTGAAATCTGAAATGGAACTAGAGAGAGATAACTTGGAACTGCGATCAAGTCTTCCAAAAATATGATCAATACATGTTTTAGTAGATTGGGTTAATCTAGTAGGTTCATCAAAGCACGAATCCAAGCCATTTGTCAATAATACAGAAATATAATCAAAAACAATAGGAGAATCAGATAAAATATCTAAGTTGATGTCACCAAGAATGAATAGATTTTTTGACTTTTCACCAGACAACAAAGAAGCCAATTCCTCAACAAAAACATTTTTACTTTTTGCATGCAGCCTATAAAAACACATAAAAATAAACTTTCTGGATTCAATTTTGCAAGATACTTTAACCATATCAGCACTTTTTAAGTTAAGGCAGCAACATTCATGCTCCAACCTATCACTTATGAAAATTACTTCGTTTCTGACCCACAAATACGAAAAGTTGTTCTCTATTTTGAATATATTAGCTCTATTATATACTGCTCTATTATAATTAGTGACACTTTCATTAATATAAATTGAATTAACAGACTTATACCCTATAAGACTTGTGTTAATCTTAGTTTTCTTTTTCTTTAAAAACACTTTTCGCTTCAAATCCAAGGTTTTAAATTTTATTCGTAAAACACTCAACGACTTGTTACGTGTAGATGATGAGTTAGAATTGAGCTTACGTGTGATGTTCTTGACGTAACAATACTGGATGTCATCAGCATTTATGTTTTCACCTAATCCATTTGACAGTAGATTGACAGCTGCGTCCAGAGCATTCGTGTTGTCAACATTCGGTATCCCAATTAGATCAATGCATTTTTTTAAAGAGTTTTTTTGCAGAAAATTCACTGTACTTTATAGATTGTTGATTTTTTTTTTTGTGCAAAAGTCTATCTAAAAGAACCCATCACAAGCAAGATAGAGCACGACCGGCTCAGTTGGTATTGTCATGTTCAAAGGAGAGATCCTTCGAAACCCCGTCAAAAAGGCAGACCAAAATACAACCAGCATTTAATTGGCCTCAGTGACGAAGTGATTCGAAACCGGGAAGTTTGCCGGTACTTCCTGAGGTCAAACCGGTAAACTCCACAGGCGGACCAATAGGGATGCAGTAAAGTGGGAGGGTTGTGATCCTTCTTTCCGGATCATAACCTTGTCGTAAGGAAAACAAGAAGAAGTCAGTGAGGAAATGACACTTTTCAAGTCGTGAAGAGTCTGCTTCAAAAACTTATCACAGTGCCTTATCGACAACCATTCATACCCAACCTGAAAGCCATCAGTACAAATTTAATTTGCTCTACCTACAAATTATTTGAAATTGCCCAACATAATTGGACAGATAGCGACAGGCCGTTGCATTATTAGATTTTTAAATTAAACCTTCTATGATTTTTCAACACCAAACCTTTTATTAAAAAAAGAAAAAAACAACTACAACTTCTCATGCTGTAACAGTCTACTCGTAACCACAAATATAACTTCATCAGCTTCGTCCTTCTTTTTTTCTTTTATAAAAATACAAAAGCTTCTCCCCCACAAAGGAAGTTCCTTTGCTACACCTAAATAATGCAATTCTCGTTAAATCAGTTCCTGCTACCGTCCCTACACCTAGCTAATTCGCTCTCTTAAAAAAAAAAAATCCACTGAAATAATATGAAAAAAAAAACCTCCAAGAGTCAATTGCAAAATTGTGTTTTCTGTTCTTTACCATTTCACGAATGAGAACAGAGGGGGATTTAAAAAAAAATAATAATAATAACAGCAAACCAACCTAGCACTAGAGTAACCAACGTAATCATATTCAACCATCCTTGGAAAATATGATTATTCAAAGCCTGTGCAAAGAGCACACACAAACAATGCTGAACCAACCCCTCCCACATAATCTCGGGCCGTGTTGTAGAAAAGAACACTTGAAATACCCAATTCACTTACACACATCATCACCCCTAAACATCAAAAGCAAAGAAACAAGGCAAACAAAAGGAAGCAAAAGAATCCCCATAAAAGAAAAAAAAAAAAAAACCGAATAAAAGGAAAACCCGAAGGAAAAATGATGGAAAATAAGCAAAAGCAAAAATCTATCCAAATTGCATTACGCTCTTCGTTAGCATGAAACACAGGAAAATCAGGCAACAAGGGGATCAGAAAAAAAAGAGCCCACAAAGCTCCATCTACCCACCCACTCTGCTACGGCTAAACCAATCTAAGACCTCTCTAATAGCGCTGCGATGACGACGGCGACGGTGATGACGACGACGGGCTTGGGGACTCGTTTTCCTTGGTGTCGTTCACATGAATAGAATTTCAAGGTTTGTTTGCTCCTTTGGCATGGGTCAAGTATAGCGTTTGTATATTGTATGTGCTAGTATACCCACAAGAAGGACACAAAGCCGAACAACATGCCGAGCCAACTTGTTGGGTATACGAGTATGTATGAAATAACAAGCAAAGCATACAGCTCACAAATAAAAGGACAACAGGTCCACCAGAACCAGGGGACTTAGTGAAAGAAGGATTGAAGCTCAACACACACAGAGTGAGTTGCGGAGTTTAATGAAAATGAAAATCGCCTCGGGCAAATTAAAAATTCATCTTACCTTTGATTATGCGACGAGCAGGAGTAGTTGCCTTTTAAAACGAAATTATCCTCTTCTGATGCCTGGCTCGGCAAGCGTTCGGTGACCGGGAGAGGAAAAGGTGCAGGATTAGGGAGAGTAGGGGCCAAATGCAGCAAAGGCAACGGTGTAGATCTTTGCCAGGATTGGTGTTGTCCTATAGCTTCTTTGGTGGCCCTCATCGTCGTTACGGGCGTGCTCCACCCAATTGTATCTGGCTTTAACTGCTCCGCAATTTCACCTCGAGGCAAACACACAGGATCACTAACACTGCTGGCAGTGTCGTGGCTAATAGAATTTTCCGGTAAATAAGAAACGCCATTCATCGGTGGAGCTACTGTTGACAATGGTTCGCCATTGTTGTGTTGCAATCTTTGCACAGACATGGCGATGGCTGGTTGATGCCATTTTTTTCTCTCGTACCATTGCCAAGACGGTAATCGAATTTGCTTTGTCCCTGCCATATTGCTGGGGTGTTCGGTGGTTGTTGATTGCAAAAGCATTATTTCCTCCTGATTGGAACTGTTATGGCTCTGATCGAAGACGCATCCGGAATCGTAATCTATGGTGGATTTTGTGTGCAGAGTCTTTGGTAAATTAGGCGACGAGATGGATTTCCTTCTATTGGTGGAATCCGATTGCTGATGGCCATTGGTAGGCATTTGGAGCTCTTTGTCGTTGTGATTGCTTTGTGTGGTTGAAATTTCTTTTGGTCTGCGTCCAGAATGGAGACTTCTTTGTAGTTCATCGTTTGACCGGTGTGATGGAAGAGTAAGGGGATGTTGTCCACGGGACACCTAAATGGATGGTGGGTATTTAAAAGGTGAAGTGCTTAAGTTCGCACAAAAAAGGGTTTACCACTGTGACAAGCAGACATGCTGTAGGGCGATTAGGAGCACACGGTATTTCAGTTAGGCACAGGTTAAGTTGCTATTATTTGTACTATGTAAATGTTTTAATCCATCAGATAAACACCTGACATATACTCGTAATGTTAGTCTTTTACAAAGTATACGTAACCTTTTTTTTCTTCTTTTTATATCAAATCTGGTCACTGTAACAATTTGGCAATTTATTTTTGTTAGGAAAGTATATATTTTGTTAGTACTTCATCCTCCCAATAAATACAGCAATTAAACGGTGAGTATACCTATTTCTCAAGGGATTCCTCAAGGGATTACTCGCTTGCAATGTTTGTCCACTAGCAAGTAAATTCTGTATGTTATTGTGTAAGATTTTGCAGCAAGTTCTAGTCGACGTGTAAACAGTCACTGCAAGCTAACTTCCGCAAGTCTTGTGAGAAACTTGGAAAAGTAAGATTGTTGTTGAATGTCCTCATCCTCCGAACTACCCTCGCTCAATATGGTACACCTACGGATCAAAGATGGAACATGGAGTGGGTGCGGGTGCGTTTGGCCCTAATTTTCAATTGGCAGTCCCTTTGGGACATTCTACTTCTATTTGCCAGGCCGAAATCTACGCCAGAGAATGCATTAGGCGCAACATCCGTAGATAAAATGTTAACATCCTATCTGACAGTCGAGCGGCTATTAAAGCCCTATACTCTTTCTACTTTAGATCTAAGTTGGCCTAGAGTTCCCTAAATACCTTAAAGCAGCTAACTGCTTACAATAACATCACATACATTTGGGTTGCTGCCCACAGGAGTCCGAGTATAGGTGGCAACCAACGCGCGGATGAACTTACAAGACGCGACTCAGCACTACATTTCATAGGCCCATTACCTTTCTATGGCTTGTCTGTTAGCCACCTGAAACTGGTACTGAACTCTTGGGAAAAACTAATATCAATATCTAAATGGAACGCAACATAGGACCTTCTATAGGCCAAGAAATTAATTGATTTTTCAAAACATAATCTGCCAAAATCTTAACAGACTATTTCGCTCAATTACCATCTCCACAAAATAGATAGGGCTGCCTCGGATCTCTGGCGTCTATGCCTGGAAGATCAGACTCTCAGTAGACACAGACTACTTGGCAGGGGATTCGTCCCCCCCTCGGGGATCCCAAAATCCTTGAAATCTTCACCAAAGACCATTACACTCAATTCGTGTTACTGTTTGGTGTGGTATTACCGCCGAAACGATTTACGACCCATTTTTTTTTTCCCGAAAATGATGGAGGTGACAATAAATGGAGAAGGTTATAGGACAATGCTCCAAAAATTTGTATATTCATAACTGCCACCAAGCGGTTTCAGCAAGATGGTGCAACTGTCCATAAATCACGTGCAACAAAGGAGTTATTGAGGCAACAATTTCCAAATATAACGATTTGAGTTGGTCACCACGATCGCCTAATTTGACTGCTCCAGATTTTTTTTTTGTGGGGTTATCTCAAGGAAAAAGTGTATGCGTATAAGCCCCAAACCATGCAGCAACTAAAGCAAAACATTCACTAAGAAATTGGTCTTACTCGTATACTGCAAGAAACACTCCACAATGTTAGTTATAAAGAGAATAAGGGTTGAAAGTGAGGCCATTACTCAATGACCATTTATAAATACTCGTATCACATAGATCTTCGTTCAACCTGCCAGATCCTCACCTAGGTCTATTGGTCTGGAGAGTTAATTTATACATCATCTGCATAAAAATGAGCGCTTGCATTTAAAAGCATACTTTAAGGAGGTCAGCTTTAGTTCACGAAAATTACGAGGGTGGGTCAATAAGTCCCTGAAAATTGTGTCGGCACCTTAAATTTAATTTCTTTTTTTTGTTTGTCAAGAATCATCTTTCAAAAGAACGCACCCAAATTTTCAGACAGATCTGTCAAATAGTTTTGTTGTGGCAGCCATTTTATATAGACGCCAACTAGCATTTTCGTTAAAATGGAAAAAAGTGAATTTCGAGTGACCATTAAACACTATTTTTTGTGAGAAAAAACTATCACGCAAACCAAACAAAAACTTGACAAATATTATGGGGACACTTCACCATCGATTGGAAGCATTTACCACTGGTTTACTCAATTTCGGTGCGTTCGTTCAAGCACAAGTGACGCCGAACGTTCTGGTCGTCCAATAGAGGTCACCACACCAGAAATTGTCGACAAAATCCATGGCTACAGGCTTACCACATGGCTCAGTGATTTCGATTTTACATAAATATTTGGACATGAACAAGCTTTCCGCAAGATGGGTGCCGCGTTTGCTCACAATCGACAACAAACGCATTCGTTTGACAACTTCAAAGGTGTGTTTGGCGATGTTCCAGAAAAATTCAGCTGAGTTTTTGCGCCATTTCGTAACCGTGGATGAAACCTGGATTCACCACAACACACCAGAAACCAAGGAACAGTCAAAACAATGGACTTCTCCATGTGAATCGAAGCCGAAGAAGGCCAAGGCGGGTTTGTGAGCAAACGAGGTCATAGCGACAGTTTTTTGGGATACGCGCGGTGTTATTCACATCGATTACCTTGAAAAGGGTAAAACGATCACCGGCACATATTACGCGGAGCTGCTGGATCGATTCTAAGCCGATTTGAAGCAAAAACGGCCGCATTTGGTCCCACTGTGCGGCCCACAAGTTTCGGTCTCACTGCGCACAAGTCCGCAATCGCAATGGTAAAATTGCATGAGTTACGCTACGAACTCCTCCCTCAACCAGCATATTCCCCAGATTTAGCCCCCTGCGACTATTTCTTGTTTCTAAACATGAAGAAGTGGCTCGGAGGTAAAAGATTTGGGTCGAATGAAGAGGTCATCGCTGAAGAGGCTCCAGAAATCGTATTATTTGGAGAGTATCAAAAAATTGGAGAAACGTTGGATGAAGTGTGTAGAGCTAAAGGGAGACTACTATATGTTGAAAAATAAAATGTTTTTATACTGAAAAGAGTGTTCCTTATTTCATTTTTCAGGGGCTTATTGACCCACCCTCGTAAGAGTGGCATTCAATAGTGCTGTGAGATTTGTTTAAAATGTACACCGCCATGATCATATCTCTGGATATGTAAAAGATTTCCTTGGTATGGAGTTCCAAAATTAATTAGATTTCAATGTTTTAGTCTATTTGTTCAAACTCAAGGAGAATAAAATGCCGGAGTACCTTTATCATAGACTTCAGTTCGCTACGAGCCTTAATTGTGCCAACTTTTAGATTTAACACGACCGAAAAACAATTTTTTGTGTACTCAGCACGACTTTGGAACTCTCTTCTAGCCAATATAAAAAATGTCAAGGAATCGGTGACTTCATGAGAAAGGTCAGACAGCATTTGACTACAGAGAGCTAATTGTTTATCTTTTTGTTTAATAAGGATGAAGCTAACTTTAAGGCTAGGGTATTAGGGACTTTCTTTTTGTTTTTCTTTTTTTTTTGTGTCATTGTTAAGATCCCATTGCTTAACTCTGAACAATTATGGATATTATATCTACGTGTATGATTAAATGAAATAAAAATTGAAAAAAATAAACAAACAAAATAAAGTGGGACCTAAAATTAAGCCCTGAGGTAGACCTGCCTTAAGTAATTCTTGATGAGAGGAACCCATCTTAGACTGAATCCGAAATACTTTCTTAGTTTCTCACAAAGAATTAGATGATATACCCTCTCACAGGCTTTGAAGTAGTCGAGGAGGCAGAGTTTTATGATATACGTATTGTCCAAGACATAGCTAACCCCTACGTCATCAAGAATGTTTACCATAGCAGTAGAATGACTATGGCTGGCTCGAAAACCGGACATCAAACTATGTTGATCGAGGTAATTCGAGATCTGTTTTGCCTAAATTTTTTCCAGATCTTTAGATCGAGGTAAAATGCTAATATGACGAAAGTCTATCGCCGAAGTGGGTTGTCGTTTTCCAACTAGTAGGGATAGACAATGACGTGATACAGAAATTAATCAAGTGCGTAAGACAACTCAGAACGTGAGTTAAGATAGAATCGGATAGGAATTCCATCCTCACCTACAGCATCAGACTTGAGAGAACGAATGTTATTGATCGCATCAATTTCAAAGACAATTTCAAAGTCGAAATCAGTAATCGGTTGAAAGGAAAGCTGATTGTTAGGAACAAAATGTATATTACGAGCATCTACTGGGCTGGATAGGAAAGTGTTATTTAGTTCATCAACATCGGGTATAACGTCAAAAGAATATTTTTTTACGAACTCCAACTGTACGCAAGTTGCTACAAATCTTTTTGGCATTTTGGTCTGCTCGCAGTTTAGATAGAAAATATATTTATTTTTTTTTTTTTTGGCTATAAATTGCGTGCTCGACGAAAGGTTTCCCAATTCAGGCTTGTAGGGCTTTGCTTTCACCTTGAAAATATTTTCCTGCGAACTTGCATAGCTTCATGAAACCATGGACAGTTTCTATTACGCACTGTTAATTTTTTTAGTAGAGATTGCAAATAATTAACTTTATCGTTCACATCTGCGACATAATAGCAAGAGTGCCAGGGGTCACATCCGATTGCAAAGCATAATCTTGCACAGAACCAAAGTCTCTAAATTGATGGAGCAGAGGAGCGAGATAAATCAATATGTATGTTCAGAAAATTAAGTCGTGATCTGCCACACCGTCTAAAGACAACTGGTCCTGAAGTATAATATTAGAGTGATCAGATACCAGAAAAAGGTCAAGAAGATTTGAAGTCGAGTTAAGCGCAAAGCGGGTGACATGAGTTAACTAGGGAAAGCGCAGAAGTGGCAATGAGGTCTAAGAATTGGTGAGACTTACTGTCGCATTTTAATAAGTCAGCATTAAAATCACCACAGATAATTACATGCTCATAAGATGCAGAGAACTCCTGGAGAGCGGAGAACACTGGTTGTGGAGAGCAACTCCGGTTAGGATTACAAAGTACGCCTACAATGCACTTCTTGTTGCCAAAGACATACTCAGTTTTATACCCTGGAATGTTATACAGACCTGGATAGAGCAGATGCTCTATCAGGTCCCAACCAGGTCTCAGTTATGCAAATTATATCAACAAACAAGTATATAATAATATTTCGTTCTTCATTTTTTGTACCTATGCAGGAACTTGTATTAATCCACAAATACTGCCTTGATCAAAAAGTTTCAGGAATGACTACCGTGTGGCCGTCAGTCATCTGATTCGAGTTTTTTTTTTTTTTTTTGGTTGACACATCTGTCGTTAACATATCCTCTAAATTTTAGCGTCGTAGCTTGACGTAAAAGCTTTGTAAACGCTACGCTGTCGAGAGTACATCTGCCTCCGTGTGTGTTTTCGATATTTTACGATTTTAAAAATTGGATCAACTTTGCAACACAGAGTTTGCATCAAATTTTGTGTTAAAAATGGATTTAACGGCTGAATCTGACCCAACATTCATCAAACGCATAATTACTGGAGACGAGACGTGGGTTTATGAGTACGAAACACAATCCACTCATCAGGTGAGTCAATGGCGTACACTGAATAAGTCAAAACCGAAAAGCCACGTCGTTTTCAGTCGAAAAAGAAGGCGATGCTCACAGTTTTCATGGACTACAACGGTGTTGTGTGTCATGAATTCTTGCCACAAGATTAGACAGTCACCTAGGTTTATTATTTGGACGTTATGAGACGTTTGCGTGAAACAATTCGCCAAAAAAAGACCGGATTTGTGGGCAAATAACTCGTGGGTTTTGCATCACGATAACGCACCGTCGCACAGTGTCATCCTTATTCCTGAGTTTTTGACCAACAACAGTACGAATATCATCCAACAACCACCGAAATCGCCTGATTTGGCTCCTATTTCTTCCTATTTACGTCTGGTTTTCCGCAATTATCTCTGAAACCTTTGATAGTTTTCTTGACATCTTTCTTTATCCAGATAGCACCAAGTTCAGCATCTTAAAAATATTGCAGATCGGGGGGAACCCTCTTCTAGTTTTATGCAAACATGACAAGACATAGCGGTCAACAACAACAGGGTGGCAGTAAGATGCCGTCGTTTCAGAAGTGAAGATCAAATCTGTGGTTACATCAGCTGGATGTACAGCTGATACCGAATATTTTACACTGATGGGTAATTTGGAGACTGACGCTTTAACGGACTATAGGTACATCACCCATCCACCTGAAGATAATAAGTATGAAATGCCAAAGCAGCAAATTTTGATGACGTTCTGGGAATCGGAGCAGAGGAAACTACAAAAATTTATTAGCAGGATCATTTCGATGGAAGACTGAAAAAGTTGTCAGAACACTTATGCATATGCATTCATTTCTGGCCTTCAACTCTGACTAAGAGGTTAGCATGCTACCGCAGATGGCCGGCAGAATTTCTGACGTTAGTTCGGCTTTATTGTCTTACATTCCAGATACATTTGGTAGCATGTCTTTGTGCCCTTTGCCTGGTGTTAACATCATGTCATATATCAGTTGCTTGAAGCGTTGGTCGTAGTACGTTTAACTTATAATGGCAAAGAAAATAAATGTCAATAACCATCAATTCCCTCCGCTGTATCGTCAATTGTCGAGCTCCAAGATAATAATATACAGATTTAACTGAAGTCAAAATGATTTACTTATTTAAAGTAGAAGTAAGAGTCGTTCAAAGAGCAGTAACTCGAAAAGATGCTGGATTCACAGGAAGTTTGGTATGGCTGAGAGTAAATACATGTAGCCCTGCAGCTGTCAGAGAAACTAAATCCCTAACCAGAATTGGTGACTTGCCAGTCCGCATACGTTATTAGTCTTTTCTGTCTTACTAAGCTAAGAGCTAAAGTTTCGGCAATTCCTCCGACACCGAAAGAGAAACGCCGATGCGACCAAAACTACGGCTTATGGAGGTTAATGACACTCAGCTTAAATCCTTGCAGAGTCTACAAGGCCGCTTGTGTGGCTGAACCAATAATTGGGTCAGACCTCCTGGCACATTTAAACCTTATAATTGATGCCTATTACCACCGAATCATTGACAACACAAATATGTACATTACACTCAACTGATTCGGCTGCTGTTCCATCTGGGAGTACCTTACAGATCCATCATTTTAAGGCCCCGGCACATAGAATCCATTGATCCGTTGCTGCGTCGTTTTTACCTAACACATAGATCGAATACACGTACGAGTATTCTTATGCAAGGTAGCTCATAACCGACGCATGTATGAACTTCGACGTATAAAGTACACTTTCATTGTTGGAACCATTCAAAAAGAATAGAAACTGTCATCGCCGTTAACAATCGGTTGACATTTCAATCTGTCTACGAAGATATGCGACGGATTGTATGGGACTGTTCTTTCCGGCAATACGTGAACATCACCGTCAACCTTCAATGGAACGACGTCGACGGATTCTATGGGTCGGGGCCTTTACTAACACGATATATTGAAAGAGTTTGGAGACGCAGCTAGACCCAATTCAGAAGTTCGAGCAAGATACAAGGTAACGCATCAAATCCACACAAGAAGACCCATTCTGTACTCTAAACCGAAGCGGCTTTCAACTGAACAGTTAAAGATAGCTAACCAAGAGTTCAGGTACTCATATATGCCAAGCCGGTATGTCGTCCATCAAGCAGCAGTCCTCTTTACAAACGACTGAATCAACTGTAATCACCATCTCTGATCCTGCCTCAGATAAGAGCAGTACGGCAAACTTTCGATGAAAGTAAGTGAGGGGTCTACTCGTACTTAGGAATAGAGAGAATATCGACCAAAACTGATTACATCATGGTCTTCAAAGACGTGAATTTTAGGTCAAATAGGACCATGCCACTTTTAACTGAACTATGTTCCTACTCACAAAGGACGTTTTTATTTACGCCAGGCTAAACACACAGTTATGTACCAGATAGGCTCTGCATTTGAGTAGTTCATAAACAAGGTAAATCATTATAGAATTTAAAATAAAAAAAAACTTTTGAATTCACTTTGCCAAAACTTCGTCCTTAAAAATCAAGCACAAAGCTACTGAATATAATTTGCACGTCTGTTGCACACATGATGGCAAAAATTTGTTTACTCATATTTTAATTGCCCAAAGTTCAAAGTACACGTATCTGAATAATGGTAACAGCGTCAATGAGTTAACGAATTTTCTGACAACACCGCGGTACTGCAAGGATACATTTTCCCCTCCCCTATTTAAGTGAGTTAGACAGCCAGTTGTTACTTTTTTTTGTTGTACCTTCAGTTGTTAACTGAATGCATATTAACACTCTGACCAAAATCACCATGCGAAATAATAAACTTCCACCGAGCAGCATAACGAACCATAATCAAAGTCAAACAACAAAGGACGATGCACTGCTTACCCGCATGGCTTCACTCTGATATTAGGTAAGGAAGCAAATTTGTTAGTTTTTTAAAAAAATTTTTTAAGTCAAAAAAACAACAAAAAACTAACAACACCAGGCACACAAAAAATTCGTTTCTCTTTTTTTACAACAACAACGCAATGCAAAACATTTCAAACAGAGAACTATTTTTTGAAAAAAAAAAAAATTCAAACAAAAAAACAAAGAACTCCAAGCTAAAAACGATTTTTTTCACAAGACACCATACAAATGGAGAAAAGCGGTCAGGTCTCAAATGCATGATTGGAACAAGCAGGACGCAGAGGAAACACGACGTGTACCTCAAAGTTTGGCATTTGGCTTTATTTAATTTTTGTTGGCTTTTGTTGCGTTTTTTGCTTTGCATACGTTTTGTTGTGACATGTATTTCAAGTTTGGCTCGTCCTCGGATAGTCCTTTCACAACTCTGTCAGTTGAGTTAGGTTTGGCTGGTATTGTTCGCTTTGATACTGTTGTCATTGGCGTTACTGTTCGCTTGAAATTGCTCAGTGAGAAGTTTTGGTAATTGATGGGTGTTGAGGGTACGACTACTGCTATGGCCTTAAGCGGTGTTGCATTTGTTGATATGGTTCTGTGAAGAGAATATAGAAAGAATGAAGACTAAACTCGTAGAGAACGTTTTTTTTTTTTTTTTTTTTTTCATATAATGCAGTTGAAAAAGTGTCTGTTTGTTAAAGTTAACATAGGTTAGGTCTCGAGTCAGATTTGTGACAGAGAGACTGAAGAACATTTTAATGGCTAAAAGCTTAAGGATATGTCGGGATGTATAAGAAAACTTACGATTATTTGTATTGACATCACTTTTTAGAACAGTTGGCGGAAATGATAGATTTTTATTATTACAAAATTCGAAAGTTTAGCTATCGAAACGCTACTAGTGTGCCTACCAAAGTACCATACTTACGATCAGTAGCGTGGTTGGTTACAAAAACAAATATTTATCATTGATAATGGCTTGATATTTTTGTTACAAATGTTTCCAGTCACAACATAACACAACCGAATTAAT
The DNA here is from genome assembly GCA_963082735.1 of Pocota personata. Classification (NCBI taxonomy): domain Eukaryota; kingdom Metazoa; phylum Arthropoda; class Insecta; order Diptera; family Syrphidae; genus Pocota; species Pocota personata. Next base: position 243,505,061 of record OY720429.1, read on the forward strand.
TGAACGATCTTAGCTCTGATCACAACCCGGTGATTTGCAAACTTCTTTGGTCAGGGGAGAAAAAAGTGGAATATGTTTAACAGAACAGAAATTAATTTAAGACTGAGAAACATCTCAACGAATGTTGAAAATATTTCTAGTAATCAAGACGTGGACTCTATTGTAAAGGACTTTTCCACACACATTCTAAATGCTGCTGAAAAATCTGTTCCAAAAGTTCCTAAAAGACCATTTTGCGCAAAACTTCCTGTTCATGTTTTGGAACTTATTAAGTTAAGGAACAAGTGTAGACGAGATTGGCAGAGATATCGTCAGTCTTTTTTTTCGATATCAAGTACTGCATTTAAATACGCTTATTTCTAAGCATATCTCATAATATCGCAATAAGGAATGGAACACCAAACTTAGCACCCTTGAAAAAAACGCAAAGCCCTTTTGGAATATATTAAAAATTGTTAGGAATAAAAACAGACAATTTCCTTTCCTCAAAAATTCTGTCAACACCTTTTTTACAGACATCGAGAAATCAAATGCACTTGCATTTAATTTTGCAAATAATCATGTTGTGTCAAGCAATCTAGGTGATCAAGTTACGAACAACATAGTGAATAACACTATCCAAAACTTTTTTGGGGACAGTTCTAACCAAACATCTTCTGTTGTCTATGTAACCGAAGAGGACATTGAATTTTGTATCAATAACTTAAATATTCGAAAAACAGGAGGTCTTGATTTGATGAGCAACTTCCTAAGACCGGAATAAAATTTATAACATTTCTTATAGACTCATGTCTAAAAATGGAATATTTTCCTGACACCTGGCAACTAGCTAAGGTAGTTCCTATAATAAAGGCTGGAAAGCCTCCTGAAAATCCTGAAAGCTACAGGGCAATTAGCTTACTTAGCAATCTTAGCAAAATATATGAAAAAGTGCTCAAAGAAGCAATCTCAAAAAATATCTGTGATAATAATATATATCCAAATGAGCAATTTGGATTCAGACGCCACCACAACTCATCCCACCAGGTGCTCAGAATATATAACCATGTCATAAGAAATCGTGCAGTGGGCAGATCTACTGGAATGGTACTACTTGACATAGAAAAGGCATTCGATACGGTCTGGCATGACGGTCTTTTATACAAATTGATACATTTTCGCTTTCCCCCCTACATTTGTAAAATTGTCCAAAGCTTCCTGTCTCGTCGTTGTTTTAAAGTACAAGTCAATAGTGGTGTCTCTGATTTAATAAATTTTCATTCGAGTGTGCCACAAGGTTCAGTTCTTGGGCCAATTCTATACAATCTGTATACATCAGACTTTCCAAATTTGCCTAATTGTCATACTGCAATTTTTGCAGATGATACCGCTATATTTTCTTCTCATGAGTTCGCTCTCAATATTGAGAGGAATCTTACAAATGCGATCAAAATATTGCAAAAGTATTATAGCAAATGGAAAATTAAATTGAATGAGGAAAAAATTCAGGCCATCTTTTTCACACAAAAAAGAAAAGGAAGCCCTGTTTTATTCTCAGTAGTCAATTACAGATTAATGGATTATCTATAAATTGGGAGCCTTCCGCTCGTTATTTGGGAATATATCTGGACACAAAACTAACCTTCAGTGAACATATCAACAGGACAATTAAAAAGGTTGCAGTTGCAATCAAAATGTTATACCCATTTATAAATAGGAAATCATTGCTTTCAACCGAAAATAAGATGATCATTCAGAAAGTGATTTTTCAGGCTATTTTGCTATATGGGTGTCAAGTATGGGGTAACTGTTCGAAATGTCATATAAAAAAATTACAAGTATACCAAAACACTTAAAATGATGTTAAATTTGCCATGGCATCAATCAACCTTAGATGTTCACTGTAAAGCAAATGTTGAATTGATTTCTAATAGGATTCAAAAACTTATGTCAAAATTTCTAGAACGCTGTAGTTTTGCTGAAAATCCGCTTATTAATGACTTAAATATGATTTACATGTAATAAAAAATTAAAACTTATTTTTTATTTATTTATTTAATGCTCTTGCATTAACTTATTATAAAATAACTTATTTATTTATTTGTTTATTTATTTATTTATTTATTTATTCATTTATTTACTAATTTATTTAAATATTTATTATCTGATATTTATTTGTTTACTTATTATTTGTTATTTATTTAATGTGAACAAATTGTTTTTTTTTTTACATTTTAGGTTTTTCCTCGTATTTTCCTACAAATTATAAAATTGTAAAATAATTTAAAAAAACCTATTACAAATAAAATACACAATGTTTTACAAGAAATATAATTACATAGCTATCAAATCTCTAAATTGTAAAATGTGCGGTAACAACACTAATGTAAACACTATTATACGAAATAAAAAGATCTATCTATCTATCTATGGCTTTATTGTTTTTCAAAGTAATTTCTATGAATGCACGCGCTTGAACCAATTCTCGTAACACTTTTTCCACTTCGATTGAGGTACCTCCAAAACATGCATTTTGAAGGCATCAAACCACTTCCTCGGGTGTTGAAAAACGTTGACTACGCAATTTATTGTTCATGTACTAGAATAAGAAGAAATCATTGGGTCCCAAATCAGGGCTGTACGGCGGATGACCCATCAATTCGACGTTTTGGGTGGTCAAAAACGCAGTTGTTTGAGCCGATGTGAGAGAGCTCGCATTGTCATGGTGAAGAATGATCCTTCGTCGGCGGTTCGTTTTCTTTATTTCACCGTAGACTTCTGGCAAACAAATGATGGTAAACCATTCAGAATTGACTGTTCTACGTCGCTCCAATGGTACGGTTGCGACATGTCCAGTTTTCCCGAAAAAAACAAGCGACCATTTGCTTCGAAGTAAGGGCCTCGTGGCGTAGTGGTTAGTGTGTCAGATCACCACGCAAGAGGTTCGTATTCCAGAAAACACCAAAAAAATTTTTCACGATCCCACCTCTCGCGAACGTCTGACAAACATCCGAGAGTATTGTTGTCACGAGAAAGCTTCTCAAAAACAAATTTCCGTTCAGATACGGCACTAAAACTGTAGGTCCCTTCCATTTGTGTGAAAAATATAACGCACACAACACGAGTGGTTGCGAGAAGCTAGGCCCTGGCACTTAAAGAGCTGTTGCGCCAAATATTTATTTATTTATTTTTTTATTTCCTTTGAAGTGCTTAGAGCGCGAACAACTTTTGTTGGTTTTGGTTCATCTTGGAAGACCCAAACAGTTGACTGCTGTTTATGCAGAATCCAACGCGAACACAGCTTTTTCACAGTTAAATGTTCATGCAATATCTTATGTATGCTTGTCATACTACCCAAGGCTGCCTCAATCTCACGATAAGTCACATGATGATCTAGCATTATCAGTTCGCGCATAGCATCGATGTTTTCCGGCACAACAATCGACGTTGGATGACCTTCAAGAAATTCGTCCTTGAGCGAACTACGAGCACGATCAAATTCAGCAAACCAGTGAAACACGGTGGCGCTCAGGATGGTGCTTCATCACCAAAAGTCAAAGCAAGTTGATCGGCACACTGTTGTTGCGTTAATCCAAGTCGAAAGTCATAGTAAATCATTGCACGAAAATGGCCGAGATGAATTTTTCAAGTGACTGTAAACAACACAAATAGCACTCGTATGATAAAACATTCTGAGTACGTATACCATTAAAAACGTCAGACTTCACGATGCAGATGTTATATTTGTCGTAGCCACACTGTTGTTGTCACATCTCAAAACTTAAGTAGCAACCTACGTATTCGATTTATATACGTAAAATTTATACACTGAACAAATTTACAGCAACACCATCCAGTTGATCTTCCAAGGATATGCTATAAAATTAGAGATAGTGGAATAATATAGCCGTATATGCTATCACAAACGTCTGGTAAGAACTGTAGTTACCAAGAAAATTACTATATATACAATACAAATTGTCCATAGCTGGTTTAGCTTTTGTTTATAAAATAATTAGCTATGAGATGTAGCCAACATTGCTATTCTTAAATGGGTGAATTAGCTATGAAAAATAGCCTTTTAGCTATTTTTTTTTTTTTTTTTTTTTTTCAATAAATTAATACCAACGGAAAATTACTCAAGCCCTCACGTAAAGTCCAACTTACGACCATCGACGTGTTAACCACCACGACTAGAGCGGCGTTGCTCTTGACTTGGAAGTTTTACTTGCATTCGTTCGTGATGTCACCTACCCACGTGTTCCGAACGGGGTTGAGAAGGAGGTGAAAAAAAACTTGAAAAACTTTCTGGTGTTTTCTGGGATTAGAAACCTGAACCTCCCGCTTAGTGATTCAAATGGTTTTGGACGATACGCAAGGGATGAAAGATGGACTTGGCAATGAGAAGAATTACGGAGGGTAAGTATATCCGGATCTTATAACACCACAACTGACTTTTAAAAAGCACCTGGAGGAAAAACTAAAAGATGCAAAGAGAGCTATAAATTGGAGTTGGAGAGGCATACTTTGTAAAAAAAAATTGCTTTAAGTACAACACGTAAAATTTATGAAGCGGTAGTGAGATCAATAATGTACTATGCAGCTCAAGTGTAGGTCATCTACCAGTATGAAGAAGTTGAAAAATTGTTGAGATACCTCATTAAAAATATCTTTAGATTGCCGGAAATACACCAAACTATCATATATGCTTCACTTGGAAACCGGACTGCACTTAATGTACATTCTAAAAGTAATGTCTGCCCCGAGCCAACGCCTGCCATATATTGTAAAAATACACTATATACGCCGTAAGGTATAATTTTTTCAATGAATGATCTAGACTGTGCAGCGAACATGACATCCGACTAACAGAATACAATGCAACAGCGTGGGAAGCAGCTCTACAGGTCAATATCGACAGCAAATAGTAGACGAAGAATTTTAAATGAGACTAAAATTGTAAACGCAATTATTAAACTTATTTTCAATAACATTTTGCTACAATTTGTAAAATCTCTTTTAACCGGCTGACGGCAAATGCCAGTGCTGTATTTTGTGATTTCTGTAAATAACTGTTTTGTACAAAAAAAAAAATCACACTACTACTAGTATTTCAAAGCACTAACCACTGAGCTACGGCGACACTATGATAATAGTAACATTTGGTTACTTACATACTCCAATTGATATGCAGCAGCTGTAATGTAAATAGCAGAATTAGCTATGAAAAAAGAGCTATTACTGCTATTCATGTAAAATGAAAATAGCAGTATTCGCAGTGACACATAGCCATTATTCTTATTCCTAAAGAGCTATTTTAGCCATCTCTATTGGAAAAATTTAAAGAAACATAATTGTAATTGCTACATAGGTAAGTATTTTGTAAGTACTTTGCTTAAATGACTTATACCGAACTGAATAGCAGCAGTGTCGTGTAAATATGGGAAATAGCAATAAAACTAACCAGCACTCTTATACTCTTTATGATATGCTGCTGTATGATATTATGCTGTATGAAAATATTTTCTTTCGAATTGTAATGACCGATCAGCTGAATTGAGCATCGCCAGAGAGTCAACCAGGCTTATTTTGCGGTTGGATTTGGGCCTACATCTGTATAAGATTGTGCATTGAAGCCGAACGACCATAGACAAAGCCATGAGTTCCTTAATTGGGCGCTGGAAATGTTGGTCGGAGATCCGGATTTTGGCCAAAAAATCAGCTTCTCGGACGAGGTCCATTTTTGGCTCAGCGGCTATGTCAACGAGCAAAATTGCCGTTATTGGAGCGACCACAACCCGCAAGTGTTCGACAAAGATAAGATTGACTCTTTGGTGCGGTTAATGACACGGCGGCATCATCGGACCTTATTTCTTTCGAAATGAGGAAGGAGACACCATTACCGTCAATGGTCTTCGGTATAGAGCAATGTTAACCGACTTTCTGTGGCCAGAGCTCGACAACATCGATATATCCGAGCTGTGGTTTCAACAAGACAGCGCTATATGCAATACAAGCAACGCAACGCTCGAAGTGGTGAAGGAGAAATTTGGCGACTGGGTCATCTCACGGCGAGCGTTCATCAATTTGCCGCCGCGATCATGCGACTTGACTCCCCTCGATTATTTTATTGGGGGACGCTATTGCCGGAATAACGCCGCACATTTTGGACCGAGTCATCAGAAATTGGACCGACCGCTTGAAGCACTCCCAGCAAAGCCGAGGCGGATATTTAAATAAAGCCAGAATCAATTTGATATCTCACACCGTTGTTGTTTTATTTAAATTTTTTTTCCTATCGTTATCTGGTCACTCTCGCAAATGTATCATTCTGGCAATGCTGCAACAGTCACCCACAAATATTTGTCCAGCCCAAATCCACATAATTGCATTGGAAATAAAATATTGGTTTTCTGCGATTCAAAACCTAACAAAATTGATTGATTTACTCGTAAAAACAACTCTTGACATAAAACCAATCAATCGAATAATAAATTTGAATTCACTTTGCATCCTTTGTAAAGTTACACTTTATTGTTTTCGAAAAATTAATCAAAATTCTGCAACCGTAACTGGATTCTGAGGCAATTCTACCCGGATCCTCTACAAGTTGACAAAACACCATCATTATTGATTTAACGAATTTAATACGACAATGATACGAATACCATCTACGGATAAATCAGATTACTTTGCCAGTGAATTATGCTTGCAAACATATTTGGTTGTGTTGCAAGGATGTCATTATTCAGTAATAAGTGTAATATATCCTTTGCTTATAGGATTTAAATTTCACTTTTTTTTTGTAATTATACATTTTGAAATGGATGTTCGGAGTAAAGTGAATCGATGTGGAGATCCTGGAAAAATGTCCAAGGATTACACTGCAGAAGCATACACAAACACTGAATTTAAATCGTTGTCGTTAAAAGTGAACGGATAAAGAGTCAGATTAGTCTGTAAATAAAATGAAAGTAAAACATAAAAAAGGATGATTTTACCGACGATATGCATGACCGATAGAGCGAGTCACTAGATCCTATTATTATGGCAAGATTGAGGAAGACACATAGGAATAGGATAGAGATTTGAATGGAAACTTCTTTTTTTTATAAAGTTGTAAACAGTTTGAAGTATTTTCTTTTTTTAATTAAAATGTGCTTACAGTGTGTGACACAATCTGGGTGCCAGGCCACGGACACAAACTGCAGGGCACCATTCTTAGAATTCTACAGGAAAGGCATGTAAATATTCATGCTGGATGCAATTAGAAAAGCCAATCAGAGCGAGAGCAAAAACTCTCTAGCAGATTGGTTTTGCTAAAGAGATCGCAAATCAGCTTCATCATTGATATCCTCACGGGACATTGTCTAGGCCACTTTAAAGCGATTTGTGCAGGAGCTGCAGGGACGAGGAGGAGGAGGAGGAGGAAACAATCCTCCGATTTCTTTGTACCGACCTAGGCCATCCTCTGTGTCATAAGAAACACCAGCCTAAGTGATTAGGCTATCAAATATGCTTCCGCATCCATTTAGTCGCCTGATACTGATGAAATATACGAAGACATGCTCTAAGAAATTGTATGCCAGTTAAACACTGACCTGTCACTGGCACACATATCAACACAGTTAAGGTCCATTCACAGTTCAGCGACCTGCGAATACGAACGAGCGAATATTCGCAAATTTTGACATTTCATTCACAGCAACTTTTTTTTTCTAGTCGCAGCAATCTCCGAATTTCACTTGTCATTCGTTGTGCTCTGACCGACCACCAAGAACAAAACAAAAGAATTGTGAGGTTAAACGTGGAGGTTAAATGTGGATTGCGTTCCTCATCTGTGGAATGTGAATAAAATTTGACAGTTCACAAGAAGTATTCGCCTATTCGCGGAAAAATCAGCGAATTGTTAATTTCTTCGCAGAAACTAATTAAGATTTACTTTTTTACCGATAAATAAATTTAGCTCAATTATTTTGGAATAATAAAGTTGCCAATTGTGTGCCTTTAAATGCACTAGAAATGGTTTGTTCGCAGTTTACCCATTCGCCGGTCGCTGAGCTGTAAATGGACCTTTAGAGTGGCTTTTACACCAAAAACTAGTAAAGATGACCACTCAATTTAGGCCAATAAGTCCGACTTCGTTCTTGCTGAAAATTACGGAGAGAATAATTCAGTCCGACTTTATTCTTGCTGAAGACTATGGAAAGACAAGTTGAGCTTCAATTTGCTTTGAAATTCTTGAAAACGCACTTGATAAAAAAAGCTACCTACGCGACGAGAATCTTTATTAACATCGGCGTTCCATCTCCACTGCGGTGTTGGTCGACTCTCTACTAATCCCTGTTCGGTACTTTCTGCCGGATCATGCCTAGCAATTGTCTGCTAAGGTCCAGGAATGGGCTTTCGGGTAATCCTCACAAAACTCAGGTTTCTATCATAACGAGAAGTGCGAATGGTCTGACTCAATTAGGCATCACAATCCGACTACCCAATGAAGTTAAGCATTAAGAAGTCATCCTGTATAGTAAACATATTAAATCAAAATATGTTGAGTCGACGTCTGACAGAGCAAGAATGTTTTCGATAAGACATTGTGCTCATCATTGAAAAAGTCTTTTAGATTTGCATGGCAATACTAAGACATTTCTTAGCATAGTAGACTGCTAGCACTGCTTCTTTCACTAAACTCCAAAAATGTTATGTTTCGTCTGCAAGGAAGCCTTCTGTGGTACACCTGGCTCATCGCTTGATATCTGAAGCACTAGAAGATGTGAAGCGCTATCATGTCCCGTCGCTACACATTTAACCATTAATCGCTAGTTTCTACGCTGATATCTTTGCTTCATTTGTCCAAATAGTTACTTCTTCTCCACCCTGGTATAACAAGGAAAATATGGCAATCCTACCTTAAATCTAAATCCGATTCTGACTTCAACAAATACACTTCTGTATATACCCAGTTCTCTAAGCTCTGCAAAAGGCTCCATCTTGAATACCTAGATCGAATGCAATCGAACCCAATAACTGACCACACGAGATTTTTTTAATTCATAAATGTCAAAAGAAAATCTGAAAATCCTTGAGAGATCCTAAAATAATTGCTAATAATTGCCATTTGCTAACTTTATCTGCCAGTCGTTCGCTGTCCACGTATATGAACCTGACCTTAATTATTTTTGCTATTTGACCAACTCTGCACAAACCTCTCTTGTCTCTGTGGACATAATTCCATCAATGGTTGCTAATAAGTTTAGCCAACTGAGGGATAACTACTCCCCTGGTCCTGACGGTGTCGCTGCCGTAGTACTAGCCCCACACTACCCTTTTTCAACTTTCAATGTCACAAGAAAATTTTTCTGAATTATGGAAGGACTCTTATCCACAAAAAAGGATGCAAGAGCGAAGTTTCTAATTATCTGCCAATTGCTAAGCTCTCATGCAAACCTAAGCTCATCGAGAGCATCGTGTACAATGTAACGTCTTTCCACTGCAAGCCAATCTTCTCCATAAAGCAACACGGTTTCCTTAAAGGGAGATCAACAACCACTAACTTAACCGTATTCGTCCCTAGTACACTGAACGCTTTGGAAATGGCAATGAAGTTGATGTCGCAGCCACAGATTTTAGTAAGGCTTTATACAAAATTTCTCACCAAATTATTATTTGCAAGCTAAAAGCCCTTAGATTTCAATCAAGTTTGTTTCAGATCAACAGTATCGGACCATATTATAGCAATATCGGGCGTTCCTCAAGGCAGCCATCTCGGACCACTAATCTTCATCCTTACAATAAATGATGCTGAGCGTATCATCTAGAGCTCTGATCTTCTGGTCTACGCTGATGATATGTAAATCTTTAAACTTATATTATCTGCCACTGATTATCGCCTTCTGCAGGACGATCTAGATAGGATCTTTATCCATGGCTTAGAAAAAACGGTATTGAAAACCTTTAGCGACATTCAGATATTATTCGACTTCTCTTATAGTCATATCATCCGAAAATAACGTGGTAGATGCTAGTGAAATCTTGAGCGTCTCTGGGCATAAGTATACAAAAAGGTATGCTTACACGTATGGGAACGGTCGGAACATAAAGTGAAGTGACAATCTGTCATTTCGACTACGGGTAGTAAGGACTATTATGTAATAACGTTGTTTTACTCATACATACTAGTATACGGTAAAAGAAAAAGTTTGATGCTAAAGCAACTAAGCTTTCACAACAAAATAAAAACAAAAACGTATTCTCTGGTTGTTGCTTCCACTGTTGAGTGAACCGGACACATAAAGGAGTTAACGCAAAAAATACTAATCTGATAGGAAGGACTTATATTCCATTCACTGTGTATCTATCCTATCCAGTACCAGCATCGTTTGTTCCTCTAATTTACCCTTTGGATTTACATCCCTTACTTTGTGTCATCCATTACTTCACATAACCATATCCTTTTCTCAGTGCTATCCTACAATCAGCACATAAACAAACAAGGACACCGGTATATGTTTGTTTTCACCTCCTCAGCATTTACTATCCACCGACCACCATTCCGTATTCAAAAGTATTCATTGTCGTAGTCATTGCCGATGGCTATGGCGCTTGCAACTAGAGTTAAAAGGACAAGTTCGACACAAAGTACTTCAATTCACTTTGAATACGAGTACCATCCGCATTTAAAGTATTAAAAGCAAAGTCCCATCCTTTCGTTTTAGTCAGTTTGTTTGTTTTTTTTTTTTTAAACCGTCATAATCCTTTTCGATTTTTAATTAAAACATTTTACCCAAAGCTGGATAAAGGCTGCATATGTATTCGCAGTATTTTCGAAAATCTACTACAAACTCGTACGAGTACATCCCTCGAATGGTGAAAACGACAGATTGCTGACATGATTATCCTTCAACATTTACGTCTCAATTTTCCACGAAAGGACAACCGAAACAAAAAAAATCCTTGAAAACGGTTAATGGATCGGAATAATTCCCATAATTCATCTGAGATCCGAAAGACACTGCAAAAATAAACCTCCTTAAGCGTTCATTCCTGTAGGGATAGAGCAAAAAAAAATATTTATTGATTGTCAATTTATTTATATCCTGCGTGTACATTGGCTGTTTAAATCTTCCGGAAAATTGAAGACTTCCGTTACATCGTCGGGAATGGAAAAATACGTATCTATATACATAGGAGTATTAAAAAAAAAAAAGTCCACTCGCTACGAGATGATGCTATAAAACTAATAACTGTCACATTTCCATATGTGTGGAAGAGAGGGAGTGTATAGCGACGTACTGGTGATGTCGTCTGCTTATGTGCGAACTAACGATGACAAGTCCAGATACGGTAAGGACAAATGGCTAACAAGTCCTCCAATGTAGAATGTATCTGGGGCGTAGGAAATAAACTTTCTTACGATGGAAATCTGACTTTTACTTGAGGAAAATGTAGCTTGAGTCATTGTTTTTTTTTTTTTCTTTCTTTTATGCTGGTTGTCTGTGGGCAAGGATATGGACGTGTCAACATTGCACGGTGGTAATATTCATTTCTGTGAAGAATAAATGTGATATTTGTCTCAATTTGTCTATGTGACAGTCTTTTGGATTCAGTTCCTTTATTAGGGACAGTTGGATGTTGGCATGCAATTCGTTTCACTGGTGGACAGAGATTGCTTGGATATGCACGAAAGCGTAGAGTGTAACGTATGCATTCGACTTTTGAATGATTGTTAAATTCAAATCGTAGTCTTTTTGTGGTCTTGCTGCAAACTTTAAAATGGCTATGGAGGAATAACCGGACGGGTGAAATGACGTGTGAGTCTTAAATTTACATACCTACCCCTCCAGGAATGATTTTGAAGAGATCAATAGAATTGTCGATGATCAGAAATCGAATGACTCACGGGCAAAAGTAGTCGCAAACCTTTTTGGTATGGAATTATGTATGTACAAGGTGGGGCAAAAGTAATGTCATAATGTGAATTGGCAGCCATTTTGTTAGAAATGAAAGAAGTGGGCTCTGTTTTCACGAAAAGTTTATTTGAAGGTGTAAAATTGATGACATTAAGTTCAAAAAATGATATCGGTCCCACGACTACCTCGTGAGGAGATGCACATTTGTGCTCGTTTTACGGCATTTTCATTCAAGACTTGCAAGGTTTGTGGTTTGTTGTGGTAATCACGAGATTTCAAAAAGCCCCAAAGGAAGAAGGCTGGCGCCTTCAGATCTGGAGAACTGGCTGGCCAGTTCAAATCGCCAAAACGGGAGATCACAAGGTCCGAAAATTGGTGATTCAAAATCTCCATTCTTACCCGAGCTGTATGAGCGGTAGCTTCGTCCTGCTGGAACCAACAATGCTTGAGACCCAATTCAGCAACTTGCGGCAAAAAACAACTCGTTTAACATCTCTCTGTAGCGCTCAATCACTTTTTCACTTCAAATGCCGCAACAAACAGTCACTTTGAGGGGATGCAATGGCTCTTCGTGCATTTCATGTGGATTCTCCGTGCCCCAGAAACGCAAACGTTTATTCAAACATTTGACGATCAGCAGGCAGCAATTGGTGAACGGTTTGCACTTTACAAGGGAACATCTTCAGGTCTTTCACCAAAATTCGACACAACGAACGTCTGCTGATACCAAATTATGTGCAAAGTTGTCTCTCGGACGTCCTTGGTCGCAGCAGTGGCCGAATGGGCAATACGGGGTCAACCACTTCTTACGGCATCTCTGTAGTGGACCCAGTTTGCATAAGACGCTCAGCCACACGTCTAACTGTTCGCGGTGCAGAACGACGAGGAAAACGAAGACGAAATTCACGCTGCGTTAAAACAACAGACCGGAAATTGGTCAAATAAACAGCAACAATAATTCCGCGTTCTTCAGGTGTGTATCGCTCCATTGCTTGTTGTCAACTAATTCTCTAACTGTCTACAACATAAATGTCAAAGCACAATGACATTTGACACCATTTGCAAAAATTATGGTACATTCACATTATGACATTACTTTTGCAACACCTTGCATATACTACTGGTTTAAAAATTCGACTTTTATCGAACATGTAGGTAGACAACACCTACCTTAATCCTTTTTTTATCCCAGGAAGTAATAAGAACTAAGCTTTCAGCAGACTCATACAATAAACTGGTTTGGGTTCTATATGGCTTATATACCAAATGTCACCTTCCGAACTCAGAACTTAAGATCCAAAAACTGATGATAAATAGACAGACAGTCGAAAAGTCGGTGAAGGCTAAAGTGACATTTGATGTTGATCACACAAATCAATTACTTTACCTCTGTCCATCTATTTAATCGTCCTAGACTTGTAGCCCATGCTGCACATGAATGCACCTTAGATCTTACTTTCGCGTGCACGAAAGATTTAAAATTAACGCGCATCGTTACCTCACTCTCCCTCCCTATCTACTAACAGTTCCCTGTTCCTTTCATCACATCACTGGGTTTCACAAACTTCAAAGAGCACAGTTCTAAGTGACAATACTTAGTCCTTTTTTTAGAATGGGAGATTGCGCCCGGCTTGGTGCACCGATGGCACAGCATGTCAGTTGTTATGTCATAGAACAATTACACGGTTCTTTCATAAAATAGACGAGTATATTGCTGATCATATAGCTTTATACTGAACATGAGGTCTAATAGTAAGAATTCCCGACGGGAATGACTGGACAAATTCGGAAATTTCGAGGGAGGTTAGGTTAGTTTAGGGTGGCTGCCTGTACCTGTGTAAAGACTCTCTGTACTTTAGACCAAAGGAGGTCCATAGTGATACCACGGGATCTATTGCTATTCTAACTACCTTGAGCGGAGAATGCTTCTGACGTTTATGACAATATACACCAGGTTGCCAAGGTCGTCGAAGAATGGAGCCCCTAAATGGAGCAGTCTTCTATTGGACAGGGCTGGACAGGTACGAAGGAAATGGAGGATCGTTTCCTCCTCCTCCTCGTCTCTACAGCTTCTGCAGTAATCATTTGAAAAGAGGCCCAGCCTTTTATCATGTAGACCGATCGGACAGTGCCCCGTGAGGACACCGATGACGGTGCTGATCTGCGATCGTTTTAGCAAAACCAATCTATCAAAGCGTTTTTTATCTGATTTGTATAGAGACTCTGCAAGTAGTAAGAGTCTCCCATCTATGATTGGCTTTTTTTTGCATCCAGTTTGAGAAAAAAAAAGTTTACACTTAGCGAGGGGCATACCTAAATTTTGCCTTTCCGACATAATTCTGAGGGTTGTGCACTTTCAAGCGAGCTCGTTAACCTTGCAGTTACCCGGTGTGTTTCTCTGGCCTGACATCCAGCATAGATGAATATTGAATTGCTCTGTCATCTCCGTGAGAGACAAGCGGCAATCTTGAGCAGCCTTTGATGTGAGTGAGCATGATACCAGGGACCTTATTGTCGCTTAGTTATCCATGGAAATGCTAATATCCCGAACAGATACTACATTACACTTCAGCCAGGACAGGGTTAATTGCCATTATTTCCGCCTGATATACGTTACAGTAATCTGGGAGACGGATGGAGATGCTCAAATAATATTTTCTGGTCTAATTTTCATTTATTTTAGGGCTTTTTTCACCTTTGTCGGGCGCAATTTCTAAGCATTTTGGCGTAATTTGAAGAAAAAAAAATGTTGGCGTATTTTACAAAAAAATCATATTTTCCTATGGAATAATTTCCGACAGCTGCCATGGCGTATTTTACAAACCCCGAGTAAACAACCATTCCATTAGGTTTGGTAAAGATTGCAGCATATTCCAAGAGAAGACTACAACAATCATGCACTCCGTAAAAATTGTCAACGAAGTTCATTAGTATTCGGAAGTACATGCCTGTGTACATCTACCTGCGGCAATAACTTCCAGAAAACCCACAACTCTAGCTGACGTGGCCCCATCCGAGACTCGGCAGAATATTTCGTTCATTGAAAGAAATTTGTTTTGTAAAAAGTCATGTTTTACAAAGAACCCCGAACGTAGAAAAAAAAGTGTCCTGTATAGGTTAGGTTAGGTAACTAGGTGCCCTTGTTGACAAACGATTTGTCGACGGCTCACTTAAACCACTTTGAGTTCATTGTGCCCAATTTGTTTAAAACCCTGAAAAGCTAAAGTCTTATCAACTGCATGAATGAATCTCCGAAGGTTATTTTTTATTTTTTTTTTATAATCTGCGCGCACCGAAGGGGATATGAATACCTTTAAACTGTTTCAGGGCACGGGCGTCAGGGAAAATGGAGAAAATTAACACAGAGGCGGAGCCTATGCACGTTGGCTTTGAATGTTTGAAGGTTGTAGTGATGAGGAAATACAGAGCCTGGTAGATCATTCCACATACGTGTTATTCGGCTTATAAATGAATCCCTATATTTGACAGTACGACCGAAGTTTGGCTTTAGGGTAAACTGATGTGCATTTGAAGCATGTCGCGTATTGCGGGTGACATTTTGAAGGAGAGGAATGTAACTGGCTATTTCGCTGGAGCATTTATTATAAAAAAAACGATAAAACAGGGAGAGACAGGAGACATTTCTCCGATGTTCTAGTGAATGAATGGAATTCACAATGTCTCTATCACCTATAAGTTTTAACGCGCGATTCTGTACCCTATCAAGAATTTGCAGAACGGTCTTGGGTGCACCGGCCCAGATATGGGCATTATATTCCAGCTTAGGGCGGATGAATGCCTTATAAATTAAGGCCAGATCAGACGGGGTAAAATATTTCTTGCACCGTTTAAGGAATCCTAGACATTTTGCAGCATTTTTGGCGACCTCGAATTTGTGATCGCTCCATCGAAGAAGGTTATTAATACACATAAGCTCGATATTTCGTAGGCCCTCTTCAGAGCTGTTATTTAAGAACAGTCGCACAGTAGGTGGCAAATAGATTCTATTTCTTCTTAGTCCCTAGCTCCTGCAATAGTCGTTGTATGGAAGTCCTAGCCGCCCTGCAAGTTTGCCAATCGAGCAGTGCCCAGTCAGGATACCAGTGACTTTTCGAATTTCCTTACGACTAAACTTTATTAGATTAATAGTTCTCTTTTTATCGAAGACTGGCCATAACGAACTAGCTATAGCACATTTATCTAATTGACAGCAGCGTCTATTAGCTTTCCCGATGGATTCTACGTCTATTTACCTGTAAAGTGTACTAAGCTTTGTACTAGCCTCAATGAGGGCCTGTGACGAATTTATTCCAGACCATGTCACCATGTTAACTGCTGATATCTCATTCAATTTTATTTTCATATAATTTTTACGCAACGCCTTTATTGCTGCTTGACTACCAGCATAAATATTGATATTTTTCCTGAAATATTTTCCTCAATAACCATTTCCGCAGCTATGTGCTCTGTATACTCGTAGCAGTGTTCTAATCAAAATTATTCCCGATAACAGATAACAGATTATTACCTCAGTTTATTCCATTTATACTGCCTTACGTGAAAATTCGTACATTTTGGTATGTATTCCCATAGTTAGTCCCTCAAAGTGTTACTTGAATCCACTATGCACCTTATTAATGACGAGACTATAAGGCAAAAGCGTCACACAGACCAAATTCGGTCTGGCTATGGTCCGGTAAAAGATGTCGTCACAGCACTTGTTGCAAGCAGTAGATGCATAGGGTCAGTAAAAGCCAAGTTCTCCAGCAATTTGTGCATTAGCACCTTATTTACACGAACCAACTTAGAGTAATTTTACGTACGTAAATAAACTTAGACATCAAACCGTTGTATCTCACTGATTTTCGTGGCTGAATAGTTACAGGATTTTGAGAACTTGGCTCATTTTTTACATTAATGCTTTTAGTTAGATTGATTTTACATAATGATCAAGCCTTGCCCGCCATACTAATGACAACCTTATTGAGTTCAGAAAATAATTGTCTAAATACGCTAATAGATACGGAACTTCTTTTTCTTTCTTTCTTGGATGACAGTTAACCTTAAACTGTCATCTTTTTTCTTAATTCAAGTATTTATTCTTATATAATATTACAATCTTGTCACCTAAATAGAGCATTTATCCAAGAAGTTCACCCAATAGCGTCTTGGTATCTGGTATGGTTGGTTGGTTGGTTTGAGAGGGTGAGCTTATGCTCTTCACTTAGGCCTCCATTGGGCCCGTTGTGTTCCCCTCATCTGCGTAACTGTAAGGAATAGTGGTGGCAGTGACAGAGGAAGTGTTCTATATCTTCCTCCTCCTCTTCACAGTTGGCACAGATTGCTGTATCAGCTATCCCGAGTCTGAACGAATGTTTGTTGAGATTGATAGTCCCACCATCAATCTCAATTGTGTTCTGCTTGAGTTAAGAGCTCTTTTTGCTGTGTTGTTACTCGGTTTGGTTATTACAGATCTAGCCACTTTGCACGTGTCTAGATTCGTCCAGTAGTTATTGAACTCCTGTCGTATCTTATCATTGATTATTGTTTTAATAGTTTTCAGAGGGACCCCTATTGTACTATCCGGGTTCAGTTCTGTATTGCCTGCTCCTTTCCTTGCTAGTTCGTCTGCCTTATCGTTGCCCGGTACACCCTCGTGCCCCGGTACCCATGTGAGACGGACTCTATTGCGTCTGGCAAGTAAGTTCAATTTAGTTTTGCACTCCCTTACTAGTAGTGATTTCGACATGGGGTTTGTGATCGCACTAATTGCTGCTTTGCTGTCCGAGCAGATGTCAATTTGCCTTTCTTCGCTGGTGTCTTCTGCGAGTATTTCGGTTGCCTTCATAATTGCATAGACTTCTGCTTGGAACACCGATACAAATGGTTCTAGGTGAATAGCAAGTTCAATCGGTGGGTTAGCACTGAAGATGACAGCCCCTGATTCCCCTGATATGTTAGAGCCATCTGTATATACCGATATCCCATTGGAGTTTCTTGTCGTTCTTTCATACGTCCAATATTCTCTTGCGGGGAAAATTGTTTAGAAGTTGTTGGAGAACGTATACGATTTTTCAACAACATCACTGGGGCAATCGATGAGTGGTGATTTCGGTGACTTTTCGATGTCCCGTATTTGCACCATCGATGAAATGGCCGATAGTTCTAAGCCGTGAGGCTGGAATGCCGGCAATCTTCTTCGCTTCGAGATGCAGTGGTAGAATGTTTAATATCGCTTCCATGGCCGCGGTTGGTGTTGAGGATTGTGCTCCTGTAATACCCAGGCAGACCATACGTTGCACCTTAGTTAGCAAGTCTCCTGTTTCGGTTTCAAGCCCCATGACTTCCCGATGGCCCTCCTCCATATCCAAAACACTCTCTTGGCTTTTTTGACTCTTTCTTCCAGGTTCTTTTTCCAGGTCAGTTTCCCGTCCAATATAATGCCCAGATACTTGACGCTGTCGCGGAGTTGTAGTGATACTCCTCCGAGTTGTGGAATGTGAAAGTCACTAGTTTTGGTTTTCTTTGTAAAGAGAACCATTTCCGTTTTATTTCCGCCCATTCCGTTTCTCCGCCCATTCTTTTATGATTCAAAGGGTGTTTTGCATAAGCTCTCCCTTGATGTTCAGGTGCTTACCTCTTATCAGAACGGCTAGGTCATCTGCGTACGCTACACATTTCGCACAGGTTCCATCCAGTGCTTTTAAAAGGTTGTCCATTGTGAGCACCCACAGAAAAGGAGATATTATCCCCCCCTGTGGTGTTCCCGTACGGACTGGTTCCCCTTCTTGTTTCGTCTCCCAGTGAAGCTGTGATAATGCGGTTTGTAAGCATGTGTTCTAGCCAATTGTTTATTATTTGGTTTTACAGTATATCGAGAGAGCCTTCACTATTTTTTGAGTTTTCACATTGTTAAATGCCCCTTCGATATCTAGAAAAACCCCTGCGATGGATTCCTTGGTCTCAAAAGCATCTTCTATTGTGGATACAACCTGGTGTAGTGCCGTCTCAACTGATTTTCCTTTGAGATATGCATGTTGATTAGGACACAGCCGCGGAATTGTAATCTGTGTTCTGATGTAGTTATCACAGATTCTCTACATTGATTTTAGTAAAAAGGACGTTAGGCTAATAGGTCTGTAGCCCTTTGTTGTCGATAAATCTTTCCCGGGTTTCGGTAGAACACCACCCTCAGCTCTTGCCATTGTGTTGGTGTGTATCCATGGTATCTGGTATACTGCAGGTTTCCATTTACACCAGCTCAAATGGTTCATTTCGTTTGAGTCTGCGTACAATGTCCGTGTTATCCAGGAACTGTGATGCTTCAATATTTAGATGCTGATGAAGTCTTCCTTCGTGTCTTCTAGCATTTTGTTTTACTACGTTGGTGACAAGCTCCACTTATAGGTCCCGATGGAGTTCAATATTTCTGATGTACCAGGGTGCATTGACGATGTTCCTTAGTACCTTATTTTGGAATCGTTGAATAATTTCCATGTTGGCCCTTTTGGTACAGCCCCAAAGCTGGATGCCATAGGCCAACAATGCCTAGAAGAGCAAACACCAGGAAGGCATCACCGTGTTACTGGTGGAACGAGGAAATAGGCGAACATCGGGCAAAATATCTACAAGCCCAGCGCAAAGTCCAACGATCAAGAAGGAGGGCGGATTTCCAACAATGCCGACAGGCGAGACGTAGCTTAAATAGAGCCATTAAGGAAAACAAAACTGCATGCTTTAAACGTCTCTGTCAAGAAGCCGACATTAACCCATGGGGCTCGGCATACAGAATGGTGATGACGAAATTAAAGGGCTATAGGACTCCTCAAATAACATGTCCGATAATGCTGAGATCCATAGTAGAGCACCTCTTCCCTCAAAGGCCTGCTGCTATGTGCAATATTATACGAGAAGTCAATCCAAAAGATATTCCTTTAATTACTCATGAGGAGCTGCTAAGGTCATGCAGCAATAAGGCATCCCGAATAAGTCAGTAAAGGCAGCTGTAACAAAAAAGACCAGACCTCTTCATAACAACAATGCAGAAGTGCCTTGGAGAAGGAACCTTTCCCGAAAAATGGAAAACGCAGCATTTGGTCCTACTGCCAAAAGGAAATAAGCCCCCAGGAGAACCATCATCCTATCGCCCAATATGCCTATTAGACACCATGGGAAAGATCCTCGAGAAGATAATCTATAATAGATTACTCGCAGTAGCAGAAGAGAAAGGAGCCCTCTCAGATCACCAATTTGGCTTCAGAAGAGCACGATCTACTGTTGATGCCAAAAGTGCGATAGTCGATATCACCAAAGGTACCATCGAAGGAGAAAGATGGCTCTACGGCACAAAGGAGTATTGTGCAGTAGTAACGCTGGACATTAAAAACGCATTTAACTCTGCGAACTGGTCGTTTATTAGAAGGTCACTTGCCAGGGTGGATACGCCATATTACCTGTTACGGATAGTGACGAACTACTTCAATAACAGGAAGCTGAGGTACAACACCGATGTAAAATACTACAACGTAACTGTGGGAGTTCCACAGGGATCGGTTTTAGGGCCACTATTGTGGAACATCATGTACGACGGAGTCCTACGATTAGCGTTACCTGGGGGAGTAACGATAATTGGATTCGCCGATGACATTGCAGTAGTGACAGTAGGTAAACAGATCCGTGCAGTAGAATCAGCTACAAATGAAGCAATTGCCCGGATAAAAGATTAGCTGATATCCGCCTGACTAGAACTAGCTGACCCTAAAACAGAAGCTGTTCTTATAACCAGACGGAAAACCGTCGAATTTGCCAACTTTCAGGTTGGTAACCAAACCATCAGGTCGAAAGAAGAGTAATGCTGGACAACAGGCTACGGTTTAAAACGCATATCGATTTTGTTCCCAAAAAAGCATCGCAAATGCAGGGAGCTCTCTCGCGTATCATGCCTAACATCGGTGGACCTGAATACGCTAGAAGGATCCTACTCTCTAGACTTATCACCTCAGTTCTGTTATATGCCGCCACAGTCTGGGCGGAGGCACTGAAGACGAAGGAGACCAAAAGGAGACTATCGTCATCATACAGACTCTGTGCGCTATGGACAATCAGCGGCTTTCGAACCATCTCTGACGAAGCTGCATTTGTCATAGCTGGAATGGTCCCCATCGATATTCTTGCAGATGAAATGCTGAGGATATATAACAGAAGAGCATTGAGTCATCACGACGCCACTGGTATCAAGGTGATCAAAATTGAAAAAAGGGCAGCGTCAGCAGCTATGTGGCAAGCTCGTTGGGCTAATACAACAAAAGGCAGTCCCGCGGGGAGAGTGGTTGTAGGGTATGTGTTTAGTACGTAGGCGTATTCCTGGCATCGATTACTCAGGTTTGCGAAAAAAAAGGGTCATGCCAAGGTACTTCGCTGTGTTTGCATATGGTACTATTTATCGGTTGACAGTGGCTGGTAAATAGTTCAAACTTTTGTTAGTGAAGTTAACATGGACCGACTTAATTTCATTTAGTTTAATGCGCCATTGTTTTGTTCAACTATGAATTTTGATGACAGGTAGTTGTAGGTTTTGTGTTGGTTCCTCGTTGTCTTTGCCAACTGCCAGGATCGCAGTGTCGTGAGCGAAGGTAGCTACAGTTTTATTTTCTAGCGTTTGGAGATCACTGGTATACAATAAGTATAGAACTGGTCCAAGTACACTACCTTGTGGTAGTCCTGCTTTAATTTCCTTTAGTTTAGAGTAGGAGTCTTCTCGTTTGATTCTGAAGTATCTATCTTTAAGATACGATTTTAGAATTTCGGCACATTGTTTTGGAATGAGAATCTTCAGCTTATGGTTTAGTCCCTCACGCCAAATTTTGTAAAGAAAAAATCATGTGCCTATTCAATTACTTGGGTTGTCCTATGGATTTGATCGATCGTCGAATGTTTGATTCGGAAACCGAATTGGTGATTAGGAATCAAGTTCTTTTTTTCTATGATTGCATTTAACCTTTTAACTAATAATTTCTCGAAACCTTAGACATAATAGGTAGTAGCGAGATTGGTCTATAAGTTGCTGTTTCGTTAGGTGGTTTACCTGGCTTTAGGATCTATAGCTTTCCACAAACTGGGTACATATTTCAACCTGAAAGCTGCGTTTATGAGGTTGGTGAGCATTCATCGGGAGATGCTCAAAAACCTCACCCATTATAAGATCGTATCCAGGGGCATTTTTCGTTTTTTTTATTTAACTTAATTATATTCCGTACTTCAGTTGGTGTTGTAAGTCTTATTAACTGTCATCTGATACAATTTACTTTACTACCAGTGTCATGCCATCTATAGCAATCTAGTGACCCTTAAACCCTCATCTGGCGACAGCAAACTAATTTGAATTGCTTCATAATTTGGCCTCGCTTCTAACCTCCTATTGTATCTAACAAAACCACGTGTAAACCCAATTTCGTTCACCTTCAACCAAATCCAAATTATCTCAATTCTATCTGAGAATATGATAGTTTCATCCAGCATATCAACCACCAGCCGAGAGTTCCCCAAAAGCAAAACATCATTGGCGGCGGGTGCTCTCAATTAAAATTCGATAAACTACTTGTATCTTACTTGATAGTATCTATGGAGAGGTTCTTCACACACAAGTTTCTACACTACCTCACGTGGAGTACGAATTAGACCTGCGGCGACCTTTTAGATCGCTTACATTAGCATGAGATTATATTCTAAAGACTCCCGGCCATCTATGCCGGAGTCGCACGTAATTCTAGTACTATCTATAATGCTTCTCATCCGATTCTGCATGTCGGTTTGGTTGTGGTATTCTATAACGAGAATCGAATTAACGTCTCGTCTCGTGCACAGCAGAAGTATTAAAATCGATTCTAGGTCACAGTGAGAGTGTTAGAAATCATCGTAATCTAGTTACATACACTGGAAGAAATTAGTTTGTCATTTCTTTCAACTTGACACTGGTTAAACTTGAGAGTCTCAAAATCATGCTCTTTTTTTTTAAATAAAAATTCCACACGTCACTTGAAGTCAGTGGAGTGCGAATGTCAAGGTCTAATACCCTCAAAAAAAAAGTACAATAAATTTTTAAGTAGTTCATGGCTGGTATACGTTAAGCTTTTGTGGTCTACAAGACCGGCACGATGGAACGTCATATGAATTTCAACTGTTTCACCAGCCAAGATGACAATGAGCGAATGTCAACTGAGATAAAATCAAAGACAAACGTCTGCCATTATCATGGAAATCGTGTCTTTTCATTCCGCTGTCCGTAACACGTACCGAAATTGGAGGTGAAACGAAATTATTACCTACAGCTGCATACTCGTATTGTGCACAGGACATGTTTTGAATGTCAGATTGAAGGTTTATCTGTATATCTGTCAGCAGAAGGTGTGCAGTTTATGTTATTTAATTATTTTATTATTTAAATTATTTATCTTCGCCACACAATACGTGTTCTGAGCGGTCAGCTGGTTACGTTAGCAGACCCAATCAGCGTAATGGGGAATTTTAATTCTGTAATTAATTTGTTTACCTACACTACGCAATTTATTTACGATTATTTATTATTTGCCTATCAGAGGAGAAGTAAGTACTCGTCTGTGGGGCTGGGTTGATAAATGAATTTATTTCGAGGACTCATGGTAAATGTGGCAGAGAACTATCCATTTTCATAAAGTTGTGTTAGCAAGGTTTTATAGACATATATGGAGGTCCTTCTAATGTAATTAAAAGAAGAAATTAAATATGTAGAGGAAACTTTGGGAATGGGAATCTCTTGTAATCTTAGAGGCACTGTATTAGATTTGATTGTATAGGGCTGTGAAATGCACCTACTGGGCCCACCGTAATTTCTGTTAAAGCCTAACCATTTCTTAAAGCATTAGTTGGATTCGCCGCCGAACTTGACGAGTTTAATGTACTCTACTCTGTTCTGTTACTGACATTCACTATTTTGTATTTATTTTTTTCAAAAGAGACTCTCTAGTCTACGTAAGGATGGCTATCTGTACTAGAGTACAAACACACTTAGACAAAAGTCCAAGGTCCATTGTGGTACTACTGGATCTTCCTCTATTCAACCTAAATATTGCGAGCTAATTGAACCAGGCGGAGCTTCTTATAAAGTGAAGGATACTACTTCCGTCAGAATCCGTTAGATAGATAATATCATCGAAGAAAGAAGCTCCCAGGTGGAGCTATCTTCTTTTGGACAGGGATAGACAGGTAACCAGAAAGTGGAGGATTTATTCTTACTCCTCCTCGTCTCTGCAGCTCTTGCAAAAATTATTCCAAAATTGGCTTAGCCTTTTAGCATGTAAACCTATAGGACAGTGTCCCGCGAAACCACCGATGACGGAGAATTTTTGATCTGGCTTAGGCCAAATCTATTTGGATACCAGGCATGTCGTACCATGCTCCCATCTGTAGTCGCCTTTGCTGATAGCATCCAGCTTGAGTAAGTAATTACATGTAGTGAGAAGCATATCGGAGTATTGCTTCTCTTTTCTGGCGAGCTCGCCAGCCTTACAATGTCCTGGTATATCTCTGTGGCCAGGCCTCCAGCATATGTGAATGTTGCATTGTTTAGCCATCTCCACGAGAGACGAACGGCAATCAAGAGCGGCCTTAGAAAGAAGTGAATACGATACCAGGGAATTATTGCCGCTTGGCTGTCCATGGAAATACAAATATCCTTAATAAGTATTACACTACATTTAAACCAGGACAGGGCTTCCTTAATCACCATTATTTCCACATAAAATGCACTACAATGATCTGAGAGGCGAAAGGAGATGCTCAAATCGAGCTTATCGAAGAAGACACCCCAGTTCTAGTTCTAGAACCGTCTGTGTAGAAACGAACTGAACTTTGGTCCTCAGTGACAGCATAATCCCACTGATCACGGGCGGTGAAATGTTGCCTGGAAGTTTCGGTGGAGTGTAGTCGGTGTATTCGGGTATAAAATTGAATTTATCAATACTAGAGGACTGAACAGTTTGGTAATACCATTGCGCTGAGGCTTTGAGATGAATGGCTTCACAAGCGGCCATTTGTTTAACGAACAGCTTTTCATCGAACCTCGTGATAGGTACTTACTGATTGCAATCGGGGTGACTTTAGTCGAAATTCGGAGCCTGGGGCGACCGCATTTTAAAAATAATCTCTTTTGGTCTCTTAGTGGAGAGCCCGTGGATCCTATTCTACATTCCGCTCTGTTATGTGGGGCATGAAGTTTAAATATAAGAGATTTCCTCTGTCTTGAAATATAGTGAAATCGTATCGATAAGTGGTTCTCAATTCGCTTTGCTGTACCTTTTCTATAGATTATACCCGAAATGGATCATAGATCTTGATCAGCACCGTCTGTATGGGGAACTCTTCCAGTGTGAACATTTTCTTTACGAAATATCTCAGCCGCTTCTCAACTTCTTCAATCTGAAAAACTCCTCAGATTTACTCGCGTAACACATAATGGATTAGATGAGCGCTTCAAAGAGTTAACATTTCACACTGGAAGCAATACTCGTAATCTTTTCGCCCAGAACGCCTTTCCAGTTACAATAATGGCTACTTTCTTGAGGGTGCTTCCTAAACTATAGTTGTGGTGATGACTCCTTCCCCCAGCAATCGTATATAGCAGAATATTACATGAATGTGGGGTAGAGGAAGCTTTCACGAAATCCATAATCCACGTCCCAAGCAACTACAGAGGCATTTCATTTATGAATTGTGAAGATCATGATGGCGGTCCTTAACGAGAGGTTATATGCTTGGGTGGAAAGAAATAACATTCTAACTGAGTACCAGACTGGCTTTAGAAAAAAATACTCTAAAGTAGTTCAAGTTGGCAGAAAAAAAGTCTATGCCTTCTTCGTAGATTTAAAGGCGGCTTTCGATAAAATCTCGAGGAAATTGCTACGTGAAATGGAAATTTCAACCAAATTTGTTAATATGCTGGAATGAATACTCAATCTGCGGTGTGGACGGGAAAGAACCTATCAGAATATTTCGAGACACTTTTTGGGGTGAAGCAGGGATACTTGTTATGGCCGTTACTTTTCACACTCTACATCAATGATTTACATCCGTGCATAGGAGGAGGTCTCAATATCGAGCTTTTAAATATAACATTACTGCTGTACGAGTATGCTGACGATCCTAGCTGATGAAATTGAAATCATGCAACAGATGATAGTCCGCTTAGAAGAATACTGCGAGAAATAGAGTTTGGAAGTGAACCTTTCAAAATCAGAAATCATGGTTTTCCGAAATGCTGGCAGGCTATCAAACAAGGAAAAGTGGGTTTTCAAAGGGGAAGAAATTCGAATAGCTTCGCAGTATACCGATCTTGATGTACTTCTCACTCGCAGAATGGGTTTTGTAAGACATGTAGAGAAAAGAAATACTGCAGATAAGAGCAGCATGGCATTGCTTTTTGATTAAACAGAATATAACTCTCAGTGCAAAGTGGAAACTATTTCTGGCTGTCTACAGAGCTATCCAAACTTACAGTGCTCAAGTCTGGGCTTTGGAATATTTGAAGAAGTTGATAAGCTACAACGCTATTTTTTTGAAAAGAATTTTGAACATCAGGCACTCCAAACCTTGTCGATTGAGACTGGAGCGGAAGATGAGCATTTCTATACATTGGATCTACATCTAAGATACTCGTGTGTCAAGAAAACAATGTTCGAATAAATGATACCAGACTACAACATAAACTTACCAAAATTCTTTTGAAAAAACAACTTTTTTGGGTGAAAGCGATAAAGAATATCGGAAATAAGTTTGGTCTACACTGGGAGCAGAACTTGCAACGAGAAAGAGACTGGAACATTAAAAACTTGCAGCTTCTAGATCGACTCAAAGCAGATAGTCGCCAAGAAAGTGAACGGAGAGTGAGGGAAAGTAGCACAAGAATTTACAAATTTCTGGACTACTCGAAAGCCCAACTTTATCTTATTGATGAATTTTACGTGGACCTTTAAAGCTAGATGCGATCTAATCCTTTAATGGAAGCAGATTTTGAGCCAACGGTTCAACTCTATGCAACATGTGTAACATGAGAGAAGAAGAAAACATCCATCACTTTATAGGCAGATGCCCCGTATTAAGCGAATTTAGAGTGAGATACTTCGAAAAGGCAATTTTGAATGAAAGCGAACTCATTTCTGTACTCAATGGAGAAAACATTAACGATTGAAACAGACTGGTCAACTATATTACTGTGGCCATATCCTTCAGAAAACAACTTATAGCTGAATTCAATTAGTAGCATCTTTTATTCCATAATTTCTCTCCTTTTGCATAATTCTTTGGAAATCAAAATACAAATTCCTAATAAGTAAAATTCATTATTAATTGTATTTTTGAATTGTTTATTGGTAGCAAAATGTTTACAGAGATATTAAATGTAATTTACCCGACAGACGACTCTTTATTGTCATTGTCGTAAGTTTTAATTTTCAACAAAAATTATGTACTCTCATTTCTAAACAATGTACTTGTATAGATTTAAAAGTTGTAAATAAAGAACATTTTATATACTTCTTCCCACTTTCAAGCTCTTCGTTTTCTCAATTTCATTTCTCGTCTCTTGCATATCGCCCAGACCCGTTCCGGAATACAATTATCTTAGACTAGTTGATATTTACTTTCAGATTTCATACTCCGTAGTACTGCTGTAACATTGTTCATCGTTCATCATTATTTGCATCATCGTTGGGGTTTCCGGAGCTTGATTGAGACCATTGAACACGATCGTCCTTGCAAAACAGTGGTGAGAGACTAGGGTTATCTCTTAACTTAACTCTAATTTCTAGCTCGAACCAGCTGGACAATTTCTTTCCATCCCACATTGCCATCTTGTTTTCCTCATAGAAACTTTGTATCACCTTCAGCAATTTTGTCGGCATACGAGTACCTAGGTTATTCAGCTTATAGAGAACAGCATTTCTGTCTGTCAGAACTCTGCCTTAAAATCCACAAGAAAATGCGTATAATTGATTGCCGTTGTCCGTGTAATGCTTACTTAGGTGGCGCTGCAGTTTGGGGTGAATCTGGACCTCAGCCAACAAGCCTCTCCAGTTCTTAGCTAACTGCCTCCAATTTCACATTCCATTCTGGGTTAAATTCGAAGACTCTGCGGGCCAGAACATTAGTGTTCATTCACTAGCCATCTTAGATGATTGATGAGAACTTTTTTGACTAGGTCGATACCGCTGTACAGCTCGTAAAATTCGTCATTTAATCATCTCCTCCAAGGCCCGTCAACAAAACGGGATCGAATATTTCCCGAACAGTTTTTCTCTCAAAACCACCGAGGATATCTTCATTCACTTTCAACGACAGAGTCCATGCTTCAGCGCCATAAAACAGGACTGGGATGATAAGGGTCTTATATACACTCTCCTTAGTTGTTCGGGATAGGACCTTACTACTGTTATTCTTCGTTTTACTTCTGCTAGGGTTTTAGTGACAGAGTTTATAGCAGAGCCAAACTACAATTACTTTCAAAAGAAGTACTTTCAGTTGTCTAAGAATACTTTTTCTACTTGTTCTACTTTTGAACAGAATAATGAAAACTGAAATAGTGGCAATTTTGTGTCAAAGCGAATAATTGACAGCTGAAAGTCATAAAAAGTCTCGACTGAGAAAATAGTTGCTTACACACAGTGCTGCCAGACTGTAAAAAAAAAAAATGTCAGAATTGCAACCGTGTTTATAGTACGACATATACAAATAGGACATTTTTTTACCACTATAAGTATAACGATATAAAATATCGATGAGAAAGCACTTTATATTTCTTCCTAAATATTTTGTCTCGAAAATCCCTCAAAATTGGGGCTAAAGCTACTAATATGGCAACACTGCTTAGACAGCAAAAACGACTTAGACCTCTCAAAGTTGACTATCAATCTTGTCCTATGTCTTGACACACGTTTAAAAATAAGAAACTCGCACTTCACAGTGTTCCGTACCTTCATTTACTTTAATTTGAGACATATATGTATATACATATGTCATGACATAATGTGCTGACATATTCTTGGTATGATGTGATTATGTTGTGACATAACAATGTTATGACATAATTATATTATAACGTAGTTACGAAAAAACATAATTATGCTACATATGTACATATGTGTCAAGACCTATCATTAGGTAACATAAATATGTCATAACAAAAATTTGATACTTGGCACATTTACCAGCTTGTTCAATAAGTTTTGCCGTTCGATAAGAAAAACTAGATTTTATAGTTTGAAATACTTTTTATTATGAACTTCAATACACAATTTCCAGTGATCTTCTAATTTCTGGATTCCACCCCCGAAGTGATAATCCGGAAGACTGTAGAAATACTCTTCCATGGCTGCTATTACCTCTTCGTTCGATGAAAATCGTTTTCCAAGCATGCATTTTTTGAGATGTGAGAACAGGCAGAAAGAAGTCAGAAGGAGCTAAATCTGGCGAATAGGGTGGATGTTGCAACAATTCGTACTTTAATTCACTGATTTTCGCGATATTTTTTTGAGCTGTGTGAGAGGATGCCTTGTCTTACGATTTTTTTAAAGAATGTGAGTTTATTGTTTTACCAGTTTGGAGGTAATCCACGAACAAAATTCCTTTTCATTATCCCAAAAATTCCTTGCATCCCAAATAACTGATGCTAATACCTTCTTGGCCGATTTCTGGACTTAATTTCAGAGCCGAAGTATCGGGTTTACACCACTCCTTAGCTTTTTTGTTTTGATTCAGGATCATGGTGGTAGACCCAAATCTCATCCATAGTGATGAACGGATGCACAAAATCCTTCTTATCCTTTCTAAAACGCTCCAAATGTTGCTGAGTATTCGAATGTGTTTTTGTTCCATTGTTAGCGAATGCGGCACTCATTGTGCACACTGCTTTCTGAAACCCAAAACTTTAGTCAAAATATTGCTCACACTGCCTAATGAGACGCCTAGGGCTTTACTAAATCACTCTCGATTAATCGACGATCTTCCAAAACCATATCCTGCATTTTTGCTACGACTTCTGGTATTGGTGCACTTTTTGGACGTCCTTCACGTGGATCGTCTTCAAGACTTCTACGACCACGTTTAATTTCAACAACCCATCTTTCTACTGTTCTAATTGAAGGTGAAAAGTCCTTGTACACTTTTAACAACGGAACGACATAACTTATTGAACAACCTGGTAAATTACGATATAATTATGTCTTAACATAAATAATATCAAGTCATAATTATGTCATGATATAAACAGGCCAAGTCATAATTGGTACATAAAAGTTAAGAAATAATGACAAAGACAAGAAAGAATTACGAGTATGACGAATAAAAATGTCATGCCATCTAAATGTCACATAGGGATTGCAATTGTACAGTCTTTGTCTTTGTGGTTTCTATGACAATTTTAGTTTGATGACATTATTATGACGTGATTTTTATTGTCTGTGATGCTTATCGCAAAGAAATCTTTAATCTTAAGATATAGTAAGAGGGTAAAGTGTAAACTACATTCGGCAAAAAGTGGAAAAAGTGAAGAAAGTGAAAAATACACGCATATGCTGTCGCCAGCCTTCGCTATGAATTTTTCCTAGGAAATCTTTAAAAGCTAAAGATAATCGATTGTTGCTAATTGTTGATTGTACTCGTACGTGCTGAGTGACATCAGCTATCATTGAAATGTGATTTATATCAAAAATAAGGTTTGTTTCCTCAAAATCATCGTATCATAAAGCCATCTGTTGCAGAAACCATGAGAAGTTATTCAAGAATGTGTTAGTTTTTTTGAGCTTAGAAAAAGTGAAAGCTCGGACTCCCTTGAGCTTCCACAGAAATTTCTTTTTAAAAATGACATGGAATGATGCAGAGTACTTAATACGAGTAAGATGAAAGGAGAAAATGTATATATTTTCACTTTTTCCACTTTATGTCGAATGTATTATAGTTATACCTTAACACTATTCTTTGCTGAAGAGGGCCTCATAAGTTATCCTCCGGTGGTCCCCACAAGTTTACATAAAAACCAGTGACTACTGGTTGACAATTTGGATTTCTGACTGTTGTTCAAAAGGGTTGTACATACGGAAGCATCAATTTTTTGTGATGCTAATAGCTGTCATATTTCGACTCGTAGGGAAATTATAGATCATGGATGGTTTCTCTTATAGTATTCTTGATGTTTTGTAATATCCTTGTACGCAACTTAATATTTAAGTCCACGTTAAACTAAACTGTAAACCATTTCTCTTTTCCTATTCTACGAGTATAATAGACCTCGCAGCACCGTCCAAAAATCCGTTAAAATAATCATCACTATGTACGAGTAATGCAATCGAAAAAAAAAAAAAAATAAACCTAAGATTACCTCTCAACAACTTCACGACACTTGTTTGAAAGCTTACATCACAAGCTAATTGGAAAGAACTCAAATTCATTATACATTCCAGTGAGGGTGCATAGATCAAAGGGCCAGTAACCCTTCAGCACAACTCGCATTCATAATAGCGGCTTCCCACTTAATTAATTTAATCTTTCCCCTTCTAATGTGACTTCAATGACACCTCTAGCCGATGCAATAACTTCAAATGGGTTAACGAGCAGATGATTAAATTTTACTTTACTCGTTTCCATGAACAGCCTACAGATACTCGTAATGAGTATGCCACAAGTTTAATAAGCTTCACACAAATTACATCGAAGGGGTTTCGCCCCTTTTTTTAGATTCCCTGGATCCTCATCAATAATTGATATTCAGTGGCGAGATATTCCCAGACAACTTTCACAAAACCAATTTTACAAGCTGCCAATTTGGTAATAAGCTATCGTAGCCCACTCCAAAGAGCGCTCCTCTTTTTCGATGAGAACTCATTATTTCTAATGGTGGGACACGAACGGATACTTTTGGAAAGAGAAAATAACTCAATTATTAATATCGAGGATTAGTGTTTGTGAGGAATAAATTAGCAATTAAGATGCAAATGGGTCAGAGTGCGTAAGATTTTCTTGAAATTGAAAGGAACAGCCTTCGGTGAACTCAACTTCGAATGGAATGCATGAGTTATGGTGTAATTGCGTGCTGAAGCAATAAACATTGCAATTCAAACTCGTGCCAAGATTGAAAAGACATTCTCCAAGGGCCACACAGCGAAAAAAGGGTTAGCAATTGTAACGTTGCTTGCATGTTAATGGTACTGATTTTCATGGAATCTTTTAATTTACTTAAGTACAAAGTAATTTCAGTTTTTATGGCAAGAGAGGTAAAAAAAAGAAAAATTACTATTTATCGAGGGAATATCTTTACACGTGTAGCGGTGATTATTTCTGTTATGGAAAATTAATATAGTCCGGTTCTCATTCAAAAGGATTTCGCCTTACATTTGTAACTCACCTAGATGACAAACTGTTATTATAACTTATCATAGATACAGTTTATCATTACCATTACCTATGGTTGTTTAATACAAATTAATAATTGATATAAATCTCCATTCGGCCGCCCACTCGCTGCTGACACTAATTGACAGTAATTTGTCCAAATGTGAAATATATTCGTATTCGTATGTACTCATATTTCAATCATTGATAATTCAATTGCAGTAATTACAAAAAAAAAAAAAAAAGTTTAATTGACGAACACAGAGCACAGCAGTGTCTGAAACTCTAATGCACAATATTGCAGACACAGGGACCAGTTAAACGGCACATAAAGATACGACAGCGTAGAGAAAGCTACACATACCGCGTTGCGGAAGCCGTCATCTAATTAAATTTTATTGAACCCCAGTTGGTTAATTAATGAATTCCCTTAGGGGTTGTTTGCTCTTCGATCAAAGTATTCACTTGTAATTAACAGATGTTGCCCAGAAAAAAAGGCTTTGGGCATCCCTATTTTCATTTACCAAAAAAAAAAAAAATGGTATAGCAAACAGAATGTAAATGAAAAATATTGAAACAGTATTATCATCAAAATGGGGTCGAAAACGTAGAGATTTTTAAAACCTAAAATTTCGACATACTCGCATTTTGGGCGAAGTCGAACGGTTTTACAAATTTTAATTTAAATTTTTTTTAAATTCGTCAAAAATGTTGAAACGGCACTGGATGCATGATTAAAAAATCCATGCACGACGAGAACTATACGCTCTCTGTATTTCTGGACATTGAAGACGTTTCAAAAATTCCGAGATCAGTGCTATCGTTTTTAAAATTTTTAAGACCACCATAATTTGTAGTTTTTGAGTAACATTTTGAGACACGTAATCATCTGTTTGGGATTGTTTTTGCAAAGATTTATTTAATTTTATTTGTTGCTGCGAATGTCTTACTAAATGTTAATATTGAAACCTTACTGAACATCTCTGTATTGAAATTCCTTTTACAACAGAACGGGTATCTAAACTTTGAGATCGACTACCAGGAGACATACTCGTATTTCCAGAAGACTTTAGTCTCCAGCTATTCAAGAGCAAAACCAACAGACATCTTCAACTATTTCGGTCCCTGAGTTATAGGTACGCCTCTGCTGAGAGAAGATTATACAAACAAAACAATGCTGAAGAACGAATCCACCAGGAATATTGAAGAGCTATCTGACTACCTACTGTTCTGTTTGTTTGAATTATGAAAAACCATTCTAATGTACTATTTCAAGTAGACAGAGATGAGGAACCAATAAAACTTAGGTTAGGTTAGGTTAGGTAGATGGGTGCTTTGTGACAAATAGAGTCACTGCTCACTTAGACCAACAAATTCGGGTCCATTCTGCAAAATCGTTTAACCCTGGAAACGTTAAAGTCCGTTGTAAGAACCACCCAGATAATGATATAAATCTCAGGAGGTCCGTAAGCTCTATATTATCTAATTCCGAGAAGAAGTAACTTCCGCGAGTCCTCATTCTTGTAACGGATAGGGCAGGACAATCATACAGCAGGTGTCGAACTGATTCAATTTCTTCTTCGTCCGAGTCGCTCCGCGTGAACTCCAATATCACAATGACCAGTAATTATTCCAGAAGCAATCCGTGTACTATAACGACTAAGTTTCACCAGAGAAGTTGATCTCTTCTTGCTAAAGGCCGGCCTTAGCGCCCTGGCCGTTTCGCATGTTTCCAGATGAATCCATCGGCTGTTTGCTTTATCGATGGTTTCGTCTTCTACTTTCTTTCGTAGGGAACTGATTGGGGTTACTACAAAAGGGAGGGCCCGCGATAAGTGCGCCGACCTTTTACCAGCAAGCTCATCAGCCCTTTCATTTCCTTCAATATCCATATGCCCTGGAACCCAGCGGAGGGTCACCGCATTGGCTCTGGATATTCAATTTAAGACTGATTTGCAAGTCCTCAGAAGCAGGGGTCATGAAATCAGTTTCCGTCAGTCTGCTGGTAGTACCCCATCGAGATAAAATGGAGGCATGGCCGTAAAGACTCGATGACTACAATCGGCCTTCTCTCAGTCTTACAACGGTTTTAGCCGGCAGACTGCTACAGTATATATCAAGCGGATTGAAACTGAGCATGGTTTTCATTGCCGCTGTTGGTGTTGTTCTTATTGATCCCACACACGCTGCCCTCTGGATTTTGGTGAGGTTTGAAAGCTGATATTGCTTCTCATGAACCATCCACCATACTAGTGAACCATATGTGAGAATAGGTCGTACGACCGCTGTGTACATCATAGCTGGTTTGAAGCCCCACGTGTTGCTGAATGCATTTTTGCATGAATGGAAAGCTACGCTAGTTTTTTTGATGCGTTCGGTAGTGTTATCCTATCCTATCTAGAATTACGCCCAGGTATCCAGCTAAACTTGAAATACTTAGTTCAATACCACCGATGTTTGGAGGTCTGAATGTAGGAATTGATCTCTCCTTAGTAAAAAGAACTACCTCCGTCTTTGAGGGGTTCACTCCCAGGCCTTTGCTGTTGACCCAATTATTCACTAATTGTAGTGCGAGATTGAGTCTTTTGCTTAGGACTGGAGTGAATTTTCCCAAAAACAGGATGACCATATCGTCGGCATAGGCCGTCGCGTTGAAGCCGTTTTCCTTCAGTATTACCAAGATCTTATCCACTACGTGGAGCCATACTAAAGGAGATAGAACTCCGCCTTGGGGGGTACCTCTGCAGACCCTTCTCCGGATGGTTACATCTCCTAGCATTGAAAATATAACCCTCGATTGTCAGTGTCCAGGATCGCGTCAGTGTTTATGTTGTTAAAAGCCCCTTCAATGTCTAGGAACGCCACA
Source organism: Pocota personata (assembly GCA_963082735.1). Classification (NCBI taxonomy): domain Eukaryota; kingdom Metazoa; phylum Arthropoda; class Insecta; order Diptera; family Syrphidae; genus Pocota; species Pocota personata. Next base: position 243,540,227 of record OY720429.1, read on the forward strand.
AGAGTGAACTCTTTAAAGTGGAGGAATCTTTCTATACTTGATACGACCCTGTGTAGCGCAGTATCTACCGATCTGCCGCAGATGTATGCGTGTTGTGATTTGCATAGATAATTATCGCCAATCACGTTTCTTATGTATACATCTGTTAAACGTTCCAGTGTTTTTAGCATAAAAGACGACAGACTGATAGGTCTCAGGTCTTTTGCGTTTGTGTGGCTCTCTTTCCCCGCTTTGGGAATAAATACGACACGCACCTCCCGCCATGCTTTAGGAACATATCCTAGCTTAAGGCATCCTGTGAAAATGCGCTTGAGCCATGGAATAGCAATATCCACTGACTCTTGCAGCATCACAGGTCGAATGTTATCCATTCCTGGTGCCTTATATGGAGCAAATGATTTAATTGCCCAAGCTATTCCCGGTGTCGTCTTTGGAGTGGGTAGATCATCTTTGGAGATCGATGTACATCCAGGAAAATGAGTACTCAATAGTATATCCAGCATTTCCTCTTATGACTCTGCCCAGGTACCATCACCCTTCCTAATATTGGATGCCGACGTTGGTGTCTTGGCCAGAATCTTCCGTAAGCGGGACGCTTCGCTTGTTTCTATAGATGCGCAAAAGGACCTCCAGGAGTTCTTCTTTGCGAACCTAATCTCTTTCTTGAGATTAGATTACGCTTTCTTTATAGGTGGACCACTCAACGACCCCCTCCTTTGCGAGGTTCCATCCTACTCTTGAAATGCGAATGAGTTCCGCTATTTTATTGCTCCAGCATGGTGGACGCTTTTTACTGCTATGCCTACTAATCTGACAGGATTTCTCGAAAGATTGCGTTAGAGAGTCGGTCAGTGCATCGACTGCATTGTCAACTGCTTCCATAGAGTTGAGGTCCTCGGTGAAGTGATTCACCGATTTCTTTAGTTCTCTCTTGAATTTTGACCTACGTGGATTTCTAAAAGTCCCTTTCCCACAAGTAATAGTTATAGTTTGAAGACTATCCAACAATGATCTGATAGTGATGCCATGTCGAAGACTCTCCAGTCAACGACTTCAACAGAGCTTTGTTCTGAAACAAACGTAATATCCAAGACTTCCTTTCCAGTAGACGTTACAAAGGTGGGGTCATTGCCTCTATTACATACAATAGGATTGGAAATAATATATAATAAAATGCTTAAAGCGTAGTACGAATCTATCTTCAATGCCACCTATAAAAGGACAAAATAATTGGCATGGGTTTTTAAAAACTAAGAGTACGCAGCTTAAACAGACTCGTACTAAACAACGACACGTGAGTACTACATACGATACTAAATAAATATGTGGACCATAATGCTAGATTAGACTACTGTTAATCTATCTAAATTGTGATAAATCGTTCTTCTGTGTTTTCCTTGTGCTTGCAACATAATACCAAACTGGGTTACTAGTCATATGACCATACCGGGAAACGAAGCAGATGATGAACAACTAGCAAGAGAGGATCTGCCTTAGACTGAGAATAAACCAATCAAACAGCCACAATTTTGGCTTTGTTAGCTCAGAAAGAGACTTGTGCAAAAAATCATGACGCAAGCCCAAAAAACCCGTGATAATCGCTGCCCACTTCTGGATCACCAAGGAATTTCCAGCTAAAGTATGATAGAACCAGCAAACTTTTGATAGCTACACTTAAAGGTTATCACCTGTTAAAGTATCGCAACAGAGGCTGCAGCGACGAGAAGCAGCCAAAAAAACCATCACAATAGGCCACTATGCACTAAATACACCTAAGTGCCATGAGAATGACTCACATTCTTTCATCATACCTCAATCTATAACGAAACCTAAAATTTCTGAAGAATTTTTTTTTTCTGAATATTCGCACGCAAAAGTCAGACATCTTAAAACAAAATCAATACAATTTTGGAATAAGCGGAGGTCGGACTTTATTAACAGTTAATCAAAGCAATGTATGCTGCATGCCATAATAATACAAATGCCTCTCTAAATAAATTCCAGAACGGCTTGCTTTTAGTTTTCCGTTCCAGAATGGTATAAATTGAATACTAATGGATCCAAGACGTACTATGTTTGTCTGTACGTCACACGACTGTAACTCTAAACGTAGAGAAATGAAATAGAATATCTGAATTACCAAAAATAGCTCGAGAAAGAAATTGTTTTTGGGAGCATAATGTACCCCAAGACAAAATAAAAAGGTTTTACACGACATCATGCGATATGTTGAAAGTAAGAGAGAGTTCCGAGGAGTTTCCATATGTTTGTACCTCAAAAACCAAGGCATTACCCTTTCCCACCCAATCTATCTTCGACAGTATTGACGCGAAAAATCTGAAAAATTCTACGGTTTTAAAAAGTAAAAAGAAAAAGTGAAAGTGGGGACTTACTCGATCTTCATTCGATTTTGATGCTCTTAGAATTAACATATCTAGATGTCCAACCATCAAAATCCTTTAAGTGATTCCTGAATTAGATGTGAGGGAAATATGATTCAAAGATTTTTAAAAATTACTCCCTATCCCAACACTTCATTCGATTTAGATCACTTTTAGATGGGGCAACTTGTCAAGTTACAAGCCGGATTTCATCAAAATCGGTTCAGACATTTATAAGTCGATCAATAATTGTAATTTATTTCTAGTACAAAAATTCTCAAAATATTCAGCCACGAAAATAAGTGAGATCTAGGACCCGGTATCTACGATTATGGAAGGCAGCTGTGCCTCAAGCGGAGAATCTTCACTGATTAGGAAAATAATATCAGATTTGCTTAAGCTGACTTAAGCCAATATGATTCAATATTTCTAAAGTTTAATGGCAAAAGACGGAAAGTTGATATTACTCGTACCAGGCATTGTCTCATCCGTGAACATACTCGTATTGGCTTTCATACGAATTAAACTTACCTGATACATCGTATGACCGAACGTATTGGGATTATGGCATACGAATGGTCAAGGATGGTAATTTCTTGTTTTGAAGTGAGGATTGTACTAGATGAAATGTCAAAAAGATGTCACTTGGCAGTTAAAAAAAAGAAGGTATTTATAACCGAAAGGATGTACGCTACTTTATCTTCTTTTAATTAATTTTAATTAAAATCGGAATAGAAAATATCATACTAGGATGATGAAATCTTATAAATGAAACCCATCTTCATTGGCAAAAGCATTTTACTAAGAATTCTCCGAACAGCGAAATGTTAATAGCTTGTCAATTTACTTCCAAAATTGAAGTTGTTGTTTGAGTGGTTTTATACTGCTGAATATGTTGCAGATATTTTCTTTTAGCCTCCTAAGTTTTCTATAATTTGCACGTGTGAAAGGGGTTATGAATAACCTTATACTATTTTTTAGGACACGGGCGTTTTGAGGAAAGGGGGAGAGACAGAGAGAAAGACAGATTGGTGTAGTTGGTTTGAAACTCAGCTGGTATTAAGTTTCAGTGAACTCCAAGGGTGGCTGTCCAGATAACTGGGGAGCTTGTTTGTTTTTGCTTTTGTCGTTGCTCATGATTCACAGTATTTTTTTCCGTCCTCCTGATGTCATCACCACGATCAAACTGCATTTTAGCCATATGACCGCCCTACTGCCAGTGTTATGCCTTCGCAGTAGAGTTGACATAAGCTTTCGCAATTGATCGACTTTTATTTATTTCATGCGAAATAAATAGATGATTATTGACATCAGGATTCGAACCGTGAACCTGTAGTGAACCTAAGTTTTGATCAACACTGTTTTTTTATTGCTTTACCTATTTTAAGAACTGTAACTTTAGTCTGTCCGAACATAGTTTACAGGGATAGTACACCAGGGAGCCAAATCGTCTCATCAATGAACGAAGAACTCGCCGTGTAAACAAGTGTAGGGCATTCGATAATTCCGTACAATCTCGACAGATGGCGGTGTCAGCCGCAAATTGACGTTTGTTTCATGTGGTAGCATTCTTCAAACCATGCCATACAAAATATTAGACAGATATGTCATTTAGTTTGTGTTTGACAGCAGACAACTTCTCGTATTTTTGCAGATGTGGAGTGCTAAGTAATAAATTCCGTGTAGTGATAAAACAATGCCCCGGCTCACACCCTCGCCATCGCAACAGTGAAATTGAAGGAATTGCGCTACGAATTGCTTCCCCATCCATCGTGTTCTCCAGATTTAACCCCTTTCTGTTTCGAAACATGAAGAAATGGCTTGGAGGTAAGAGATTCGCATCAAATGTAGAGATTATCGCCGCAACAGAGACCTATTTTTCAGAGTACGACAAATCTTATTACTCCGACGGCTTAAAAAAGTCGGAGCATCGCTGGGCTAAGTGTATTGAGTTAAAAGGAGATTATGGTGAAAAATAAAATTTATTTTTGCCGGAGAAACCATGTTTTCTATATTACTGTACGGAATTATCGAACCTCGTGTTGATAGATCTACCCGATGCTAAATGCGTACATTTACGTTACGCTTATCAGTTCACGGGTGAGACGATTTGGCCCCTGTAATAAAATACCCTTTCCAAATATGTATTAACCATTCAAATCAAATCCACCACTACTGACTAATCGAATGGTATTTCAAAAGAACGTATAAGTGAAGAGGCTCGTTCACGGAAGACATAACACCGAATTACGTTACTCGTAATTCGATCACGGATACGAGTAATACGGTATCAAATGCACGCTTTTACGTAACGAGTTATGCGTTGGCATCGCATCGTACTTGTATTTTTATCGAACGTCTGTAAGAATATTTCAATGTTTTTTTTTGTTATAATCTGCGCGGAAAAGGGATTATGAATACCCTTATATTTTTTCAGGGCACCGGCGTTTAGGAAAATGGGGAAGATGAACACAGAGGAGAAACCTGTGCACGTTGGCTTTAAATGTTTGAATTTTGTAGTGAAGGGGAAATACTCGTACAGAGCCTGGTACATGGATAATAGTTGAGGATTTTGGTTTCGCTTGAGAGACAGCATTATATTTGGTTGGAATTTAATGTGTTTAACATACATTACTGTTCATATTCAACATATATAAAAAACTGAGGGTACTGTCATCAGGGAAAAAAATGGATTGGATTAGAAGTTGCAGACAAGAGATCATTTATAAAAATAAGAAAGAGAGTCGGTGACAAAACAGAGCCCTGGGGAACTTCAGTTAAATAATTGAATTGAAGCCGATCAAAACAACTTGTATTGAACGCCCCGAAAGGTAATTTCTAATCCATTAAAGACGAGACGCACTCCTATTCCTCTATTTGATAGCTCTGATAACTGGACAAAGTTGAAGTGTGCCATAAGATAGGTTGTTTTATTTTAATCTATTTGCTATTTGGATCTACTAAACGAATGAACTTTTCCTTCATAGCCATACTGTACGAGTATGATATTCCTCATCACCATATGATGAGAATAACCATTGTTTGGTTGCAAAAACACTAGCCTTTATCCTTCACAAATGCACGTACACACATATCCGTATGTTGCAAATTGATATGAGAATCAAATTATGCATCGTATACGAGTAGTCGTGCATATGCGTAGGTATATTAAATTTAATTTTTCTATAGACAAAGCCCCCGCCACTTTGTTGGAATGCCCAGCAGACTTTCAAAAATGAAACTCTGATTGCGTTTTATTTACAAATGAGTGTTTGTTTTAAACCACACTATTTTTACAATTATATTACAATTATTGTACAGTGTTTAAAAAAAAACAAATATCAATATATGATACAAATAAAATCCAAACAGAATTGCACTTTTGAAAGTCTGCTGGATATTTCAACCAAGTGGCGGTGATTTTTGTCCATAAAGTGGTGGTGGCTTTAGATTTAGTATATTTACAAAATATTTATGTTCATTTGAACACTTCTTGTTTATTCTTTGAGCTAATTAAATATTATAGTTTTAATCACTTAATACGGAACACTTTATGAATTGCGCTATAAAATGCTAATAAAAACTTTGCAGATACCAATTAAAAAAATATGTTTGCATGTACGAGTATCTACTACTATATTAAGTAGATACATAAGGATACGAGTATTTGCATGTTTTTCCATTTGGTGTTTCCCATACAATAGGTAATGAATCAGGGTAGGAATAAATTAATATTTCTGCTGTGGTTATGATTACAGCTGCATGGTTTCATCTGTGGAGTTAATTGTGCTCTTAACTAGAGATCTGCAAATATTTATATGTGTCGAAAAATTAATACCATTTTTAGTGTCCGCACCATTATGGTTATATATGAAATCCAGTCAAATTAACTCAATTTTCGGTGAAACCTGGACATTTGAAATAACTTGTTTAAGATGCTAAATAAGAAAATCAAAAAACCAGAAAAACTACTTTCTGAGTCACAGTCCGGGAATGATGAAGAGCCACTGATAGATTCACATGTGACTGTGGGAATGGAAGTGACACTCACTCAGACGTGATGCGTTGGTGGGAATAAGGATTTTTCTTTTAGAAAACGTATCTTTCTGACATTCAGAAAATAAAAATGTGCCAGACTGAATGTCAAAAGAATATGCATTTCTTACTTGATTTCAAAACTTTTCACTCCAGTAATATTCAAATCCAAGCTGTACCTGTAGTCAGTTCAATTTTTATAAGACGGGTCTCAGAAAAAATATTTTAATATAAATTTGCAGCAATCTTAAAATATTAAATTGAAAATATTCATAGAAAGGCCCATTGTTTGCGTCACCAATTTTACACGTCCATGGTGCTAAATACAAATATTACTAAAGGGTCTTTCATTAAGAGCTTCCTATCTTTAAATTTAAATAAAATAAAGTGAGTGTGAGATATATCGTGGCGCGCATCCGAAATGTCCAATTTTCCATGACTCTGGCGCATAAATCAGGCTGAATTTGACCGATGGCATGGGTTATGTTGGCTTTGAGGGCCGCTGTTCTGCGACTTCAGAAAACCCCACAAGAAAAAGTCTAACGGGGTCAAATCGCACAATCTCGGTGGCCAGTTCACATCACCTCCACGTGAGATGACCATGCTCTCGAATCGCTCTTGCAGAATTTCCAATGTGGCGCGAGCTGTGTGGCACGTAGCGCAGTCCTGTTGAAACCATATGTCGTTGGTGTCCATATGATCCAATTCAGGCTAAAGGAAGTTGGTAATCATCGACCTATAGCGCTCGACGTCGTTCTTAAAGAAATATGGATCGATGACGCCGCCAGCCCAAAATCCACACCAAACAGTGACTTTTTCGGGATGCGTTGGACGCTCTTGGATCTCATGTGGATTGGTGTCGTCCCAAATTCGACAATTTTGTTTGTTGACGTACCCGTTCATCCAAAAATGGGCCTCATTCTACAATCGCAAGAGACCGCTAGAGCCTTTGCCGATCGAGTCTCCTTTAATCTTAATCTAAGTCCTATGCCGCCAGCACGAAATGCGGAAGACCAGTGGCAGTATTGAAAACAAGCCATCAGAGATGCCGCCTCTGATGTATTGGGTTTCTCTCGACCACCACAACGAAACCCCTGGTTTGCAGCAAAACAAGAGGCGTACGAAGCGCCGCTGCATAGAAGGACTAGAGCTGCTCGTGAGTTATATCACAGTCGGTGCTGAGAATATGGAAGGAACATTTCTGCAGACTGTTAAATGGCGGCGATGACCAACATACCGCTGTCAGGCAGAACGATCCATTCAATAGTGACGATGATAGTCAAGATTCCCGTCAACCCGATCAGAATGAAGTGAGGATAGCATATCTAAGCTTAAAGCCAACAAAGCTACTGGAGCCGACGGCCTTGCCGCCGAACTTTTCAAGGCAGGATGAGATGAGTTGATAAGGAGCCTGTAAAATTTGGTCGGACGGAAATATGCCCGATGAATGGAACCTCAGCATCGTTTGCCCGATCCTGAAGAAAGGAGACCCTCTGAAATGCGCCAACTACAGAGGTATAAGTCTTCTCAACATCGCATATAAGATCCTGTCTGCCGTATTATGTGAACGCCTAAAACTAATCATCAGCAACCTGATAGGTCCTTATCAGTGCGGTTTCAGGCCCGGTAAGCCCACCATTGACCAAATATTCACACTACGACAGATTCTGGAAAAAACCCATGAATATAAAATCGATACGCATCACCTTTTCATCGATTTTAAAGTTGCCTATGATAGCGTGTATAGAGATGATTTATACAGAGCCATGCCAAGCCTTGGCATCCCTGCCAGGCTCGTTCGTTTGTGCAGGATGACAATGGAGAACTCTCGCTGCTCCATCAAAGTCGGTAAGAACACCACCGAACCGTTCGATGTGAGGAAAGGTCTTAGACAAGGTGACGCGCTATCATGTGAAGTCATTATATATATCATTAATTCACCCAATACTTGAGTACTGCTGTATAGTATGGAATCGATACTGGAATTCGTATTCAAAGGATTCGAAAGCGATTTACAAGATTTGTCCCACATTATAGTTTCGAGATACTGAGATGACTCAATTTAAATGCCTGTATAAGTACATACATGTAAATGTGTAAAGTATGGCTATGGCGCAATCCCTCCTTGTTTTTAAGATACGGAATATAATTTTTCCTATTTTGTTGCTTTCTTTTTTTCAAAATTCTGAGAAAAGGATAAGAAGGAACTTTCTGGCGCTGTAAGAGGAATTTACAGCCAGCATCTTCTGGCAACACAAAAAGAAAATGAGACAATCAACTTATCGATGACTTACCTCTTCAAACTGCCAGTTTATAGGATGTCCTGAAATATAAAAAAAGAAAATGCAATAGTTAAGTAATGTATTACTTTTGATTATCTTATTTGTTTCTAATGTACTACACCCTATATAGGTACAAATTAGTGAAAAGGAGTAAAGGAAGAAAAACAAGTTTAGGTCAAGATTCCAATGAATTAAAAATTATTCAAACTGATTATGTATTTTTGCCAGCAAAGCCGGATCCTGTACACATTTCACAGTTTGATTTTATGTAGCTTGTAGCACAATCAATGTACTGATATCAACTCCATATCGAGCATTTTTTTTTTTTTTTTTAAGCTTTCCGTGCATCGCCTGCGAAAATAACAATTTATTACTTTGTTAAAAAAAAAATAAAAAATAAAAATTCTTATGAATGCACGCTTCAGCTAATTGAATGCATGCCAAACATACTAACAATTGGATAAACATCTACTTCTACGCCAATTACTTTGTATCTTTCGTTTTGTTCAATTGCTTACTTTGTAGAACAGCATTTCTTTTTATCTTTAACGTGTGAGCTGAATGCATGCATCCAAATGCACTAGAGTAGAAAATTGCAGGCAATTTTCACATTTACCCTCAATTATTCCATATAAGTGGAGGTTAAGCTATTGAAAATTGAATTTAAAGCAAAGCTATTTTGTTTGGATTGACGATTATTCTTCAAGGCATACGAAATTTAACAGAATGAGTTTATATTTGTGAGTAAGACTTTGCAATTCAAATGTATTTCGAGTATCAGTTGTACTCCAGCAGCACGATTAAGCTAGCACGGAGAGCGAGAGTGTGAAGTCTAAAAAAAGATCTTTTTGAATCCAAACTTCTTATTAAGATTTTTAAATAAAATTGCATACTTTTCGAATATATATGGAAAATAATTTCATTCAAATGCTGCCGCGGCTGGCTTGGCAGTAGCCCATCCTGTCAATCCAATTTTGTAGCATGTTATCGAAGGCTCGGGGCTCTATTTCAGGAATAATTCGATTAATGTTGTGCTTATGTCCCTGAATCGTTTCTGCATTATCAGCATAACATCAATCTTTAACGACACTACCCCGCGGAGAGAATGATTACAAGATTATTGAACTTAGTGCGAGAAAGATCAATTGTTAGATGGTTTGTATAGCATGAAGCTCCATCTTGCTGGAACCAGAGATCCTTCAAGTTAATTTTCTCAGTTTCTAGCCAAAAAAATGGGTTGCCATGTCCCTGTAGCGCTCTTCGTTGACCATAACGTTGTTGCCATCTTCAACTTCGAAGAAAAGTGAGCCAACAATGCCGCCATTCCACAAGCCACACCAAACTGTCACACGCTGTGGATGCATTCGCTTCTCTATGACTACATATGGGTTTCAGATACTCAAATACGACAGTTTTGCTTGTTTACGTAGCAGCCAAGATGGAAATGCGCCGAAAAAATGATTTTTTTAACCAAAATCGACGTCAAGTTCGAGGTGCTTTAAAGCAAAAATAGGGAAGCGGAAACGAAGCGGGTGGTCATTTTACTTGAATTCCTAAGTCAGTTGGACCTTGTAAAGGAATAATTTGAGGTCTTTATGCATAATTTTCCTCAAACTAGTGCAGCTAATGTTCAGTCTTTGAGATATGTGGCGAGTTGAGTTTCTCGGGTTTAGGCGCACATTGTCGGCAACAGCAGCAATATTCTCGACTGAGAGAACGAACACGAGGACAACTTGGATTATCAATTAGCATGCCAATCTCATGAACTTTCTTCATAAACTTGCGTACAGTAGGCATACTTGGTGCACTGTTTCGGCAACACAGCACTCACTTTTGAAATAAATTTTCAATATTTTCCAACGCTGATCAAGCGTAAATCGATTCATTTCGTACTGCGGTGTAGATATGTTGTATATGACTGTGTTTCTGTCAATTTATTAACATGTAATTTATAAAGAAACCAGCAGATGGCACAGCCTTAAGCTTATAAGACCCCCCACGCATGCTAAATCCAACTGAGGATAACAGATCAGCGGCATCAACTAAGCATACGTCCAACATTGTTTAGATATTGATTCAACAATATTGACAGAGTAACAGCACAGAAATTGCCAATTTGTGAAAAAACAGTCAATAAGTAAAGTACCGTTGTACGTATTTTTTTTTTTAGAAAAACCCTAGTACGCCAGGGTACATACGAGTATGTCCACCGTAGCTTAGGTTAGGTTAATGGGTTGACGGGACAATAGAATCTTACACCCGTCACACTTAGATCAAAGTAGATCCGTTGTGATGCCCTGGGGTTATGCCTCCCATAGTGAATAGAACCTGTGCTCAAAACAGACTTGTTAGAAAGTTCTTCTAAGTCGTGGAAAAAATATATTCCAAGAATTTTATTTCTAATTTGGCAGAGCGCTTGGCAGTGTCACAGAAAGTGTGGAGTGTCCTCATGCAAATCCTCGTCACCACGTTTGAGCTGAGTCAGATTTTATTTGCATGATATCTCAGCATGTTATGTCCGGTGATAACACCCACAAGAAAGGACAAAGGTTTCTTGTTAATTTTTAAAATTCTCTCGGTATTTTGTTTTTTTAAAGTGGCCACATTTTTCTGGGTATAACACAGGAGTCGAGCGTACTCCATCTCTCGTTTGTTACTACTAGTATTTTGTTCCCAATCTCTTGTCTGAAATAACAGGGTGGAATATTTTCTGTACTGTAGCTGTAGCTCATCAGTTCTTTCATTTCCTGGCACCTCCGTATGTCAGGGATCCCGCAGCTCTTCGGGACAGCGACTTACAAGCTTCGATTTAATTTCCATTGCAGAAATCGCTTTTATTGCCGCTTGTCTGTCAATGAAAAGAGTAATATCAGCATGTGGTAGTACCATCATTGCACCTAGGACCTGATTGGACTGGAAAGTCCGAGAACATCGGAGTAGAATCCCACGCCAACACCAATATCCATCTTGGTGCCATCCGTATAGATGGGTACAGTTGATTCGTTGACTGGTAGATGACTTTGACTTCTCTATTGGCGAAAGAAGTTACGAATGGTATTGCAAAATCCGGTCGAGGAGTTGTGTAGTCTGTGCATATACCGTTGCTCGTTTGTAGAATCCGTCAGACTGGGTTTCCAGCTTTCAGTTTGGCTTAGCCGAAAAGCACTGTTTGCGGCAGATTCTTGTACGAAAACATCTAGAGGTTTTATAAAGAGTATAGCCTACAACCTCTCTGTAGGGATGGTTCTCATTGCCCCAGTGGTGCCGACTCAGGCCATTCTTTGAATCTTAGTTATAGTCTTAAGGTTGATGACTTTGCACATCATTTGCCGCCAGACAAAATTTCCATATGTCAGCATCGGTCTTACTACTGCCGTGCAGAGCCACATTATAATTTTAGGACTCGGACTAGTTATAGAAGGCTATCATCGTCTTTTTTGTCATTTCAGAGGTTTAGCGGAATCAGAAATGTTTAGTGTAATCCCCTCAATTGATGGCACATTAAACTCCAATCTAATCTACTTTTATCAAAATTGGAAATTAGTAAAGTACCGTTAATTTCGGATTTCTTTTTTCCAAAAAAAAAAAGAAAGGAAATTCCCAAATCCCGGAGCACCGAAACTCGATATTAGGTCCGTTGTACTACCAGCCAGAATCCCCTATTTGGTGTAGTGGTTGGAGAAACATAGATTTTGTTCGTTCCTCTTTTATTCTCGGCAGCTGTTGGTTACTGTTCCCCGATTCTGCACAGGACACGGTTCACCAGCAAAAACACAAGCCACTACAATGCGGCCAACACCATTTTGGGGTTAGAATGAAAATTGAGTTTTGCCTTGAAGTTTGAAGAAAATCCATTCAGACCTTTAGATTGCAGTAGACCATACATACATAATTGCCCTTAGGAAACGGGTTAAAACTGTAGGTTAGGTCCCTACTATTCGTGTGGCGTGCAGCACCAATATCTGCGAAAAGCTAGGTCAGGCCAGGACCTACTGGACATTTCTTTTTCCGGTTTGGTGAATACAAAGCCAAAATAAGGGAAATGCAATAAACTAAAGCGGTCTGTATTAATGTTAAAAAATCACCAATCTCTGCATCACTTAGGCGAAACTAAGATGGTTGGACTTGATTGATTGTTGCTTGCATATGGCGTTGATGAGTCTCTTCAATTGATTAGAAATTATCTTTCGGGGTATGTCTTGAACGGCTTCAAGTCTGCAACTCACCATATAAATGCTGGTGTTCCCCAAGGCTCTGTTTTGTCTCCCACTCTCTTTCTTATTTTTATAAATGATCTCTTGTCTGCGATTTCTAATCCAATCCACTCCTTCGCTGATGGCAGTACCCTGAGTTTTTTTATATTCGTTCCCTAGCTCAAGACCTTACTCCGTAGTAGAAACACATTAAATTCCAACCTGGATAGCATAATCAAATGAAGTCCAGCCAACAGAGTGGAATTTAATGCTTCCAAAATACAATGCTGTTTTCTGTTCGTCATCTATTATCCCTGAATGGTACTTGGATCGCTGAAACCGAAAGACTTGTCATTCTCGGTAAGTTTTTATTTAAAAAAGGAAATTTCCAAATCCCGGAGCACTCAGACTCACACGAAGTCCATTGTAGTGGTTGGAGAAACTTGGATTTTATTCTGTATTATGATCGGGTGGCTGTGGCCCTTCTGGGGTTGAACCTTCACAGTTCAGATAATAAGCGAACACATACTACCAACTACACCATGGCCACCCCAAAACGTGTGTATTAATCGATCACATATTCGAAGTCGCCAAAAATGCTGCAAAATATCTAGGATTCCTTAAACGATGCAAGGAATATTTTATCCCGTCTGATCTGGCTGCAATATAAGGCCCACATCTGGTCTGGTGCACCAAAGACCGGCCTGCACATTCCAGACATGATACAGAACCACGCCTTAAAAGTTATAGGTGATTCACTAGAACATCATAGAAATGTCTCGTGTCAGGCCTGTTCGACTGTGAATTGAATTGCCTATCGATACCACGTCAATGACAAGTAGCGTAGAGAGCTTAAAATCTCTTTTGTTTTTCTTGATCCGAAAAAGGTGACTATGTGTAGCCTTTTTGAAACACCCTGTATGTGAATGAATGTGCATTTTTTTATATTTAACTTTTGCTGCGCTGTTCGACCTTCTGCTACTTTAATAATATTTGTTTCAAAACATGTCGAATTATTTATATTTCAAGAGAAAGTAAAATGTTCTAACAATCACAATGTCGCGAGGGATGGTTTTGACAGATAGAAGATTTTCGAGAGTAGCACTCACCATTTGAATAATTTTGGCTGCAGATTTCTTGTAGCAAACTGAACGCAATATTTCCGTCCCGAAATTAGACAGATTCAAATAAACGTGTTGTCCCTCTAAATATATGAAAGTGAAATAAAATCCCTATTCAAATGTAAAAATTTAATTAAAAAGGATCAGCACTTTAATACCAGTGTATTTCAGAAAAAAAAAATCAACATTCTTTCACTTTTAACAAATTGCATCATCAATTAAAAAATGTCTATCTATTTCTAAAGTTATTTATTATTTTTTTTTTTAATTGAAAAAGTTAAGTCCGGCACATACTCTATATATCGCCATACTCGTACAAAACACCACGGAATTTCAACCAGCAAATTGGAAAATTCATTAAAAAAGGATTTCGTGAACTCTGTTTTCAAAACCAAGCCGTATAGTGTCCGATACACGATTTGAACATAGGAAAGACCATGTCCACCCAACTGCTTCCACTTGAAACCACTTTCAGTTAATCTGTGTACAACCCACACCGAAAATGGTTGGAATATCCCCGTCTGGTTTAATGTTGAACGAACACAACTGAGGGTGGCTAAATTGCTGGTTGCATCAAATAACCGAAACGTCGCCAATCAATAAGCATACACAATCCTATCCAGTATGCGCTGGGCATCTACAAACACACGGAACCTAATGAAATATTGAAAATTAAATGTGGACGTTGTTTGTTTCAGGGCCCGCGATGGTTGGGCGATCACAAGTCCTCCGTTCTCTCATCCCCGTTGAGTGTCCAGAGATAATCCAAATATAAATCGACTCCCACTGCTATTGTATGCGGTGCGGTGTTGATAACAATTTCATCAGCAGGATAATTAGAAGCACCATGTGGTATGGAAATACCAACACACATTCAAGGATGCAAATGAAGGTATAAGCATAATATTTGACTAACGTCTATAACAAACTGTACCGGCCAACGACCGGTTACGTATGGAAATAATCGAAGGGTTTGTTCATCGTGCTAATTTTGTAATTATTCGGAATGTGAGTGTGGAGGACAATGCATTCATCAAGGGCCTTCAATTTAAAGCCGAATCTACGATTTGATATATACGAGTATCTAAAGCCATTACACCAGTTTTAAAAAAAATGTTTCCTCAAGGCCTTCAAAAAATAAGCTTTGACCTCTTCATTCGTTTGACCTCTCTGTTCTCCCAAATGTTTTTCTTTAGATTGAGGAACAGGTGAAAGTCACATGGAGCCAGATCAGACGATAGGGAGGATGCGGCAGTAATTCAAACCCACAGTTATGAATTTCAGCCATGGTTTGACGCGAAGTGTGTGTGTCCTAGTGAAACAAAATTTTGTTCCTCAACATTTCTCCACCATTTTGCTTTATTTTCTCATGCAGCCGACGCAAAAGACCGCAGTAGTATTCGCAGTTAATTGTTTGACCTTTGATTAGGTAATCAACTATGATGGTACTCTTTGAGACCCAAAAAAAAAACCCGATGCCATTACCATTCGATTTCTTCGGGGCTGATGATCCAGATCTTCTTCACTCTTTTGATTCCTGTTTGGCATCAGGGATACAGTGGTGAACGAAGGTCTCATCTGTCGTCACAAATCTGGACACAAATCCTCTGGATCGGCTTGAAACAGCTCCAATCACCCGCCGTCAGTCGATTGTGTTTTGTTTCAACTGAAAGCAGCTTCGGAGCCCATCTTGCAGAAAACTTGCAAAAACCATACTCTAGAGTGCGGGTTAGTAAGACTCAGCACTCGTCCAAATTTAAATCCTCTAAGTCTAACGACTCAAAGGTTATGATGGTGTGACAGACATACGAACAGACATACATACAACTGAATCTCACTGTAAGGGTTAATATTTCACTTTTTGCGTACCAAAACACTGAAAAGGTAAGTTCGGATCATATAATTAAAATGAACGACATTCAAGATCACCAAACAATGTCAGAGTTAAATTGTATATATGTATGCACAAATGTAAGTCGGAAGAAAAATATTTACAGAAAAAAAAAAAAAACAATACCGTAGCTCTCAGACTCGATTTGGCCACACACAAACCACTGCACCATGACCACCGGCAGTGCTGCCAAATACAATATGAAAAGTCGTGATTTTTTTTGTAAAAAAAAAAATTGTGAGAATCGTAATCGTAAGAATGGGAAACTTCAAACTAGTTCGGAACATAAATAAGGAGAGAAGAAAGTTTGTCGGGGTGGGTACACCCTACTGGAGCACTCAGACTCAAAAACCTTTTTTCGTCCTTTGTAAAAAGACGAGTAGACGCTTCAGTGATGAAGAACTTAGGTCATCAGCACTCACCACATCAGCACTAAGATCCTCCACCTTATCCGAGCAAGGCAGGACAATCACATAGTAAGTGTTCCGCAGTGTCATCGCCCTCTCCACAGGAGTCGCAGACAGGGGTAGCGCTCAAATCTAGCACATGGAGGTGCTTGGCAGAGGCGATGGCCCGTAAGAACGCCAATAAGTCATCTGCAGTCTTTTCTGCTAAGAGATAGCAAGACGACAGGGACCATTCGTTTAGTCTGTCATGTCACCTTCGATTGTGTTCATTGAAAACCCAATCGCCAATGGAAGCCCTAACCGAGGACGCTGGCAAACCCAACGTAGGTTCAGGTCCAGAGAAATTCTCTTCTGAGCCTTGTCTAGCAAGCTCGTCAGAGATCTCATTTCCTGTTATCCCTTTGTGTCCTAGGACCCAAACAAGATTCAGTGAGTTCAGCCTTCCAACCGAATACAAGGATGTTTTGCATTCTCGAACTACTCGTATTTTGGAAGTGGTTAAAGAATTGAGCAAGGCCTTAAGCGTAGCCTGACTGTCACTACAGACGCAGATACTTTGCCCCTTCCACCTGTTTTTCACGCTATAGTCCGCAACCATTAGGATAGCATATATTTCTACCTGGAAGACAGATATGTGTTTTCCCAATGAGAAGTGAAGCCTAATGTTATCGCATTCTACGAATACACCAGCACCAGACCCTTGTCCAGTTTTAGAGTCGTCCGTGAAAATGCGACTACATTCCTTTCCTGGCTCAGACTCTGGCTAAAGCCAATAATGAACACGAGAGTCGACTTCAAGTTTGTAGCGCAGCCATAATTCGGGTGACATTGTATCATACGGCATATCCATGAGATCCATGACAACGTCATAAAAACTCCAGTGCGAGTCGTGCCAGAAACCATTCCTTTTTGAACAGAAGATGGATCTGAGTGTACCACGCATGATATAAATATCAAGGGGGGAAGATTCATCAAAGCGTTCAGAGCAGAGCCAGGCGTACTGCCGAAAGCTCCCAAGCAGCCGAAACAGACCGTTCTATGGAGTTTGGCGAAAGCAGCAGTAACGTATTTACGTGAGAGCTTATTCCACCAACTGACGCATATGAGAGGAAGGGTCTTATCATTGCCGTGTAAATCCAAACGACTTTCCTTGGCAACAAACCCCATGTCTTGTCAAAAATACCTTTGCGTTGCCAGAAGACTGACAGAGCTTTGGAAATCTTCAGCTCGACATGCTTCGTCCAAAAAAGTTTGCTATCTAAGATTACTCCTAAATACGAGTATTTGGCTTCCTTGGAGAGTTGGACAGCGCACAGAGAACAACCTCGGTTTTGAGAGGATTAACTGAAAGCACATTCCTAGCGTACCAATTGTGGATTGCGCCCAGGGCTATCTGCACCTTAGAGCAGACAATCGCTAGGAACGATCCGACAGACTTATTATAATATGCCTAGTCTTGCCATAAACTCTGTTACAAAACTTCCAGCGCAAGCTGTATGAAGATAACATTAGGAATAGCACCTTTAACCTTTTTAGTGTCAGCTACTGATTGGTTATCATGGAGTGGAGTATGAAAGAAAATTGTATTGCTGTCACAGCATTGCTTAAGTGCGGAAAAAATGCTGGCTAAATTTTTTAAGTACAAAAACCGCTCGGGATATCAAAAATATTTGTGTACCGTGCTATAAATCGATTCGTTGAATAGTCTGAATTAGATTAGAGACCAAAAAGTAGTCGTCTGCGCGTTGCCCGATGAGCGCTGTTGTAAAAGCTGAACTGTGCAGGCTCAAGCCCGGACGCGGAACAGCAACCACAGCCACCCGAACATAAAAGAGAAACGAATAAAATCTAAGTTTCTCCAACCACTACACCAAAAAAGGAGTTCTGCCTGGTAGTACAATGGGCACAGAAAATAGGGTCTGAGTGCTCCGGGATTTGAAAATTTCCTAAAAAAAAAAAAGAAGCAAATTAGGCATGAAAGATGAAAGCGACTCTTGCACTGATACAGACGAAAAGATTTTCACGAGGAAGTTTTTAATAAACAAAATGAGACAATTTATGCAAGGATATCCAAATAAGCAAACAATACAGTCCCTAGGGTTCAAGGCGGATATCATTCTGCTTCGGTAATGGTTTGGTGAGGGGTATCCCATTAAGGAGTTCTGTGAAAAATGAGTCAAAAATGGAGCTGAGATGTACCAAAAAGATGTCCTAGGGGCGTCGAATACCCTTTCTAATGGAGCAAGACGAATTTTCCAACAAAACTCAGCTCCAGCACATAAAGCCAAAACAACTCTGCAGTGGCATAGATTCAATATTCCTGCTTTTAGTGCATCCGAGGATTAGCCTTCGGGCCCATATTTGAAGCCTTTTATAATTGTTTGTGATCAGTGTTGGACAATATGACCTGTAAGAGAACCCACCGAAATTTTGAGAGCCTCTAAAGTGGTTTAACCACAGTATTGCTGTCCATACCCCTAGAAACCGTACGTTCCGCTGTAGCCTAGTGGCCACACCATTTAAAGGTCTGCGTTAAAGCAAAAGGCAATCACTTTGTATAAACTTTTAAGCAAAAACAATCAATAAATACTAACCCAAAATATTTTGTTGTGTAATTTGTATAACTTTTTGCAAGGGTGGCCATAGTGCAGTGAGTAGTGTGTGACCCGAACTGTGCATGTTTGAGTCCGGATGGGGAACAGAAACCACAGCCACCCGAGCATAAAAGGGAAACGAATAAAATCGAAGTTTCTCCAACCACTACACCAAAAAAGGAGTTCTGCCTGGTAGTACAATGGACTTCGGTTGAGTCTGAGTACTCTGGGATTTGAAAATTGTCTTTCTTTTGGCGGTATACATAACCGTCCATCCAGTGCCGTGGTTAAAAAATTAATGGACAAATGTATCCAAGGGTAGGAAACCCTTGAGCTATACCTGGATATCTTCTTCTCCGCTCAAGACGTTGGCCATTTCGACTAATTCGGTGATGGTTATTCAAGCACACAATTTCAATTCTTTCGTTCCCATTAACTTCTGCAAATCTGCACCGATTTGTATGAATTTCAATATCCCTTAATCATTTTGTGTCAAAGGCTGTCTTCCAGTACAGTTTTAGATTCCTCGGTTCTTTGAAATGCGATTTTTTTTTTCTTTACACATCCATCGAACAGAGAATCTCACCTTCCATAAAGTCTTTCAATGAATTCAAGAAGCTTAATATAAATTTATGCCGAACTGACTTTCCCCCAAGGAGTCAGCACACTCAAGGACTCTTACACAATACTTCTATCTACAACCAAGACAGAATACGGCATATCATATATCTGGCATTGATTTTGCAATTCATACGCACAAAAGCAAAAAAAAAAAAAAAAAAACACATCCACTTGGCTTGGCAATAATTTTCGGCGCACATCGCGTGCGTGCAGTTAATTTCTATATAATCCTGGGAATAATTTAACGCAACTAAACGAGGCATCAATTATTCATTTCAAGAGCGCTACACCAAGAGTTGTTCTTTCGGATTAGCTTTGGCATTCAATTCGCTCTACTTGGCTACCTGACTTCTGAATTAAGTTGTTTGCATAGATACGAGTACCACGCAAATGTATCTTGTCAGACGATACGGCGCGCGGGACAAAGTGTAGGTGTGGCAGCGTGTGAACCTGACGTAAGAGGCATTCGTGAATGGCACACATTTGTTTTGTTCCACACACCATTACCTGAAAGAGTTACGAGGTGTTTTAATGCCTAAGCGCCAGCTGAGAGTGCACTTTAGATTATTTTGAGCTTTCTTTGTTAGATCCTATTGGGAGCGATTCGATTAAGTTAATCAATTAGAATTAAGATTCGGTAGATGGTACGTATGGGACCGATTGTATTCTGTCAGTAGATGAAGCAGTCTGAACATCATCATGGGATTTGAATATGCCCTTAGCACACAAACCCATCTCAAGGCTTGAGTCTCTGCAATTTCGAATTGCGTTACAAATTACACCAACGATAACTGTGTGAATTCATTGGTGCTGCCAAAAAAAAAGAAGAAAAAAACTTAAAACACAGATTGCAGTAAGTCATGCAATGATGGTTACGTAACGTCAAGCTCCAATGAGGTTTGCATAACAACTTTTGTCGGCATTTGAAGTTTTCATCCAAAAAGCGGGGGGGGGGATTTTTTTTTTTTTGGAAATATTCAATTTCAAAAATGCTGTCATCGTTTTTAATGGGAGTGAGCCTGTATCTCTATCAGCCAAGCAGAACACACGCAATGCTCAGATAAGGATTTTTATATCACACTTACATTCCGCCCATGTATCTACGAATGTATCTATGACTGCAGTTGCTGTACCTACTATGTATAAACATTTGTTTTCAATTTCATAGTCGAGTGCGGCTCACAGAGTACAGTAATGCTTCAGCAACCAGTGCCGTGCTAAGATGTTTCAATTTATAGCTGAGGTTAAGTGGAACTGGTCAACTGGCTGACGGCTGAATGCCGGTTGCTTGCTTGGGATAATTATTAGTTCCGCTGTTGTTCGGCTTGATAATTGTGAGTGGGATGAGGCGTTTGTTGTTGTTTTTTTTTTTTTTTTTTCTAGATATTTGTGTTTAATATTTCCTTTTGCTATTGCACCGCTAATGGTTGGATAAAGATTGAGGTCTTCGGAGTTCTTTGTCGTGGGGTTTTAATTGGACCTAACTCTGCAAGTGGAAATGAAGTAACAAGTAGATATGTAACTAATCATGAGTTGATCTGTGGTTGTTAACTTCACAATTAACAGATGAGTGGAATGGTAACGTGTAATTACAAAAGGGCTTGTAAAATCATGCGCCTGGAATGGCGTTTCATATCTGATGCTCTAATTACTTTGAAAAAGAATGTACCGATTCATTGAGAAATTAGTGTCGGTTAATTCTCTATCTAGCTAGCTTTACAGATTTATACAGATTTACCATATGAAAAGGCACCGGTGCGTCTATGGAATTTATTTCTTTATGACCATACAGTAAGCAAAGTCTTTTTGACATGCAAGTCATTTGAGTATTTTATGTTATTTATCAGTCAACATCCGTATGTGAATAATACGCACATAGTTTCTACGAAAGGAAGGGCCAAACCCAAAAACCCATGTGTTTGTTTTTTTGCACGGATCGGTGTAAAAATTGGTATCAGAACAGATAGATGGTAGACGTGTTAATGAGTTCGGATTGAAGCAGGTTTACTGTCAAAAACTTCTTAATTTGAATTTTGTCATTTTGGGGCTTTCACATAAATAAACTTTGTAGGAATTCATCACCATATATTCATATGTCTCCTATATTTCCGTGAGTATATACGAGTATGTCGAAGGGTAAGGTGGGAACCCTTGCAAGTCACTGCGAAGATGCCTTACGATGATCAGAGTTTCAACATTCTTATTAATGAGTGTAGAACAAGTAGACTTTCCAGGTAAATTCCTAGTTATTCCAAGAGTAGATGTAGTTCGGAAGCTACAATCGTTAATAGATTACTACCAACTTCAATTTCAATTTCAATTTATTTTAAAACGATCATACACTTAGATGCAAAATCCATTATTGTGCAGAGTTAAACAGTGGAAGTGAAAAAAAAGTTGAAAACAAATCTAAAAACTAAAATAAACATACAAATTTCATTTAAATTAATGTAGAAAAAAAATCCCTAGTAACCTAGCCTTAATGTTAGCTTACTCCCTTACAAAAACGACGACGTAAACCATTGATTTTCATGCACTCAGATGCTGCTTGAGCCCTCTCCTGAAGTCACCGATTCCCTGGTATCTCCGTAAATCATCTGGAAGTGAGTTCCATAGTCGTACAGCATATAAATACAAAAATAGTTTTTCGGTAGTGTTATACCTGAAGGTTGGCAAAATAAAGACCCGACTTCTTTCGGAAGATGCATATTGAATTCTATGGTAAAGGTACTCCGGAATTTTATTTTGTTTGAGTTTGAAAAGAAAGACTAAAACGTTGAAATCCAAATATTCTTGGAATCCCATGCCAAGAAAATCTTTAACATATCTAGAAATATGATCATGACGGCGAACATTGTACACAAACCTCACAGCGCTGTTGAATGCAACCCTTAATTTTCGTGAACTAAGGCTGCTCAAATCACAAAACACTGGGTGTGCATATAGCAACATTGGCAAAATCAAGGTCTTCACCAGTGTCGTCTTCACCCTAGTTGGAAGACAGTAGCCAGATTAGTACACTGTGCGTAGACCACCGTATACCTTCCCCACAGTAGTAGCCACGTGATCGTCCCAGATTTCGATTAAAGTTTAGCCCTAAGTTCTTTACCCGCTCAGCATATACAAGGTGGACACTATTTACTTCTATAAGGGGAAAACAGGATACATCTAAGCTGGTACGGCTTATAATGATAGCTTGGCTTTTGTCACAATTGAGTTTAAGCCTGTTTGTTTGGGCCCAACGAACCACTAATCTTAAATCCTCTTTTATATGCGAAATCGCATCTACTATCAATCCGAGGGGGTAGCTGAGGTGTAATTGAACGTCGTCGGCGTACATCTGAACTTTACAGCTATGTACGACTGAGGGTAAGTCGTTATTAAACAAAGAAAAAAGTAACGGCCCCATAATAGATCCCTGTGGTACCCCAGCCTACGATTCGAGAAAGTCCGACATCTTATCATTGGATGAAACAGCATCAGTGCGATTTGCTAAATAACTTCTTATAAGTTTTAACGCAGTTTCATCAAAGTTGAAGTAATGTTTAAGTTTAAGTAAGAGAATCTCATGCGTAACTATATCGAATGCTTTCGAGAAGTCGAGCAGAACTAGTGAGGTAATATGATCCCTATCCATCGCTGAGCGAAAATCGTCAACCAGATTCAGCAGGGCGGTGGTGCAGCTATGTTGTTGTCTAAAGCCTGATTGGAACGGTGAAAGGAGATCGAATTGGTTCAGGTATGTATATATTTGCATGCTCATCAGCTTCTCGAACACCTTGGAAATAAAGGGGAGTATGGAAATAGGACGGCTTTTTTTTTTTCTTCGGCGACCGTGCTTTTTAAAACCGGGATTATTTTTGAAACCTTCCAGGATTTCGGGTACCACCACAATTTGCTATATAAAGGGTTTTTCAATAGGAACATAATAATTTTGTGTTTTAATACATACGCTGACTTAAACTTTTTTTATGATCTGTCAATGTCAAAACGTCAGTCAAGGCCTACATTTTTATCATGGCAAGGTTCACGAACGAGTGACGTTTGGAAATTATTAAAAATTACTATCGAAATTCTGAGTAGGTGGTCGCAACTTTAAGAGCGCTTACTCCAATTTTCGGTCGTAATAATCGTCCCAGCAGGCAGGCTGTGCATGCTGTAGTGGATAAATTTGAGTCAACGAATTAACTACTTAATCTTCTTGTGACAGGGAGACAACGTACCGAAAATATCGTAGCAGTAAGTGCTTCAGTTCAAAATGAGCCAAATCAGTCGATTCCACAAAGTTCACAGGAATTGGGAACCTCTCAGTTCACAGTCGAATTTTGCGTAAAGATCTTGGATCGTGTGTTGTGGATTTCATGCTGGAGGTGTGATTGGACTGTATTGTTTCGTCGATTAAAATGATCGCCATGTTACGGTGTATGGAGTTCGCTATCGTGCCATGTTGAAGGACTATTTTTGGCCAGAATTGAATGGACTTGACATCAGTGATATCTGCTTTCAACAAGATATGCCATACATGCCACATAGCTGGTCAAACAATTGATCTATTGAAGGGGAAGTTCATTATCGTATACTCTTGAGAAATTCGTCCGGTCGAATGGCCAGCTCGCTCATGCGATTTACCGCCGATGAATTTCCTTTTAATGTGTTACTTTAAGTTGTTGGTTTACGCCAACAAGCCAACAACGTTAGAGGAGCCCAGGAACAATATCGAACATAAAATTGCCAACGTTCCGGCCAATATGTGTGGAAGAGTGGTGGAAAATTGGCTTCAAAAAATCGATCGCTGCAAACGTGTAGAGATCGAATTCCATACTTACTCGTACATTTATTATATGTACCTACAACATCTGGAATAAATTTCAACCTGATATTTCAATTATTCTGTGTTTTATTTAAATACAAAATTGTTATGTCCTTATTGAAAAACCCTGTATATATGTAGGTTTCGGGGAATAGTAGTGATTACATATCAGGTCTTGACAGACGGCCAGATACTACAGGAGAACTTTAGTAGTTAGTAGAGCAAACTGTACATAATTAAATCAAAAAAATTAGAACTTGAACATAGCAGGGGGAAGATTCTAATGCAGGGTAAATACATGACGGTATACCAAGCAGGGCCACGATATTTTAAAAGTTTGTAGATCCAACTACTAAATGGAAAAACTCAATTGGCTGTCAGTGCTGCATACGTGAGTATTGAAACAGATTCGGCGAAAATAAGTTTAGGGATTAATGAGGACAAAACAAAATATATGCTGTCATTAGAGAAAGGTTACTCAACATCGGTTACTTGGACAGAACGTTACAATAGTAAGCTACAATTTTGAGATAGTTAATGACTTTGTCTAGCTACATCCCACTCTAAGTTCAAATAAATGACACCAGTGCATGAAGAATAACTCTTGCCAACCTCTTTTTGTTTGAACTAAGGAGTCAATTGAGTTGGCAGGCCCTCTCACGGACTTTATGTAAGATCATCATCATCCCAGAAGTGCTGTACGACACTGGCAAAATGCAGAAAGGTAAATCGATCTTTTAGTAGAATGCCGAACATGAAAAGTATCTAAAAAATGTCAGTTAGCAATTTTAAAAAGAATAAAATAAAGCAATGAAGGGTTTTGGAAAAATCTGTGCCTGTAAAATGCAGTAGCTTAAGTTGACTTAAGTTCGAATTTTTCATAGAATTTCCACGTAAGTAAACTGGGCCCGATTTCGATCGGATATAGAGGCCGAACTCCCGACAACTTCGAGTGTGGCTAACCTCATCAATCACGGCCAGGTAACAGCAACAACTCCTGACGAGAAAGCTGAGGCATTTGCCAACAACTTTGAGAGTAACTTCACCGACCGACCTCCAGAGCACTTTCCCGACTTCCTGGAGGAAGTAGAAACTGAAGTTCATGAAGCCACAAATTCCGGTAATCCAGTAACAACATTCAACGGGGATAACCGAGCTAATGATCCGTTAAGCAGTGAAACCTTCACTACCACAGAAGAAGTGATGGAGATAATTCAAAGCAGCAATGCCAAGAAATCTGCTGGAACTGACCAAATCTCCAACTTTTTATTAAAAAAGTTGCCAAATGTGGCTATTTTACTGCTGACGATCATCTTCAACAACTGCATCAACAACAGCTATTTTCCAACTTCATGGAAAGTGGCCAAGGTTGTTCCAGTACCAAAAAAGTCGAACCGTTCGAATGTTGATGGATATCGACCAATCGCTTTGCTATGCTGTGTTAGCAAAATACTAGAATCAGTGATGTTGAGGAAGATTAATCACTTTTGCTCAGAGCGAGGAATAATTCCCAATAACCAGTATGGTTTTCGAGGAAAGCACTCAACCATTCACCCTCTGCTCAAGCTACACAGCGATGTCACCCATGGCCTGAACAAAAAAGAGACTACCGTAGCCTGCCTGCTAGACATAGAGAAAGCCTTCGACAGCGTTTGGACCAAAGGACTGGTTTGCAAGCTAATTCATTTTGGTTTCCCCAATTATCTGGTAAGATTAATTTTCAATTTTTTAACCCAGAGAATTTTGTATGTACAGGTACATCAAGCAAAGTCTTCAATAAAACGAATCAACGCTGGAGTGCCCCAGGGATCAAGGCTTGGACCAATACTGTTCAACATCTTCACTGCAGACCAACCACTGAATGCAGCAAGGACCAGAACAATGCTGTATGCGGATGACTCCATCACTTACGCTGTTTCGCTTTCCCCGGAAATAGCAGCTAGGAGAGTTGAAACCCACGTCAAAAATCTTTGGGAGTATTACCTCAAATGGGGAATCAAAATCAACAGTAGCAAGACGGAACTAATCTGCTTCAGAAATCCAGTGACAGCTACGAGGGGACGCAAATCGCTGCCACAACATACGGATTTCTCTTCCAGATAACACCGAGGTGCGAACCAAGCAAACCACCAAATATCTTGGAATCCATTTCAGCGAGAGGTTTAAGTTTAATCCTCACGCTGAAATCATCCTAAGGAGGGCCAATCATGCGTTGCATTTAGTCCACCCATTACTCAGAAAGAGAAATGGGCTCAGCAAGAAGACTAAACTGCTCGTATACAAGCAGCTGATAAGACCAGTTATCACATATGGCTGCCCCATATGGTTCACCATATCGCCCACCACCATGAATAAGATTCAAATATTCAAACGGAAGGTCCTTCGAATCTGTACAGGACTGTGGCGAAACCCAATCACAAGGAAGTACCACCCTAAGGCTTTTCTTTACGAGAACGCCGGTGTGACCAGTATATGATTCAACTTTAAAGTAAACTCCTGCAAAATCTTGATGACCACCCTAACGAGGAAATACAAGACTACATCCGACAGCAGATCGATCCAAGCCACCGATACCTGAGTGCACGAGCAATCATCGATTCAAGATTTGAAGACATAATGAACAACGAAGAAACACCGTTCTACCAGCTTGCAGACAATGCCTATTACCGGGGATAGTCCCCTTAATAATATATTTCTTTATTTAACAAAAAAAAAAAAATTTCCAAATATATTCTCTTATATAAAATATTCATGTAATAGATTAAGTAGCCATTTTTAAAAAAAAAAAAAAACCTTAGCAAACTAGCCAGTAGATATACGTTGGGCCCCTATTGTTGAGCCAACATTAAATTTATAGTAATAAGTCTAGTTTTAAGCCAATTTGTAAATAGAACGACTGAATAATAAAAATTCCTTAATCTCTGAGAATTTCCACGGTGATTTCGATGTTGACGACCGTCCACGTGACGGAAGGCCAAAATCCTTCGAAGACGCTGAATTGGAGGCATTGCTCGATGAGGATCCGTGACAAACGCAAGAACAGCTTGCTTCAGCATTAGGAGTTACCCATGATTCAGAAACAAGGAACTTGGGTTCCTTATGATTTTAAGCCAAGGGACGTTGAGTGTCGTTTTTTTGCCTGTGAACAACTGCTCAAGCGGCTAAAAAGGAAGGGTTTTATTCATCGCATCGTGACGGGTAATGAAAAATGGATTGATTACAGCAACTCAAAAAAAAGAAAGTCATGGGGTCTGCCCGGTCATGCTTCTACGTCGTCGGTTCGACCGAATATTCACGCTGCTAAGATTATGCTGTGTATTTGATGGAACCAGGTCTGTGTCATTTATTATGAACTGTTGAAACCCAACGAAACCATCACTGGGGAACGGTATCGACTTCAATTGATGCGATTGAGCCGAGAACTGCGCCAAAAATGGCTACAATACGAGCAGAGGCACGAAAAAGTGATTGTACAGCATGACAACGCTCGGCCTCACGTTGCCAAACCCGTTAAAACCTACCTGGAAACGCTCAATTGGGAAGTCCTACCCCACCCGCCATATTACCCAGATATTGTTCCGTTCGATGGCACATGGTCTGGCTGATCAGCAGTTCCGCTCATATGAAGACATCAAAAAAAGTCTTCATTTGTGGATAGCCTCAAAAGAAGAACACTTTTACCGTAACTGTATTCGAGCTCTGCCAGAAAGATGGGAAAAAGTTGTAGCTAGCGGCGGGCAATACTTTGAATAATTCATTTGTAACCATTTTTTCACAATAAAGTTACATTTTCATCAAAAAAGAACTTAGTTGCGCACCTAATAATTGAAGTCTTTAAACGTTTCTAACCAAAAATGTAAAAAAAAAAAACACACAAGGTGCTCTGTTGTATGTACTCGTAAATACACAATTTTGTAACATTGTTCCTTCGAATTTACATTTATACGAATAAATAAATAAATGTTCCGGGAAACGAAAGAGCTGGCAAGAAAGTGATCATCACTTGAACTAAATCAGGAAGATACTCTTACTACTCGCTTAGACAAGTGATTGCGAACAAAATACTAGTAGCGGCAAACTGTGACCACTCTACAAAGAACAAAAAACCAAGAGAATCATACAAATGAACAAGAAATCTTTGTCCTCTATTGTGGGCGTTATCATACAAATAAAATCAGACTCAGCACAAATGACCTTTGCAGAGGATATGGTGACGAAGATGGGCATGATAGATGGTCGGTATTTTCACTTTCTTTGTCACTGCCATCTACATTAATCTAAGTATGACAGGTTCAAGATTCTCTTGTCCCGTCAACCCATTAAACCTAACAATCTGACCTAAATAAATAAATAAATATTTTTGAGTTTGGCTTAGCTTCTCGCAACCAGTAGTGTAGTGCGATAAGAATGGTAGGGACCTACAGTTTTATACCGATTCCGAAGAGCAATTTTTTCGCATGACAATTTTACTCACGGGTGTTTGTCAGACATTCACGAGAGGTGGGACCGTGACAAAAACTTTGTGGTAATACCCGGGACTTGAAATTGAAACATGCACTACTGAGCCATACCGCTCAAATTTGCATTTAGCCATATGCATTCGGTATCTACTCGTATAACTGCATTAATCGAGCCGTGACTTCCTGCTAAATTTTACCAAAATTTTGCATATCAAACGTTATTTTACAATTCTCCGTAACTACATATATTTCACTGCTGAAATATACTAAGCAAGGTGTATTTCCTTTATAGTGAAAATCTACTCCTCAAAATTTAGATCTACTGCGTAAATTCTCAAAAGTGGCAGCACTGTACACACCGTCTCCGGCAATTTTGTGAAAATTGTACGAAAATTTCATTTTAGAGTGCGACATACCGTTAGATATGTAATTCAATTGGCTTTCGAAGCATAAATCACACATTAGTTTGCGCTGAACCCTTTCAGACCTAACGGGGCACATATGTCCCACGAGTTGCATTCATATGACTAAATTGCAAATTTCCCTTATAAATCCTATTTGTTTTTTTCCCATCAGTAAATTCCACATTACTGCTAAGAGAAGAGCAAGAGGTCAGTACTTCAAATATAATGACAACGGTTGTCTTGTTTGTAAATGGCAAGATACTAAGGATGTTGTTTTGATAAGCAATTGTCAAACCGATGCAGTCACAACTGTAACAAAAACCAATAAAAAGGGAGATAGAACCGATGTTCCACGTCTAGAAGCCATTGAATTAAAGGTCGAATGTAAAAAGAAGTATGAAATCTGGAAGACCGTCGAAAAGAAAAAAAAGCAATGACCGGTGTTGGAGAGCACTTACCTATTGAAGGCGATACACGCCGCCGATGCCGCAGTTGCGCTAATACAAAGAAGGAAACTCTGACGAAAACTATTTGCGTATCGTGCAACATCCCATTATGCAAAGCGTGCTTTGCTAGTTATCATATGTAACTTTTATAAAAATAAAATATATTTGATATGAATTTTCTAAAAAAAATAATCACTCTTTGAATCAACATCTAGTTTTAGCTCATTTAGTAACTGGTGGGACTTATTTGGCCCAGTAGTGATTACTGTTGGGATACACCCTGTCTCAGGGCATTTTCTCTGCACACGGATGTCCTATCACCAAACTTGCAATTTCTCAAATTATTGATTTCATAACGATAACGAATCAATAACTACTTTATTTTCTTCTTACGGCGAAGTTATGATCCGGAGTAGAAGGATCACAACCCTCCCACTTTACTGCATCCCTACTGGTCCGCCTGTGGGGTTCTATGTCATTATTATCTTTAAAAAATAAATCCGGGCTAAAAGGGTTAAATATTACAACTACCCCAATGTCTGTATTTGTTAATAATATTGCTCTGCTGGGTACCTGATCATTACAGTTCTGCTCAGAGACTGGTCATTCCAAGTAATGCTGCAGAAGCTGCAGAGACGAGGGGAAGGGGGTGACCTAATTTTCCTTGCTCTGCACATGTTTTTCCCTTGACCACATCAGAAGGGGTACTCTGTGCTTTTTCCACAACAACATGGAATACAGGAACAAACGGAGAGGAAAATCACGACGGGGGCGTTACCAATACCTCTCGTCGCAGCAGCAGAAGTCCTACAAGTCTGCAAAAACATCAAAGATAAAAAAACACCTGGTATTGATGGAATCCTAAACATTGCATTAAAAGCAGCAATTAATTGGCGCCCACACATCTTTGCAGACGTATACAATGCCTGCCTCAAGGAAGGAGTATTCCCCGATCAGCGGAAGAAGCAAAGACTTGTCCTCTTACCAAAAGGTAATAAACCACCGCAGGATCCCTCATCGTATATGCACGCTGGATACCATGGGCAAAATACTGGAGCGCATAATAAGTGACAGATTGAAAAGCGCGATCTATGAAGCGGAACCGCCAGTATGGCTTCCATAAGGTAAGCTCTACGATTCAGGCCATCGACGAAATCGTAAATACAGCGAAAAAAGCCATCGAAGGAAGACGATGGGAGGGCGGAAGTAAACAGTACTGCGCAATCATAACGCTGGACGTTAAAAACGCCTTCAACACCGCAAACTGGAGTAACATTCTGCGAGCATTTACCGCCAAGTGAGTACCGGACTACCTGCAGAAAATAATGGTGGACTATTTTAGAAATAGAATACTGCACTATTGCACCGACGGCGGAATGAGGCAATATAACGTCACAGGCGGTGTCCCACAAGGCTCTGTACTAGCTCCACTACTGCGGAATCTAATGTACGATGACGTTCTCAGACTTCGAATCCCGAGGTCCTCGAAAATAATTGGCTTCGCCGACGACATAGCGATCGTTGTAGTGACCAAATTTTTTTAAGAGTTGGAGCACGACTGTAATGAAGCAGGACTGGCTAGTAAGCATGGATCTTATTTCCGTAGTAGACCCTTGGATCAATATGAAACATGGAGAGCTGAACTTCTATCTGACGCAAATGATTACTGGTCATGGAATTTTCAAAGCCTTCCTTCACATATTTGGACAAGAAGACAACCCTTATTGCCCAACGTGCACTGAAGCAGTCGAGAATGCAGAACACATCATGTTCCACTGTGCATGATATCACGAAGAACGTAACTTGCTGGCAAAGAGACTGGGTATGGACTTAACACCAGAGAACACGCAAGAAGCTTGGGAAGCAGTAAGCGAAACTGTGGCTACCATCATAAAAGAACAACGAAATCAGGAGCGACAGCGAAACGTCGCGCAGACGGCTGGCAAGACGAACGAGCCGAGTATGTAAGGCTGAAGCCCCCCTCGCGATGAAATGCTTGACGGCAGTGCAGGGGAGGTGGGTTTAGTGGGTGGAAATCTCACACTGTTACTGAATACGGGCTCAGTTTCGTCTTTGAAAAATTCCCACCTTCCAACGAAAAAATGGGTACTCTTGGAGTACGCCCTAAGATATCTGAACAAAACCTATACAGTCAAAATCAATAGGAGCAAATATGTAGTACCAGGAATTGGTAGGAATCGTAATCCCTGCTTCACAACCATAGTGTCATCACAATGGACCTATGTTGATCTAAGTGCATCTCATCGAGGACCATTTTCAATGCATCTGTCTACTTCTTCTTCTTCTTTTATTTGGGATCATGTTTTTACAACAGATTTACAAAGATATGGGTTAGTATACTATATAATATAGTTTTTAAATGTCATTTTTGTTAGTACACATGTATTATGTGTCCTGTATGTCAGTTGAGCCAGATGTATAGCATTGATGCCATCTTTTTGGGGGTTGACCAGGTAGGCGTCTAGTAGAGTGTCTTCCCAACATCACTGCTTTCGCAAGGTGTTGGTCGGGCATCCTTTTCACATGGCGGTTCCACTCTTTCCGCCTTTGTCTGCTCCATTTGGCAATGTCCTGGACGTTGCATATTTGCCTGATATCGTCGTTGCGCATTAAGTATCTGAGAATAAATCCTGTAATAGGGCGTAGAGTTTTCATCTCTATCTTGGAGACGATTCTTTGAGTGACTTCTGTACCGGTCCATGTTTCGGTGCCATATGTTAACATAAGACGCACACAAGTTTTGTAGATCCTACCTTGCCATCTGCGCTTAGATGTTTATTTCGCCAGATGACGGCTCTCAGGAATTTTTTTTTTTTTTTTTTTTTTTTTTTTTTTTAATTTGCGCTCGCCAAAGAGGATATGAATACTCTTATACTAATACAGGACACGTGCGTTTGTGAAGGAGAGAGAGAGAAACAAAGATTTAGTGTAGTGGCTTGAAACTTAGATGGTATTAAGCCTCTGTGAACTCCAAGGGTAGCGTCCAGACAACTGGGGAGCTTGTCTGTTTTTGCTTTTGTCGTTGCTCATGATTCACAGTATTTTTTTCCGTTATCCTGATGTAATCATCACGATCAAGTTGCATTTTCAGCCATATGACCGCTCTACTGTCAGTGCTATGCCTTAGCAGTAGAGTTGACTTAGCTTTCGCAATTGATCGCCTTTTTTTATTTATTTCAGACGAAGATTGTTGACATCAGGATTTGAACCGTGAACCAAGCAAAGCGTTGATGCTACCACTACACCACGGCCTCCCCTCAGGCATCCTCCGATACGTGCTGCCTTCGCTGATGAAATCCTTTGATGATGTGATTTTTGCACACAGATAATTGAAGTACATTAAGTGCATCTGAGAGGTTATTTGGAGATAGTTAAAGACCTAATTTTCTCGGCCGATATTTGTATACTATATTTTTCCGCGGATTTTTTTCACGCATATACCGGTCGCTAATCTTCACTGTTGGATATTAGGACGATATCGTCGGCATGTCCTCTTGTCGCGGCTTTGACTGCTGTTATTATTTGGTCCATAATGAGATTGAAGAGGATGGGGCTGAGACTTTCGCCATGTCTGATTTCGGATATAACAGGAAGTTTGGACGGACATTTCGTTGTTTATTTTTATGGTTGTCGGTGTTGATATCTTTAATTAGGGGTATGATCCAATCCTACGTCGTTTAATACAACTTTGTCAAATGCTTTTGTCATCGTACGCCGGTTGTGGACCTGTTTTGCCTGAAACCTTGCTGCTCTTCGGGAATACCCGTAGATACAATGATGATTTTTCAGAATAATTTTTGTCCTGCTCTTAGAAGATTGATTCTTCTGTAATTGCCGAGAACTTTTCCGTCTCCTTTGTTTTTAAATGGGGATCGTTATGCTGTCTTTCCTGGATGATGGCGCTGCTTCGGAGTCTAGGATCTTATTGAACAAGACAGTCAGCTCTTCACCTCCGTATTTGACCATTTCTTTTGTAAACTGATCTGGGCCCGATGACTTTATGTTCCTAAGTTTGAGTGCGTTGGACTGTACTGTTTCTGGATAGAAGGTATACAGCGGGCTAGAGTCTGAGGTACTATATGTATTGATGAACTGAACGTGAAGTTGTCTACTTTCTGTTGCACAGTGGTGGTATTGTAAAGAAATAGTTGTCCCATTCCGTTAAAGGAATATTGATGAAGTTAACATAATCGCTGACCGGCTTCTCGAGGTTCAGCATGCCCCACACTTTCTTCTGTGCACCATAGAAGTCGTGATCCATATCGAATGTAAAAAACTTTGCCAGTTCGTCTTCTTGATGTCTGTAATTACAGCCTTGATGACATGTACTCGTACACGTATTCCTCATAACTAATAATCTGTCTACTTGCATAATGAAAATATGAACAAATATTTTCATCTTGTATATTACAATAATAGTTCGAAACCCTTTGTTTAAAAAAATAAAAATAAAATATGTATGGAATAACATGGAATTCCGGTAGCAGTATAACTTAAATACGAGTACGTTCTCCATTTAGTGTGAACAAAGTCGTTTAGAGCTTAGTGTAAATAAATGTCAAGCTATTACTTCTTCCCGTAAGCATCTCCCACCAAGATACGTTTATATTAGTAATGCGCTTGTTGTCACGGTAACCTCTAGTGACTTGGGTGTTATCTGCGATAATAAACGATCCTATATAATTCTGAACTTAGCTTCGTCAAAGGAATTCTCAAACACATACGATAGCAAACACCTCCATATGACCTTATTAGACCACTCCTTGAGTATGCCTGCCAACTTTGGCCACTACAGGGTAGTTGACATGAACTGATACCAACTTCACGTCGCTGTGCTGCCAAACTACGAATGACAGCGTGCTGAAAACTTGACAGTTGTTAAATAATTTCATTGTTGGCAAGCGTGTGTAAGGTTTTTTTTTATAGCATGTTTATTTTTTGTTCTATCGACAATAGAATTCAAACATAATACTCGTAGTGTTATTGCCCTTTTTGGCTGGAAAATCACAACCAGCTATTGTTCGTGAGCTGAAACATTTGAAAGTGAACAAAATGTTTGTGTACAGCAATATCGCGTTACAACGAAACCGGCAGCATTGCAAAACGCTATGGAGGTAGTCCGAAAAACACAGCAGCATCGTCAACGGAGTGTGAAGGCCAGAATCGAACGAAATCATCGGCGTAGCGGAAGAAAAATGGCTTCTGAGCTAAACATATTCAGAGAACGTATTGAAAAAATGCACGATCTCACACCTGACCAAACAAAAGTTAGAGTGGGAAGAGCAAAGGAGTTGATCCGCTTAATGCAAGTGGCCAATTCCCAAACATCGTATTCTCTGATAAAGCACCATTTCCAATTGATTAACTTGTCAACAAGCAAAAAGATGATGAATGAATTTCGACCAAAGAATGGCCACCAGAAAGCAAGCGCCACTGTTTTTGATGATTTGAGCCGCAGTGACAGCCGATGATCAGTCACAGCTCGTATTTTTGGACCGTCGCGTTAATATAAACGCGAT
This sequence comes from Pocota personata, assembly GCA_963082735.1. NCBI lineage: Eukaryota > Metazoa > Arthropoda > Insecta > Diptera > Syrphidae > Pocota > Pocota personata. Next base: position 243,575,412 of record OY720429.1, read on the forward strand.
GGTTTATCGTGAAACTGTCTTGGAAGCTGCGTTGAAGCCATGGGCATGCAAAACATTTCGGCCAAAGACCCTGGACATTTCAAGAGGACTCTGCACCTTTCCACAAAGCTCGAGCAAATCAAGAATGGCTGCGACAAAACGTTCCGCACTTCATTTCCTCGACAGAATGGCTATCGAATTCTCCCGATGCGAGTCCATTGGACTTTTCTGTCTTGGGCATTTTGAATGCTGGCACTAAAAAATACCAAAAAATGGACGCACTCAAGTTAGCGCTTCGCCGGGAATGGAAGCGCATTCCAAAGACACACTTGTGTGCAGCGTGCTATAAATTTATTGACCGTCTCAAGGAAATTGTTCGTGCCAAAGGTGGCCATATCGAAATTATTAATTAAATCCTTGAATTTGAATAAATTTCCAACATTTTTTTCTTTGGATTCAATAAAAAATATTCACAATTAAAAAAATTACAGCTTTTTGAATTAGTAACACTTTATGTCAGCCACCCTGTATACTAGTATCAACAAGCGCACATTCATAGAAGATTTATCAGCTTTGTCTTACGGGTTTGGGCTGAGGTGATACTCTCATTTTACCTTCCTATTACGGCCTAGTGAAATTATTAAACTAACAGAATCTGAAGTGACAGACTCTTTAGGCACCAATTGTTGGCAGGAAATATTGATTGCCCTTTGCTGCTTCAATAAATCTCATCAATACTAATCCTTGCCATTAAAAGTCAGTACCAATATTCTGCCTCTTACACCACCATACTGACCTTGACCAGTACGAACCTCCGACCAGACGTGATACAATTAATGTATCTAGTACTTTTGATTTTAATAGTAACAAGATCACACAGAGAAATTCCGTATATGTATAAGGCCCCAAGGCCTTCTAAAAATTATTATAAATTCCAGGTCCTTTTTTTGCTTTTCTTGCGCGTACTTCAATTACCCATAAATTTTTTATACCGGATACCACATTTCGTAAAAAGTGGCTTTGAAATTTACGATGAAATGGTAAAGTTACCACGAACTGGCAGCATTGGTTCATCAAAAGTGACACAATCTGTAATATATAATGCAAATATCTAAAACCCTGCCTAGTCAATCTATCACACACCCTAAGCTATCATTTTTTTTTTACTTTTTTCAGTCAGTAATTTGTTATTTATTTGCAAACGAATTATCGATAATCATAATGCTAAATGGACTGTCATGTATTTTTAATCAACTTTGCTTATCTCGTACAGAATTCATCATATTGATTTGCGGCCATTTATGTAAATATTTCATATCAATAAATCATTTGACTATTATTATCCCATCGAAGGTTATCAAATTGAATTTCAATTACAAGTTATTTTTTTTTTGCCAAGAAATCGAATAAAAATCCTTAGAAAGAAATACGTAACAAGAAACACTTTGTGTAGTCCTAATGCTCTTCCATAGAATTAGCGGAGTGTGTTGGACAACAATTCACATGAAATCGCAGTTAATACCTGCAGCAAATAGGCTAAGAAGTCATAAAAAAAAAAACTATTTACAAAGTGGGACAAGCATAGGAAAAAAAAGAGTAAATAAAGAATTATTATCGGTCTTTCTGTCAAACAAATACTTTCGTTGAACTGCTGTAGGTGCCACGTAGCGACAAGAAAATCTATGTTATGTCCACAACGAAACACGTCCAAATAATGGCACTTAGCCAAATGGGATTGGTTTTGTGCATGTAATTAGACGGAAGTGTGGGGCGATCATTGATGAGGTGTTACACAAGTAATTACGTGAAAGTGCTAGATTGCTTTTAGGATATTGAAAGTCACTTCGACTAATCCATCCAGACGATGTGATGTCATTCAGACTTCATTCGGAAACTGAAACATTCAACAGGTCATCTTACTTACTCATGCTATCGCTGCAATGCGGAGTGACCCTCAACCAACAGGGCTCCCCAGCCGGTACGATACTTTAACCAGCTTTATGTTATTTAGAGGCTATTATGGCTGCCTCTTTTGTAAAGTCCCTTAGAGATGGATTCAAAGACTCTGCGGGCCGGAGCATACAATCCGATATCGCTATACAATCCGTATAGTTCGCGATTAAATCTTTTTCTCCATATTCTGTCAAAGGAATTTTTCATTCGAAAATTACGATGGCTTTGATAAATTCCACGTCTCTGTACCAAACAACAGGGTTGGGATGATGAGGATTTTATACAGAGTCGCCTTAGTTTTTCTCGGTAGGGCGTTACTACTCAATTGCCTGCTTAGCCCAAAGAAACAGAGGATGTCAAGAGTTATTCTCCTTTTTATTGCACCCTCTAACGTTACTGTTACCTCCCCTGAATGCTTGTCCATTTATTACCAGAACGTGAGAGGTCTGCGAACTAAAATCTCCTTCGTATTTATTAACTCGCAAAACATCCCCTACGATATTTTTGCTCTCACTGAAATGAATTTATCTTCTAATTTCATGAATAATGAGGTTTTTACCTCTGATATGTTTGACTATGTTGCTACATTCGCCCTTCTCAACCAATCGAGGGTTATCAGCTTGCCGTAGATACGATGGATTACCTATGTGACATTATAGACCCCTGCGTAGACGTCGTGAAACTGGGAGACTTTAATCTTACCCATCCACAATGGGCCCAGTTTGAAGATGAGTCCCATTTTGTTGCTGCAAACCCTACCTCTGAAAAGGAAGTCCTTTTCACTGACTGTCTCTCTGATTCTGGCCTTTTCCAAATTGGTGGTATTACGAACAATTTAGGTAGACAACTAGACCTAATCTTCTCAACTGATGACGCTAATTGCATAGCAACTGCAAGCAACAATTTTCTCTCCACATTAGATCGTTTCCACCCACCTCTATTCCTAACGTTTTCATACGACAACTTAAGTACAATTCCTCACTGTGAGAACTCATATAGCTTTAATTTTCGTAAGACAGATTTCGCTAAACTTAATAATCTTCTCAGTAACATTAACTTTAGTCCTATCCAAGTTGACAGTATCGACAATGTTCTAGTGTCGATCAAATTTTCACCTGCCTCATTCAATCAGAATAACTTTACGTTAGCTCCGCTGTGGTATAATAAAGTGCTACGCTCACTTCGTAACAAAAGGAATAAAATATGGCTCTGAATTTTCCCATTACCAACACGTCCACTCTAAATTTCTCTGAACTCAGTGAATATCTTCATATCGAATATCTCGACAGAATGCAATTCACGCTTATGAATGATCCCAAACGTTTCTACCACTTCATTAATGCCAACCGAAAATCGGATAACTATCCATCCACTTTAAAATTTGCTAATAAATCCTCGGCAGACTCTAAAACAATCGCAAACCTGTTCCCTAATTCTTTCAGCCAATCGTGATTATAGCTACTTCCGCTATTTAGACAACTGTCCCCAAACATCCTTAGTCACAATTGATATAACTTCGTCGTCGGTAGTAAATAAGATCAACAAACTAAACGGCAAATACTCCACCGGCCTTGATGGCCTGCCCGCTATAGTACTCGTACGGAAAAAATGCGTGAAATACTTAGTCCAACCCCTTACTACTCTATTCCAACTATCTGTTTCGCAGGAAGTTTTCCCTGAAATCTGGAAAAACTCATGCATAATCCCCACTCATAAAAAAAGCTTGTAGAAGTGAAATATCCAACTACCGGCCCATCGCCAAACTATCCTGCATACCTAAGCACTTTGAAAGCATTGTTTATGACACAATGTTTTTTCACTGTAAGACTATCCTTTCACCGAACCAGCATGGATTCCTTAAGGGCAGATCAATAACCACCAACGTTACCGAGTTTGTATCTATCACTCTGTGCGTTTTGGAAGATGGTAATGAAGTCGATGTAGTTGCCACCGACTTTAGCAAAGCCTTCGACAATATTTCGCATGCAATCATTCTCCTCAAACTTAAAGCTCTTGGTTTTCAATCGAGGTTTATCTCATGGATCAAATCTTACTTGGAAAAACGCCAATATCAAGTCATCTTCAGATCATGACCCTATTAAAGCCACATCGGGAGTCCCTCAAGGTAGCCATCTTGGTCCAATGATCTTCATTTTGACAATTAACGATGTCGATTGTATCGTCAATGACTCCCACCTTTCTATATACGCGGATGATATGAAAATCCATACCCTATCGTCTCGTGCAGACTCTCTTTCACTGCAAGATGATTTGAATCGATTCTCAGTCTGGTGCCATAGACATTTTTTAGAGCTCAACGTCAGCAAGTGCCAAGCTGTTACATATTCTCGTAAGCGTATCCGGCCATCCCCCAGAGTCTATTCCATTAGTGGAGAGCCTACACCCTCTGTCTCTTCACTACGCGATTTGGGTGTTATCTGTGATAGGGAACTCAACTTCCGTACTCATATTGATAACATTATCAACAGAGCAAACTCTGCGCTGGGTTTCATTAAACGATGGTCTAAGGAATTCTCAAACTCTTACGTTACAAAATCCTTATACATCACATTCGTCAGACCCCTCTTTGAATATTCTTGCCAGGTATGGTCACCGTACTACGAAATCCATATCTTGCGAAACGAAGCTGTCTAGCTTAGGTTCATCCGCATTGCCTTACGTGGTCTTGCTTGGTCTTATAGTTACAATTTGCCCCCATACGCTGAACGTGTGAAACTAGTCAATTTACAGCCTCTCGAAAACGTCTCAAAGCTGCTGATATCTTGATTATCCATCAGTTATTAGTCGGTAACATTGATTCACCCGCGCTGCTGCATATGATTTCTTTCAACACCAACCCACGTAACCTCAGGTCCTCACCCCTCTTCTGGCACATGCGAACCGTTTTTGACTTTCACGATAGCAGAGCCTCCCTGAGAAACGCCCTTTATTCCATTAATTCTTCCTCTAAACTGAAAACTGTTATTTTTAAGTTCAGTTCTAGTTTAGTTATTTTGAGTTTTAAGTTTAGTTTTTTTTTTATAATTTGCAGGTGTTAAAAGGGATATGAATACCCTTATACTAATTTTTAGAACACGTGCGTTTTGTGGAAAGGGGAAGAGACAGAGAGAAAGACAGAGTGGTGTAGTTTGAAACTCAGGTGGTATTAAGTTTCTGTAAACTCCAAGGGTGGCTGTCCAGATAACTGGGGAGTATTTTGTTTGTTTTTTCGCTATTGTTGTCGTTGCTTATGATTCACAGTATTTTTTTCCGTCCTCCTGATGTCATCATCACGATCAAGTTGCATTTTCAGCCATATGACCGCTCTACTGCCAGTGCTATGCCTTCGCAGTAGAGTTGACTTAGCTTTCGCAATTGATCGACTTTTCGTATTTATTTCAGACGAACCGTGAACCAAGAGCGTGACAAGCGTTGATGTTACCACTACACCACTAAGTTTTTGCTTGTATTAAAAAAAGGTGTAACCAAAGCACTGTCAATGACGTTTGTGTATAATAGCATCCCAGAGCCATTCTCTCAAATGCAGCCACCCAAACCAATTAAGAAAAACATATTTGCACCTACCATAAAGCTATCCATATCCATAATGCTGATAATCTGGTAGATTGACTATAATTGGTAATCGCTTTCCATATTCATTATTACAGCGTCGATTCTATGTTTGTGCGGAAATGTCGCAGTGTGGTTTTTGAGATACTTAATTGTACTGATTGTCTTTCTAGATCTTAGACTGTCTTTGCTTCCGCGATTCGACTGCTCATGTCCAATTCAGGTTTGCTTCTGTTATTGAACCGGTGGGCATTTGATTGAAGTTCATATATCTATGGGATAAAAGGCAAACATCATTGACGAAGTCGAACTGTTTGAGTCTTGAATTAGACGACAAAGCACCCCAAAGAACGTCACTGACCACCACCAGAAAAAGTAGAGGCTATAGTGCACAGCCTTGTCGAATATCGTTTGAATCTCAAATTCACCCGACAGTTCAGTTTAGCAATACTTTTCTATACTCGTAAGAGGGTGCAGAGAGTACATGCTCGTATGTCGAAGTTGCTGACGAAGCTATGTAGAACTACCCCGGAATGTCTTCTTTTTTTTTTTATTCTGAATTCCTTGGTTGCTCTAGTAGTCTCGTCCTTGCTGGGGTGAGCGGTTTGTATATAAGAGTTTTGGACCTTAGATAGCTAAACTTGACTTTGGGGCATACATCTGACCGCAATATAGTGTAAAAAGTAGAACCAAATAAACTCAGTTTCTTAGTTGATCGTCATTCGAAACCAGCAGGGAACCATGTAAATTATTCACCGAGTTTGAACATATGCAGGTCCGTGCAATCTCCGTGACTGCAGGATAGACTTTTCTTTTTTGTTTATATATATTTATATGAATATTATCTTCTCTCAGAAAGACAAACTTATAACACTGACACAGCGTCCCGAGATGCCTGTTGTTTCTGCTCTTGAATAGCTGCAGATTAAAAGCTTCTGAAAATGTGCCTCCTGGACAGAAAGACTTTTGTTTGTAGCATGTTACAAAATATAAAAAGGAATGTAATGAAATCGCAGCGAGTGAATTCTTTTCTTCACAAATAGTCAGCTTTTGCGGAAGGTCTGTCAGCTTGGAGAGGAGTATGTTTGGACGTTCACATCGAGTTGCCATCATCGACGGATATCTGACTCTTACGATGCATGTAGAAGTATATACTGAATACATCCTTCAAGAAAATGCTGTGCCTTTCATGGGCTTTAGCAGTGAGGAGAATTTATATTACGAGTAACTTAAAACAATATCTGATTTCAACCTGCTGTTTGCATTGTGTCCTCCCTGAAGGAAGTCGGAAGGCTAAAGAAGAATCCTCTAAATATGAAAGTTGACCATTTCGCGCACTAAAAGTTGAGTGGGAAGAAAATCTTCAGCAAGAGATTATAAAAATGTTTAGGAAATAAACTGAATCTAGTGTGAAAAAATAAGAGTATAACACGCCCAACAGACTCGTAAATGTTCTCGCAGCCATTTATGAGTTAGGACAACGGGAGCGGCTCGTAAATTTGTACTCCAAAATTCAGTTTGAGCAAAATTCTGCATTGTCTTCAAACGGCCTTGACTTAAGTAAGGACTGCGACTAAAACTCATCTTTTTACTTGCACGTATAAGGACAAGTATTGACTTTCTGAAAATTGTCGGCCTTGTGATTTTGATCAAACTTGATATTATTCTGATAGAAAAACTCAAGAAACTGGGTCTCTGAATTCTCTATGTCTGCCTGTCTGTCTGGACGGATTTTCTTCAAAATTCATACCTGAGCTCTGTGGGGTCACATTTCGAAGAGAAACCTGAATTTTCATACTAACCCTAAAATTAACGATACTTTTTTTTGTGGTTGATTATCTCGAAAACGGCCCAAACGATTTTTATAAAATGTTATATGTTGAAGACATGCTATGAGATGGCGTACCAGATATTTGTTAAACAATTACCCAGACGATTTTGTTTGAAGTCGGTATCTGAACAGTATTTGAAACATGTATACAAAGGTTTCGAAAATACAAAAATAATGTTTTAACCTTACAATCAAAAGGTTTCTAAAGTGCGAATAAAATCTTGTATTCGAAAATTTTGCAAAAAAAGAAAAATCGTTTTGAAACATTTTCGAATAAAGAATTTTGAAATACAGAATTTTGGGTCGCACAGAATAAAGACCCCAACCCTAGGCCCTGTATGGACTGTTGGCTCCAAAATATTTATTTTATTGGTTCCTCACGGATACGGGAAGTTATATGATTATTTCTGAAAGGTTTCCAATTTCAAATTTGCAATTCATCATTCCATTTCAGATCAAAACAAGGTCTATCTGTGTGTCTGTCCCTTTCGTCTTTCTCACAGTTCTAATTCAAGAACCACCAAACAGATTTCTGGATTCGGTGCAGTGTGTAGATGGTCTCACCTAAAAACCATTTAAAGTAGTTTTGATATTTGAATTCTTGGTTTAATCCTTCGTGGAGATGATCATGTGTTGTGGATTTTCGAAAATCTTCAAAAATGCTCCTTGTAACGCGGAAAAGGTCACTTCTGACGTTTGACCAAACTCTCATCAATGTGATCGTGAGTCTTCTCAACAAAAGGAATATAAATGCGAAACTAGGTAACGTCCAGAGGCATGCCACAGGGAGGAGTCATCTCCCCCTTGCTGTGGGACCTAGTCGTCAACGAAATACTTCTGAAATTGGAAAACAAGGGGATGTCGCTGATGCAGACGATGTAGAGCTGCTGGCAAGAGGAAAATTCTTACCCATCATTAGCGAAATGTTAGAAAATTCATTAAAGACACTTAATACGTAGACAAAGCATTGCGTACTTGACATCAAACCCCAGAAGACCAACTGGTTCACTAATAAAAGAATAATTCCAACTACTAGCCCTTAAGGGCACCTGACAGTGCGAAATACTTCGGAATCATACTCGATGGGAAACTTAATGTCAATGAAAGAGTAAAGAACGCAGCATCCGCTTTCTACACATCCAACCGAATCTTCGGCAAAAGGTGGAGACGAATACTCACATAAGCCAACATAGTCTGGGGACGCCATGCATGCAAAGCAACCAATCTTAGGCAATGACAAAAATACAGAGACTAGCATGCATAGGCACAACCAGCGCGATGGGAACAATGCCGACAGCAGGGATGGAAACAATTCAGGAATCTGCCACCAAGAGTGCCCTGAGAATCAGTCAATCAAACAGCTTGATCTGAAAACTCGAAGGCCATGCACAGACACTAAGGCAACTCGTAGGTTGAGACATATATAGTCACTACACGTCACCATACTTTACTTTCCCAAGTAGAGAAGAATGGGAAACCAATGAACCAACAAAAGACAAGTCTATATTCATCTACAAGCATAATTCAAAGATATAGGAACGGGAGCCTTCATATTCTCCGAAAAACTAAACATGCACAGCAGAGGTCCTGACAGTGACAGATCAGCCAGTATGCCAATGATGACAATACCACGAGATGATATCACCATTTTTATTGACAGCCAGGCGGCCATTAAAGTTATTTTTGCTACGGAAGTCAAGTCCAAGTTAAATCCAAGTTCGATACTGTTGCGAAGAACTTAAGGTTATTGGCTCGCAGCACAATATTCGTCAGTGACAGATCAGCCAGTATGCCAATGATGACAATATCACGAAATGATATCACCATTAAAGCAATTTTTGCTACGGAAGTCAAGTCCAAGTTAGTTCGATGCTGTTGCGAAGGCTCGCAGCACAATATTAGTCTCTGCTGGGTCTCTGAAAAACTTGCAAGAAAAATGTCTGCAATAGATCACAATCGAGCACTACAATGGATTAAGTCTCCACTCTGTAACCTTAGAGAACGAATTGAGCATAAGATCCCAATGACAGCCAACAATTGGTGGAACTCGCTTGCCACCTGTGACAAATCAAGGAAGCTTTGGCCAAAATACAACAATGCCAGAACCAACAAACTTTCAAAAAATGACCGAAAATCGCTGTCAATGTTGATTATGAAATTTGGTTCGTTGGTTTGGTCTGGTGCTCAGACAGTCTCAAATCAAATGGAGTCGTGGTAAGATATGTGGAGTGGAGTTCTTCTCCGTCGTCTCCGCCGTCCGTCTAAGTTAAGAACCTTTGCACTGGGTTTGATGAAATTTAATATGGAATGGTGTACAGAAAATTCCGTACGAAAATCATTAAAATTGGATTTAAGGAGTTGTCAAATGCCTAACTCGAGAAATAATTAATGGATTTTATTGAAAGAAGTTAAGGTTCCAAAAACGAGCAGGATAAAGCGCTGTAACTCATTAACTTGCCTCTGCGATCTGCGACTGGACAACGGTTAGGATTCACGCGGATGGTAAATAGGTAGATACATATGTAAGTACGAGTATGTTCTGACATACAATTTTTTTAATTTATATAACCCATAATCACTTCTTATTTGCAACCTGGATTCAATGCCTCCATCTTTCCAAGATTACTTTTATAAGCAACATAGGTAAGGATGCATACATATATACGAAGTAATTTTCTTCAGCCACTTCCTGTAGGAAATTGCTTCCGTTTTGTCTACCTCCACGTGGTGGTATATTTGATCACACGTTGTCGTGTTACATCCGAAACGTAACATTTTCCCATTGGCAAATAGCCAAACAGCCTTAACACATGTACATCAGCCCATTACAACATAAATTACATGAACTAATCACTTTAATGTCTCAATCATCAGAAGCGTCTAAAGGCAAATAGCAAACATACACATGCCTAGAACCTCTGTAGCGTGCAGGAAAAATTTGACAATCATTGTGAATCATAGGTATGCGGCAGCCTGTTCTTTATTCACGTCACAAGACGAAACGTGTGAATTTCCAACGTCCCAACAAAAAAAAAAAAAAAAATCCTTCAAAATGAAGAAATATGTGTCTAGAGTTAGTCCTTCCATCTACAACCTTGATTTTTTTTTTTTTTTTTGGTTTAAATCAACTTCTTTCAGTTCACAATGGTTGGCCTACCTAATTGATTTTAAAAACGTTTTTTTTTTTTCGTCTTGGCTCTTGTGCCGTCTGAGGTTTCAATCTTAATTTACCCTCTCTCTCTCTGTGTGTGTCTTTCTAGGTGGTGATTTGGCACGTGTCCAAATAGTACGCATTCATTACAGAACCGAGAACCGTCATAGTCAAGTAGTCTGAGAAGTGGGCTGAACTGGGTCTGTGTATTTTTGTTAATCCTCAGGCGTTCAGCCAGGATTTCTTTCTTTCAATTGACGGACGGATATGAAGTGAAGGACATTCTTTTTTTTTTTTTTTTTCAGGCCTGGCAACGTGAGAACATGTGCCATACACGGATGCATGTTGTGTGTCACAGCAATCAAGAGACACATCCTTGCTATGCAAGTGCATTGATACATACACATACGTATGTACATACTTATGTCATTGTGTACTGTCTATACTCGTACCTACATCTTCAGTATTTGCCCTTTGTCCTTTGGGCAAATTGTGTGTAGTCGGTCGTGTTTAAGTGTTTGTCATCTCAGATGAGAATACACTCCGAATTTAATGATGCGATTAATATGGATGACTCCCTCAATTCGATAGACCACACCAAATTTATGCGTTTTGAAATGACCAAACAAGGATAACAACGTTATGCTCAACTTTGAAATGCTGTACAACCCTCAGTGTATGTGCGTGTGCCTGTTTGCTTTTGGCGGTACTCGTACATCATAATCAGTTTAATTTTCCCCCCCAAAGGATAATGATGATGTCCTTTCGCCCGCTCTTTCATCTCAAAGAAGATGCACTTAACCAAGTTCTAGAATTAATGTGGCGCATTGTTTATGTTTCCGTTTGTGTATTCTGTGGTCGTCTAGAGTGCGTGCAAAACAGAATCTCTACCCAAATAATCCACAATCAGGGTTGCCGTTTAGTATTTTTTTTCTTGGGGAGTAAAATTTGAATTTTTGGGATTATTTTGTTCACAGGCGGAGAAACCAAAAAAAAAACATTTTAATTTCTTTCACTGTATTAATAGTCCAGGGTCATTATTGTGCAATGTCTGGATGAATTGCATAGGAAGTCAGCGTCCACACATTTAGCTTAGTTCAGCTACAATTTATTAGAATAGTAGCTTAAGTAGTAATATTTTTTATGAAAATATTTTCCAGTTTCTAATAAATATTGAAAAATTGGAATTTGTTCGTGGGCAGATTTAAAAAAAGATTACGCTTGTACTGGTACGGATTCTAAAAGTTATCGAGCAAAGAGTGTTGTTTTTCATGAAAGTAACTTGAAGTGATTATGAGATATATTTTAAAATAATTAGTTTTTTTTTTACCAAATTTTCAAAATCACGCATTCGTATTCACGAAGTCAATAACATTTCAGGACATTTAATATCACCAAATATGTTATCCATTTATTCTCAAAATACAAAATTTAGTTACTTTTCCTCAAATATAGCACTACAAATGCATACAAGGCATGTGAATTCTCGTTTTTGTTGAGCTTAATAAGAAAAAAAAAAAATTTTTGAATTCTATTTTCAAGTTTTTTATGTTTTTAGTACTTGGGTAAATTTGGGTTTTTTAAAAGCAACAATCTGACAACACTGGTTGGAGATTCAAAATAGTAGGAATAGTATAATTAGTCTTAGTGGAGTATAGTAGTATGGTCCAGATGGCATAACACCTGCCGAACTACAAATGTCATCTGACATTATCTTGCCAGTTCTAAAAAAAATATTTTTCAGGGCTGTCTGAAACTGGTCCATATTCCGCGTATATAGAGAGAAGTCAATGTGGTTTTCATACCCAAAGCTGGTAAATATTCACACGGCAGTCCAAAAGACCTCAGACCTATTAGTCTATCATCTTTCCTTCTAAAAACACTAGAACGTTTGATTGATATCCACTTACGTTTAACACACACTGTCGATACGTTAGTCAATAAGATCAAATACTCCATGCATCATAAGGAGTACACCATGGTAGCTTTTCTAGATATTGAAGGGGCTTTTAACAACGTCTACTCATCTGCGATAATCAAAGCACTGTCAAATCTCAGCTCACATGGCGAGCTGATTAATTTAATGCTTAATAGTCGGATAATCAACTCAAAGCTGGGTGGGTCATCTGTTAGAAGATGTGTCAGCAGGGGTACCCTTCAAGAGGGCGTCCTATCCCCCATTTCTTTGGAATCTGGTGGTCAATGAACTACTGTTAATCCTGGAAGCTGGGAGTTGCGAAGTTATCACCTTTGCGGACGATGTTGCTATAGCAGTCTCCGGAAACACCTCACTACCTTAAAAGAGCTCCTACAAAACACTTTGAATAAGCTCGATGTCGTCTAGAAGTGGAGCCCCACAAAACCGAACTAGTCCTCTTCTCAAGGAAACACAAAATCCCACCTATTGACCCTCCGTCCGTTTATGGAACAACCTTAATTTTCTTCAACGAAGCAAAATACCTGGGTCTTATTTTGGATAGGAAACTAAGCTGGAAATCTAATATACATGAAAGAGTTAAGAAAGCCACTGTCGCACTCTTCTCTTGCAAAAACTCACTGGCTCTATATCTCGGTCATTAGACCGATCCTTGAATACGGGGTAATTGCCTGGTGGATTGCCTTGGATAAGGCGATAAACCAGAAGATATTAAGCAAAGTCCAAAGTCAGCTTGTCTGTGCATTAGCTGAGCACTGCGGACAACACCTTCCGCAGCAATGGACACTAGCTCAGCTATTCGAATTAAAGCAACTTTACAGTGGTTCAAGAGTATATGGCCACGCCTCCATCTTAAATAAGTTTAATATCTTCCCTGAAGATATTCACTACACCATCCCCAAGTTAAATTTTGACAAAAACTTCCAAGTTACCACCCCTTCCAGAGCATTCTGGAAAGAAGGTGGTTTTACGGAAAACAAGTCGTCACATTTCTATAACGAGGTGGGTGGTGGTGTCTTCTCTGATAGGCTTAATTTAAACCTCTCTTTTCGTCCATAAACCAAACCATTGTACCGTGTTCCAGGCGGAAATAATGGCAATAAGGGAAGTCTTGTCTTGGCTAAAAAAACGTGATATTGTTCATTGATGTCCGTATCCTTTCAGTCAGCCAAGCAGCAATCAAATACTTGGCGTCATCCTCAATAAATTTTTTAACAGCTTTAGACTGCCGATCGTCTCTTGTAGAAAAGGCGGAGCAGATTAATATTCATCTAATTAGGGTGCCGGGGCATAGGGATATTTCAAGGCTGACGAACTTGCCAGACATGGAACAACAATACCCATCCTTCCGGGCAGAAGTTTACTGGGTATGCCTATCGCTACATGCAAACTTAAATTAAAGCTGGATGCTATCGTAAAGACAAATTCTAGGTAGTCAAGGGGTACAACTTGCCTAGCGACAAAACAGATTTGGCCTATTCTGGATCTGGAATGCTCTAGGAATCTGATTTCTCTCAATAGAAAGCATATAAGTGTCATAACTGGACACTGTCTAATAGACAAGGATGCAACAAGGCTTGACGTCTTCTCTAACGATTTCTGCAAAAGCTGCATGGACGAAGAGGAGGAAGAGACTATTCTTCACCTTCTTTATACCTGCCCAGGTCTCTCCCAAAGAAGGAAACTCCACTTAGGAGCCTTTTGTTTCAATGACCAAGATTATCGGAATAATATTGACGTTAGGTACATTCTACGCTACATCAGAAGCTCCAAATGGTTTAACGAGTAGGCTAAGGGCCGCATCCCAAACCCATGTGGTATCACAATGGATCTATTACTGGTCTAAGTGTGTTGGCTTTTTTGCTGACAGCCACCTCAACCTAACCTAACCTATAGTAGTACGGTGGACTACGAGTACAATCGGAATAAAACACTCCGTTTGTAGTATTTTTGGCAGCACTGTGCACAATCTCTCCTCACTATTCGTGAAATAAGAAAATTTCACACACATTAGCTGTGCATCATCTAATTAACATTGATTAAATGGCTTTTAGCATGAAGACTCAGTCGATGATCTACTATGGATGTGGGAAAACGCATGGTGGCATGGCATCATCGTCTCATAACAATACATCTATGACGAAACAAACCACTGCAACCAGCTAGTAGCTCTCTTGGTATAAACCAAGTGAATGAAATTTCAATATTTTATGCAAGAGTTTTCCCGAAAGCATATCCTCGGCGTAACTCAATGGGATGACTGTCGGGACGAAATACACCCGACTTGCGCACGTCCTTCAGTATATCCGTTTAGGGAGGGATTTTCTATGATTGCATTTAGTGCGGAAGCCACTTGATTTACATAATTGACGAACAATGGCGGAATAGTGATATCCTATTACTTTTTTAATATTTCATGCAAAACGCGAATAGGAAATTGAATTTTCGACGTTGCTGTGTGTGAATAATTGTTCAGGTGATTTTAAAACTAATTTGCGTAAATGTGACGAAAATATTTGCTAAGCGAGTTTGTTCTGTAAACAGGTGGTCTTGTTTGCTTAAATAAGACAAATAAAGTCTGACATTGAAAAAGGGTACTAGATGGTAGAAGAACCACAAAATTCGGTGAAAAACTTTATGAGATAATATTCAGGTTCAGTAGCAATATTAACACTTTGGTCATTTAGTTAGTACGTCGTGTAAAATGAATGCTGCTTGTGTCTCTACCAGAGCAGTGACGTGGTGTACTTTCCGGTTATAAGCGCTAAAGAGGGGTCAGAAACCGCATAAAGCATGGCATGGCAAAGGCTTTAATGGAATCAATTCAAGCGCAAAGATTTACTGAAACTGGTTAAGGTTGTTTTTGCGGTAGAATTAAAAATAATTTGCAATGAGAACTTCTGAGTTTAGTTAACTGAATCAAGTCAGAGGTTTAACCCAAATCTTGTAAAATTTGACTTTGTGACTTCAAATTATTCCTTGATTTATGCTTCTCGTGGTGGCGCATTGTGTAGATCAAATTTCCATGAAAGTAGTGAATTCTCTTAGCCGGTTAATTGGTTTTTCTTCGTTTTGATAGCAACACAGATTGGGATAGCTATGTAGCACTTGTAAAATACTATGTAGCACTAAAACTAAACCGATTTTCATGGCTGTTCAGGATGTATATTTGGCTTGGTTACTACTAGGATGTATATTTGGCTTGGTTACTACTAGCTGACCCACCTTTACTGCACCCATCCCGTACAATCCTTCGCCTAGGGATTGTAGATTCACATTTTATACTTCAGGTACACTATGCAAATAAAGTCAGGCACTTAGTAAGCCTCAGTTTTCAAAAGTCCAGCAAAACATTCGGAATTTTTGTTTGTTTGTAATCTTCTCTCAGGAGAAGGGAACGTATAACGCTGAGTTTGTAGATGAATGTTGACTCTGCTCTTGGATTGCTAGAAATTGAAGGCTTCTAAAAAATGTCTCCTGAGAGTGAATTCCGAAGTTTATTTGTCCTGTAGCAGGAGGAATTTTGATAAGGGGATGTCCGAGCGGTTACCACCTGAACCCATTACCTCTATGTCCAGGTGGCAACCGCGCGGACATCGAAGCATTTTCTTTTTTTTTTTTTAATTTTTTTATAATATTTTCTTCAACTTTTGTATATTTTTATTTTTTTGTTAACCCATTTTATTTTTAAAATTTTCTTGAACTTTTTTTTAAAAAAAATGTTTTTTTTTTTTCACGTCACGTGATTTTATTTCACGGCACGTCGTTTTACTTCGGGGATACGTCGTTTATTGTTTACGTCTCGTACTTAAATAGGTTATAGTTAACCTAAATTATAAATATTTGCACATGAATGTCCTGAAAGCATAGGTTGTCCGATATTTAACACGAGTGTTGTCGTGGGCATTTTTCAAAATGTCAAGTATTCTGAGTCTAATAAAATAAAGACCCAGAAAACACATATGACTCTAGTTTGATTCGTCTATCTCAAAATTTAAGTCCTCACAACATATGGACGGACGGACATGACTGAAATAATTGTGCTATTGAGCTTTGTCATATGTATACATACTTTACAGGGTGTATCTTTATAATTCAAATATGTGTCAAACTATTCATTCAAATCAGTATATAACATCTGTGGATAGCGTGTACAAAGTAAGAATTTGTATGGATCTAACACTCTAGCTTTGGGTTTGGAGCGTTGGTCATATATATATATATATATAAAAAAAACATCTAGGTATTATTTTTTACTAAATATGCAAGAAGAATAAAAATAAAGGTCAGGTGTCGTAGTAAAAATATGACCAATGGTAGCAATATACTCGATCAGTACTAAGCAACTAGTCTGCTCGAGACAAACAACATAAAGTATTTAAATCAAAAAGCCAAACATTATTTGAAGGCTGTCAGCGTTACACATTGTCTGGCATCTCAGACGAAATTCTAGTATATTTTAATCCTCTTAACAAGAAACATATCGCTGAGAAATGTCTTTTTAAGTGCCTCAAAGTCAAAAATATTTTCGCCGTGGAAGAATACCTGCGAAAAATCGAATTCAAATTCCTTTCATTTCATCGACCTCTTAAGTATTCACTCAGACCCAATACCCTGTCAAAAGCTATATTAATTGCCTTTTGAAACAAGAATAAAAAGTTGAATACCTACCTTCGCTTATACTCTACTTTTGAGAAAATAAATTCCTAAAGAAGAATTCAAAACTTTTTCAACGAAAGGAAACAATTAAGTAATAAGTATAATTGAGCAGCAACAAGGAAGCACAAGAAAAAGAAAAAATCCTCAACGACAAAGTAATAAAAAAAATATAAAAATTGGCTTTAGGTAGAAAGAAGTATCTCTGTCTCTGCATCCCCTAAAGGGAAATTTTACGCAGACACAGCAAAGTGGCAGGTATCTCTTATAAACGCTAATCGCCAGGAAAGTATTCTCATTTAAGTCATTTGAACAAAATTGGAGGAAATTTCCTGGCAAAAGCATTTAAAAAAAAAAAAAATACAATTTGCACTCAATTCGTCAATTTTCCCTTGGCATTGTACCTAACTTGATCTCGTTATTATTATTTTTTTTTTACTACACGCCAATTACTTTAACTAGAATTGTGTTCACTTACTGATAGCTCAATCAGACTTTGACCACCCTCTTTAAATTTGATTTCTTTGTGATGATATGAAATTCGAAATAATTATTTGCTGACTTTGAAATATGTAATCGGATTGTTCATTTTAATCAACAGTGGCGGTTATAACAGTAGATATTAAAAATAAAATATCTGCGCATAGTTTGGATCGACGCTAATCGATTTATGAATTTGAAAGAAAAAATACTAAATAGTCATTATTGGTATTCTTGTGCAATGTAAATAGGTGAATTAGGTATGAAAAATAGCTATAATTGCTATTCTTAAATAGCTATTTCAGCTATTTTTTTTAAATATATTAATATAAAGAGAGATTCATGGCTCACGATGATTCGAACTTCCAATATCGTAGTCTAAAGCACTACCCACCATGCACCATGGTAAGTAGGTAGGTAGGTAGGTAAAATGGTGGTTCGAAAAAGAACCCAATTGCGCCGTTTTGATACCACAAAAACTCGTGTACCCTATTTGTTTACTTGTTATTGGAGATAGAAGGATATAAGCCAGCCCGTGGAGTTCAGAAACAGGATTAGTTCGTTCCGTTTAGAGGCTATCTCTCTGAAATCGTCAAAGAAGGGTTTACCTAACGTGCGTTGTCTGGTCTTTGCTAGGGCAGGGGACAAATGCAAAGAAAGTGTAGAAAAGTGGAAAAGTCGTTGTTGTCTTTGCAGCTGCGACAGAAAGTGAATGAAAAGCTTGGCCACGTAGTCCCCTAAAGGCCAATGGCCTGTAATGATGGCTACAATTCTGGGAATATCAAGCCTTGGTCTGCCTAGTAGCTCGTTTGATTTAGGTCGGTTGAAGCTGGGTCATGTCTTTCTTGATATGGCACAACTGGTAAGATTGTTCCACCCGAGATTGGCTAGCTGGAAGAAGTGAAGATGTAAATGCGCTTAACGACTCCTATCGGAATATTGACTCTTTCCGCTAGCGAGCCGTTAAGGGCTGACCCTCGCCTAGCCAGCTCGTCTGCTCGCTCATTATTCTCATAATTGCTGTGTCCGGGGACCCAAATGAGGGTAATTCCAGAATAGATACTTTTTTCATTTACTTGAAACCGGCAGTACTCCACCACTTTTGGGGATATGGTAACCGAATCAATGGCCTTGATTCTGGCTTGGCTATCAGAAAAGATACCTATATTTAAATTGGACATTGGAAGCCCTTTTATCATGCGGCAAGCCTCCAGAATAGCGAGAAGCTCCGCTTGAAAGACACTAGCAGAGTCTGGGAGACGGAACGATTTCGATATATTCAGTTGGTCCGAGAAAATGCCTGCACCAACTCCGCAGTCCATTTTCGAACCATCCGTATAAATACAGATATCAAAGTCATTGATTGTCATTCCGTTCTTCCATTCTGCTCTGGTAGAGAACTTTTCTGAAAAAGGTTTGCTAAAGTCGAGCGTGGGAGACCTGTAATCGGTCGAAGATGTCACCAGTTCACTTGGTATCGTCCCCAGGACCTTACAGTGGCCATATGGCTTTGCTGTCCAGCACCCAGTTTTCCTGAGCCGGACGGCACTGCATATAGCTGAAAATTTAATATGAAGTTCAAGGGGGATCAGATGCAGGATCACGCTTAGAGCATCTGTTGGACAAGATCTCAATGCTCCTGTGATGCCTACACATGCCGATCTTTGTAAATTTTTGATTCAGTTGATGACATATTTTTTTATGTAAAGCGGGCCACCATACTATGGCGCAATAGGTAAGAATTGGACACACAACGGCTGTGTACATCCAACGAAAATAGGTGAATTAGCTATGAAAAATAGCTGTTATTGTAATCCCTAAAGAACAGTTTTAGCCATAATTATTGCAGAAAATAAAATAGCAATTGTTTTGTATATAAGTAAGGACTTGAAATACTATGCTTAAATGACTTATACCGAACTGTTTTGAAAGAGCAGGTTCGTAATATTATTGGAAGAATTAGCAATGAGAATAACTAATATTCATATCCGTTCTATGATATGCTGCGATATAAAATTATTGAGTGTTGTGGGAAAATGTGAGTATTTTCAGTTCTTAATTTTTATTTTCTTACGCTGTTTTTGTTATATAAAATCACGATATACCAGAATTCGTGTGCGAGTCTCGCCTATTTGGTACTTTACAATTCTAGAAATGACACATTAAATAACAGAAACACTATGTAAATATGTAGACGTCCTGTACTACAACTCACAGATACAGCCATATTCCAGTTGTTATGAAAGATCAATGAAACTAGATTGAGCGTAACTATCGGCTGAATATACATCATTACTTAAACCCAATTTTCTATATTAACTTATTTTTTGACAGTCTGACAACAGACGTAATCAAAAATACCCAAGTATTCAATGCATTAAATAACGCATGTAGATGCAATTTTGCAAACAAGCGTACATTTATTTCAATGTAAAAACATTCCATAAAAACCCATAAAAGTTGATGCACAATTTAACTGTATTTAATTTAATTTATATTTATATAATTAAATAATAATATGTGCAGCTTTAGGTTGAGGGGATGTTTTTTTTATATATATTTGTATGCATGTTTTTATTGTTCACAATTTTTTTTACAAATTCATTCGATTTACCCTCGAAACCATTTAGTTTGTCTGCAGGCGGTTATTTAAATAAATGTTAAGGTTCTGAGTTGTATGAAATAAATAATAATTACAATACTCTTAAAGGATTTTAAAAATATTTAAAGAAAAAACGGACAATTTTCTGAATTTAATTTAATATAAGCAATGTATGTAAGAAATGAGTTTTAAGCATTTTTTTGCGTTTGCATAAATCGTGTATGTTTTTCAAATTTTCCGGTAGTCTGTTCATTATTTTTGGAAATGTGTACTTCAGCTGTTTTCTTCCGTAATTGTTGCGAAATTATGGGATGTGAAGTAGACCTCGAGCTCGTCTTCATGTGTTGACCTCATGTAGAATCGGTACATTGAAACGTTCGCCGTCGTAGTACTCCAGTGTGACGGTCATTCGAAAGATGGCTTCTTCAGATAAAACTTTAAAGGTTTCACTGTGTTGACTGCTGGTAAAATTAAGCTGGTGATTGAGTTCTGCAATTTCTGCAGCTTATCTAGGTGGCTTAAAGTTGCGTTTCCCCAAAACTGGAATAGAATAATTAAGTTTCGATTCAACTAATGCATAGTGCACTTGTTTGAGAACTTAAAACTTGGAACACCTCTTCAGATAAGCGATTGCAAACATTGCCTTCATCAGGTAGTTCTTATTTTGTTTACATGTTTATTCTATACTCGTATTGATGATTACACCGAGGTATTTATATTTTTCAACTCCAACATGATTTGATTGATTTGAAGCTCACTCTCTTTGTGGTATGGCTGGCGAATATGCATAACCTTCGTCTTTGCGGTATTTATAACAAGTCCCATATCATGACACCATTGTACTGGATCTATTGAATTCCTCTTGTAAAAGGTTTTTTCGCTGTCTGAAGCGATTTATTTGAGACAACTACAGCAGTATCATCTGCGAAAACTATGGAAAAACTATTTTAAAAAGTTCTCAGCAATTCATTTGTATATATAATGAATAGTACTGGTCCAAGTTTTGATCCTTGCGGAACACCGTAATATACTTCTTTTACTTTGTTTTCTTTGTTCTCAATCTTTACAAATAATCCCGTGTTATTGAGATAGTTTTTCAGCCAAGTGGACAGCTGGCCCCTTATACCTGCACGATCTAAAGACTCCATTAGTTTGCTATGTATCGAAGGACTAACTAAAATCTGGAAAGGGAACAAGCACGTGGTGGTTTCGATCCAGACTATTGTTAACAAAATTCGCAAATTCCGCTAACAGCTGCTTTGTACATGTTCCTCTCTGAAACCCATATTGATTTGTATGTAAAATATCGTACATTTCAACAAATTTAAACAATCTGCAAACTACAACTTGTTCTAGACACTTGTCTATTGTAGGTAATATTGATATTGGCCTATAATTTCAATGAAGTTTTTATTTACCACCTATATAGATTGGTCTCACCACCGCAGTTTTTAATGTTCTAGGAATTTTACCTAATGCACATGGACAAGTGCTTAAACGAGGGACTATTGGCCCATTGTGATTACCTCTCAGCGTCTAATTCCGAGTAAACTGTCAGTTAAAAAAAAAAAAAAAAATAATTAACTACTTTTTGGTGGAGAATTAAACAGGCTTTAATTTTGTATAACACGTCGATGGAAAAAGTTATAATATTTACAGGGATATTAGGGATTAAATACTTATTTAATATTTCACAGCAGATTTTAGAAAACTTTTTAAATGTTTTCTACGAGTAGGGTTATTAAAAGGAATTCAAAAATACATCCCTCTAGAAAATATTCCAAAGCTCCGGTTGAGTTTTATTTGGACTAAAAAGGATACTTTCCCTTTCGTAAAATTTTGCTCAATTTTTGTATTCCTAGTGGGTACAGAGGAACTCAAAAAAGTGCCTCTCAATTCAGAATATTGTGCCTAAACGACTAAGTAGATTTTATTCAAATGTAATGGGTTGTATTCAGTCACAATCTGAGACAATGCTCACCACACGGCATTACCAGATTAAGCTTAGAGAAAAACCATGTAACCATTTACGTGGCAGTCCGAGGAACAGGATTGCGAGACCCATTCTTTCGAGTTTCTTTTTAATAAAAATTAATTGATGTCTCGAAATCGAAATTTGTTACAAAACAGTACTTAAAAAAGGAACTAAAACAGCTAGTCAGTGGAGCCATGTGTGTCCGTCCGTCCGTCAGTTCATATGCTCGTTCATCCATCTGCCTGTCTGTATATGAGTTGTTTTTGGGCTTTAAATTTAGAGCTAGGAAAATAATATTTTAGAACTTTATGTAAACAAACCAGAAGTGCAAACATTTTTTAAATCAACCCATAGCCACGCCCACTTTTCAAAATATGACTTTTTGAATCCTATTCGACTGACGTCTTATTAATATGAATGCATAGTTTGGTACACAAGCTCCTTGGTTCTTAGGACATCCATATTTGGTATTCAGCATTTCTAAGCAAACCTCTTCATTGCAAGCAATTATGGATTATTTAGATCTGCAGCCACTCGTACTTTTCTACGGGACGTAAACATGGCGTAGGTATTTCCAATAAATTTGGTTAAAATTTAAAAAAAAAAAATTCTTAAAAAAAAAACATATGTACGAGTACCTACATATAGGCGTCAGAGTAATCCAACCTCCATAAAAGTTTATTTGGTGTTCCGTACCAGAATGGTATAACCCTGGACACTAATGCATTCAACACGCTGTCTGTCTGGCTTTGAACCATTAGACCTAAAAATGTGAATTTTGCATAAAAATGTAAACCAATAAAAAAAATAAGTACGAAGAAAATTTGTAAAAAAATATTTTTTTGGGGGCATATTGTACACCAAGAAAAGGAAATATTTTCCCACGCCAACATGCGACATATCAAATTAAATCCAGAACTTTCAAATAAACCCGAAAACATAGAAAGTATTAAAGCAAAAAATCTTAAAAAAGTTGAGAGTTTATAAAGTTGTGAGAAGGTTACGCGAAAAATATACCAGGTCTGCTGACACAAGCCGTTTCTCAAAAAGGTTTGAAGACATGGGGTTAGAAATCGTACCCCTGGTACATCCGATTTTGGTGATTTTATGGCAAACATATTTACATGTTCCACTTGAAGTGCAAATTTCGTCAGAATTCATTAAATAGTTTTTGAGTTAGATGGGTGACAAGGATGATTCGAAATTTTTTAAAACACTTCCCTATATCTTAGAACCACTTCGTCTGGTTTAGATCATTACCGCTCCAGTTAACCAAACTTGATCAAACAGATATTCTTGAGTTAGGTGGCTACTAGGTTAGGTTCAAGCTTGCGCTATAAGCATAGATACACCTAGTCCAGAGTAAGTTCGTTGTGATACCCACAGGATCAGGGGATTTCTCCCGTCCTAAACAATTGGAACTTCTAATGAAACGATGGAGGTTCCTAACATTCGATTTAGCCAGTTCACCGAGGCTGTTGTAGAAGTAAGCTCCTTCTGACAGAGAGAGCCGGTCAAGTGCAGAGGAGATGGAAAGTCACTAAATACGATTTGAATATTTGTACCCCGCCGCCCACATCTTACCCGCCAACTCCATCCGATATTGACAATTTTTTGAAAAAAACTAAATAATATCAGCACAAACATACTAGTCAAATTTTATGTGAGAACAAACAGACAGGTGAACGTGGTATGATCCTAACAAATATGATACATACTCCTTTTCTCCGGATTAACTACTTCTCCGTTAAATTTCATCAAATTCACCTCCCAATTAACGAGGAAGCCGAACTAGGACACAGTTTAAATAAAACTAACGCTCTTTACCAATTGTTCTTTATACACGCCCACTTTTTTAAGGCGTGTATATATTTTTATTTTTTATTTTGAAAATTACCTATTTTCATTCATATTATTCGTATTCCAGCCCGATGCAGAAAAACGGTATCTCCAAGCAACAGGTACCATCTAACACTTTAACACATCCTTGAGACAAACAGTCCTTTAGCAGCAAGTGCATCTATTCAATTGAAATAACGGTCCTGTCTGACTGGCACATAATATATTTTTTGAAAGCTGATTCCGTTTTCAACTACGAATCAGTTTGAATTCTTCATGTATTTATGCGTTGCCTACGAGTATACATGTTTTGGTTTTACCTTTGATGTGGTTTCCACATGGACTCCCAATCTGGTCTTTTCTAAACGTTTTTCCTTTTCTGAGTATAATTTTAAACAGGATACATGTTCGCGTATGCTGAATGCTGCCATATCAAATAAAAATATCAAAACACTGCCACCGGGAGCAAAAAAAAACCTCCTTTTCGGCCACAAAGGAGGAAAGAAAAAGAAAATAATAACATAAAATATGCATACACTTCCATACAAACTCAAAGGCGAGATTATGAGATCCTCAACAGATGTACAGCAAGGAGACGGCCACCATTGCTCGTTTGACAGGGGGGGGGCATGTGAAATTGGCAGCTGCACTAGGTAGGTACTGGAAAATAAAGCTTAATACTCCTCTGACATACGCGTGAATTTATTTCATTGAAAGAAATGTATAGAAGGACATTCTTGTCTTCAAAGTTTTGTTTTTCCTTTCCAAGTGGAGTGGTAGCGACTGCGAGGGTGAGGGTTAGCGTGAGAATATAAACGGACGCATTTTGCCTTTATGGGTAAACAAAGTCACAGAATTGTGTGTTTTTTTTTTTTATTAAAAGGGGATCGGCCGTGTCATGTTGCCGTGGATGTGGTTTAGCTTGTTGGCGACCAGGTGTTTTAATATCGGGAATTTTGGTTTGTTTGTTGTGGGTTAAATTTTGGTATTTGTGGCTAACGGCTTTATTCGAAATTTGCCAGCATTTACTGTGGATGTGTCCTCACGGAATCGATCCATTCGGTGGTTGCATATTTAAGGGGTGGGCACCAATAGAGAGTCACAAGGTTTTGAATTAATTTTACGTTTTTAAGCTTTTTCCACTTCGAAGCGGAGGCAAATAAAGGTTTAAATGGCTTTAGGGTTGTCAATAGAAATTACAGTTGTGGAATTTATGCGAACCAGCTTGATGGCTTAATTTTATGCAGGTAAACGTGCTACCATTAGAATTGATTACTATAGCAGGTTCAAGTGGTGAAGCGATGCTAATTTATTTGTTTTGTTGTAATGATAATTGCAGCTTACGCAAGGTAATTTTAATTTCGACCTAAAACCTTATTTATCGGTAAGTCAATGCGAAATGGCGAATTAAACAAGTTAAATACGGGGATTCAATGCAAATTAATGGCTTATTGTTTTAGAGACGAGTTTTGTTCATTTGACATACATAAATATAACCAAGGTATACCTACATCGTGTCCTATGTTATCGAGGTGAATATAAAAAGGTCAAACCTGATACACCTACAGGTATGTATGAATAAACGTTAAGGCGATTCATAGAGCTCCTTCCCACACATCATTGGGAGTGTATTCAAGAGTTTTAGAACTTTAAGAAGAGTGTGAATCTGATATTTGAAAAAGGTTGACAGTTGGTGGAGTTAGTAAAGCGTGTTTTTTTTTAGAGGTTTGTTTTTCGACTTGGCAATACTTTTTCCAGCGACAGCCAATTTGACAGCTGACAGCTAACAACTGACAGCTAACAGCTGATGTGTGCTCAGTTTTGTTTGCCATTTCACCATGAATAGACTTACGCCAGAGCAACGCTTGCAAATTGTGCAAATTTATTTCGAAATTCGTGGTTCACTTCGCGAAACTTACCGTGCGGTACGCTTGGCCATCGTGGGCATCATACGTTCGGTGAATGGGCCGAAATCGAGATTGCTCTTGATCCCCATTTTCAACATAAAATTTTGTTCAGCGATGAGGCACTTTTTTTTTTTTTTTTTTGAATGGCAGCGTCAACAAGCAGTATTGCCGCATTTGGAGTGAATTATTAAGAGTCCGTTACATCCACAAAAAGTCACTGTTTGGTGTGCTTTATGGGCAATCCATATTAAAGTGATGCCGGCCAGAATGTTACAGTCAATAGAGAGCGCTATAGATTCATGATTAATCAATTTTTCGTTTCCTAATTGAATAGCATTAATGTGGAACAAGACGGCGCGCCACGCTTAATTTATTGAAGACAACATTCGATTAGCGCATAATTTCGCGTAATGGACCTGTGAATTCGCCTCCAAGATCGTGTGATTTAACACCTTTGGATTATTTTCTGTGAAGGTATGAACCAGAGACAATGGACGATAGGAAGTTATTGCCGATATACGACCCCAGCTGCTCGAAAAAGTGGTCGAAAATTGCACTTCCAGATTGCGAATTATTCGAGTCAGCCGATGTCCACGAAGTCATATTTAGACACTAACGGGATAAAATGATCTTTTCAGTAAAGCCAATACCATGACCATTACCACGATTTTTATGTATTTTATTTCATTTTAAAGTTCTATACCTCTAAACAACCTTAACCTACAGGCAACACTTGTTCAGTTGGTGGTAATTCTCTGCAATTGTAGGATTGGCCTTCTGCAAAGAATAGACCACTATAGTGCTTCACATAGGACCGGCGAAATAGTTTTCCAAGGCTTTAACGAATTATCAATAGTGTCGTTGCCTCTGGGGATGTTGACTCTTTTTGTTTTATTTTTTTTTTTTTTTTTTGTCCAAAGGGACCAGCTTGTACTAACTTTAGCAGTGGGCTCAAGTCCGGCCATGCGACTGCACCAGACAAGTCCTATATGTAACAATAAGATCGGGATTTTAAGGCATAAATAAAAAAGGAGATCGTCTTTGGTGGCATAGTTGAAAAATCTAGCTAACCAGGCAGCAGAGTGAAACATTCCCGTCGCAAAAACACGATTTGCGCACCTCAATATTCATAAGGCAACCTGGTGATCCTCCAATTAACAAAATGTCAACCAAATTAATCACATCACGATCGACGTCTCTATAAAAGCTATCATAGACGAATTTAAGATCGATGAAAAAACAGTGGGATGGATTTAGAGGTCCTGTGTCTTCTCCAAGATCTGCCGCAATGTGAATATTACATATAGCTGCTGCATCCTAAAACTATACTGATTCTGACCCATCAGGTTGATAAAGGGTTTGAAGCGGTCACATAATATGGCGGTAGATCTCCTACAGTTTACGCAGTTCAAATGGTCTTTCCTATCTTTAGATTTGGTTAAACTTTCATCTGATCGGTTGATGCACGCTCCACGCTCTAGGATATCACCACTTTCACCTCACTTTGTTCGGGTGGACGGAAATGTTCATTATCATCATCCGAATTGAATCGAGCATCCTTTCTGACAGCGAAATTTTGGTTGGCATCTTCGTTCAAGTCTGATGTGATCTTTCCAATTGATGCCACTACTGGTTATCTGCGAATGATGTTGGCGGCACTCGGCAATTGCTCTGGTAGTGGTAGTCTCTTGCAATTGTAACCTTTATAAGTCAAACTTTTCTACAGAACCTACTTGTTTGACGTTAACGCGTTTGGAAGATTATAATATCATGTAGGTAGTATTATAGTTGGGGTTTATGTTGACTGCTCGAAAAGTGTGAACATCCTGCTGCGAGAAGGTAAGGCCATTCGCACACAGATGTACACAAAAGAGATATAATAAATGGACATTGCTGCCCGGTTTGCAAGCCGTTCCTGAAAAATTACTGGAAACTGAAAATGCTGGTCATCGAGGTGTTTCAGGTCAAGACTTTGGTTGTAAAAAAAAAGAAACAAATTGCAGCATAATCAAGGACCTTACTGAGAAGCTGGGTTTAACAACTATCGAACTTGTGCTGTGGGAAGGAAAGTCTCCTTTTTTGACGAACCTAGCAATTATATCGCTGGGCTTACTTACTTGTAACGCAAAGTATATGCTGTGATCTAAATAGGACACCAACATCTGCGATTCGAATATATCGTTAAAGTAAACAGCTACACTTTTGAGGTAGTTAAGGGACCTCAGCGCAGAAATTGAGCTGTCTCTTTCGGCGAAGAAGAAACATGAGTAGCAAAGCACTCTAACGGATAACTAAGGAGAATTTGTATAAAACATTGCCAAAGGCACACGATAATACCCTTGGTTGTTGTCCTTCGAGTGATTTTTTGTTCGCAAGAACAAAAAAGTTGTACAATGACTCAAACCAATTTGGAAAGTTCTTCAAGGATGAGGAATAGTTATGTATGCTAACCACTATCCCTAGACACCGAAGGAACTTTAACAATGTTTCAATGTGGCGTTGCTTGAAAACAGATATAATTTAATTAAGGACAGATATGCCTCCGAGTGCAACCCCCATGATGGGGCTTAAGACGATTGGAAGAATAGAAATATATTAGGCAAAGTAAGTGCATGGACCATCAAATTTGAACTAGCGCTCAATTTCCAGAAAACGGATATGCTGCCGTTCATGAACAAAACAATGTAGCATCTCGTACTTGATAGGAAGTTAAATTTGAGACAAGATTTAGATGACAGGACTGCAAAAGCTATGATAGACTTTTAAATGTACACTAGACCCGAGGAGGAAACTCCAGGACTTAATGTACACTATGTATTGTAAGACCCGCTGTAGAAACTAAATTGAAGATTGTAAAGGGAGCTCAACTTTCTTGATACATAACATTTAGTTATGGATATCTGGTCATAGGGATATAACAGGGAATAAAAAGGCTGAGGAACTGGCCTAGGGCTTTGAATCTATCGCCGAGGCACGGCGCAATAAGCGAATAAAGGGACATCAACCAAGCTAGCTAGCGATCGAGTTAGTTGGAGAAACTGGTTAATTGAAACCCAGGTCCACCCGGACTGTGGCTCTACCTAAAGTGTTGCATACCAAAATTCATAAAGAATTTCGTTTGTTATCATTTTATTGACACAAAATATTTTAAAGCCTTTCCTTCTACGTATACACCCCCTTAAATGTTATGTTAAAGATCCAAAAAATACCATTCGGACTGCATAAAGTTTCAACTTCCCCATGAATCTTGCGAACAAAAACTCCAAAAGCATCTCCATCCTATTCGCAGCCACCAACCGACCTTTTATGCACGGCAATATAATTGTCAGATTCTAATTTTGTGATAAAAAGAAAACCTGAATAAAAAAGAAAAAATCAGTGAGAATGTTCTTCACCGAGTAAATAATGAGAAAAGGCACAAAAACGAGAGCATCCCCACTCAAAACTTCCTTCCACACAGAGATAGATGTGCAGATGGATGTAGTAAGGAAGGGCAGGGAAATAACACCACGCTTGTTCTCAAAAGCAATTAACTGATAAGGAATTTAAAGCGATCATAAAAGTGTCATTTGATCGGATCATCACTGGGGTAATTTTCATGTTCTGCCGAGGTTTGCAGGAAAAAAAAAATACGAATCGACACAATGCGTCCTTTTGCTCTCCTTGGACAGGCAAATGCTATATACGCTGATATATTCTGACCGATTCTGGGCGAAGAATCTCATAGCCCATTCATCTCCTCCTCCTCCTATGAATCCGTGGTTATGGCGATTTTTTATAGTTCGACGTTTTTATGCCAAGTAAATGGAAAATTGAACGAGAGGACAACGACGCCGAAAGTAGCAGCAGAAAACATTAACAATTCCCGCAGGTGAGATTATCGTTATTATGTGCACTCTTGTACACACGCAATCAGATTTATGTCAATTAAATATATTTCGGGGTATTATTATTTTTTTTTTTTTCCTTCATTCGTTTGGTGGAAAATTGCTCAATTTCGGATTTTCATGAGTCGGGGAGAAATTTTTCACTTGAATTGCTATTTGCGCAGTTTTGATTGGCGGCATAGTGGGGTTTTCACGATTTTATTGTTATTTTTATTTTGATATCAGTCGCGAATTTTCCTTTTCAATTATGCGAATTGACATTGCCACGGATGTTGCTGTGTTAAGTGCTCGACAATAATCATTTAAATTTTATGCGGGTGTTAATGTTGCAATGAACTAGATGGAGTTCTTGTTAATTGGTTGTTATTTTAATTGGTAGGATTTTTTTTCCTCAGTGTTTATAGACAGCAGATTTGTATTTAATTGTGAATTGGATTGTCAATCGAGTTTCACAATTCGCTTTGAAGAACTTAAAATCATTGCAATACTTAGCATATGTGGGTAATTATTGCCGGTAATTTATATTTAGATCATGGGTCTGGGAAAAGTTACCAGCATAAATTGGTACCAAGTAGGATTGACCTTAAGTAGAGAAAGAAAGGGCGAAGCAATTTAATGAAACAAATACTTGAGCTACAATATAGCGTCTGTTTACTGTCCGCCGCGATACTCGCTCGAAAAAGACGACTACTTTCGTGTCTTCAATGCTGGTTTAAATTTCCTTATTGGCGGAGATTTCAACGCGAAGCACACCTTCTGGGGTTCAAGATGTACATCATCTAAAGGAAAAATTCTCTACGAAGTGGCAAATGAATTCGGTTGTTGTTTTTATTCGACAGGAAAACCCACCTATTGGCCAACCAACTCACAAAAAATTCCCGATCTTATCGATTTTTTCGTTTCAAAAGTCGAAGTTTACAGTCGAAGAAAGTTTTGATCTCTCTTCTGACCACTCTCCGGTAATTTTATTACTTGGTGAAGCGTTGATCAAGAAAGAAGGTTGGAGGTCCTTCTTACTAGCAATAGAACAAACTGGGAGGGCTTTAGAAATGACTGCGAAACATATATCACCCTAAATGTACCACTTAAAACACCTTGTAAACTGGAGGATGAAGTTGATCGTTTCGTGGAAGGGTGGCACGGAGAAACACTCCTTCTAGAAGCTATAAGATTGACCGC
Organism: Pocota personata; assembly: GCA_963082735.1. Taxonomy (NCBI): domain Eukaryota; kingdom Metazoa; phylum Arthropoda; class Insecta; order Diptera; family Syrphidae; genus Pocota; species Pocota personata. Next base: position 243,606,357 of record OY720429.1, read on the forward strand.
AACGAAAAGTATCCCAGAGGCTTAAAATTACTAACAAGTTTTTTTCCTGGAATAAGAATGACCCTAGTGTTGGTTTTTATGGTGAAATCACTTAAGATTGTCCTCCCACAGTGAACAGAGCAGATCAAAGTCAAAATTTTTTTGTTTTACTCGAGTGCGGCATTTTTTTCATGCTAGTATACCTACTGATGAAAGGATCAGTATGAACGGCAAGCCTATAGTGGCACCAGGTCATCTATGGATACGCGGCGGAGTTAGGAACGATAGGTGCAAAACATTGGAATGATGTATAAATCTGAAAATCTCAGATTGACATCTGACTATACAATTCCCTCTCGATTTTAAAATGGATGGCCGGATCCCACAAGCTAAGATCCACACCGGACTGTAGCGCCATATGAAGTAAACCCGGATCCCATTTCCCAAATCTCAGCATGGATGACATTGAAATAATATTATAAGTGATCATGAAATCACTATCTCCACTGATGGTTCAAAAATGAATTCCATGTATCTATGATGTATCCATATCGTTCAAATTAATATTAATGAACGGCCTCCTCTGTTACGCATAATGAGATACACACGTTCGGAAATATTTCTTCTAGTAATTCACACATTCTGACCTGCCCTGCATATACGTAAATGATATTACAGCAATCCTTTGCAGAATTGAAGTGAACCTGTGAAACAGCTGGGGAAAAAGAAAGTACATATGTACTTTCCGTACTTTCCCAGATGTTATAACGAAGCTCTAATGGACATTGTTTTAAAGCGAGATTTCCCTTTGATAGTCACGTTTCCAGCAGCAGATCACACAACTATTTGAATCTTTTTTTTTTTTTTTGCGATATAAAACAACTTCACTATTACCACGACGTATAATGAAAGGGAATTTCGCTGAAAAGGAGATTTTCAACTATGTCCTCCTCAACAAACTCAAACATCAGGTATAACAATGGAAAAAAGTTAACAAGAATTAAAAAAAAGGAAAACTTTCCCGTATGCAGTGAGCTTATATAGTCTCGTAATTAAAGATTCCCTATAGCAACACAAGAAGCAGATGATAACCAGGTAAATCGCAGGAAATTGCACTGCTTGTACGAACTATGAACGCTACATGCATTTGGCTTGTTGTTGATGCAGCGAGCAATTCCAAGGAAAATAATGTTCAATTGTTAACCTGGTAATTTTGAACTTTTCGTGACTACAAGAAAATTATACCCCCCTTACTAGGGTTCGAATGGAAGTTCACAATGCTGAGATGCAGAAGCTGCAAGGGTTAAATCGTTGATGCGCTAAAGAAAGTGAAATCCACTCTATGCAATGCAGGTAGTAATTGAAATAGGAACGCAGTTTTCATTTTTTTGAAAGTACCTGTGCATGGAGTATAGTTTGTTGGCCGTGGATCGTAGATACATTAGTGTGAATCACTATGTAGTCTTCGTATAATTGCAAGTAAGGTATGTACCTATACACAGTTTGTTATGTAGTTGGGAAATAAAATACAAGTAACCTGAGGGAATTGATAGTTGGGAAAGAAACAAAGCTAATCATTACATCTTTTGTTTTCGAGAAGTTTTTAGGCGCCAATAAAAACGGCTTAACGTGGAGAACCCAATTGAATTGAATATATGTTGGATTTAAATTGATAAATAGTTGAAAGTTTTTGAAATACGAGTATAGTTATTCATGTCTTTGAATAAGGATTAAGATCAGTGGCCAAATTACCGCAATCGATAACGCGTGAGTGAGTAGGACTCGTGATCGAATGATCGATAACCTCATTGGGATGATGGCACTCGAAAGCTCACGTGTTGAATGAAAATAAAATTGTACTAGAGAAATTCTACTATAATTCACAAAGTGACGTTTCTCCGGTTGATATAAAAGAGAGAAAAATATTATTTGCAGTGAAATTAAAGTCAGTAATGGATCATCTATTTTTTTATTTGTCCTCGGATTCCGACGAGAAATATCGCGAACGTGATGAGCGCCGGCGCTTAAGGGATAGAAGCAATCCGTTCTCATTGCCAAATGCTGCGTAAGTATAAGCATACGCGAATTAAAACGTGAATAACATTTTTATTTTGTAGATTTATCAAAAGATTTAGCGTAAATAAAGATGCATTCAACCACATTTAAAAAAAAAAAAAATTCTTTGCCAAATCGGGGTGTTTGGCTATAAAATCAGCCAGAATATTTTTCTCTAACAAATTAATTTTGTTCAGATTGGACCTTAATTAAAGAAACGCACATTGTATTAGTAAATTCCTTAAAAAAATCAAAACGACGACTCGACAGCACAATAGTGTTCGAATGAAATGACGCACTATAACGTGTGTCACATTTCGATAGTGAATGATCGATTACGAGAGAAGTAATGCCAAATACTCACATTTCGATGACGAGTTACTCGTTACCGATTATTGTAATTCGGCCCCAAATCTCGTAATGTCTTCTAGAACAAAAGATTCGTTTTTAAGGTTGAATCTGTGTGTTCTATTGTTCCTATTGATCTATGACTCTTATATCAGTATTAATCGCTGAACGATTCAAGCTGACAACAAATTAAATGCACTATGGCAGGTCTTCTGTTGCGAAGATTAATTTGTTTCGTTTGATCATTACATTATCCAAAACTAACTCACGTAATGCTTTGTAAAGTAAAACAGAGAAAATAAATGCAATATTTTTTTTTTGTTTGTTGCTGGTCTACATTGCAACTTCGGTTTCGGATTCAGCCAATTGTCAATTTAAAAAATTTTTTACAAAACTTTTTGACCACCATTTTGAGTGTTTAAATTTTTACCTCGGATTCGGATTCAGTAACCGCGAAAACCTCTTTGTGGATATTTTTCTTTCTTTCCCTCCATTAGATTACGCAATTTTTTTTATTATTTAATTCCTTAAGGCCCCGACCCATAGAATCCGATGATCCGTTGCTGCTTTTTTTTAACTGACACATAGATAGAATACACGTATTCTTATGGAAGGTGGCCCATCATACCAACGCATGTGTGAACTTCGACGGAAAAGGTAGGTTCACTTTCTACTTTTTTAGTCAGTTGATCCGTTGGCAGTCGGCAAATTGAGAGTAAACACTTTCATTGGTGGAAGCATTGAGAGAGAAGAGAAACTGTCACCGTTGACAATCGGTTGACATTTCAATCAGTCAACGAAGGTATGCGACGGATTGTATGAGGGTGTACACACAGGACTGACGGACTGTATTTTTTGTTTGACGTTTACAGGCAAAAGGGGAAGTGGAGAGGTGACATGTTACGTCAATTCGGATTTTTAGATTTTTTTTAAATATTTAGATTTTTTCTGACGTTTGAAAACAAATCAATTTGATGGACACTGACAGTTAATATGTCAAAAAGAATCCGCGGAAGTATTCAGACAGGACTATCAGTCTAAACACGAAATGTCAAAAAAAAAATCCAGTCCGTCAGTCCTGTGTGAATACCCTCTATGGGACTGTTCTTTCCGGCAATACCTGGACGTCACCGTCAACATTCATCGGAACAACGTCGACGGATTCTATGGGTCGGGGCCTTTACAGAGCCATTTTACATCCGCCATTTTGAATTCAGAAATTCTGAATTTAGATTCGACCATCTAGAAGACACTTTGCTTCCCTCAATGTCTCTTGATTTACTTCAATAGTTTACGAGGAAATTTAATTTGTTTATATTTTACCGTTTAATTGCTATAATGAGGCACCACATGCATTTTTGCGGAATTTCGATATTTTTGTAATCATAGCTACAAGAGCAGTAGGAATGCAGTAAAGTGGGAGGGTTGTGATCCTTCTACTCCTTGCTACAAGAGCAAATAAAGTATGGAGTTGTAAAATTTTACAGAAGCTTTTCTATACTTGCAACTTGTAACTACAACTCTAGAATTACTTAGGTATGTGTAGAAATATTGTGATGACTGTTTAAGGTTAATCCAAAAGTATGGCATCTATTTTTAGCACAACTTGTCGTTTCTTATTTATAATCACTGGCCTCCCGGTTGCCTTTCTACAAAGAACTATCAGATGCTTCTTCAATGTCTTGGAAATAATAATTTCCAAGTTCCTGTTTTTTAAGTGACAGAAGTTTGGACAGTGGAGCAGTGAAAAAATTTAATTATGTCCTCTGAATTCTTCTTTATAGTTTCACGGCATTGACAAAGCCTTTGCGTTTGTATTAGAATGAAGGTTTAACTGTTTGGTCCGCTTGTTCTCGGCCTTAGGTAAGTCTAAGTAGCCCGTTCAAGCTGGAGAGATTAAATGTTTTCGAAAACATACTCCAATGCCTCTGTTCAGAGCTATGAGTGTAGATGTTTTCGAACTCAGTTTTCTTTATTTATTTCATTAGGTTCTCACTCCTCCGAACTAGGAAGGATACAGGAAAGGGAAGAAGGTAGTCGGATATAAAATTTGGGCCAGAATGATGGCTCAGAATCCGAAGCTTCCCTAATGAGTTGGTTTTCCAGGATTCCGACTGACTGATTCCTAGAGCACTCCTTACCCACCTGAATACAATTGCTGTTGTCCTCATCGTACTAGTTTTCCTATCTATTCTAGCCTTTGCACATTTGTCACGGCACTAAGTTTGATGACTGATGTCACTAGACAAAGACTCCATATGTAGAAGCATTCTATGGTAACTCGCGTTACATCCAGAGCTCTGAATGTCAGTTTGTTATTTTGGTTATCGCAATATTTAAACCATATTACCATTCCTTGTTTTTAGAAGAACGGGATATATATAGTTATGTGCTAAGAATACAAAAATTGTGATAGTTATAGATTCTTTACTTAGAAAAGCATTTAGCGTAACGGTAACTCGCGTTACAACTTTGGGAAACTGATTTTTCTTCACAAGGTTCTTTTAGCAAACAAATTCTGCTCAACAAAATAATTTTAAATTTACAAATTTTGTCACATTAGAGACAGAGAATATTGTCAATTAAAACAAATTAAATATGGTTCAGTAAATTAAAAGAAAATCAAAAATTATTAGGGTAAGTCGCGTTACATATATTTGGTAACTCGTGATAGAAACGATGTTCATATATTTTGTACATTTTAGCGATAGAATTTTTCATTAGCGTTAATTTAATCAGACTTAACATTAACATTGTTCAGGTGTTACTCTTTGCCTCAAAATGCTACACAAATTTACAAATTATTTTTTATTTATTTTTTTCGCGCTCCAAAGGGGATATGAAGGCACGGGCGTTTGCAGATAGGCAGAGAGAGAGAGAAAGAAAGAAAGATTTGGTGTAGTGGTTTGAAACTCAGGTGGTACGAGTATCAAGCTCCAGTAAACTCCAAGGGTGGCGTCCAGATAACTGAGGTAACAGTTTTGTTTTGCTGTTATTGTCATGGTATGATTCACAGTATTTTTTTTTTTGTCCTCCTGGTGTCATCATCATGATCAAGTTGCATTTTCAGCCATATGACCAAGTTATGCCTTCACAGTAGAGTTGACTTAGCTTTTCGCCACAAGCGAAATCCCAAATAATGTTATAGTGTTGTAGTTTTATGCAATTGGCCCCAGGCGTTCTTTAAATGTAACTCATGAACAACATAAAGGCTGCTTTGAATGTAATCTCATGTCCACCTACTGTAAGTGTCCGGTCCGCTTTCTGCCGCTGATTTGCACAGCTTCTATTAATTTTGCAGCTGCAACTATAATGATGTCATCTGTAAATCAGAAGTCTTTTGCCTACTCTGGTGATTTGAGTCGAAGAATACTAACGCGCGTGACATGAGCGTCGGACTCAAGACTAAGTATCTGTTTTTTTTTTTTTTAAATTATGTAGATACCTATTCTTAGCCGATAGACTTGAGCAACCTATCGAATAAATCTAGACTTTTGGTTATTAAAAAAACAAAACCAATCGTGGGTGTTAATTTTTAAATTTTCAACCAGAAACAAATCGATATGTTTGGCAAAATACCATCACTAAAGGAATCAAAAAGCAAATTTATGCTGTTTTGGTTTTATGCTCCAGACATTTATGTACATTAAGTGCACCTGGAGAAAATCTATTTTTATTTTATATTCAAATGGAAAGTCTTAACCGCAGGCTGAAATTCCACCTGCGAGACTACAATAACAGTCAATAAAAAGTAACAAAGTTTACAGAAACGTAATAATATCCTCGTATTTCTTCGTAATACTTTATCTCTTGTAAAAGGATACCTATCTATCCCAATGGATATGTAAGCCCAGAGAAAACAGTTTTATATTACAAATTGAATTAACTCCCGCACAAGCACACACGGCGCGTATTGCTACTGCTGTGAAAAGGTGCCACAGATCACAAATTCAATTTCATCTCCATTTTTCTTCGCTTAGCCACAACTGCCAAGCAGACAGCGACCACACCGCGTCGGTCACCCTCCACCTAACACACAGGCGAAAAGCCCACCCAATCCTCTAATGCCACAAATGACATATGGCAAGATATATACATCTTGGCTGTCTTTGCCAATGCCACCGCATGTCTCGTACACATTGTGGGTGCGACATATTAGAGAGAGTCAAATGTATCTGATTTCGGTTCGCAATTATTTTCGAATTCTCAAAGAAGTGCGGGAGATTTAGACGACCTCTTCTCGGAATTCAGAACAGCTCTCTTGAATTACAATCGTAAGCCACCGTATTGTTGGTCTCTCTATCATCTTGTTCCGTTTGGAACTATAGTCAAGTGGATTTCTTTTCACTCCGAAAGAAATCAAATCAAAGATACGACTTCGGATTGAATTGCAGCATCTTGCTGTGCCATGGGCAATGCCTGACCGTCATAAGTCTACAACCTTGTATAGTCTGGTGAGTTTCTAGAGCATGTAGACCACCGCACAGGAACGGACAGAGACATAACAATGGAGAATGTCAACAATTAACATTGGCACTGTTCGACGGACTGACCCTTGCCGTTTGGCTAATTAAGTGCTTCGCATGAAAGGCGACAGGAAAAAAAGAAAATTCTATGAAAGAAGAAACTTACCCCCACACGCCAGAGAAAAGCAATCCGAACGCTGATGATGATGATGATGGAGGCAGCTACAATGATGATGGCGATGACATGAACTCACCCGAACTAAGGTCTTTGCCCCGAGTGAACTCTAATTGGTTGCAATTGTATCTATAATGAGAAAATGAGACAATAAAAGATATTATTTTGATTTTTTTCAGTATCATTGTTTCAAGTGCAATTTAAGCAATTGGGAAGGTTAGGGGCTACTGTCGGACTTGTAGGTGGCACAGGCTTTTAATTGCCCTTCTAGAGGTAGGAAAGAGATCGATTTAACTTTTTGAAGTGTTAATTTGAAAAAAAAAAAGGAAAAAAAAAATAATTAAATAAATTACGAGACAAGATAATAGACATTGGAAGACAGAAAAGGTTTTTATTTTTTTGAGAGACATTCGTTGCAATAATTTGATTGTCTTTTTTATACATCTGTCGGGTGTTCAAAGGGTAGACATGAGCAATCTATGAAAACACGGGCATCGACACAGTATCCCTGCTCTTACCCCCACGGTGAACACCAGGTGCCAATAATTTCTCGATTGGATCTCAAACCCTATGGAAAATGGTTGGTTGGTTGGTTGGTTTAAGAGGGTGAGCTTATGTTCTTCACTTAGGCCTCCATTGGGCCAGTTGTGTTCCTCCTCTTCACAGTTGGCACAGATTGTTGTATCAGCTATCCCGAGTCTGAACGAATGTTTGTTGAGATTGATGTGCCCTGTTAAAAGTCCCACCATCAATTGTGTTCTGCTTGAGTTAAGAGCTCTTTTTGCTGTGTTGTTACTCGGTTTTGTTATTACAGAGCTAGCCACTTTGCACGTGTCTAGATTTGTCCAGTAGTTATTGAACTCCTGTCGTATCTTATCATTGATTATTGTTTTAATAGTTGTCAGAGGGACCCCTATTGTACTATCCGGGTTCAGTTCTGTATTGCCTGCTCCTTTCCTTGCTAGTTCGTCTGCCTTTTCGTTGCCCGGTACACCCTCGTGCCCCAGTACCCATGTGAGACGGACTCTATTGCGTCTGGCAAGTAAGTTCAATTTAGTTTTGCACTCCCTTACTAGTCGTGATTTCGACATGGGGTTTGTAATCGCGCTAATTGCTGCTTTCCTGTCCGAGCAGATGCCGATTTACCTCCCTTCGCTGGTATCTTCTGCGAGTATTTCAGTTGCCTTCATAATTGCATAGACTTCTGCTTGGAACACCGATACAAATGGTTCTAGGTGAATAGCAAGTTCAATCGGTGGGTTAGCACTAAAGATGCCAGCCCCTGATTCCCCTGATATGTTAGAGCCATCTGTATAAACCGATATCCCATTGGAGTTTCTTGTCGTTCTTTCATACGTCCAATATTCTCTTGCGGGGAAAATTGTTTAGAAGTTGTTGGAGAACGTATACGATTTTTCAACAACATCACTGGGGCAATCGATGAGTGGTGATTTCGGTGACTTTTCGATGTCCCGTATTTGCACCATCGATGAAATGGCCGATAGTTCTAAGCCGTGAGGCTGAAATGCCGGCAATCTTCTTCGCTTCGAGGTGCACTGGTAGAATGTTTAGGATCGCTTCCATGGCCGCGGTTGGTGTTGAGGATTGTGCTCCTGTAATACCCAGGCAGACCATACGCTGCACCTTAGTTAGCAAGTCTCTTGCATACTTTTGCTCATCACTGGCCACCATACAACTACACCGTACAAGATGATTACGCATTCGTATATCCAGTGGACCTGTTTCGGTTTCAAGCCCCATGACTTCCCGATGGCCCTCCTCCATATCCAAAACACTCTCTTGGCTTTGGTGACTCTTTCTTCCAGGTTCTTTTTCCAGGTCAGTTTCCCGTCCAATATAATGCCCAGATACTTGACGCTGTCGCGGTGTTGTAGTGATACTCCTCCGAGTTGTGGAATGTGAAAGTCACTTGTTTTGGTTTTCTTTGTAAAGAGAACCATTTCCGTTTTATTTGGATTTATTTCTAATCCACTCTCCTCCGCCCATTCTTTTATGATTCGAAGGGTGTTTTGCATAAGCTCTCCTATGATGTTCAGGTGCTTACCTCTTATCAGAACGGCTAGGTCATCTGCGTACGCTACACATTTCGCACAGGTTCCATCCAGTGCTTTTAAAAGGTTGTCCATTGTGAGCACCCACAGAAAAGGAGATATTATCCCCCCCTGTGGTGTTCCCGTACGGACTGTTCCCCTTCTTGTGTCGTCTCCCAGTGAAGCTGTGATAATACGGTTTGTAAGCATGTGTTCTAGCCAATTGTTTATTATTTGGTTATTACAGTATATCGAGAGTGCCTCCACAAGTTTTTGAGTTTTCACATTGTTAAATTCCCCTTCGATATCTAGAAAAATGCCTGCGACTGATTCCTTGGTTTCAAAAGCATCTTCTATTGTGGATACAACCTGGTGTAGTGCCGTCTCAACTGATTTTCCTTTGATGTATGCGTGTTGATTAGGACACAGCCGCGGATTTGTGATCTGTGTTCTGATGTAGTTATCACAGATTCTCTCCATTGATTTTAGTAAGAAGGACATTAGGCTACTGGAAAATGTTTGGTATGTGCTTACACCAGGACTTTTTCTTGGATCCAAACGGGAGCGAAAGAATTTTCCAGATGGAATCAACTGGGCTATAGTTCCAGTCAGGCTGCAATATTTAGTGTAGATCTTATATGAGCTACTTCGACATATTGGGATCTCAGTTCTATAAGGTTTTTCAAGACTGAGTCAAGATTTTAAAAAAGTGATGGTGGTGAATGAACCTTAAATGCATCGGAGTATCTGAATTGAGGGTTGTGCGTCAGGGTAACTGCTCTGTTATGAAAAAACCTTCTAGTTACGTTAGAATCGTGTTTGTAGGATATCTTTGGAAATACCGTCGGAAGATACAGCTTGCATGACAACACCTCCGGAAACGACCTCAGGCTAATCGACTTTGCTTCGGCACGAAACATCACTGTAGCTAGAACACAGGATTGTTGCAAGGCACTCCTTCAGTATTTTTGATGTTCACTCTTTCCGAACAGCCACGAGACCAAAGAAGTACTGCGAGAAAATTTAACATCCAATGATCAGACTATCAGAGCTTTGGACGATCGAGTGTCCCTAAACCTCTCAAGAAATCCAACGCCGCCAACGATAAGCGCAGATGACCAAGGGTATGATTGTCATCAAGCCTTCAAGAACACCGCCTCCGATGTGCTGGATTTTTCGCAATCAATACAAAGATCCACCTGGTTTGATGAAGTGTGCCGTCAAGCGTATGCAGAAATGCAAGTGACGAGAAGAGCTTACGACACTTATAAGCAGAAGAGAAGGGAACAGCTTCTAAGAAAGAGAAGAAGATTCAATGTTATCAGGTGTTAAAAAGAACATTTCAATGCTTCAGAGCCCGAACAGCAGTCTGCAGGGATGATGAGAATTTGAAAAGATTACTTTTGCTGACTGTTAAATAGCGGAGACAGCCAAAACTTTGCTTTGAATGTTCCATTCAATACAGACGATGACAGTCAACAATTCCGACCAAAGTGAGGTGAAGATAGCAATATCTATTAAATTAAATTCAGTAAGCCGACGGTCTAACTTCCGAGATATTTAAAGCATCAAAGTTGGATCAACATAAGCCCGACGAATGAACCTCAGCATCGTTTGCCAAATCCTCAAAACAGGAGACCCTCTGAACTGCACCAACTACATAATCAGTCATATTATGTGATTAGTCCACATCGGTGTGGTTTTATCCCAGCGAAGTCTCAGATATTCACATTCATCTTGGAAAAAAAATTCCAGCAACTCCAAATCGATCATAGCTATGGAAAATACAAGCTATGGAAAATGCACTCTGCTCCATCAATATCACCGAGGCTATTGATGTCAGAATAGGACTACCACAAGGTGATGCGCTGTCATGTATTTTTTTTACATCGTACTCGTAAGGATTGTACAAAATAATCCAGCTAACATTAGGGGCTTTCAAAACTACTCGCGTAATCCGACGATGTTAACGTATTTGGACGCCACAATGGACAGCTATGTCACCAGCCCAGAGATCAAGCGAAGGCAATTGAGTAGCAAAGCAATCTCAAGGCAACTAACGTAAGGCCCGGACCTGGTATTTTGAAAGAAAGTCTTCGAGCGATTTTTGAAAAAGATACAACGAACTATACCGGCTGTACGGCGACATCGACCTAGTCAGAAGGGTTCTAATTCATCGCCTGGGATGGCCAGGACATGTAAGAGTAGATTGAATGTACATCAACGCTCCTGGCCGGAAAATCTTCGAATCCATCCCGGAGGTACGACGTGGTAAAGGAAGACCTCACCTAAGACGGCGCACATAAGTAGAAGGGACCTTAACCAACTTCGTATGTAAAACTTGTAGCGGTTGTTGGTTAAAGCGCAGCCTGCCATCTTAAGTAGAATCCAATGGAGTCTTACAACATACATCAAACATTTCAACTAGGTGCTACCACGACGATGTTTCCTACCTATCGCATAGAATTATGGACTTGCACCAAATGTCCACCAGTTTTGTGAGAGACGCAAACCTGGTGCATCTGATAAATATTGGCTCAGCTGACAATAGCTACGTTCTATATGTTGTGTAAGATCCAGAGAAGCGGTGCAATCAGCTTAAACACCAAGGTGCAACATTTCCCCTCAAACATTGAATCAGTGGTATTGTGTGTGGGTGCAGCATAATGAAAATGTCCAACTATGCCAGAAGGAAGCTGGAGAGTTTAGATAATAATCTCAGATAAATAATGCGGGTGTTCTAGCCAAACAGAGGAGAACGAGTCAGAAACGTACTAGTATAGATGGTGGAGTGATAAGGGGGAACAGTTGGTCGAAGTTGACGCACATTGACATTGTAGGTGCCCTAAGACCTGTAAGGTGACAAAAGAACTATGCAACTCTAACTGGGATATAGTTCACACAAGGTGATTCTCCGAATATATCGAATTCAGTTCATGCACCCATTTTGGTTTCATTCGACAAAAGAAAAGTCCAGAAAAACATCGAAGACCATACGCCAAATTATGGAGGTCATAGTTACACCAGTCGTATCTCTTAAGAGGACATTGGCATCTATGAGTCCAAGCTGTCAATTGTAGAAAAAAGTAAAGAACAGTACCCACTGACTTAATCGCTTTTGTAATAGACTTATTTAGGTGTTAACAGCACGTCTTTCTCTTTTTAAATGTATGATAAGAAAAACAGGTTTAATGGTCTTTTTTTTCGAAGAAAGAACAGACTAGTGGCATTAGAACTGAATGGAACAAACAGTATATATTTCCGACTCGAATTGATCAGGTCAACTATTTTCCGGATGCGATTTGAGAATAGGCCACCAGAACAGATACTTAATAACAGTAGGTTTATATAAATGAGTGTAATACGAGGGTTGGTCAATAAGCCCCTGAAAAATTAAATAAGGAACACTCTTTTCGGTATAAAAACAAATCACTTACCTCCGAGCCATTTCTTCATGTTTGGAATCAAAAAATAGCCGTAAGGGGATAAATCTGAGGAATATGCTGGATCAGGGAGGAGTTCGTAGCCTAACTCATGCAATTTTACCATTGCGACTGCGGACTCGTGCGCCGGTGCATTGTCCTGGTGAAAAATAACTTTTTTCTTCGCCAAATAGCGTTTTTGCTTCAAATCGGCTTGGAATCGATCCAGCAGCTCTGCGCAATATGCGCCTATTAACATGTTACCCTTTTCAAGGTAATCGATGTGAATAACACCGCGCGCTTCCCAAAAAACTGTCGCCATGACCTTGTTTGCTCACAAACCCGCTTTGGCCTTCTTCGGCTTCGATTCACCAGGAGAAGTCCATTGTTTTGACTGTTCCTTGGTTTCTGGTGTGTTGTGGTGAATCCAGGTTTCATCCACGTTTACGAAACGGCGCAAAAACTCAGCCGAATTTTTCTGAAACATCGCCAAACACACCTTTGCAGTTGTCAAACGAATGCGTTTGTTGTCGATCCATCCATTATCAAACCATGGATTTTGTTGACCATTTCTGGTGTGGTGACCTCAATTGGGCGACCGGAACGTTCGGCGTCACTTGTGCTTGAACGACCGCACCGAAATTGAGTAAACCAGTGGTGAATGGTTCCAATCGATGGTGAAGAGTCCCCATAATATTTGTTAAGCTTTTGTTAAAAATAATGTTTAATGAGCACTCAAAATTCACTTTTTTCGATTTTAACGAAAATGCTAGTAGGCGTCTACATAAAATGGCTGCCACAACAAAACTATTTGACAGATCTGTCTGAAAATTGGGTGCGTTCTTTTAAAAGATGATTCTTGACAAAAAAAATTTAAATTTAAGGTGACGACACAATTTGTGTTAACTTTCAGGGACTTATTGACCCACCTTCGTATGTAATAAATTATCAAATATGATCGGACACTCTTCTTGCTATGTGAGGTGATTTTCAAAGAATTTTCTTCAGTCGAACTACCATCAATACGACGACTTCTCTATCTGAGAGTAGCAATCACTTGCTGGTCTTGAAATCTCTCAATGGAAGTTCAAACAATTTACAATATCTCAGAATACTACCAAAATCTTATTCATCTTCGACGCATATCTTTACATTATCTCATGGATAAATAGGTACTTATCAGTTAACACAGATATCCGTTATCATTAATATTCCACATTTTTTAACCTAAAATTCGGGCAACTATACAAAGATACATTTTCAACAACACGCTACTACCAACAACAATAAACCAACACCTGCTTAAGTGAAAGTTTCCAAAGAACAAATTTGACAAAACAAAACATACTCGTAGCAACGCATACATATGTGCTGTTGATTGCAGCCCGTTCTTTTAAGTTCTTGTCCAACAACCCGAAAAAAATTAATGAAAAAAAGAATCGGCTCATAAAAGTGGAGCAATGTGATCGTAAACCATGGTCTAAAAGATGTTCCTTCTTGGCAATGGCACTGACACCGCTGATGGTACTCGTTAGAACCGCCAACAGATTACCCACCATACGGTTACTTTTTAATTGGCCTAAAGTGAGTTTAGGTACCCATGGAAATTTCTGTGCTATTTTTGTCTCTACTTGTTATTTTTTTTTTTTTGGTCTCATAACACTCAGTGCCGGCTTATTTTATACCGAAATGAAGAACCGTATCTAAATGAAGATTTATTTGTCAATGACTCTACGTCTAAGTACGTCAACAAGTGACGGCAATAAAGCATTTCTCTGGAACACCTAACACAGTTGCGGTAATAATATATTTCATGCATATTATGGTAATAAGTTCCCCGAGCATTATGGATAGATTAGCATACTCCGGGTAACTGCCTACCGCACACAACCAAATGGGGTTAGTTGCGTTAAATAATTTTGTTTACAGCACAATAAATGTGACTGATAATGGAACCATGAAGAGATAAAAAAATATGTTAGACCTTGTGGATAAGTTTCCATGAATGGTGATGTTGTAACCAATGTCAGTCATGTCAAGATGCATAGATACTGACAAAGAAAAAAATCGTTTTCTATAAGTTCACTCAAATGAGTTTATGCACATTTCCCTTCACTGCTCAGCGTCAGTTTTAAACTGCCAATATTTCGTTTTAATGACAACATTAACTGCTATAATAGCAGCTGTGACTGGTACCCATGTACTCCCATACAAAAAGCACTCAAAGCATCACTAACCCCATCATCAGCCGCAGTAGCAGAGGATATCAAAAGCTCACACAAAAACAAAAAGATACACCCGAAATACAATAACTACCCGGGGGGGGGCTTATGGCTAGAATCCACCATCGCTTCCACACTCGTCCCTCGGTCCCTCTCATACATATAAATGACACAACTCGAAAGAGAAATAAATTTAGCGAAAGCACAGCACTTCAGCGTGTGCGAACCCAGGACTCTCATTATCCTTTCGCTTGTGTCTATCTGCGGTATAATTATTATTTATCATTATATTCTTCATTTTATCTCATTGAACATGGAGCGGCGCCATCCGACCCGAACCCAACTGCTTCCTCAGCTTCCCAGTTGGTCCGAAACTTCAACACATCAACATCAAGTGAACCATTCAACCATTAAGTACTTAAGGGTGATAGCGGTGGCGGCGACGGCGGCAGAGGATGGTGGCTGGATAATTGTACGGCAGTGCCCGCCATTGGACGTCGTTTGGTTTTCCGAGCGCGTCAAAAACGACTATAACGATGTCGGACCATCAGGATTAAGGATGTTGAGTTATCATTACGCGTAATTTCCCTCGTCCCGCTTATAATCCACATCGGACCAGATATGAGTGTCATCCTTTTATAGCATTAGTAAGACACCTCACCCCGCCTGTCACCCTCACTCATCCAATTTTACCCCAGGATATTTGTCTCTGCTTTAATGATTGAGGACCGTGCCTCGTCCGGTTGCCGCCATCCAAATAATTCGCATTTTGTTAGATTTTTCAAGCGGAAAATGTGCCCGTCGTCCGTTTGCTTACTCGTTTATTCAGCTCACCACAACTGGTGGGTATATCCTGCGGGACAATAATGCGGGTTTTTCGCTGTATATAGGTGCGTGTGTATGGCGCAGAGAATTATCCTATAATTCAGGCAAGACTGTGTTTATTTATTTACCGTTAATTGAAGTAAAATAAAACCATTGGCAATGGAAATGAAAACTAAATAATAACAAACAGTTAGCAGCATGTTAGAGCTTCGTTGCAAGCTCTTTTTGGGGCTTACCCAATTCGACAGACCAACGAGAACGATTACCTAAAGGGTTGTCATAACGCTCAATGAGCACTTGACGGACCATTAATGATGTAGACGTTGGCTTTTCAATCGCTATCAATCGTTGAATTTTCATTATTTGTATATCAAAGGAAATTCGGTTTCCTTTTTATTTTTTTAAAAAAAAAAGGATTTTTCCATCGCCAAAGGGTAAGAAAACAATGGATTTGCGTAAACAAAGTGAGTTTTTTTTTTTTTGTTGGTTAATTAAAAATTTGTATTTCTTATTTTAAGTATCTATACACTATGCATGTACACTGAGCGAATATTTATTGTAATGAAGATCGTTGGACGCAAATGTTGCGCAAAGGTTGCAGGCCTTTTTTAGAGTCTTAACCAATATCAATGTTCGTTGTTAAAAATATTCTTTAAACTTAATGATTTGTATTTAAAACGAAGGCTAGGTTATCATTACATTTAAAAAAAAAAAAAATTGTCGCAAACAGTAGTATGGCCGCAGTTTGGACATCATACCAAAGAAAAACTCAAAAGAATGGATTTGAAATATTTTCTTTTTTTTTTCACAATTGCGATCTAGTCACTTGGACTAATAAGCAATTTTTTTCTAACATCTTAGTCTTTGTATGAGTTTCACCCCCTGGTGACTCTTGTGTGTATGTATTTATAAGTAAGTACATATATAAATTTTTATTTTTCTTATATTAAGTTAAATCGAGAGGTTTTGTTCTTTTAAGCCTTCGTAATTGATTTTCATTATGCAGTAGTTTTCTTGCATCTATGTTTATATGCTCTTCTAGCTTTTCTTTGTGTTTTTTTTGCATGTTTTAGAATTTGCGCAGATACACTTTCTACCTTCAGGTCTCGATGAAGGTCAGTATTTCTTATGTACCAAGGTGCATTTACTATATTTTGTTTATGCCAATTTGTAGTTTTTCTGTGGATTCTTAATTGGTTCTTCCTACTGCTAGTATTGCAGTATCATCTGCGAATGTTGCCATAGTGTGGTTTTCTAATTTAGGAATATCACTAGTATATAATAAGTATAATATTGGGCCCAGTACACTACCTTGCGGTACGCCGGCCTTTATTTGTCTTAAATATGAATAAGTACTCTGTTGTTTTATTCTGAAATGTCTTCCATCTAGATACGATTTCAGAATAGAAGCATATTGATTTGGCAACATACACCTCAATTTATAGATAAGTCCTTCGTGCCATACTTTATCAAAGGCCTGCGCCACATCTAAGAATACAGCCGAGCAAACTTTCCTTTTTTCAAGTGCTTCTTCGATTCAATTCGTAATTCTGTGTACCTGTTGTATCGTAGAGTGCTGCCTTCGAAAACAAAATTGATGGTTCGGAATCAGCTTTTTCCTTTCAATTATTTTATTTAAACGCTTTGCGAGTACTTTCTCAAACACTTTTGATATCATTGGCAATAACGAGATAGGTCTGTAAGATGACACTTCATTTGGCGGTTTACCAGGTTTGGGAATCATTAGGACGTCAGCAAACTTCCACAAACTAGGCAATATTTAAGCTTAAATGTGGCATTTATTAAATTTGTTATTCCTTCCTTGGTAAGTTCTTTAGTACGACACCAGATATAAGGTCATATCCAGGACTTTTCTTTGCATTTATTTCTTAATGCTTAATTAAGTTGCAAATTTCATTAGGAGTTGTGAGCAGAATTTCTTCGCTTTCTTCTTCTGAAGGACCTATTAACGTAGGTTGTATATTTCCATTTTCAACTGGTGGTAGTCTGCGAAGAGAATGGTTTTGTCCTCATCGCTTCTTGCCCAGTTTCCATCAGTTGTTTTGATTGGAGGTATGTGCACAGTAGGCTGTTTTAATCCTTTTGTTGCTTTCCATAGAGAGTAATTAGTTACGTATTCAGCTGTTAACCCTCTGAGGTACCTTTTCATTGAATCTTCCTTAAATTTTTTTAATTTTTCTTCTTAGTTGTTGACAGAGGTTGTTTAGCTTGGCTTTATGTTGCGGAGCTCTTGTTTTCTGCTACCTTCTTCTTGCTCGTCTTTTATCTGCTACTAAATCTTTTATTTCTTTCGTGTAGTTTCTTTTTGTGTTCTTTCTATTTAGGACGGGGGTGCTTTCCCTTTGGTTATAAGGGGTATCATTATATCTATTTTACTTGTTAAGTTCAGCTTGAAGGCTTGCCAATCTGTTCTGTTATTTGTTAAGGTTTTAATATTTGTATTTTTAATTACATGTTCACTCATTTGGAGAATTATAGGTGAATGGTCAGAGCTTAGATACTCGAACTCATCTATGTGTATATAAATGCTTGACAAATTTTTGATTATGAAAAAAGAACGTGGGCCTTCCTGTCGAGAGAATTTCGCCAGTTAAGGTTTTTGGCATTAAAATCTCCACCTATTGTGTATCTGTTTCCTAGTTTTTTCAAAAAAATCTGAATATTCTTCTTTTTTAATTGAATGTTTTGGAGGACAGTAAATAGCAACGATATTATTTTTTTTATGCTTAGCTTTTATACACACTGCTATAGCTTGTATTTTCTCTGTAATATACCTCAATTCCTCATATTGTTGTACATTATTTTTTACTATTACTGCACTTCCACCCTTAGCTGTGTTTTCAGGGTGAGCGGTGTGGTAGATTTTGTAGTTTTTAAATTTTGTTTGCGTGTGTTTTGTAAAATGGGTTTCTGAGATAAGGCAAATGTCTATATTATTTGTTTCAAGAATCACCTGCAATTCCTGTTGGTGTTGCAGGAGACCATTTGCATCCCAACATATCGCTTTAAGATTTTGATCCATGATTATGTTTAAGTACTTTTTCGTTGGTTTTTTCTAACTTTTTAAGTCGCATATCTAGTGCATTACACTCAGGTTGGTCCTTTTTCTGCATGTCATGCTGGATTTGAAATATGATTCTAAACTTTTGTCCACTAAAGCGTATCTACAATATTTCACTTTTATCTTTTTCTTCTTTTTTTCCTTACGGCGAAGTTATGATCCGGGGTAGAAGGATCACAATACTCCCACTTTACTGCATCCCTACTGGTCCGCTTATGGAGTTTGCCAGTTTCACCTCAGGAAGTACCGCCAGACTTCCCGGTTTCGGGTCACTGTGGCCAATCAAATGCTGGTGTTTTTGCTTTTGTGTGATCCAGTTGTTTTTTTGGTCTGCCTTTTTTGACCAATTGTGTAGGAACGTTGATTGCTATTGCCTTTTTGACGGAGTTCGAAGGATCTCTCCTTTGAACACGACAATACCAACTGACCCGGTCGTGCTCTATCTTGCTTGTGATGGGGCCTTTTACCTGAAGGCTTCCTCGAACCTTTGAATTTCTTTCAAGCTTTGTTACTCCTGCTGTTATACGAAGCATCTTCATCTCAGCAGCCGTTAATTTCATACTTTTTGTACATTGTCCAGCATTGTGAACCGTATGTCAGCGCCGGACGTACAACTGCGTTGTAGAGCCTTCCTTTCGGCTTAGGGGGCACTTTTCGATCACAGAAGATAGCGGAGCTTTCCCGCCACTTCATCCACCCTACGCTTACGCGATGATTGATGTCATCATCACAAGTTGCTTCGCTATTGATCATAGATCCCAGATATTTCAACTTTCGCACTTGGGAAGCACTTTTCCATTCAAGCAAATTTCTGGAATAGGCTGGAGTGGTTCAGAGAACGGGCAGCACAGATAGTCTATCTTTTTTTGAACTAATACGGTACCCATTTCCCTCCAAAACATCCACCCATACATCAAGTGCTCATTGCAGGGACGTTTCATCTTCACTTATGATAGCTTCATCGTCAGCAAAGAATAACTGATGCACTTTGGGGTCAAAGATTGTATAGATAAAATCGCCCAAATAATATTTGAAAATGAGACAATTTTCGAAAACCGGTCATTAAGTAACCGTTATACGCATATTTTGGTAAAAACTTGGTACACCATCTGATTCGAGAAAATCGTTGTTTTCCAAAATCGGCCTTAAAATTCTGAATTCGCCCCGAATTATGACCCTACAGATACCAGATATGAAATTTGATGAAAATTCGTCCAGCTCTTTAGGTTGCAGTTAACCATGCAGACAGACAGAACTGAGACCCACTTTTTTGAGAGTAATGTCAAGTTTGATTAAAATCTCGAAATCGAAAATTTTTAGAAAACCCTTATAGTAGGTGTAAGTAAAACAAAGTGCTCGTCACTCGTTTGTAAATTGCTCAGATTTAAGATTTAGAAAAAATCTGTAAGAAGCAACAGAATGGGCTTTCTTGTAAAATGCGTTAAAAAACGAAAAAAAAAAATGGTGGCGCATACGTATGTCAAAAGTCATAAATCGCTTAGATATCAATTTTGAATAAAATCGACTCAGCCATATCCGAGAAATACTCAATTTTCGCAAGTTTACTAATAAGCAAAATACCGTTATTCAAGTTTTTAGCGCGAAAATCCAATAAACATCTATTTTACTCTAGATATGGATTTTTATCAAACCTGCGAGAGCCGTTTTCAATAGAATTGCTTTTTGGATTTTGCCCCTGGACATTACCCCACAGATCCCAGATATGAAGTTCTGAAAAAATCCGTCGGGGAGTGAATTTCAAAGCTTACTTGTCTTGTAGCAGACGGAGTTTTAATAAAGGAATGTCCGCGCGGACGTGTAGTTGATGCGTCGAAGTAGCCTATTTCGATAAAAAGAGTCCGATTTTATCAATTTAGAGAAAAGTATGGTATCGGTGGCCCAGTAGGCTAAAAAGAGGTGAATTGCTAGCGGCACCATTGAATTCAGTCTTCCTTGTTGTCTCGAATACAGTACTATGATGACTCTCTTGATTAAAGCGATTTTATTCATTAAATTGATGTATCTAAAGAAACCAGTGTAATCGTGGGGTTTCAGCTCTATGGAACACATTCACTTCTTGGTACAAGTCATAGAATTCGTGGTTGAATCTTCGTTCAATCCCTTCACTTTCCTCGGAATGTAATACATAGAAATAACATCCAATGGATACCTTTTTTTTTTACCGAACGAGATTGTCTCAAGCAAAGAAACAAGGATAAATAAAAACAAAATATCGAAGTACGAGAACTCAAAGAAAAAAAAAAAAAACAGAGTTATGTGGCTCTATACAATGTATGGACAAATTGTAGAGAAAGTCAACGTCTATAAATTTTGCTGAACAATATTTTTTTCAATTTGTAGTAAAAATATTGAAAAGAACAAATTTACGAGTAGTTGAAAAGTAAGCGTGTTTTTTTGTATTTTGAAAGTATTTACACTTGTATATATTGTTGTAAGCATATACATAGGTACATATGTATATGAAATTTTATCATCATAGCTCAAAATTTAATGCATAAAAAGTCGACAGACGAACGGACTAACATGGCTGGATCGACCTAAATATTAATGCGATCACTTACGAGTATATATACCATTTATACAATAATGCCTAGCGTTATTATTTCTGTATGTAACAAATATAATATATCCACCGCATGGGATGAACTATAAAATCAAGCAAGGGAACTCAGCTTCACCTGAAATAAGCGAAACGAGCCCAAGGCTTAGATAGAAGGAACCAATCAAGAAAAGGAATCAAGTAGGGTGGATAAACTTATAACATGCAGAGCTTTAGAGCTACAAAAAAACAAAGTTCCACAGTGTCTTTCAACGATTTTCTCATCCATCCAAAAAAAAAATAGATTGTAACTCGTTTTATATATTTTCAGCTGTTCCCTGTTAACTACAGTTAGTCAAACTTTAATACTTGGTCATATCAGACACTGCTCTATGACTCAACATAACTTCCTTATAAAAGGTGTCCCAAAATTCACGCGAAGTAATTTTGATAGAAAACACAGGTTTTTAAATGTGTTATTCATTCATAAAGTATAATAGGATTATATGTGGAATAGCATATCGCGTAAATAGCTTCCACGACTTTGCTGGCACATATCCACTCTTTTGTCGAAATTTTCCATAACCTTTTTGTATAAATGTGGCTGAATTTCATTGATACAGCGCTCAATTTGCTCCTTCACGTCGTGGGTGGTCGTGCGTTTGTTGGCATAAACCTTAGACTTCAGAAAACCCCAAAGAAAAATGTCCAACGGCATTAAATCGCATCACCTGGGCGGCCAATTCTGATCACCAAAACGGGAAATTACACGACCAATTGAATTGTTTCTCAGATTGTTGAAACCACATGTTGTCCACATCCATATCTTGCAATTTAGGCACAAAACACTGGATTATGATGACACAATAGCGAGCACCATTAACTGATATTGCCTGACCAGCCGCAATTTTCTAAAAAGAATGGTCTGATGATGCATCCGCACCAAACAGTTACACGTTGTGGATGCAATTTGTTTCTCAACAATCACCCGTAGATTTTCTGAACTCAAAATTCGACAATTTTGACGCTTAACAAAGCCATCAAGATGAAAATGAGCCTCATCGCTAAAGATGATTTTGTTTGAAAAATCAGCATCCACTTGCTGTTGGTCCATAATCCATTCAACGAACTCTCTTCGCTATTCGTGGTCAGTAGGCTTCGGTTCTTGAGTCAATTGCACTTTGTATACATGTAGATGCAAATCTTTCGTGAGAATACACTTCTCGAAATATTCAATTCTTGACCACGGTGCCGAATTGATGTTCCTCGACGTTCCTCAACAACACTCTCACGAACTGCTTCGAAGTTTTGTATTGAACGACTTGTTGAAGGACGGCCAGAATGTCTAAGATCACTAATTGATCCAGTCTCCCTGATTTTCTGAATTAATCACTTCATAGTCGATGAAGTTAAATCACTATTCCGACCATATTTTGCACGAAAATTGCGAACTGTAGCTGCCAAACCTTCATTATTTTTAAAATATTGCTCAACAATGAAAACACGTTGTTCTTTCGTGTAGCACTCCATTTTTAATAACCCTGAACTGTCAGCTGTCACGATGTATTTTTTTTTTTTTTTCGTTGGCAACACTTTACCGCATAAATGGCGCAAAATTCAAATCTTGCGTGAATTGTTGGGACATCCTTTATCTTTCTATATCAGTGTAAAATGGCTGTCGCTTTTTAGGGCTAACATAAATATTTGTCCCATTTTACTTGAGACATCCAAGTCGATTCTACATATTTATATACTCGTATTCAAATCGGTTCATCTAAGTACCAAATAAGTTGCAGCAAAATTGATGAACAAAAATGTAAAATATTTAAGGCATTAAGTAATCTTACAGAAGTTCGATAGACAACATCTGCATCACAATTCAAAGGATCTACGTAACATAAGCTATACCTAACGATCGTCATTGCAAGGTTCTACAATCCACTCACTTTTAACCCTCTTTTTCTTTAAAAATTACTCAATCTATAATTTTTTGTAACAGCAGTAATCCACTAAACACAGTTCGTGAAGTACCTGCAAATGAGAATATACATTCGAAAGTACTATCAACACTAACGAATTGCGAAAACTTGTATTCATTCTCTAACTTGCATCGTTCATTTAAGGTAACTTATCACGTTGTGTTTCCCCATAATGCAGGTACAGAGTAAGTAATCAGATGATTTATAGAATCCGATAGGTAACACGTGCACTAATGCGCAATATACACAGTTCGTTACAGTCTCAATCATAAGAGATTTCATATTGAAATATTGCCTCGCTATCTTTTGTTGTAAATCATCATCCTGCACGTTGTCACGAGAAAATATAATTCGCAGTTCAGTTTCGTAATTGCAAATTAAATGTGACGAAACAATTTAGATTGCTACAGCAGTAGGTAGCACGAATCTGGTTGCACAATTTTAACTCATTCCAGCATGCATCACTGGATCAATTGCATTCTAGTTACGTAAGCTATAAAATTCTAATCGATCCTAATTTTTTGTTTGGGTAACTAAATTACCAATGCATTGAATGCAAATTTGACCTATCATTGCTCAGTTCAAACACCAAATGTCTGCTACAAATATTAGCTTTACAGTCCGTCCTTGAGCCTATAATACAAATATCCGACTCGATATCGATTACCATCCGCATGACCTACTCTCACATTTTATCCACCCACAAAAAAAGAGAAGAGAACCAAATTCCAAAAGCAATAAAGCGTTTTTCACTTATTTACTCAAACGACATAATGCCGATCTAATAGTGGTCAAACGCACTCACAGATGTCCTTTTTTTGTTAATCATATAGTGAGGGTTGGCATCCTTGACAATACACAGCAACATTGTGTACTATATTGTCCATTTGTCAGCATATTTTCATAACATCCGTTTATCCTTAATTTTCGAAATAACATACTCTATCGTTCGGTATTCACATATGCTGCTGGCTGGATTCAGTGTATCCTTAAATCAGCCTTTTTTATATTCATATGTGTGTGGGCTATGATGGTCAACAAGGAAGAAAATCGAAAAATATCTTTCTGAATTGCGATCGAAATTCGAAATATTTTGGCGGGAGGGTTGTTAGTTTTATGGACTTTCTTTTTTTATTCCTCGTCCTTGTGTATAAGGAAAAGGGTTTTTGGCTAGTCATAGTCACCGTTTGCATAGACCCTCGAACTTCGAACGTATCCGTAGGTCAGGTTAAAAATTGAATTTCCTTTCATTTCTCTGTCATCCACTAGCCTTAGTGAGTGTGAGTATGCGGATTAAGATGAGTAATGGACAGAATGGTAAAGGTCGACTTATTGCTATTCATTATTTTGATAAGGAGTCCGCAAATAATTTATAATTCAATAGGATTTACATTTTGTTCGCTTTTCGATACTCGTATTTTCCTTTTTTTTTTTTTCTTTGGATTTGACATATTTTTCCGCAGCACAAAAAGGAAAACCCTTTTACGAGAATGTGGGTAGAAATGCGATTGGTGAGCTAAAACTTTTCAAGTAGATGAAGTTTTCGAAAAGATTCTTAAAAATGTTGTAAAGTAATTTAAAAGATTTAGGATTTAGTAGTAGACAACAAGGACACATAAAAAAAGGTCAAGATGTCGCAGAAGCAGAAGTAGAGAATGGTGTGCTAAACTAGAAGTTTTTAGTAATATTTTGTTTAATTAAGAAGAAAAAATAACTTTATACCGCATTCGTTCGCAGACACGACGTTGGAGTGCATACATTAGAATCGTGTAAGAATTGAAAACCCTTTCCAGATTGCTCTCTTCTTATCCTCACCTATGCAGAATTTAGTTCAATATTGTTTGAGACAAATATTTTATCGAACATGTTCAGTAGCTCGAGTGCTTAAGGATCTCATATGTAACAAATCTTCAGGTTCATCTAGTTCTGAAGAGGTGCTCTTCTTTTTTAGCAAAACCGATACGTAAGCACTTCCACCTATCGTACCCTTTAGACACCTTTCCGGATAAAAGGTTATGAAGGTCCAGACAATTCCCAAAAAGGGATAAGCGATAAATGCTCATCTTCTAACTACCGACAAATACGAGTAGCTTTAACATCTGTGCTTTAAAATGTCACGCACAGCATTGTCAGTTACAACCTTATGAGATATGTCGAAGGAAACCTATTCGAAAATGATAAGCTGACCAGAAAATTTTGACAAAAGAATTTTTATCACTTGAGAAATTCAATAAGACTGTACAGAGTTAGAAAGAGTATATGAATTACAACAGGATACATACATAGCTATATACAGTGGGATATAAAAGATTTACAATAAAACCATCTCTCTACCGACCGTCAGTAAGGTTTTTAGTAAAAGTTTTTTACAGGGGACCTAACCGAGTACTCGTATCTATCTCGATAACGGAACGAATGCGCTCATCAATACGGTGTAGTTGCTCTTAATATATACGAATGAAGCCTTCTAAAGTGCTATGCCACACTCTTTTAAAAGCTTTGTAGATACTCTATATTCATCGTATTGATGAGTGCTTATGGAGTTGGTTACATTACAGTTGAAACTGGAAACACTTGGACATTATACAAACGTCTCTTTCCAGACAATTAGTGAAAGGATCTTTTGCGATTTTGTTTCATTCCCTTGGAATATCTATTCCTAAACAATGTTAGTAAAAGGCGTTGTTGTAACATTATTTAAATGAAAACAAATACATTGTAGAAAAGTGTTCTAGAAATTTAGATTTTTTGGAGTTCACGTGCTTTTGTGCTCCTATAGGCGAGCTGCCCCTGCTTCTACTCCATTCTTAATCAATGCTGGTGTACCGCAGGGCTCAGTCCTCTCTACGACTCTGTTTCTCACATTTACGAGTATCGGCAACCTTCTCTCTTACTTGCAATCCTATTTATTCCCTCGTAGATGACAGTACTCTTGACTTGACTTACTGTCTCCACGGCTGGGGTCCCAAACTGTAAAGTCCCAGCGACAACGAATGTATAGGTATACTGAGTTTGAGTTAAACGCATCAAAAACCCAGTGCCGCCTCTTATCTCTAAAGCGGTATACTAACGTGGGAAGAATCTAATGGCTTGTCAAAACGTGACATGTTTCGCTGGAATCAGTAGGTTACAGATGCTGATAAAACTGGTATACGAGTATGATGCCTCAGATTCCTTAAGGGATGTTAACTATTTTGCACTCCCACAGATTTTTTTTTGGGGATCTGCATGGCGATTGATCGGGAAACTACTGACTGTCCAAAACATGGATTGGACCAGTAGCGCAACAATCAAGTTCGTAATGTAGTGCTTGCTTTACCTCCTCGTGGTGGTCCCCGGGCAACTGCATGTATAAATCCTTATACATATAGGCCAAAATTGCAAGTGCGAGATTGTCTAGGGTCTTATGCCTGGGCCAGCAACCCGCGTTACCGAAACTACAATAGCTATGGAAACCGACACAATGCCTCGGATAAGGACTGATAATACGCTGACGACCTTTGGCTATCGTACCCGGACTAAGATTGGTTTCTGGAATGTGAAGACGCTCCTTGACTCTCAGAGTGAAGGACCTCAGAACGCCAGATTCCTTCAATTGAAGCATGAGTTCATGCGATATAGGCTGGACATATTGGGAGTAAGCGAGATAAGATGGTTAGATGCGGGTGAGTACCAATCCCCAACGCGTAATACTGTATTACTCTACTCCGGAAGACCAACCGGAAACCCCCGTGGATATGGAGTTGGACTGCTGCTAACGCCAACAGCACGCAGAGGCCTAATTACCTGGCAACCACACGGTGATAGGATTTTAACGGCCAGATTCCGGACGAGAGTACGTCGCGTCACCATCATACAGTGTTACGCCCCCACGGATGGTTCGTCTGAGGAAGAAAAGGAGAACTTCTACAACCAGTTGGGAGCTGTTCATAATGCAACACCCAATGGCGACATTGTCATTGTGATGGGGGACCTGAATGCCAAGGTAGGCTGCGACAACGAAGGGCTCAAACATGTTATGGGACGGCACGGACTAGGCAATCGGAATGACAACGGCGAAAGATTTGTTGACTTTTGCAACGCAAATCGTCTTGTCATAGGTGGCACCATGTTTGAGCACAAAGCCTGCCATAAAATCAGTTGGGTGTCAACTGACAGGCAAGCAACCTCCAACCAAATTGACCATTTTGCCATCAGTCGCCGTTTTAGAAGTAGTCTCCTAGACGTCCGAAACAGGCGAGGTGCCGACATGGGGTTGGTACGAGATCACCATCTTATGATAGCTACTCTCCGACTATGCACTGCTGCCGTTCGTAGATCTAACGACACAAGAATACCTAGGTTCAATGTAGACCGACTGAGAGTTCCCACAGTGCGCCAAGAATTAAGGGACCATCTCTTACGTGGAGTGGAAACAATCAGCAGCTCCCTGCCCGCCACCATCCAAGACCATTGGTGCGCTGTGAAAACTGTTTTCACATCAGGTGCTGAAAGGATTGTCGGTCGATCACAGGGAAACCATAGGGCGTGGCTTTCCGAGGATACCTGGAGAAGGATCAACGAACGAAAACAGCTAAGAGCTCAAATTGCAGCAACTTCAGCAGCAGGTAGGATCGAGCTTGAGTCCCTATATCGCATGAAGATGAGAGAAGTACAGCGTAGCGTGAGACGTGACAAGCGCAATTACATCAATGCGCTGGCTACGGAAGCAGAAGAAGCAGCAGCAAGGTGCGACAGCAGAACCGTTTACAGAATCACTAAAGAGCTTATAGGTGGCCGGAGCTCTACTCAACACCCAATGAAAGGCTTAGACGGTTCGTTGTTAATATTGGATGAGGATCAACTGAAGAGATGGAAGGAGCATTTTGCTTCGGTTTTAAACCGAGTATTCGCCAGCAATATGCACCCAAGTCAGACTGAAGTGTCCGTAGAAAGAAGTTCCCGAATTCGCACCACAACCCCCAGTAAAGAAGAGATTATTACCGCAATCAAAGCACTGAAAACTAATAAGGCGGTAGGACTTGACGGCATACCCGCGGAGCTTTTTCAAGCTGCGCCAACAGCATCGGCAGAGCTACTGTTCCCACTTGTCGGGAGAACATGGGAAGCCGAGAGTTTTCCAGATGAGTGGAAAAAGGGAATGATTGTCAAGCTCCCTAAAAAAGGCAACCTAATGCAGTGCGAAAACTGGAGCGGTGTCTGCGTGCTGCCTGCTGTGGCCAAGATAATAGCTAGAATCTTCCTGGAGCGAATCAAAGAACACCTTGAAGACACACTTGACGCCGAACAAGCAGGTTTCCGCTCTGGATCCTCCTGTGTCGACCACATCAACACCCTGCGGATCATCATCGAGCAATGTGTTGAATATCGATCACCACTTCACCTGTTGTTCATCGATTTTGAAAAGGCGTTTGATAGTGTCAATCGGGAATTTATTTGGCGTGCCTTGCGCAGGAGAGGCATTCCGGATAAATTAATAGCAATTATCAAAGCTACATATGATGGGTCCACATGTCACGTTTTGCACAGAGGAAGGCTGTCTGAGGAATTCGAAGTCCAAAGTGGGGTTCGGCAAGGCTGCATACTTTCACCAATATTGTTTTTATTGGTGATTAGCGATGTGCTGAATGCGGCCTTATCAACAGGAAATGGAGGAATTCGATGGACTCTTACATCTGAACTCAAACACCTCGACTACGCCGACGATGTATGCCTACTGTCTCACAGAATAATGGACCTTCACCAAATGACAGCAAATGTGGAGAGGGAAGCAGACGTCGTTGGGCTGAAAATTAACTCGGCAAAAACAAAAATGATCAGCCTAGGACCAAACTCATCAACAAATATATGCATTGCTGGACAAACGGTTGAGAGAGTAGAGAGTTTCCAATACCTTGGGAGTATTGTCTCAACCGATGGCGGAACCGAACTGAATATAGCCAGCCGAATAGGTAAAGCAAAATATGCGTTTGGGATGCTATCCATAGTTTGGCGAAGTAATGCAATTAGCTTAAACACCAAGCTACGACTGTTCCGTTCCAACGTTGAATCCGTGTTGCTATATGGATGTGGTACCTGGAGAGTGACCGTCACTATCACGAGGAAGCTGCAAACGTTTGTCAATAGGTGTCTACGTTACATCTTAAGGATATTCTGGCCAAACCATATCTCTAACGAACAGCTTTATCAGAGAACGGGCCATGAACCTATAGGCACAACCATACGACGACGAAAGTAGCAGTGGATCGGTCACACTCTCCGAAAGGGTGACAGGTCCATAGCTAACCAAGCGATGCAATGGAACCCGCTTACCCAGGATTGCCGGATACGCGGCGGTCCTAGGAGTACGTGGCGCAGAACAGTTGAGAAGGAAGCACGGCAACTGGGAAAGAGTTGGGGAGAGCTAAGGCACATTTCCAGAAATCGCACACGATGGCGCGTAGGCGTTGTAGAGGCCCTAGGACCCACAAGGGGATACAGGACATAAGTAAGTAAGTACAGATTTAATTTAACCGAGACCCTCCATTCCTCCATTGAGGTTTTTTACTGCCAGGTTTTTATACCCTATCCCATAGGGTATACTAATTCTCATACATAGTTTGTTTAGGGCTGTTCGATAAGTCAGTGACTTTGATGCAAGATGGAGCTCGGATCGCATAGAGAATTTTTTTCTGACATCTTTGTTTCTTTCTCGGCATAGACAAAAAAAAATTAAATAGTGAATTTCGTGTTTTAATAAAGCACTACTTTTGCGCGGTAAAACCATTAAAGACACTGAAGACAGACTTAAAAAATATTATGGGGACTCAGCTCCCTCGCTTGGAATGGTACACAAGTGGTTCACTGAATTTCGTTGCGGTTGTACGAGCACAAAAGACGTTGAGCGCCCAAGACGTCCAAATGACCTCACGACGGAAGAAATGGTCAACAAAATCCACGATATTGTGTTGGGCGATCGCCGGGTTAAGATTCCTGAGATAGCTGAGATTGTAGCAATATCAAATGATACCGTCATTCGAATCCTGCAGGACCATTTGGGCATGAAAAAATTATCAGCAAGATGGGTGCCGCGTTTGCTGACGGTGGATCAAAAACGAATTCGGGTGAAGATTTCAAAATAGAATTCGGATCTCTTCAAGCGCAATTCAAGTGAATTTTTACAGCGTTTCGTAACAGTTAATGAATCCTGGATACACCAGAAATGAAGGAAAAATCAAAACAGTGGACTTCTGCAAGCGAACATGCTCCAAAAAAGGCAAAAACGGTTCCGTCGGCCGGAAAAAGCATGGCAACGGTTTTCTGGGATTCCCATGGCGTAATCTTCATTGACTACGAGTATTTGGAAAAGGTGAAAACGATCACCGGTCAGTATTATTCCAATTTATTAGATAAATTTAATGCAGAATTGATGGAATAACGGCCCTATTTCACACGGGTCCTGGGCCGATTAAAAAAAAAAGATATCAAACGACTTGAACTTTTATTTTAATTTTTTTTGTTTTATAATTTACGCGCGCCAAAAGGGATATGAGTACCCTTATACTATAACAGGGCACGGGCGTTGTGTAGATAGACTGAGAGGGAAGCATTTTTGTTTTTGCTTTTATTTTCGTTGCTAATGATTCACAGTATTTTTTTTTCCCATTCTCCTGATGTCATCATCACGATCAAGTTAAAGCAAAATAACTAGGAATGACTCTACGAGTAGATGCTAAGCTTAAATGGAAATCGCACGTAAAAAAGAAACGCGACGAGCTCGAAAAGAAATACCGACAAATGTATTGGCTACTCGGAAAACATTCGAAGTTGAGCCTACATAACAAACAGCTTATCTATAAGCAAGTGCTAAAGCCAATGTGGACGTATGGTCTACCACTATGGGGTTGTACCAGGAAAAGCAATAGAAACATCCTACAAACTTTTGAAAATAAAGTTCTTAGAACGATCGTTAGCGCACCATGGTACATACGTAACGAAGATATTCATCGGGATCTGGGATCTTTTTTTTAAATTTTTACTCTAACCTTGAAAACTTTTCTGGTTTTTCACTTTTGCGAAACTTGGAACTCAACTCTGGTCTAAATTTCAACCTTTTATGTATGACGGTTCAAAAGTTATAAGGATGTGATAGACAACGGACTATCACTATAGGTATAAAGGTTCCGTCTATACTTTTTTATTTGCTCCTATAGGGCAAGTACTCGTTTAATGAACATTTTCGACGCCACGCCTATTTTAATATTTTTCTTGCTGAAGTCTATTTAGGTAGGTAGGTAAAGTGGTGGTTCGAAAAAGAACCCAATTAGCGCTACGTGCGCTGTGAACGATTGAAGCGTTTTTCAACCGTCAACCTCGAATCTCTACTTCCTAGGTCGTAGTTCGATCCGGGTTGGTACTTACTTTTCGGCTGGAAAAAAACACCGAGACTTTTGGTTAGCGAAAAGACTATAAATTAACGAGCGAATAAACGACTAGGTCTTACATAAAGACCGAGCTTTTTGGTTAGCGAAAAGACTATCGTTTAGCGAGAGAATAAACGACTAGGACCTAGATTTTTGGTCAGCGAAACGAGCGAAAATAAACAACTAACTACGTCTTACCACCGATGTGGTTGTACGAAAAAAGCTCTCTTTTCTTTATTTGTAAGGGTTTTTATAGGTATGATTTTCTGAACAATTTTCTTCTAATTTAACCTTTATGTTCAATGTTACAAAAAGATATTCAAAAAATTATGGGGACTGGTTTAAAGAAAGGCGCCAGTTTTGAAAATTGATGGGAAGAATTCTTTTCTGCTCCAACACGCTGCTTTGATAATACAAAAACTCGTGTACCCTGTTTGTTTACGAGTAAATATGTTATTGGAGATAGAAGGATATAATTAAACCCAGCCCATGGAGTTCAGAAACAGGATTAGTTCTCCAATCGGTTTAGAAGCTATCTCTCTGAAATAGTCAAAGAAAGGTTTACCTAACGTGCGTTGTCTGGTCCTTGCAAGGGCAGGGGACAACTTCAATGAAAGTGGAAAAGAGTCTTTGCAGCTGCGACAGAAAGTGAATGCCAAGCTTGGCCGTGTGGTCCCCTATAGGCCAGTGGCCTGTAATGATGGCTATAATTCTGACAACATCATGCCTTGATCTGTTGAAGCTGGGCCATGTCTTTCTTGATAGGCACAATTGGTAAGGTTGTTCCACCCGAGATTGGCTAGGTGGAGGAGGCGAAGATGTAAATGCGCTTAACGACTCCTATAAGAATATTGACTCTTTCCGCTAGCGAGCCGTTAAGTGCTGACCCTCGCCTGGCCAGCTCGTCTGCACGCTCGTTACCTTCACAATCACTGTATCCTGGGACCCAAATGAGGGTAATTCCAGAATGGACACTTTGTTCATTTATTTCAAGCCGGCATTGCTCTACCAGTTTTGAGGATATGGTAACCTTCATTGGGGCTTGGATATCAGATAAGATAGCTATATTTAGGTTGGACGTTAGGAGATTTTTTAGCATGCGGCAATCCTCCCAAATCGCGAGAAGCTCCGCTTGAAAGACACTAGGAGAGTCTGGGAGACGGAAGGATCTATAAGTATTCAGTTGATCCGAGAAAATGCCTGCTCCAACTCCGCAGTCCATTTTCAAACCATCCGTATGTATACAGATATCAAAGTCATTGATTACCATTCCGTTCTTCTATTCTGTCCTGGTAGAAAACTTTACTGAAAAAGGTTTGCTAAAGTCGAGCGTGGGAGTCCTGTAATCGGTCGAAGATGTCACCAGTTCACTTGGTATCGTCTCCAGGATCTTACAGTGGCCATATGGCTTTGCTGTCCAGCATCCAGTTCTCCTGAGCCGGACGGCACTGCATATAGCTGAAAATTTAATATGGAGTTCAAGGGGGGTCAGATGCAGGATCACACTTAGAGCATTTGTTGGGTAAGATCTCAATGCTCCTGTGATGCCTACACACGCCGATCTTTGAACTTTTTTGATTCTGTTGATGTTTTCTATTTCTTATGTAAGGCGGGGCACCATATTATGGCGCCATACTCGTAAGTAAGAATTGGACGCACAACAGCTGTGTACATCCATAGGGTCATCTTTGGCTGGAGACCCCATTTTTTACCGAATGATCTGCTGCATGCATTCCTTTCTTAACCCGCTGCTCTATGTTAAGTTTCCAACTAAGTTTCGGATCTAGAATCGAAGTCTATTTACGGTGATGGCTTTGAACATCTGAAATCACCTTTGTTCGAAGAAAAAGTAAAAAAGAAATTTTTTTTTTGATAACTCTCTTAAAAATCGTTAAAACTTCCTCCATCCAAAGTACACTCAAGGTTATTCTAAACACAAAGCTCATCTGTTTTCCACGTCCCCTCAAGAGAGTTCTGTAAGTACTCTTTACAGGAAGCATTCCCACGACGCGTAGTGTATTTTTGATGTTTATCCTAAACAAGCAAGTTCTTGCAAATTGAATCAAACTATTGTGAAGACTGACGAGAAGATTCAATAATACAAAATATTTCATAAACAAATAAATATCTACGGGTCATATGCTCGCATGCACAACACTATAATACGAATCACAATTGTTTTACCAAAATTGAAATATGTTTCTGAATGTATCTCTTTATCTTTATGGCTAAATGATTGAATAAAGTGTTTGCATTCCGGGATACACTTTGCAATATGCAAGTACAACATTATTCAAAATCAAACACTTGTAAGTAATATGTGCATTGTGTAGGAATCTAAATAAGTATCTATTCTTTTTTTTTTTTTGATTTTCTATTATTACTAGATTTTCTGGTACTAGAGAATATCCACTTGAGGAGTACCTACAGATGGAACTGATACTTAGATACATAAAATCAAATTTTGCCGATGGGATCGGATGGAAACAGTGATTTCAATTAATTTAGTTTGTAAAATAGACCGAGAAGAAAGGAACAGGCTCAACGAATCAACACACTCGTACATATGTCCATATTATGGGTAGAATAGTGGTTACAAAATCAAATTTTGTATAATGGTGAACACATTCGTTTGATTAAGAAAAAATAGGATTAGAGTAGAGCTAAAGTCAACTACCGAAAGGAACGAAACAACTTTTGGAAAATAAAGGGTGACTAGATAAGAACGATAGGAAAAGAAATTTAAATAAATCAATAACGGTGTGAGATATCAAATTGATTCTGGCTTTATTTTGAAGCTACAATCATGCACATCATTTAAATGGCCGCTTCGGCTTCGCTGGTTGTACTTCAAGCGGTCGGTCCAATTTTTGATAACTCGGTCCAATATCTGCGGCGTTATTCCAGCAATAGCGTCTCGAATGTTGGCCTCGAGCTCGTCCAAAGTGGTTGGTTTGTTAACGTAGACTAAGGACTTGACGTAGCCACAGAGAAAATAATCGAGGGGTGTCAAGTCGCATGATCGCGGCTGCCAATTAATGAACGCTTGCCGTGAGATGACCCAGTTGCCAAATTTCTCCTTCACCACTTCGAGCGTTGCGTCGCTTGTATGGCATGTAGGGCCGTCTTGTTGGAACCACAGCTCGGATATATCGATGTTGTCGAGCTCTGGCCACAGAAAGTCTGTTAACATTGCTCTATACCGAAGACCATTGACGGTAAAGGTGTCTCCTTCCTCATTTCGAAAGTAATAAGGTCCGATGATGCCGCCGTGTCATTAACCGCACCAAACAGTCAATCTTATCTTTGTCGAACACTTGTGGGTTGTCGTCGATCCAATAACGGCAATTTTGCTCGTTGACATAGCCGCTGAGCCAAAAATGGACCTCGTCCGAGAAAATCATTTTTTGGCCAAAATCCGGATCTCCGGCCAACATTTCCAGCGCCCAATTAGCGAACTCACGGCGTTGTCTGTGGTCGTCCGACTTCAATTCTTGCGTCAACACAATATTATACGGATGTAGGCCCAAATCCAAAAACAAAATAAGCCTGGTTGACTCTCTGGCGATGCCCAATTCAGCTGATCGGCGCCGAATCGACATTTCTGGGTTTTCTTCGATACTGGTCGCTACGGCGGCTATGTTTTCTTCACTTCGGACGTATCTCTGTCTGGTTGCTTGCTTAAGGTTCAAAAGAGAGTACTCACGCTCAAACTTTTCCACGGCGTGACGAATTGCCTGCGCACTGAAGCCATGATGACGACCGACTTCACGATGAAATTCACGTTGCGTATTTACAACTGAGCCGGAATTTCGATAATATTTTTGAATAATTTCTACACGTTCGGGAAATGTCGAACGATGCATAATGAAATGGCAAACCTTACTGAATATTTTGACAGCTGGATGTCATTGGTCATCATTACTATCTAGTCACCCTTTATATAACTTCTTTATCATTGTTCTTGAAAAAAAAGTACCCAATTCACGTGCGCAGTTTTTTTTATATTCCACTCTCATGAAAGGCGAACCTATAACCCGCACAGCGCCCCGAGAAGAATGTAGTAGATGCCTCTTAATTCTACCGTTAATAACTGGAGATTACAACCTTCTGGAAACTGAACCCCAAAGTTTACTTGCCCAGATGCACATATAAGTGATAGACACTGGCGGCGTTGAAGTCTTTGGAGCATCTGCAATACAACACACATATTTCTGCTACCAGTCTTCGAAGGCCAACGGTTGGGGATAAATAATGCGAACTGCTCGTCTTGTCAAGTAGGTGAGGAGAATATGCTGGGGCTGCGCTATGCACATGTGAACAATAGTCACGGTCCCACTTGTACTTTATACAGAAGAAGGAGCTGTTTTCTTCAAAGTATATCTTTGCTCTAAATAGATAGCTGAATTAGTTAGTTAGCTTTTCCCCAATGCAAGATTTTCTGCAGATCTTCGTTTAATTAGTTGATATAATGCAATTACATTTACCGCCATGGTGTTCGAGCAAGATGATATTATGATTCATCGTCATAACTAAAGTCCGTAGGAAGCTAGCTTATCTAATAGGACTCTATGCTCAACTACTTTTGAGATGTTCACATTAAAGTTGAAGAGAGCTTTGATCTCTCGTCTGACCATTCCCCAGTTGTTTTGACATTGACCGAAAAACTAGTCTATACCCCAGAGCCAGCGAGATTAACCGGTAGAACAACTAACTGGGAAGGTTTTAGGAACGAAATTGAAGATAATGTTGAACTGAGCGTTCCACTTACGACACCCTTTGAACTTGAGGTTGAAGTTGATCGCTTCGTTGAGATCGTACTGCTCGCCTCTTGGAATAATACTCCCAGTCCAAGGAAAACTCCGGACAAATACGGTCTACGATATCCTACGGAAATAAAAGGATTGGTCAAGGAAAAACGAAAAGCGCGTAAGAAATGGCAACAGAGTCGTGCTCCGCAACATAAAGCTCACTTGAGTCACCTGTGCAATTTGTTGAAGAAGACTATAAAGGATTTTAAGAATCGTGCGATAGGCTCTTATCTTGCAAATTTAACAGCGAAAAAAGATTCCAATTATTCACTTTGGAAAGCTGTAAAAGGCACCAAAAGGCCCAAGGTCCCCGCCCCGGAAATTAAATTAAATCACAATGAATGGGCAGGGGAAGATAAAGAAAAAGCGGACGTTTTTGCGTCCCACCTGGAAGACACCTTTAAACCGTACGATGGTCAAGTGTCTTACGACAATATCAATAGGCCGGATTTACCATCTGACGATTTAGCACTTACAAGTGCATCATGTTCGGTATGATTCCTTTTTTGTAGTGGGGATGGGGTTAGAAAATATGCCATTTGCAACAGACAGACTTACGCTCAGGCCTCGGCATCCGAAATACCAAAAAATATTGAAATTTCGAAGGACCCTGTTTCTCATGTTGTTTGCCGATGACACCGCTATCCTAGCCGTAGGTAAAACAATCGAAGAAATGACTGCAAAACTGCAAAAAGCACTGAATAAAGTAAATGAATGGACGAGGGACTGGCGGATCGTCCTCAACGAATCTAAATCTGTTCACCTGAATTTCACTTATAAGAAAACTAATGTCTTGCCAATTTTCCTAAACTTGGCCCGAATACCTTTTGCAAACGAGGCCAAATACCTTGGAATGACACTCGACGCAAAACTGAAATGGAATTCGCACGTGAAAATGAAACGTAAAGAACTCGAAATCAAATATAAAGAAATGAACTGATTGCTCGGAAAACACTCCCAGCTCAGTACTGAGAACAAACTTCTTTTATACAAGCAAGTGCTAAAGCCAGTGTGGACTTACGGTATACAACTTTGGGGCTGTACCAAGAAAACAAACGCCAATATTTTACAAACTTTTCAAAATAAAGTGCTAAGAGAAATTGTCCACGCACCGTGGTATATTAGAAACGATGATATCCACAGGGTTCTCGGAATTCCGACAATCGAAGCTGAAAGTAGAAGCTTCGCGAGAAAGCATAGAAACCGACTAATCGGACATGTCAACAATACAATACTACAAATTCTGGATGAAAGGAATTTATTGCGCCGACTACAAAGGACGAAACCTTTAAGGTCCTTCTTAGTTGCAATATATATCAAATTAAATCGCAGAGTGGTGTTTTTTTAGTCAGTAAGAATCTGACACTACTATAAGCACGCCCTTGCTATCCTCATAGTATCTATGGAAGATTTTTTCACCAACCCTCGGAAAAAAAGAAAAAAAAAAAGCTCTTGATTCGTCATGATACTCAAGGGAAAGAGGCCTCAAACGACTTGGTGTATGGAACAGTTTAAAGGTCTTAAGATCCAGGTCCACTCCGAACTGTAGCGCTCTTAAAAGTATGATAAGTGTATAGCTAGTCTGGGATAGACATATTAGTATGCTGTTGAACGTCTGGTTATTAGTTTATAAAACTTGTTCAATGCTAAGGAAAGCAAGAAATACATTTTTGTTGTGGTCAGCTAAGGCCTCAATTTTAGATACTCGGACACTAAAAGGCCCGAATTTGCTAAAAGTATAAAGCAATTTCGAGTCGGGATATATCATCTAATACGGGGACCACGTATACGTAGACGATAGTAGAAATTTAATGAAAGGCTTTTGTAGTTCAATACACTAACACATGATAATCCTTAACTGTTGATTGTAACTTTTATCGTCGAACAAATATAATTCTCTTAATTTAGGCTAATTGAAGCTGTCTACACAAAATTGTCTAATATTCGATAATGGCGTCAAATTGGTTGCATAAAATGATAATCGATACAATTTTGTTATTATCAGAATTTTATATTGATATGAGCACACTCTCTGATTGGGATTACGATACAATATAATTCGGAAAATTATATCACTTTTCTGTATGAAGCTAATGTAAAAATGAGTGACTGTTGAGATGCCAACATGTCTGGTTTTTTTTTTTCCAAAAAAAAAAGGCTAATGGATTTATTTGGTGATAATGACAAGTGCAGCCGTAAATAATTCTCCTACCTTATCAAGAAGTCAGTGACATGTTTTTTTTAACGAATAGGGGTTAACCTTGAAGGCACTCTCTTTAATATTTCGTGATTCTAATCATGACATTGAAAAGGGGATAGTATTTAACAAAGAATAAACATTTTAATTAAGATGAAAGCTTCATTGGGTTCAAAGATACTTTTTTTATGTTCGATTTAAATTTCTAAAGTTTGATCTGATACAATTTAATAGAAAGAGGATATGTCTAAGTCTAAATATCAAAATTCATAAAAACAAACCAAAGCACGTTTCTACAAACCATTTCGAAATGAAAAAATTTCGTGAATATCTGAATCTGAAAATTT
This sequence comes from Pocota personata, assembly GCA_963082735.1. Classification (NCBI taxonomy): domain Eukaryota; kingdom Metazoa; phylum Arthropoda; class Insecta; order Diptera; family Syrphidae; genus Pocota; species Pocota personata. Next base: position 243,645,278 of record OY720429.1, read on the forward strand.
TAATTTTACATATCAACTAAAACAAGAACGAAAACTTTTCACAAGTAATGGTTACGTTTTCTGGCGAATTTACTCGTCTTTCCTCTGACTCTTTTAATTACGAAAGTATTTTTGCAATTGTAATTTATTAACGTTCTTCGCGGATTGCGCATACCCTTACTCATGTATGTGTATGAATGTGGATGGGTGGGTGCTATGCCTAACTGCTTTTGCATCCCATAAATTGAAGCAAATAAAATTAGCTGGTAGATTCAGAAAAAAAAGGAAGAAAAAACAACCAGGATCCTTACACTGTTTTTCTGCAAAGGAAACTTTTCCGTTGGAATATTATATCCTTGGAGTGTAATACAATTAAAATTTCCACAGAGCGCGAGAACAGGAGGAATACTCGTAGTTAATAAAAAAAAAATCGTTGTAAGACAAAAAAAAAAAAAAAATTGGATAACTTTCATGAGAATTTTGCATTACAATGCAGATTACAATTACCACAAAAAGGAAAATGTATACGTTACGTTCCAGATGCGCCCTCACCTCCTCTCATAGATGCAGATAAATGCAAATGCAGCAAACATAATTTATGGGATTTTGTTTTATTTTTATGCGGAAGGCCTAGGTTTGTGTGTCTTCCTGTGAATTTATATTTAATGAAAAAAGATTTAAACAACTCTTTGGGAAATTATTCGCAGAGCTGGGAGACTCAAGCGATTGTTGGTAGGTAGTTGAAGCTGGATTTGAATTTCTCTTTCAAAAGATACATTTGACTTTGTGATTAATGCATTTGAATTCTACTTTCGCTTTGTTTATCGAAATTGCTAAGCATATAATATCAAATGTTACTGTTTGTTTTTTTTAAATGTTAAATTTTGCGATACTGATATTCATAAGACAAATACACATGTAAAGGGTTTTTCAATAGGGACATAACAATTTTGGATTTGAATAGAAAAGCACCCTTAAAAACGTTTTATGATCTGTTAATGTCAAAACGTCAGTCAAGGTTTTCGTTCTTATCACGGTGAAGTTCATGAATGAGCATCGTTAGGGAAATTATTAAAAATTTCTACTGAAATTCTGAGTCGGTGGTTGCAACTTTAGGAGCGCTTGCTCCAATTTTCGGTCATAATAATCGTCCCACCAGACAGGCTGTGCGTGAACAAATTAGTCAACGAAAAAACTATTGAATGTTTCTGTGCCAGTGAGGTCGAAGTACAGAAAATTCAAAATGAGCCAAATCAATCGATTCCACTCCCTTCATAGGCATTCGGAATCTTTCAGTCCACATTGTGGCGACTATTGAGTAAAGATCTTGGCCTACACCCCCACAAGATCAAATTAACTCAAGAACTGAAGCCTTTTGACAATGTAAAGTGCCCAAACTTCTCCGATTGGGCTCTAGTTTGAAGAAAATCCTGAATTTCATCGAAAAATCATGTTCAGCGGTGAAGCTTAAACACTTTGTTAATAAGCAAAATATGCGTCAGTGGACAGCAACAATCCCACATGTAGTTTAAGAGACTCCATTGCATCCTCAAAAAGTGACAGTGTGGTGTGGATTTAATGCCGGAGGTGTGAAACCGTATTGTTTCGTCGATGAAAATAATCGCCATGTTACGGTTAATGGAGTTCACTATCGTGCCATGGTGGAAGACTATTTTTGGCCAAAATTGGTTGGACTTGGCATCAGTGATATGTGGTTCCAACAAGATGGTGCCACAAGCAACACAGCTAGTCAAACCATTGATCTATTGAAGGGGAAGTTCGGTAATCGTGTAATCTCGAGAAATGGTCCGGTCGAATGGCCAGCTCGCTCATGCGATTTAACGCCGATGGATTTCTTTTGATTGGGTTACGTTAAGTCGTTGGTTTATGCCAACAAGCCAAAAACGATAGAGCAGCTTAGGAACAATATCAAGGCCGATATATATGGAATCGATCGCTGCAAACATGATCGCGGTGGTCGTATGAACGAGATCGAATTCCACACTTAAATGTGCACTACACCTGCAATAAATTTCAGCTCGATAGCTCAATTGTTCTGTCTTTTATTTAAATACAAAATTGTTATGTCCTTATTGAAAAATCCTTTACATAATATACAGTATCTAACATGATAGTGGCTGTTAGTGATTTAATGGTTAGTTAAAATCCAAAGAGCCATACGGCAATGTGGGTATTTACAATTGGTACGTTTGAAGTATGTGCCGATATTTTAATTATATTCGCTGCCGATATATACATACTTGCAGGCATACGAAAGCATAACATTAGGGTGTGCACCTTATAGTCAGTTATAAATCACTTGTCGCTGCAAAAGCTACTCGTAGGTGAGGGTGAGGCTAAAAAAAACGGATATTTCGCAAAATTCTGTATAATTGTCTCAAATATTTTTAAAAATTCGGCATCTACCTAGTGGAAAACTTAAAAAACTGCAGACATAACTATGAGATATTCCAACTCATTTGTGGGATATCCCAACTCAATAAGTCAGACATTTTGGAAAATTTCATACAATTTTCGAAAATGTTGAAGATTGGATAGATATTATACCTTTTCACTTTATGGAGAACTTCAAAACCTAAAATTTCGAGCGCACCTCATATTTTTATTCATAGGACCGTTTCATTTTGACCGTTTTAAAGATACAATTCGCACAATTTAAAAAAAAAAAATTAAAAATTTAGTACCCGCTTTACAGAGAATTCGGGATAATGTCGGACATTTTGGAAGGTTTCGTGCTATTTCGGAAAATCCGTTACCCTACTTTGCGGAGAATTTCAAATCCTCAAATTTCAATACCAAGCATTTTTCTCGTTTTGCTCACTATTTTCAATATACTCGCACTCATAAACGATTTTCTTCAAAAATCCGACATTTTGTAAAATTCCGCACAATTTTCGAAAATTTCGTTGCGCATCTTACAGAGAATTTCAAAACAGTCTTAATAATTCCGTACTCGAAAACGATTTTACATTAGCTCCGGGGTAAAATCCGAAAATGGAGAATTGAAAAATTCTTGTAGGGAATTTCAAAACCTTAATTTTTCTCGCAAAGCTCATCATTTTCGAAATAGTCGCACTTAAAAACGATTTTCCAAAATTTTGAAAAACTCTACGCACTTCTTCCAAAGTATTTCAGTTTCAGAAAGTTCTTTCACACGATTTTCGAGATTTTCTTACTCAAAATGATTTACATTACGTTCGGGATAAACTCGAACATTTTGGATGACAATTTTCAAAAAAACTTTAAAATACTCAGCATCTACAGTAGAGAATCTCACGTGATGACTCTTGAACGGCTGTAGCTACAAGTCTGGTTGTGGTCACTTTCGAAAGATAATTTAATGTCTTTAGTCGCCAGGGGACACAATAAACAATGCGCTAGTAGCAATAAATAAAAAACTTCAAGTCATGACACGAAGCTAGACAAACATGAAAGGACACTTGTTTTCAAACATGCGATAAGGTCGCATTCTTCGTTGAGTTTTAGGGTAGACTATTGTATAATCATATCTCTACAATGCGCACCCAGAAGGCTTATCTTCATAATAAAAATAGTTATCCACGTCAGGCATTTGAACCGGCATCGTTTAGGTCAACAATCATGTTTCCCATAATGTACAGATGAAAACTCGACAATTCGGCTTATCTTCTATCTATCTACAGTTTATGACAAGGCCGGGTTAACTCTAACTATCATCAAAGCTAAACTGAACATAATGTGAACCAAAAAACTTTTATAAACTCCCAAATGAATGAATGAAATCTTTGCCATTGATAGAGCAGCTTTGACAGTCCTCACACAAAGAAAATAAATCCATCTCGGATTACAATTTTTGTGAACAGTCAGGCAGCAATCAAGGCACTGGACAGCGAGACAATAAGATCCAGGACAGTATGTAAATTCCGTAAAACCCTGAACAAACTTAGCAATATCCACGTGGTCAATCTCTGCTGGGTTCCCCGACATAGTGATATAGAAGGGAATGAGATAGCAGATGAACTAGTTAGCACTAGGTACAGAGCATACCCACATACAAATAGACATCCCTATTAAACATCCCTAATAAACCTTAAGACCAGGCAATGATCCAACACTGCTTGGTTATCAAGAGGTGATTGTGTTATATCCCGCAGCCTATGGACACAAATAAATGAGAGGAGAACCAAATGCTCACTAGCAGTGGGGAAAAGGGGAATCCGCATCTTGATAGGTTTACTAGAGGGACATTGCGCGATCGCCACTATGGTCAAAAGGCTGAGCATAAACTCTCCGGACTACTGCAGGAGCTGTTAAGATGAGAAAGAAATAGAAACCATCAAACACCTGCTCTGCGAATGCGCAATTACTACAGTGGACCAATAGGCCTTCAAGTAGCACCCTTCGAGGTGCACAGCCCCCCTCGAAGAGTGTCTATCCACTCTGACCATTCATGTTCCTTAATATTTAGTCACCTATCCCAACGCTTTTCTGCTGATGAAGAAAGCAAAATGTTTACTCCTCCGTCAATGAAAACCGCAGACAGTATACCAGAACCTTTAGACCATTGTCAGAAATTCTGAGTAGCACTGATGAGAATCTAGCAGAGTTTCAGACACAACTTTAAATACTTGACAAAGAACGAACTTATTAAGGACGCTTTTTGAGGACAGAAATGTGAGTCTCTTACGGGTAGAATTGAAAGTGGAATATGACGTAAAACTTTATGAGTCACAAACTTTGAAGCCGGATACTACTTATCCTTTCAGCTACGATGGTCTTTTAATTAATTTCAATCCATGCCCGAACCTGAGAGGTGTGTGGTGGTGTCTTCTCTGATAGGCTTAATCTAAACCTTTTTATTTTATCTCCCAAGCCACTGTGGCGTGCTCCAGGCGGAGATAATGACAATAAGGGAAGTACTGTCTTGGCTAAAGAAAAACGTGATATCGTCCATTGATATTCGCATCTTTTCAGACAGCCAAGCAGCAATCAAATCCTTGGAATCATCCTCAATAAATACTTTAACAGCTTTAGACTGACGATCGTCTGGCGGACCAGTTTAATATTCACCTAACTTGGGTGCCGGTGCATAAGGATACTCCAGGAAATTGTAAGGCTGACGAACTTGCCAAACATGGTCTAGGATCAGCCTCATCTGGGTGCCTGGTCATAGTAACATTGATGGAAACGAAAGGGCTGATGAATTGGCGAGGCAGGGATCTGCCCTTGACTGCTCCCGTGCGGAGGATGTCAACTTTCCGTTAGGGGCCCTTAAGGGTAAAATCTTTGCTCATTTCCTTGCAGATACTGGTAATAGATGGCGAGGGTTGCAGAACTGTGTCATACTCAGGCAGATGTGGCCCAAGTATAACTGGCGCAGAACACAAGAGCTATTAAACAGAAACCGGGTAGATATTGCTAGAGTTCTGGCAATTAGCACTGGCCATTGGCCCATAGGGGTCCACACATTACTTTTAATGCACATTGTCGTAGCTGCAATATGGCCAACAAGCCTGAAACAATCCTTCACTTCCTTTGTAAGTATCCGGCCCTTAGTAGGGTCAGACACCGAATACTTGGCAGACACCTTTTTGATAATATTAGTGGGCTAGCGGAGACAAGCATCGGGGATATCATCAGTTTCCTCAATGACACGGGGTTGTTTTAAATAATCTTTTCTCTCCTTTCCCACAAGTCCAACGTCAGTTTCTACAACAATTTAGGTCACTTGAGTTGTGGTATTAAAACGGCGCCTCTGCGCTAATTATGTTTCGGCATAGCATGCCGTCACAACCACACCTACCTACCTACCTGCCAGACATGGAACAACAATACCCATCCTTCCAGACAAAAGTTTACTGGGTATATCGATCGCTACATGCAAACTTAAATTAAAGCTGGATTGTATTGAGAAGACAAATTCTAAGTGGACAAGTGGAACACCGAGTCTAGCGACAAAACAGATTGTCGTAAGCTGGATCTGAAACGCTCTAAGAATTTAATTTCTCTCAATAGAATGCATATCAGCACTGTTATAGGTGTCATCACTGGACACTTTCTAATAGGCAAGCAACTTGGCGTCTTCTCAAACGATTTCTGCAGAAGCTGCATGGACGAGGAAGAGGAGGAGACTATTCTTCATCTTCTTTACGCCTGCCTTGCTCTCTCCCAAAGAAAAAAACTCCACTTAGGAGCCTTCTGTTTCAACGACCTGAATGATCTGAATAAAATAGACGTTATGGACCTCCTACGCTTCATCAGAAGTTCCAAATGGTTCAATGAGTAGGCCAAAGACCGCTTTCCAAATCCACGTGGTACCACAATGGACCTTTTACTGATCTAACTGCTTTTACCTAACAGCCACCTCAATCTAACCTAACCTAACCTATGCCCGAACCTGTCCTACAAAGATCTAAAGAAACGATTTGGCAAAACGAGTGAACGAACACAAATGGTAGTACTAAATCGAAAGAATTAGTACAGAATGGCCGAAAATAGTTTTTTTTTTTTTTTTATAATTTGCGCGCGCCAAATGGGATATGAATACCATTAAATTATTTCAGGGCACGGGCGTTTGCATAAATTGAGAGAGAGAGAGAGAGAAAGATTGGTGTAGTGGGTTTGAAACTTAGGTGGTATTAAGTTTCAGTAAACTCCAGGGGTGGCGTCCAGATAACTGGGGAGCTTGTTTGTTTTTGCTTTTTGTCGTTGCTCATGATTCACAGTATTTTTGTCCGTCCACCTGATGTCATCATCACGATCAAGTTGCATTTAAGCCATATGACCACTCTACTGCCAGTGTTATGCCTTCGCAGTAGAGTTGACTAAGCTTTCCCAATTGATCGATTTTTTTATTTATTTCAAACGAAATAAATAGATGATTGTTGAGATCAGGATTTGAACCGTGAACCAAGAGCGTGACAAGCGTTGATGTTACCACTACACCACGGCCACCCCTAATACAAATAGACAGCACTGATGTGAACTCATTAAATTTCCCCTGAATATTTATTCTGTTCATAGTATTTACTATCACTTTAGGTGTCATTAAGCCAAACTAAATCCTGATACGGTTCAAAAAATTACTGAAAATTTTAATTTCAGTGACCAACTAAATTTTTCGAAAAGCTTTTCCCTTCCCCAAAAATGTATTTCACATAACAAACCACCGCTTAACCGATTTGTTATGATAAATATCATGTGAACCTTGTACAAAGCGCTTTTCCACATGAATTTACTATAAAAGTATTTTATAATCATTGATCTTCCCTCATAAACATTAGCTTAACTGCGTGCATTTCCACCAAACAACGTACGAGTATCTAGCGGATGTTGCATTTCAGAATCACTGCCTACACACACGAGTGTACCCATTTCTTGTTAACTCGCAAAACAATTTACAGCGAAAAGTTGCATCATACAACACTCCATTAGAGCAGAGCACCCATGAATAGTTGGTAGTTATTCATTGTAAAAGCAAAACAATCAAATGAAGTGCAGCAAACAAAAAAAATCCAAAATCCACCGGAAACTCATATACCACGGCAACCTCCACTATTCGCTCAGGCCGGCGATTTATTTCCTTTTCACCGAACCCCCACATGCCGTAAAACCCAGAAAATTCTAAAAAAAAAAAAACAAAGTTTCTTTCAAACTTTTATTCTCTGTTGTGTTCCGTGAATATTGATTGAACTTGGAAGCCCAATCCGATGTGCATACGGGAAATAGTTTTGCCCGATATTTTTCAATGGATGTCCTTTTTTTTTGCCGTGCGAATTTAATGAGGACTTGGCAACTTGTACATAATACAGTCCCTAGAGTTTCGAGAAAATAAAAATGAAGGACCATTGTGGCGGAAGGGATTGTGGTTTAGAAGTGAAATTTTTCCCAGAATTAGAGAGAAAGTTTAGCTGGTGATAGCAGGGCGTAGAGGTAGTAGAGACTAAGCATTACGAATTGGGTCAGAAATTCATGGAATATGCGACTGGTATTGTGATATCCTTTGTTTTAGGAATTCTATTTTTGTATTCTGTCTCTGACCGCTGGCAATCTACTCTCTGTCTTTTTACGAACCGAAATTAGGACAAATATTTATTCTGGTGTACATTTTATGTGGAATTTATTTATCTACTCGTACTCGTAGTCTAATAGAAATGGCTCTGAGTATGGTCTGGAACGCGTTGCAATTTGTGCAGGATAGTGTTGGTTTTAGCTACAGTATTGGTGTTTTGTTACAAATCAGAAATTGTGATGTGAAATAAATAATTTTCCAACAATTACGACTCGATTTCTAGATAATTACAAGTCAAAGAAAAGACTCATATTTTTCAAGCGTAACTATCGTTTAAATAGCACTGTCATATCTAATAAATATTTTTTTTTATAATTTACGCGCTCCAAGGGGATTATGAATACCCTTATATTTTTCAACGCACGTGCCCTGAAAAATGGGGAAGTGGAACGGAAGAAAAGTCTGTGCACGTTGGCTTTAAATGTTTGAAGGCTGTAGTGATGGGGAAATACAGAGCTTGGTATATCATTCCACATTCGTGTCGTTCGGCTTATAAACGAATCCCTATATTTGGCAGTACGACCCAAGTTGGGATTAAGGGTGATGTGTATTCGAAGCATGACGCGTATTGCGGGTGAAATTTTGAAGGGGAGAAATGCAACTGCCACAAGCGATAAAATAGAGAAAGACACGAGACATTTCGACGGTGTTCAAGTGGATGTATGGAGTTCATAATGTCTCTATCACCTATAAGTTTAAACACACAATTCTGTACCCTGTATAGAATGTACAGAACGGTCTTGGGTGCACCAGACCAGATATGAGCGTTATATTCCAGCTTTGGGCGGATGAATGCCTTATATAGGGTGACAGATAAGAACGATAGGAAAAGAAATTTAAATAAAACAACAATGGTGTGTGATATCAAATTGATTCTGGAATAGCACATCATTTAAATGTCCGCCTCGGCTTCGCTGGCAGTGCTTCAAGCGGTCGGGCCAATTTGTGATACAATAGCATCTCAAATGGTGGCCTCAAGCTCTTCAAGTGGTTAGCTTGTTAGCGTAGACTAAGGACTTGACATAGCCCCAGAGAAAAAAATCGAGGGGTGTCAAGTCGCATGATCGCAGCGGACAATTGATGAACGCTCGCCGTGAGATGACCCAGTTGCCAAATTTCTCCTTCACCACTTCGAGCGTTGCGTAGCTTGTATGGCAAGTAGCGCCGACTTGTTGGAATCACAGCTAGGATATATCGATATTGTCGAGCTCTGGCCTCAGAAAGTTGGTTAACATCGCTCTATACTGGTAACGGTGTCTCCTTCTTTATTTCGAAAGAAATAAGGTCCGATGATACCGCCGTGCCATAAACCACACAAACAGTCAATCCTTGTGGATGCATTGATGCTTAGTGTTCCACACTTGTGTATTGTGATCGCTCCAACAACAGCAATTTTGCTTGTTGACATAGCCGCTGAGCCAGAAATGGACCTCGTCCGGGAAGATGATTTTTTGGCCATAATCCGGATCTCCGGCCAACATTTCCAGCCGCCAATTAGCGAACTCACGGCGTTCTCTATGGTTGTCCGCATTCAATTCTTGCGTCAGAGCAATCTTATCCGGATGTAGGCCCAAATCCAACCGCAAAATAAGCCTGGTTGACTCTCTGGCGATGCCCAATTCAGCTGAATCGACATTTCTGTGTCTTCTTCGATACTGGTCTATGTTTTCTTCACTTCATACCGATCTCTGTCTAGTTGGTAGCTTAAGGTCCGGTACTCACGCTCAAACCTATCCACGGTGCGACGAGTTGCCTGCGCACTGAAGCCATGATTACGACCGACCTCACGACGAAATTCACGTTGCGAATTTACAACTGAGCCGGAATTTCGATAATATTTTTTAATAATTCCCACACGTTCGGGAAGTGTCAAGCAATGCACAATTAAATGGGAAACCTTACTGAATATTTTGACAGCTGGATGTCATTGGTAACTTTGACAGCTGATGAAACATAACAATTGGAAAAACTATCATTGCTATCTGGTCAGCCTTTAAATTGAGGCCAGATCAGACGGGGTAAAATATTTCTTCCACCGCTTAAGGGATCCTAGACATTTTGCAACATTTTTGGAGACGTCGAATAAGCGGTCGTTCCATTGAAGATGGTTATTAATCCCGGGAACAGCAAGTCTTTCGGTTTTGGCGATGCAAGTAGGTTTATGCTTTCGCTTGGGAGACAGAAGACAGAATTGTGTTTTGGAAGCATTATAGTTTATAAATTAATAACCCGTTGATCGTTTGCTCATACTAGATAATGGGGTAACCGAATGGATATTCGCTGAGATTGATGTTTTGATGATTCAGAAAAATTACGAATGCTTCGAGGGGCCGCTCTCGGCCTGAGATACTCAACAACGAGCCATCTTCTCATTAGTAATAGCACTAACTGCGGCACTCTTTAGTAACCTCGTTTCAATAATAACCTCATTTTCTTTTTATCTGTTGTAGGATAAACATCACCATGTCAGCCGAAATCGAAAATTCTCTCAATTTTGAGCACCCCACAAAATTTTCGAAGACATGTCAACGACTCTTCAGGATTCTGGGCCTTTCATGGTCAAAAAATGGTCTCGCTTATTTCAACAAGGGCGAGAGACCTGTGAAGAAGACCCCCGCCTAGGGCGTCATGTGTCAGTGGTCACTGAAGAAAATGTCGGAAAGGTTGATTAGTTCTGGCCAACCGAAGAATAAAAATGTGGCAGATAGCGGATACCGAAAATGTTCTCGCCGGCGACAAACAACGACGACTCGAGTGCTGCAAAGTACTGCAGATGAGACTTGGGTTCGCCAATACGATCCGAAGTCCAAACAATAGCTTATGCAGTGGATTGAAAAATGGGAGAGGTCCGCCGAAGAAATTCAAGGTGGAAAAGTCGGCTTCCAAGCTTATGGCGAGAGAACGACATCAAGTCGGCCGTAGAAAGCATTTTGAAGGCAAAAAAAAAGAATATTTTTTCGGTGGTATTAAGGCACTTGTGAGAAATGCATTTCACTCGTGGGAGATTATATTGAGAAGTAAAATGTTTTAATCGGATGTTTTCTTTCACTTAACGCCTTAGGCCGCGAACATAAAAAATAAGTAAAATGAGGACTAACGAAGCACTAAGGTACATGTTTTCTTCCTTAGACCAATGTCTTCATTTGAATGCTTCCACTACATTGGATTCAGAGTCAGTTCACAAGTCTAAGTGCAGTGCAGAGGAAGTGGTCCAGACTTTAGGTTAGTCTTTCTCCGACCGAGCATACACAGGGTTTTTCAATAAGGACATAACAATTTGGTATTTAAATAAAACACAGAATAATTAAGATATAGGGCTGAAATTTATTCCAGGTGTAGTACACATGTCAAATTTAAGTATGGAATTCGATCTAGTTCATATGACCACCGCGACCACGTTTGCGGCGATCGATACTTTGGAGCCAATTTTGCACCACTCTTCAACACATATCGGCCAGAACGTTGGCAATTTCGCGTTCAACGACTTAAAGTAACCCGATAAAAATAAGCCCATCGGCGTTAAGTCCCATGAGCGAGCTGGCCATTCGACTGGACCATTTCACGAGACGACTACAGAACTTCCCCTTCAATAGATCAATTGTTTGACCAGCTGTATGGTATGTGGCACCATCTTGTTGGAACCACATATCACTGATGTTAAGTCCAACCAATTTTGGCCTAAAATAGTCTTTCAACATGGCACGATAGTGACCGTAACATGGCGATTATTTTCATCAACGAAACAGCACAGTCCAATCACACCTCCGGCATGAAATCCACACCACATGGTCACTTTTTGTGGATGCAATGGAGTCTCTTGAAGCACATGTGGGCTTGTTGCTGTGTAATAACGCATATTTTGCTCATTGACAAAGCCATTAAGCCAAAAATGAGCTTCATCGCTGAAGATGATTTTTCCATGAAATTCGGGATTTTCTTCAAACTTTTACAGAGCCGAATCGGAGAAGTTTCGGGGCTTCAAATGATCAAGAGGCTTCAGTTCTTCAGCCAAAATCTTTACTTAAAATTCGCCACAATGTGGACTGAGAGATTCCCAATTCCTGTGAACGACGTGGAATTTTGAACTGAAGCACTTAAGACTGCGATACTTTCGGTACTTCGACATAGTGAATATGTTGACTAGAATTTATCCACTATAGCACGTGCAGCCTGTCTGCTGGGGCAATTATTACGACCGAAAATTTGAGCAAGCGCTCTTAAAGTTGCGACCACCGACTCAAAATTTCGGTAGTAATTTTTAATAATTTCCAAACGTTGCTCATTCGTGAACTTCACCATGATAAAAATGTACTCGTAAACCTTGACTGACGTTTTGACATTAATTATGATCTGTCGATCATAAAAAAAGTTTAACGGTGCGTTTGTATTAAAATACAAAATTGTTGTGTATTTAAATATTGAACTTACTTTTAACTACGTAACAAATGAGAAGCTTAAACTATTTAAAACTGCACATATATTTAATAACAATTTACACAAAAAGAAGAAACAATTTAACGTGGTAGCCCATACAATTCAGTTACGAAAAAAATGTATTGTACGTCTTAGTTATAATAGTGGAACAAATTTATTCATAGGATATTAAACTTTTAAGAGACTGCTGCACCTTTAACTATAAGTACTTAAAGCTATAAAAGCCCAGAGTTAGTCGCAGTAATTGCATGAATCATGAAATTTTAACGATGTTCAACTTCTTTTAAATATCATACAGATATATTTTTTTTATACTTCAATTTAAAACTACCATTTTATGTACCTATTACATCAACAAATTTAGAATCCGAACAATAAAAGACCTCGTTAAATACCCATAAAGCAAATCTCTTAGTAAAGTTTGTAGAAAAACACGTTTCGCGTATATACACCCTCTAAGTGTGAGATATCTAAAACCACAACTATTAACATTTAAACGCCCGTCTATGGAAGTGCCAATACAGTTTGCATTTACCAGAACTTATGACAGTTACGGGCAAGTTTTATTACTTAAACACCTGCAGTGTAAGTTAATCATCTCCTCTAGATATACACAATATTCTACATCGCATAGAGGTATTGACTGTAGACTTACAAACTTAATTCTTTAGACTGAGTGAAAGTTAAGCCAAATCAACCTTTATCCGGTGATTAAATACACTACTTTAACGAAAAGAAAACAAACATTAAGCAGCAGAGTACTTACACCTACATACTAGCCGTTCATTTGAAAATCACACAGATTTGAAAATTAGGCAAAATTTATTATTTAATCTAAGGACTAATTCTCAATGAACTTCTTTACTAAAATATCTACTGATTCCATTTGCCTTTACCTCCTCCAAATAGCGATTTACAGTGATATCGGTTGAGTTACAGCGTGTTACAGGGAAACGTGTCTTTAAAAAAATATGAAAAATGATAGAAAATTTATTAACTATTTTTTTTCATTAAAATACAAATTCCAATGACCAATAGTAAGCCAACTCATAGAGATATTGATAGTCTATTAAGGGCAAATCGACAATTAATGAGAGAGTGGCGGAGCAATAAAATAAATGCCCAAGACAACTGCAAAAACTATTAAAACTTAATAATGAGAAATCTTTCCAAATCTACGTTAAAACCCTGTTCCCGATGAAGTTTTCTGATTACTCACTGCTAAAAATCTTAAGTGACCTATTGAAGCACCTAATGAAGCACCAATTCGTTTAAAAAACGGCGACTGGACGAGGAGTGATGCTGAAAAGAGCACTACTTTCGCAGAACATCTAATAATTCACACGGAAGCCTCCGCTAGTGACTAAATAACTTAGTGATTTTCTTGATGTTCCTTCTATAAATCTTCTTCTCTTTAAGTCGAAAAACTTGAACTCGACCTAGATCCTAAAAAAACACTGGGAAATGATCGCATTACAGGCAGACTTATAAAGGAGTTACACCAAATTGCAGTAAGGTATCTACGATACTTATTTAATGTTATACTGGCTACTATCTAGAAAAGTGGAATATTTCGAGATCATTATGGTACCCAAACTTGGTAAGAACCCAACCTTAACCTCTTTTCATAGACCACTTAGTCTATTATCATTATCTTACCTAGATAGAAGAAGATTTCATACTCTGTATGAAATAGAAGACGAAGTCGACAGATTTATTGATATCATACAAAACGCCGCGTATGACTCCCTATAGGGGGAAGAAATCAGAAATTGCGAAGGTAAATATCCGCCGGATATGGACTGATACGCCAAAAGATGGCAACAATCCCGAGCTCCCCAGCACAAAACTCTTTTAAACTATCTGTGTAAAGAACTCAAGAAAGCAATCAAAGATTTCAAAAATCGAGGGATCTCTACGTATCTTGAAAGCTTGACTGCCGAAAAAAGTTCGAATTATTCACTATGGAAAGCCATGAAAGGTATTAAAAAACCCCAAAATGTAATCCCTACCGATAAGATAAAACAATGGCGAACGGGCAAAAGAAGACAAAGAGAAGGCGGATTTATTTGCTCTGTACCTGGAAGAAACGTTTAAGCCATTTGACGGATAGCGGATAACAGGAGACCTTGGTGGTACCTGACAACTTTAAAATAAAAAGCGTGACGTTGGTCGAACTTTGCCAGACAATAAAAAATCTTAAAAATAACAAGGCCCCTGGATATGATTTAATAACCGGACAGATTCTCAAGGAATAGCCAAAGAAAGCCCTGATCAAGCAAATGCCGCGCTAAGATAGGTTCCAAAGCAATGGAAAGTCGCCGAGGTTATAATGGTTCCAAAACCGGGAAAGCCTCCAAACGACAAAAAATCGTACAGACCGATATCGCTCCTGCCGATAGTATCTAAGGTATTTGAAAAGCTTTTGTTAAAGCCGACCATCAATTGGGCTTCAAAACCCAGCATTCCATAATTAATCAGGTTTATAGAATAACAAATGAAATGGAGAAAAAGATATGTTCTAGCGCTTTGCTGGACATCTCTCAAGCCTTCGATAAGGTATGGCATGAAGGTTTGAAGTTTAAGGTAAGACAGGTTCTTCCGGAACAATTATATGAGATTTTAAAATCTTATCTTGTGAACAGACTATTCTGTGTTAAACACGGATTGGAATACTCTCAATTTAAGGAAATCGTTGCCGGAGTACCGCAAGGAAGTGTTCTTGGTCCGGTCTTGTTCTTACTGTACACTCGTGATATACCGCAAGAAGAAGGCACTGTCTTAGCTACGTTCGTGGACGATACGGCTATATATTAACAACAGTAGTGGTTTAGGATTGGTAACTCTGTTCTTGATACCATATTGTTGTGTTGATGGACAGTCTAACTCCTCTTCTAGACAATTGTTCGTTTGCTTTCCTCAGACTTATTTTTTGTTTTTTCCCGAACAATTCATCACTTTATTGTCCTTTGCCTACGTGGCTTTGTTGTACCTATGTAGGTCATCATCAACATCACAAACGTCTCTGATAGTCTCATATACTTTGCTGCTGATTTGACACTGATTTTTGGTTGGAAGAGTTAGAAATATTTTCAAAACAAATTTCAAAAACGGCACTCATTTTTGTTTTCCCGCAAAGACCACCATAGACCAAATATTTCAAATCGATACCCACCACCTTTTCATCGATTTTAAGGCCGAGTATGACAGCATTTATAGAGACGAGCTATATAAAGCAATGTCTAGTTTTGGCATACCTGCCAAACTCGTCCGTTTGCTCCATCAAGGTCGGTAAAGACCTTTTCGAGACCTTTGATGTCAAAAAATTGTTCAGGGAAGGCGACGCGAAGTCATTCGATTTCTTTAACATCAATCTTGAAAGAATAGTGCTAAAATCATGCGCCAATACCAGAGGCACAATCTTTCAAAATTCTGTCCAATTACTCGCATACGCCGACGATATTGCCATAATCGGAAGAACGCAGTGTGATTTCAGTGGCGTTTTCGTGAGTACTGAGGCGGAAGCTGCGAAAATGTGTTTAACGGTCAATGAGGGCGGGCAAGACCAAGTATATGCTGTCAACAAGAAAGGATAACCAACATCGACGTCTCGGACCGAATGCCACCGTAGACTGATATAACTTTGAGCTAGGTAGGAACTTTGTCTACCTAGGCGCCGCTATAAATTCAGACAACGACAAGAGCGCTGAGATCAAACAAAGAATAACTCTTGCCAACCGCTGCTTCTTTGGGCTAAGAAGGCAATTGATCAGCAAAGACATCCCTCGAACAACTAAAGTGACCCTTTATAAAACTCTAATCATTCCAGTCCTACTCTATGGTGCAGAGGCATGGACTTTATCAAAAGTGGATGAGGTTGCCTGTTTTGAGGAAAATTTTTCGGGTGATTTTTGGTCCCAACTGCATAGATGGTGACTGGGGGAGGAAATACAACGACGAACTATACGAGCTGTACAGCAACATCACTCTCCCGGTCCAACGTCTGAGGTGGCTGGGTCATGTAGAGCGCATGGACACCAATGCTTCGGCCCGAAAAATCTTTGAATCCTTTCCCGAGGAACTATCCACAGCCAGGGTTTTAACCCAACACATCTCGCGCGGTGAGTCTTTTCTCACAGTCAAATAAAAAAGACTGTTTCCTAGTTCCTAGACATAACTAAAAGTTATCACGATCTATGGCAAAGTTTTACAACGTATCAACAGTTTGGATGACAATGTGTTTGGGCAGAGAACTTTTGTTTGTGCTATCTCGTCAAGTTCGAGTTTTTTTTTTTTTTTAGCCCGCGAGTTTTGAAGTTATTATTTGTTCTTGTGGTGTGTATTTATCTTTCTTAAATTGTTTTGTATATCTTAACATTTACTGGGAAAAAATTATATGGTTATTTGTGTATGATAAAACTAAGAGATAACCAGCAAAAAGCCAACAAAAAAATGCTGGCTAGGAAAAAATGAGTGTAACCAATTTTCATGTAACGAAAAGGGGCGCGATTTGTAACAGGTTAACGTGCGACTATTGCCGCCAGTTTGAATAAATTATACAAGCGTACAAATCGGCTACACGTCTGTTCCTCATGGCACCACACGGTGTGCGCTTAACAAAAAATAACACCGAGAACAGTACTCAAAGCTAGAGCAGTACTACGTAGCGTGGTACAACAACCATCAATTGGGTTGCAGCACACAAAACACAGCATCTGCCTTACTACGAAACAAGGTATTCTGTAACGAACTCACTCGCTATAAGTCGAAAACAAGAAACAACTTTTTTCCGATAGGCACTGCAAGAAGTTAAGTTTGGAACTCCTTAGATCTTACTACAGGCTGTTTTTTGGGACTGCGGCCGATTTGAAATTGGCGCTATTTCTCACAGAGATGATTTTAATGTGTGAAAGTTGGCAGTAGTGTTCAGCTGTCAATGCCATTTCATCATGAAGTGTTTAACGCCACAACGTGTTTCAGTGATTACGAGTAAAACATTTTATCAAAATGGTTCATCAATTATTGCAACACAGCGTAAATTACTTCTTTTTTTTGGTCGACGTTGAGTGCCTAAAGAGTACTATTCAAAAAATTATCCACAATTTCGAGTGAGGGACAATGTGAGTGAAGGTCCGGAAACTTCGATTCGTCGTCGTGCTCAACAAATTGGGATTTCTCCAACGTCTTTGTGGAAAATTATGCATTGCGACCTGCATTTCTTTCTGCACAAATTTCAAGTGACTCAAGAACTTCAAGAATATGACCACCACGACTGGAATGGAGTGCAAAAATTTGGCAATTGAATAGAGATGATCCTGAATTTTTTCAAAAATTGATTACGAGGCGCATTTTGACTTGAGTGGAGCTGTAAATAAAGAGAATAGCTGGATATGGGGAGCGGAAATCCCTCGAGCAATTCATGAGCGACCTATTTACTCGTATCCTCGTAGAATGACTGTTTGATCTGCGATTTGGGCTGGTTGGATAATTGGACCATTTTTTTCTGTTACTGGCGATCGATATCGTGCGATGTTACACATCTTTTTTTTGTCTGAAGCTGCTCGGCTTCGACTCCGAAAGATGTGATTTCAACAGACGGTGCCACATGCCATACAGCCAGATTAACAATGGAAATTGTGAAACATTCATGTCGAAATTTGGGGATATCCGCAGCACCCACCAGATTTAACAGCCCTTGACTTCTTTCTCTGGGGTTACTTGAAGGACCGGAAGGACATTGCAATAATCGAAAGACAATATACACAAAGCATTTGCAGATATTCCGGACGATATGCTGCAGAATGTGATGAAAAATGTTATTGAAAGGGCACGCGTTTGTACCAGTGCTAGAGGTGACCATTTTAACCGACATTATCTTCCATCATTTGAAGAAAATTGTGTTATTTTGTTTCAAAAATGCAATAACGTGTAACTTAACGCTGTTAAATATAAGGTGAACGGAGCACAGAAGTGGTGCTGCATTGATTTGTCACATCGCTCGAATTTTCATACTTTTTGTCAATACGTATTCAGTTTTTGGGTGTTATGACACTTTGAGTTTTTACGTTTTGCATTTTAATACCGCACAACTGTGCTAGATTAATAGAAGCATTACAGAGCTCGTACATGTATCTATACTGCAAAGCAAAACAAAATAAAGACAAATTATTGGTAAAACTACGGGGTCCACTATTAGATCCCGTGCACAGAAAACTGGCGTTCCTTCGACAACCTATAATTCCATAATATTTC
This sequence comes from Pocota personata, assembly GCA_963082735.1. NCBI lineage: Eukaryota > Metazoa > Arthropoda > Insecta > Diptera > Syrphidae > Pocota > Pocota personata. Next base: position 243,664,014 of record OY720429.1, read on the forward strand.
GACATGGTTTCGAAAAAAATTAATATTTTGCTATCATGGTTATCACATTTAGCATGCAATACCTTTACTAGAAACACTACTGTTTCAAAATATGATAATTTTTTGTAACATACACACATATCTATGTAATCCTGCGACGATCTGATAAAGTAACGCGAGTGGCCAAGTATGTAACGTGAGCTATTTTTGTCTTGAATTTTTAAAAATCAATTTTAACTTTTACTGAGGTTTGATAAACACTAATAACTATTCTACTGTCTTCGTTTATAATTTCAATTGCTTTCATCTGAACACAGTTTGAAACTTATTCATTTAGATTGAGAGTTCTATATCGCCTGATGTAACATGAGTTACCAGAAGCTCTCTAAGCATTACGTAGGAAATTAATAAACTTTTCTTTCTTTTCTTTTGTTACTAAAATAATCTCTTCATATATAAAACAAAGTGCTGCCATATTGTCATAATATATGGAACAGTTGAGTAGAGATTTCAAGTTGCGAAGTAAAGTGTAACATGAGTTACCATGTAACTTACAAGGAAACGAAAGATTAATTCATGAACGACCACTTCATTCTCGTCGAGTGAATGTTTGGTATGCAATTTTGGCTGGCAGCACTATCAGTATGTGGTGGTTTTTCTTCCTATTTTTTATTGAATTTGATAAAGACGGCCTGCAGCATCATGTGGTTTCAATTGGACGACGCAACATCGCATACAGGAGGTACTACGATGAGAATTTGGCATAAAATATCTTCTACACGAGAAATATCAAAATCTGGTGAATTAAATTGACCAAAATATTAGAGAAATATGCCAAAATGTAATCAAAAATGTGGTCGACAAAGCAGGTATTTGTGCTACAGCCAGAAGCCGCAAATAAATATCTGATAACGTATTTCATAACTAATGCCAAGGACTGAATAATAAGTCCAGGTGGTATGCAACTACCTTCTCCGTTGTCGCCCGGTGAGATGCTACTACATCTTACTATAGGCTCCGTGAAGTACTTGTAATTGCGTTTCGGAGCTTAGCAGATGGATCGGTACCTCAGGCATCTCGGGACACTGTCACAGGGTTATACTCGTGACTCTCAGTATAGACTGAGAGAAGATTGTAAAAAAAACCGTCTGAAACGGATTGTTCCAGCCCTAACAAAATACATACGCGTGGGGTTGTGAAATTTCGAATTGAAATGCATGCTATTTCCTTGGTTTTTGAGAGATTTTATGAGAAGAACTATACATTAATAGGTTATTTTACAATACACAATTTTCTTGAAGAAGAATATCACCATTTTAGAGCTCAATTGTCACTTTCGGAAAGCTAAAATCTCCAAAAAGTGGGCGTGGCTCTTAGCAATGTATGTATGGATTATAGTGAAGTTCAAAACCGACATTATTTATTTTCTACTCTCACCTGAACATCCATAAAATGTGAAGGTGCTCTAGACCCCTCATCTACTCGTACGATTGACATTACATATTTTATGACATGATCAACATCTATTATGATTTCATCGCCGTGCTAATTAAACAGTTCAACAAAATATGGAGGACATTTTACACTTTTATATTAACCTCATATAGTTACCTAGAAAATTAGTTATTTAATACAATACACTCGATTTCTATTGTAGTTTCTGACAATGATTCAATAACGGACAACAAAATTTCCAACACAACTCAAGTTCTATCAAATTAGTTTTTTCGGAAATGATTGCACTTTTAATTATTGTTAAATTAAATTACACTCAAAAATAAAATAAATTGTTTTCCAAAATATTGTAACTAGAGCACGGCATAGTAACCATGTAGATGTACGCTTACTCCACTGTATCCTAATTGATAATGGCAAACTTGCTAAACGAAAAACTAAAACAACTGCAGGATATGAAATGCCACATGACCCAGCCTTCGCATTAATGGCAGTAGTACTAGTAATTCATTGAACATTGTGATGAGCACTTAAAGCTCATCAGTAATTATTAGATAATTAACGCGTCGCACCCGATATAATCACCCAAACCGAAAAGTATAAAAATATCGACCGATAACAGTATGAAGCTTTGGCTATCTCCCGGGGCTATCTTTAATTGAGAGCGTAATGAAAGTAATACCCCGCAATACAAATACATCTACGCGAATAACGCGCACAAAATGGCTCCAACTTCATTGATGAGTTTTTCATGACACTAATAAAAGTGTCATTCCTTACATACCGGGAGGAAAGATCATGGTGGTAGTGTAATTAGTTGTAAATTACATGGGGTTGAGTGAGGTCTGGTTAGGGACTTAATCTTGGATATGAGACTTTCAGAGAAGGCGAAGGCAATAAAATAAATTAGCGGCCATAAGTTTTAGTTCTGACTCTTGATTCAGATATCGTTTAATGAAGCTGGCCCATAATTTGTAAGATGTTTGTTTAAAGTACAATAAACTAAATGAAGTCTAGGAGCGAATATTTGATTTCGTTTGATTTTAGAGAAAAAATCAATCATTTTGCATAAAGATTTTAGAGTAGGTATGTACGAGTACATAGTATTTCAAAATGCTCTTAGTGCAATACATGTATAAAATGGCCGCCAATTTGCTTGTTTTTTTGCAATTCTTGGGCTGTTATTTTGCGAATTTTCTTTTGAATCTTCTTTAATTTCAGTCGGTTTCATTCCTTCTTTGATATCTCGTAAAAGACTGGGTTTTCGAAAAGATATATGGATACAAGGAAATTACTTTTTTTTCTACACATTGACATTTTCAAATGTTTATACAAAAAAAAAGACAGGTCTCACGCAGTTAGTGTTTTGTACCAATATTTTAAGTGTATCTTCTGATCAAAAACTACCCGGAATTTCCCAATCAAACAAACCGCGCTTGAGATATTGTCAAAAGCTTTTTTTTTAGGTTGGTACTTCTGTCATCTGGCGCTCGAATATCTGTTTGAGCGCCATTTTTTGGGAGTTTGCGCGTGACAGCTTTGTAAACAAGTCAGTGTTTGTTGTGTTCTGCGAATTTCGCTGAATTAGTGGCAGAAACAGCATCACACTGATGTCGCTAAAGAAATGTTTTCTTGGCATGGGTATATGAATATGACATCGAAACTAACCAACAATCATCGGAATGGCGCTTCACAGGCGAGCTAAAACCCCAAAAAACCATGACAGAGTCGACCCAAAATCAAAGCTTTGTTGACCGTGTTCTTTGATTGCCGTGGTGTGGTGTGGTCCACTCCGAATTTCTTCCGCCAGGCCAGACAGTAAATAAGGAGTAGTATAGCACTTGATGGAAAATGTTCCTCGCAAGAGGCCAGAATTGTGGAGAAACAACTCGTGGTTTCTTCACCACGACAACGCACCGGCTCACACATCTCATCTTGTACGCGACTATTTGATCTTTATTGAAGAATTCCGGGTACTTTTTGATCAGAAGGTATGTTGTACTCACACGGCTCGCTCGAAAACCATTAAGGACATTTTGGCGCAATATATATGCATATAAGTACATATATGCTTAGGTCATTTCGACTAAAACTATCGAAATCGGATCAAGTGTAAGTGGGATGTGGGGGGGCGGAATTTCAAAAATCATTAACTGATCTTTGTTAGCCGTCTATCTCAAAACTTCTGAACCGATTTTTATGAAATTAGGCATGTAGGCTTGAAAATCGAATAGAGTGAGAGTAAATCATTAAATGATCTTTGTTAGCCGTCTATCTCAATACTTCTGAACAGATTTTGATGAAATTAGGCATGTAAACTTGAAAATTGAGTAGAGTGAGACCAAATTTTGATAAAAATTTTCAATTACGCCAGGTATGTAGATAACGAATATCATAAAAATCGGATGAAGACGGGGCAAAATATGATCGGTTGACTTTTCACCCCACGATCGCAAATATTTTGGAAGAACTGTGTCTGCCAGAAGATTTGTTATAATTTTCCCCTTGCCTTCTCAATCTAAATACTCCCAAATTATTATTCATTTTTTCACATTAGAATGGAGAAACCGTGGGGGGAAGACATTGTCTATTCCATTTTTTTTTTAGCTTTTTGTTGAAGAAATTTTATTAAACAATTTTCTTTATATTTGGACTCCTTGGATTCCTTGGAAGGTATATACTATGCCCCAAAAGCCCCCCACAGAAATATATCCTTTCAATTGAACTTTCTGTTAATTTTGGCGCAACACATCTCAACACTCAACCACTCAATATAGAAAGGTAAACTTTGGGAATAGCCTGGATCAATAATTGAATTGGAAACTATTAAGAATTTGATTGATAGAATGCCTAGTTTGACGGCCAAAGTGGTACAAGTAGAAAGTGAATTTTTCGACGAAAAAGAGGTCTAGTTTTATTTGATTATCCAAATCTTTTTATTTATTAGGTTCAATTAATTTGTCAATTTGACTAGACAAATATAATGTTGATGAAGCTTATAATAAATTTTGATTACTATAATGAGAAAGACAAAGAGATTTATATCAATTTATCTGACAGAATGTATTGTCCGGAAACTTATGAACGGCAGTGTATATACAATTTCATGATCCTAGCTAAAAACTAAGGCCCAAGAACTGGTGACATACAGTCAGACGATGTTGTTTGGTCGCCTTTTTGGTTTGGTTGGCATTTGTGAGTTCGCAGTAGACGGTAGTCGTGAAGTCCAGTCAATAACAATACGCATCTAACGCCTAAACGTAAAACAGGAAACAATTTGCGAAATTTCTTTGGTTTAAATCATGTCAACCATTCAGTATATAACGAATGACTTTAAAACTCAGTATAATCGTACACTGGTAAGTAAAGTCAAGGCCGGCCGAGTTCGTAACGTACGTACGGCAATGTACAGTGAGCGACAATATTGATGAAAATCCGGGCACCTCCACTAGACGCTGTGAGCAAGAATTTGAAATGTCCCTGGCGAGTTTGAGATAATCAAAAAAGATTTGCATTTGTACCCGTATAAAATTCAATTGACTCCAACAACTGATGGAAACTGACTATAAGCGTCGGCGAGAGTGGAGTGAAAAGCAAAAATTATATGCTTTGTTAATACACAAAATATCCGCAGTTGGGGCACTGAAAGACCTCAATTGATAAACCAACGTGGTTATGGTGGGCTACCTGGGCAGACCATTTCATATTTTTCAGTATTGTTCTTCTACATATCTTTGTATTTCGCTTAATGTGAATCTACGGCCTATTAATCGCAAACCTGATAGTAATGTGTGTTCTTCTAATATCTGTCTGAACTTCATTCATTTATTCATGATTCATTCGATAAGGATAAGGTCTCCAACACAGGTGGAAGAGAAACATCGCCAGACCATTATTCAGCTACCACCATGCTTGATTGTTGGGACGATACAGCTATGGAGCATATTTCCTTTAGCAAACTGCCGAACATATTGTCCAAAAACTTCAAATTTGAACCCGTCCGTCCATAAGACTTTCGAGCAGTCAGTTGATATCCAATCCTGGTGCTCTCTTCTCCAACCCAGCCACTTGACTTTATTTTAAGTTTGTAGTAAAGGTTTCCGTACTGCTACTCGACCGTGAAGGCATGCGGCAGCTAAATGTCTTTTCGTCATTGTTACTGATATCTGCTTTGAGTGCGAACAGTTGAACTCTGCACAGATTTCTGGAGCTGAAAGCCGTCGATCGCTCTTGCTTATTAATTTTATAGTCTGGTCCCCCTGTTTCATTTTAATTCGGGCCTTCCGCTTTTCTTCCGGGTCTTAAGAGTCGATGATTGTTTTAAAGCGACCTATGGCATCGTGCACTACCGACTTCGATATTAAAAGCTTATCTGCAATAGCACGCACTGTATGCCCTTCTTTAAGCTAAAACGTTCAACTTCACTTTTTGCCTTGTTTCTTCCCATTTGAGGTTCTTTTCTTTTGAGTTTTTATCGGCTAACTTTAAATACTGAAAGCCGGAAGACTACTCAGCCTGCTTTTATAGTTAGAAAACAAACCTAGTTTTTCCAAAAAATACGTGAATTGAAGTTTTTGGGGAAACTTTGTAAACGCATTGCATTTGCATTAGAAAGTCCGCATATCCACGCCCATTTTATTAGGGATGGGTTAGAAGAGTATCCGTTCCAAATGGAATGTACAGGATCTTCCAACAAGAGGTGTCATTTTAAATTTCCCCCCATTGTTGCACTGTCAACATTCAACTATCATTGCGATGACTTTTGATTAGTAAAAACTAGGAGGTTATTAAATATGGATCGATACGCACTCGCACAACATGTTGAAATATTGTTGAAATATTGAAAGCGCCTTCTCGCACAGCTATAGTGCATTTAATCGATCAATTTGAGCGTCTCCGATAGGTTAGTGATGTAAAGACTCCAACGCGTGTTCGTCCGGCAAGGTCAGCTAAAAATATTGCCGCCGTAGCTGAGAGTGCGACTGAAAACCCAGGTGTGTCCATTTCGAGACGATCACAGGAATTGGGCCTATCCGCAACCACTTTGCAACACATTTTGCATAAAGATCCAGTTCCAGTTGACACACAAATTTAAGCCAGCAGATTGGGTGCTGGAAATGAGTGAACAAGATCATGATTTTTTACACAAAATTATTCTGAGTGATGAGGCTCATTTCCATTTGTCGGGGTCTGAAAGCCCAAAAGAAATAGTGGAGCAAATTCTCAATCCACAACGAGTGACAGTTTGGTGCGGTTTTTGGGCTGGCGGTGTCCTTGGTTAATATTTGTTTCGAAAATGATGCTGGATGCGACCGTTTCAGTGAATGGATTGCGTTACCGAACGATGTTGACTGACTTTTTATTGCCTGAAATTAATGCTATGGACGTGGATGACGTTTATTTTGAGCTGAACGTCGGCATATGCCACACAGCTGGTGAAACATTGGCTCTGTTGCGTGACAAATTTCCTGGAAGTGTGATTTCTCGAAATGAGAACTTCAATTGACTGCCGAGATCGTGCGATTTAACAACATTAGAACTTTTCCTTTGGGGCCATGATAAACATAAAGTCTACGCCAATATCACTGAGCTGTTATTCGCGAAATACAGCCGCAATTATGAAAATTTATGAAAACGTGATGAAAAATTCCATCAAAAGAATTTTTTTTTTCCCGAGGGTTGGTGAAAAAATCTTCCATAGACACTATGAGGATAGCAAGCGCGTGCTCATAGTAGTGTCAGATTCTTACTGACTAAAAAAAACCACCCTGCGATTTAATTTGTTACATATTGCAACTAAGAAGAACCTTATCAAGCAATTTTTCTATCATGAAAAAAACTCGTTTTGCAGGTTACTTTCCACTGAAAGATCCTGCATGTTCCAAAATCTAGGCGCGGTGGATTCCTATCTCGCCAAGTCGAAAGGTTTCGTCCTTTGTAGTCGGCGGAATAAATTGCTTTCATCCTGAATTTGTAGGATTGTATTGTTGACATCTCCGATTAGTCGGTTTCTATGCTTTCTCGCGAAGCTTCTAATTTCAGCTACGATTGTCGGAATTCCGAGATCTCTTGTGGATATAATCGTTTCTAGTATACCACGGTACGTGGACAATTTCTCTTAGCAATTTATTTTGAAAAGTTTGTAAAATATTGGCGTTTGTTTTCTTGGTGCAGCCCCAAAGTTGTACATCGTAAGTCCACACCGGCTTTAGCACTTGCTGCATAAAAGCAGTTTGTTCTCAGTACTGAGCTGGGAGTGTTTTCCAGTTCACTTCTCTATATTTGATTTCGAGTTCTTTATGTTTAATTTTCACGTGCGAATTCCATTTCAGTATTGCGTCGAGTGTCATTCCAAGGTATTTGGCCTCGTTTGCAAAAGGTATTCGAGCCAAATTTAGGAAAATTGACAAGACATTAGTTTTCTTATAAGTGAAATTCACGTGAAGAGATTTAGATTCGTTGAGGACGATCTGCCAGTCCCTCGTTCATTCATTTAATTTATTCAGTGCGTTTTGCAGTTTTGCAGTCGGTTCTTCGATTGTTTTACCTACGGCTAGGATTGCGGTGTCATCGGCAAACGTAGCCAGGATAGTGCCATCTTCTTTCGGTATATTTCGAGTATATAACAGATAGAGAAGTGGCCCAAGAACGCTACCTTGCGGTACACCGGCCGAAATTTCTTTGAGCTCCGAGTATTCATTTCCATATCTAACACGGAAGAGTTTATTCCCGAGATATGATTCTAGAATGTCGCTTGCAATTCAAGCCATAATGCCACACCTTATCAAAGGCTTGCGAGACGTCAAGAAATACGCTTGAGCATATCTTTTTCTCTTCAAGTGCTTTCTCGATTACGTCAGTAATTCTATACACCTGGTCAATCGTCGAATGCTTACTTCTGAACCCAAACTGGTGGTCAGGGATAAGATTATTTCCTTCTACAACCGGTTGGAGGCGCCTTAGCAATATCCTCTCGAAAATTTTGGATATGACTGGTAGTAGCGAAATTGGTCTATAAGATTTTACCTCATTTAGCGGCTTTCCTGGTTTTAAAACCATTATAACTTCCGCAACTTTCCATTGGTTAGGCACGTGTTTTAATCTGAGCGCAGCATTTACAATATAAAGAAGCTTAATCAATGCTTTTCTAGGTAAAGCTTTGACAATTTCTCCGGTGATCAAGTCATAACCAGGAGCTTTCTTAGGTTTTAGATTCCCGGTCTCATGTTTGAGTTCCCTTAGCGTTGCACTTGTAAGTGCTAAATTGTCAGATGGTAAATCCGGCCTATTGATATTGTCGTAAGACACTTCCATCGACAAACATTTGGCAAATATTGTATTCCATTATTAACCTCAGAATTTGTACTTTAAATTAAAATGAAAATATGACCACTTTTCATAAAAATGGTGCGTTTTTCTATTGATTTAAAATGACACCTCTTCCTGGATGACCCTGTATCTTTGCTGTGTGATTTTTGTATCTATAGATATCCACGGATTTATTTTCTATGTTTATATAAATAATTTAATTAGCAACTAAAATAAATGAATCCTACTCAAAATTTAGAGTGCTTCCAATTTCTTTTTTTATATTGTACATATAAATTAAAAATACAATTCAAATTCGACCTCTCACCACAAATGGAATTTTGTAAATCCGCTCTTATGCACTCACCTGCAATGAAAAAAAAAAACAAGTACAATTAAATACATTTACATTAACATATTATTTTCATATTTTAATTATAAACTTGTGGAACAATACGAGTAACCGCAAAAATGCTATCTGTATTTTTTTACCCGATTTCATCGCCAAAAATTTACATACTCGTAGTTATTGATGAATGCTTCCCGTTGCGAGTATGCGCGAGTAATCTTTTCACTTTGTTTTGCCAAAAATAATTCCAAAAACATTACAACCACAAAATATCGCATTACTCTTGTCAAGTTGTGTGAAATTTTTCCTAATGAAATTCAAAACCCCAAAAATATTGTCATGTTCACGAGTGGGTATGATTTTTGTAATCATATTTAGAACAGAATATCATTACACAAAGTCAACGAAATGATTTTAATAAAACCACTTTGTACATGTATGCATGCGGTAAATATGGTGAATGTCGATCTGTAATTATTCGCAAATTAAGCAAATTCCATAAAAAAAAAAAAAAAAAAATATTAACGTGTTGCGTTCGCATGAACCGCAGGTTACTATGTGGGCGAGGGTTAGGAATGGTAAATTGTTTGAGTCCTTTGATGGTTGGTTAATTGGTGGCATTTAACTAAAAGTATTTTGAAATTAACAACTGAAGACTGTGGGAATCAGTCAATTGACATTTACAGAATCTAATTGGATAACAATTTAATGGGCAAAAAATATTCAACTCCCAATTTTCATATCGCTAAGATCCACTTTTAAAGGATTGAGTACCAAAATAACACGCCTGCCACTCGGTTCTATTATAACGTGTAAGCTCCTCAAAGGAATTTCAAGAAATTGTACATAAATTTTGTTCTCGTTAAATTTGGATATTATGCGGCCTTAATGTCATGGTGGTCGGAAAAACATCGTCCTTTACAATCGTAGCTTATTTCAAGGTCAAAGACTTTGAGGGTCGTAGACGGTTTCGTTGTGTAAACAAGTTGCCTCGTAACTTATTCCATTTTTTTTATGTTTGACTAGCTGACCCGTCCGTCTACGCCCACTCGTTCCCTTTTTTTTTTGTTCAACAAACTTTATCAAAAAAAAAAATATTTACATTATTCAAATTGTTTAGAACTCTTTCATTCGATATATCGCACGAACAGTGCATCATTCTCCCAAAGACCTTCTCAAAAAAATATTTTAAAATCTGTTCACCAGAAACGTTATTTCTGTAAAATATCAGCTCCCTAGGTTTAACCATTCAAAAGTTACAGACGTGTGACATACTGACGAACAGACAGACATCGTGTTGAATCTGTTAGTGCTCCATTTATACCATTCTGATATTTTTTTTTTTTTTTCCCGAGGGTTGGTACAAAATACCAACCATTCTGACATGAAACACTCGAAAATCGGTCAAGTGTGAGTTGGGCTTCGTGCCGTTAGTGTTCCCGGACGTCATTTTCACATTTCCTTTTTTAAATCAAGAAAATAAGAGAAATAATAATCATTTGGAAATTTTCAGTTTTCGATTTAATTTAAAATGCATCTGTCGTCTTAACCTAAATTCATCAAAATCGGATACAGTGTCGGTAAAATACAGGGCAGAGCCTCAAATCTTCAAATTGTCCCGGTTACATACCTATACCTATAACTCAAGAATCATTGTATAGATTTTTATGTATGATAATTTGGTACCCAATGTAGTTTTATCTGAAAATTAAAAAAATCGGTTAGCGGTGGGTGCTATTCACCTAACTCAAGACACTGTAGACTGATTTTCATGAACGTTTTTTATGTGTGTTACAACTAATATGTGTAGAATCTCATTAGAATCGGATGTAGGGTGGGCAAGCTTCTAATAAGATGCCTTTTTGTTCAATAAAGAAAGATGGACGTTTTTCGTTCGCAAATGTACTTTCGTGTACATCAATAGAACTTCTACCAACGTTTAGACAATGGCTCAAGGACCAAAAGTGATGAGGTTTTTGGTAGCAGTAATCTTAAACAGATTGATGGACTGTACATAGATTTTTAGTTCTATAAATTATCAGTCATTAATATTGCCAAACATTGAAATCAAATGCAGACTTTAAAAGATAATCTAAGGAAACCGATTAATGGTACCTCAAAATCAACGTATTTTAAGTGAGTCATATTTCTGAAAGTAAACACTAGCTACACCCTGACACCCTGTATATTTCATTATTAGTTTTGTTTCACACATTTTCATTCATTTTTGGGTTCACTATAGGTACAATCTGGGTTTCTGGAGGATATCTGCTGTTAAATGTTTCGAAAGCTGTAAGTGAGAGACACAAGGACCGAGAGACGGACATGCGCCATGTTGAATCCATAAATGTTCCACTTGACCATTTCTGTACGGAACACTAAAAAATGAGTTCGGACTTGCAATTTGGGTCATAGACTCACTCATTTGAGTTAAATTCTGTGGGTGTTTATTGATTCGCATGTTTGCTCTCTTTGAAACATTGGGTTTAAAGTTTAGTTATTATAGTAGTACAACGTTTCTTTGTTTTCAAGATTAATAACTATTTTAAAGCGAAATTTAAAAGTTGAATATTAAAGTGGAAGTGTCGAGTGGAATTATTTCCAACAAGTGAAATATATAAAAGAAGCTTCTGGTCACACTAACTATATCCCTACCCGTAATTTACTTCCCTGACCATCTAACTTTATTTTTCGCTTTTTGTTTCGCTGACTGCAAACAACTAATTGGTGCCCAACTTGAGACCTCTCAACCAGAATTTAGAGTCCTCTGTTATTGAGATTGATCTTTGTGACGCGAATTACTCAAGAACCACATTGAAATTCAATTACTTAGTTTGACATTATGTGCAGATACGTTTGTCTAGAAGTGACGCGACTACCCACTACTTAATTTCAGGTTAGATTTTATGGAATTAAAAGAAACTGCTTTAAATTTTAAAGTCTTTCACAAAGACTTAGCGGTAGTTCCTTCACAAATTCCATGCAGTGTTTCTTGTTTCTAAATTGCAAAGTTTTGTCTCTTGACGATTATACGAGTACATATCAACTGCAAATTGTCAAGTCCTTTTCCTCTTTTGAAAACCATAAATTCTTATGGCATATGTACAATCCCATGACTTAGTGTTTAAGTGCGTAGGTTCGAGCCCCGGAATATGCCAACAAGTTTTTTCACGGTCCCACTTCTCGCGAACGTCTGACAAACATCCGAGAGTAAAATTTTAATGAGAAGTTTTCCTCAATCGAAAAAGAAACAATTTAATTCGGACGGCGTAAACCTGTAGGTCACTACTAAGCGTGTCAAACTGCACGAACACCAACTACGGCCAGGCAATGTGTGGATTGTTAGCGACAACATATTATTATTATTATTTGTTGCGTATACGAGTACCATGGCTCTTATCTCTTTTCAGGGTCCCATAAATAAACCACGAAGCCGACCTTCTATCTGTTAGCACCTTCTTAGCTCCTAAATTATAAAAACTACATAAACGGTATCCACACATCTCATGGAGAATAATGACCCAAACATAATGCTGCTGCTATTTTTGGAAACAAAAAATGATATTGAAGGTGGTCCAAGTACAAACAAAAGTTACAATCAAAAATTTGTTCATATTTAGATACATATGCATCCATATACATACGAGTATGTATGCGTGCGAATACATGTGACATATCATTGAAAAGAGATCTTTGAGTAGAATCCAAGCATATTTTTTTCGAATCAAATTTAATTGTGTTCACAGTTAAGGAATGTCTGCGAAAAATGAAGTTACTCATCGCATTTACAAAATACGTGACCCAAAACCATGATAGTAGAGTATTTTTGGATCCATAACGGAAAAGTAATCTATTTTGATATTCTCATTGATTTGCAAAATATCGCATTCCTTATGGAAGTAGCGGATTATTTGCTCCACATTGCTTCCCCACGCGTCCTGAAGGAGTGCCCAAAGATATTGTTTTCACCAAAATCGGTTTAATAATTCAAAAGTTACACAAGAAAAGGGACTGGATACATAATATCGATTTGTTACGTAACAAAATGGCTTGAAAAAATGAATCCACGAATTGAGTAGCCACACAATAAAGTGGTATACAGACGGCTCGAGAACTGAAGAAGGAACAGGGGCAGGTGTATTTGGGCCAAGAACAAAGTACTCAGAAACTATGGGCAAAAGTACCAGTATCTTTCAAGCTGAAATATACGCTATAGATAGATATGTTCAATTCAATCTCGATAGCAGATACAAAAACTGCGACATAACAATATTGCCAGACAGTCAAGCAGCTATCAAAGCACTTGATAGGGAATGCCAATACAAACTTAATGAATTGGGTAGCAGTAACAAGGTAACCTTCTATTGGATTTTTGGCTACGCTGGAATAGAGGGCAATGAAGAAGCAGACTCCTTGGTCACACCATACGTGAAGAATTCAGGAAGATCTAGAAAGAAAACAGGGCGAGAACCTGGGTCAATACTCCAGGTCTGAGGCAAGCTAAGAAACTTCTGGGAAAATACAACCGGAAGAGATTACAAGCGTGCTTCTACCTTAATAAAAATAACCTACGTATCCTAACAGGCTTTCTAACGGGTCACTGTAAACTAAGTGAGCATCTAAGGAAACTAGGTATAACAAACGAAGGCCTCTGCAGATTCTGTAATGGGCCAGTGAGACTCCAGAACATCTTCTGGAGTCTTGTGGGGTACTGACATAGAAAAGATTGAAATGCTTGGGTAAGTACCAACTATCAGATGAGGATATACCAACCATAGACATACTCATTCTCAGATTCCTAAGAGAAACTGAATTAGATAAGGTGCTCTAGGGCGAACTATCCATGCCAAGGCAACGAAAGAGTGTTTGACCCTTCCTTCCGCTGGAGCAGTTGTTCACAGGCGAAAAAACGTCGTTCAACGTCCCTTGGCTTCAAATCATAAGGAACCCAAGTTCCTTGTTTTTGAATCATTCCAAATGCATGCAATCGCTTGGAAATGGCTTGATGGGTAACTCCTAATGCTGAAACAAGCTGTTCTTGCATTTGGCACGGGTCCTCATTGAGCAATGCCTCCAATTCATCGCCTTCGAAGGATTTTTGCCTTCCTTCACGCAGATGGTCGTCAACAGCGAAATCACCGTCTTTGAAGCGACGGAACCAATCACGGCACGTTGTTTCACTTAGAGCAGCATCTCTGTAAACTTTTTGAAGCTCTCGATGCGCTTCAGCCGCCGTTTTCTTCAAATGAAAGAAGAAAATCAACTCTTCCCGCAAATGACAATAATTATATTTAATAATAATTTGGCACAAAATCAGACATTTTCACACAACCAAAAGTATATGACGTTAAAACAAAAACACTAATGTGTCAAAACAGTTTGTTTACCATATGCCTAAGCTCGGTTCATGACGTTTTGGATATGTCACTTACTGCTGGAGCCATCTATTGACAAACAGCGAGAACTTAGTTGCGCACCTAATACATATATCGGTTCTTATACCTTATCCCATATAACATAGAGAAATAATAACGATAGAGACCCAAAAGTATATACATTTGTGTTCAGCATAAATAGTTATGTCGATCGAGCTATGCCCGTCCATCCGTCTATCCGTATGGGCAAAAAGTGGTGTGTCTTAAATTTTAAGCTAGGCACATAAAATTTCAAATATAGGGTCTTTAAACATTTTTGAAATCCGCCCACACACACGCCCACTTTTCACAAAATGTCGTTTTTCTCAATAGTTTTGCTAGAAACTGAAAAGTATTGCCTAAATGAAAAATTTAGACGCTGACCTTCTCAACCTTATACATTGTACATCAACACACCCACTTTTTGGGGGCGTTTTCTTAAAAAAAAAAAAAAACATATACCGCTTTTTCAATGCCATTTATGGTTGTGATTAAGAATACGAGTACTCGTACTCATCAGAATTCGAGTATCGAATGTGATGTGAAAACTGATGTGCTTAAAGGATCTACAAATTTGTTCAATGTATTTTTCTGTTTTCTTTTTTTTATAAAACTTATACTTAGAAGAAATAAAGGTGAAGCATAGATATTCAGTGGCATTTTTACTTATAAAGATACATTAAAGTATAAGTAAACGTTTAAAATGCTCTGAAATTGTGTGCTCTGGATATTTTGTGTTCGATTAAAATTATTGAAATTGGTGCAGATTTGGTGAATATAGAGCCAAGCTAAGAAGATGGTAAATAAAACCAACTAAATAAATAAATATTTTGGAGTAAATAGCCCAAATATTGCCAGCCTAACTTCTTGCAGCCATTCGTGCCGATATAGCTCCATAAGGGTAAAAGTTGGACCGAAGCTTATAACATACGTTGTGCTCTACCAAATCATAAAGTAGTGGCCCTTTAATAAGAAACAACCTGTATCTTCGTCAACATGAATGATCGTCAGGTGAAGGGTAACTGCAAGCATTTGAGTTCAGGCGTTTGATGACAGTTCTTGTCAACTTTTATCAGAAAATAACGAAACTAACTCGAAATAACGATTTTGTGAAAGGGTCCGATAAGAGCCTACCAAATTCTTTCTGAATTTGGACTGCAGGTCTTTGGTTGAGTTTCTCACAAGACACATCAGAAGCAGCCAAGATTCCGCAACAACGTGTGCTTACTGACTAGAAAGCATGGGCACGACCGGGATCGTCTCCTGGTTTCATAGGAATATCATTTTTGACTTTGGATATCAATTTCATTAGAATGGACTGAAGTTAGCCCGTCAAAATTAGGCATTTCGGAAAGGTAATACAGAAATTTGACAAGCCTGGTATTTTTTCGTACAGTCGATGTCGGAGATGGCCCATTTTTGTGTGCTTTGGATAAAAAAAAGAGTTCTAATGTCATTGCACTGCAGTCAATACAACACTATGGGTTTGTCTTATAATCGTAATGAACCCACTAAGTTGTGCCTTCACCAATACATCAATCACACCGCAATGGAAATCAACATTCTTTGCCGATAAATTCATTTGTTTAAACATTTTAATTAAAATGAAAAATAACATACAACCACAAAATTTAATTTAAATCGTTTCCATAATTTATAGAAAAAAAAAACTAATTACAATTATTAACACCTCATATTTGCACTCTACCCCGAATCATATTGCTCATTTGTTTCTGAAACTCAAATAAAAAGCATCGCCTTAAAATAACTTTTTTAACTGTTTGCCATTTAATCAATTAAATAAAAATTCTGTGTGAGTTTTTTTTTATTATTTGTTTCAAAGTGCCTCTGTGGCTTTAAAATGGATGATCAAATGATGATGGCTTTTTTTGCAAAACAATGGTATTGAAATTATCAACGCTCTTTGGAAATTGTTTGCTAAAAAATTAAGGATAAGCCACCCCTGAGTGTGTTGATGAATGTCACACAGTCGTAATTTATTTGTTTCCCCGTATATTGTTATTTATTAACATTTAGTCAGCACAAATCGTGGAAAATTTAATAAAATCGGTATTTATGTTAAATCTGCATGACAATAATTATAATTATCTAGAGAGTTGCTGTTCGATTTGGTGACATAATGACACAATGCCTGTAGTAGGTATTCCATTCCTGGGAATGTGTTTTTGTTTTTTATTCAATGTGTGCTTATCAAAATTAAATAGACAGATTTTGGAGGCGATTGTGATATAGTTGCGTTTTAATTATTTATTGTTCATTTTGGTAGTTGCATATTTTAGCAACGAGCAATTTTATACGAGACTCATAATATACCCTTTTATGCTAAGAGCTTAGGGAATGAGGAAATGTGTAGGAGATCCGTTATACATTGAAACTCCTTAACAGTACTCGTACCAAGGAAAACATACAGGAAAGTATGATACCCCATCCTTTATCTTCTAACACATACCTTAGAATGTGGGCGCGGCGTTGTGAAATTTAGAGATTTCACCATCGTTTACTCTTTCATCACCAAAACTGATTTTACGGCTTCCTTTTATAAGAAAATGGGCGTGGCTGTAACAATTTTTTTTTTTTACCGAAACTCATGAATTTTGAGAGAATGACGAAATGTGTAGGAGATCCGTGATACATTGAAACTCCTTAACAGTACTCGTACCAAGGAAAGCATACAGGAAAGCATGATACCCTATCCTTTACTCGTATCTTCTAACCCTTCCCTTAGAATGTGGGCGCGGCGTTCTGAAATTTAGAGATTTCACCATCGCTACTCTTAAGAGATTTCATCAGAAAAACTGATTTAACGGCTTCTTTTTTATAAGAAAGTGGGCGTGGCTGTAACAGATTTTTTTTACCGAAACTCATGAATTTTGATGAAATATCCATCACGGTAAGTACAGGGTGGCTGATGAAAGCCGCTACCAAAAAAAAATTTAATAACTTTTTTTCTATTTAATGAATCTGGTTAATTTTTTTTTTATTTTGCAGATTGATTTTTAGATTTAACAAAAATGGATAACTGGGACACTGAAACAACAATTTGGATTGTCCGCCGCTATCACGCAGTGGAGTCCGTAGTTTCGGTTCAAAGAGAGTATAGGCGCACGTTTGGCGGCAATCCTCCGAGCAGATGGACCATAATGAGACTTGTTAACAATTTTGCCGAGCATGGGACAGTTGAAAGAAGACCTTACCATCGAAACCCTTCAGTTCGGACGGAGGAAACAATCGCTGCTGTAGCTGCTGCCATACAAAACAATCCAACAGTTTCGACAAGAAGCTTATCTGCTCAAATGGGTATAAGCAGACTGTCATTGCAGTCAATTATGCACAATGATTTGGACTTATTCCCATATAAAATTCAAATGGCCAACAAACTGAACGCAGCAGACTTGCCGATTCGCTTGGAATTTTTCCAGAAGATGCTTCAAATGGTGGAAGAGGACAGAAACATGTTGAACTGTCTTTTTATGTCTGACGAGGCCCATTTCGATCTAAACGGCAACATAAACAAACAAAATTGTCGAATATGGATTGCTTCCAACCCACAGATACTCCATGAGATGGAATTGCATCCACTTCGTGTCACAGTGTGGTGTGCAGTTTCATCACGCTGCATACTCGGGCCCTACTTCTTCGAAGAAAACGGTCACACCGTTACGGTTACTGGAGACCGTTACTTGAGCATGTTGAGAGAGTTTTTCTATCCAGAATTACGCCGAATGAGAATTTCTTTCAACTCTGTGTGGTTTCAGCAAGATGGTGCAACTCCTCACATAGCCCGGCCTGTTATGACAGAATTGCGACGAAAATTTCCCAATAAGCTGATATCAGGAAACTCCACATTCCGTTGGCCCCCCAGGTCGCCTGACCTTACTGCACCTGACTTTTTCTTGTGGCGTTATTGCAAACAGGAAGTCTACAAAGCAAAACCAACAAATTTGAATGAACTAAAACAATCCATTCGAGAAACAATTGCGGCTATTCCTGTCTCAACTCTCCAAGCAGTAATGAACAACTTTTTGGTAAGATGCCGCACATGCATCAACGAGCAGGGGGGTATTTAAATTCCATTATTTTTAAAACTAATTAAGCTATATTTAATAAAATTGAATGAGCTTTAACATGAATAAAAGAAAAATGAATTCCATACACTGAAAAAAAAGTTATTTGAGTTTCTTAATGTAGCAATATTCATCAGCCACCCTGTAGCTTTAAAAATGCAATATCAGTTTTTTTTAAAGAAAACTACTCAAAAAGTAGGCGTGGCATTATACAATGTACGGACGAATTGTAAAAATTTGAACATCTATATATTTTGTTAAGACGACATTTTACAGTTTCTAGTAAACTTATTGAAAAAAAGAAACATTTCTTAAAGTGGACGTGTCTGTGGACGGATTTTGAAAATTTATACACTCATACTGCTTCTGGTTCTAAAAAGGTTATACACCAATATTCCGCAGGACTGGTGACATACGGACGGACGGACGACATGGCTAGATCGACTTATCTTTCGATGCGAATGTTACAAACTATGTATGAAATTAATATATCCTATGGGATAGAGTATGGTTATCTTCCCACATTTATTTACAGGGACCTGTTGAATTGATATACTATGATTCATATTCCGCTCGACAAAATCAACCCCTGATTTGCAAATATTGATAATGGTGTTCCACAGGGTTCCATTATTTCACTCATAATCTTCCTTTTTACTCTCAATATGTGTTGCTATGTGAATTTCGAAACTTTAAGCATCTTCAAGCTCACTTAGATTTTTTAGTGATTCAAGAATGGAATATATTGTAACATAATGTAGCATAATAACTACGCTCCAGAAGTATGCAACACATTCCGAAGTGTCTTTTCATTCGAGGTTCGTGTACGGATTATGTCTAAGACGACGTCGCGGAATTAAGAGAGAATTATAACCGCAAGAAAATTATAACCGCAAGAGATTATTGGCTGCACCTGTCATCTTGGAATTATTACATCAGAATTTTTTGTTCCAGTGGTCGAAGAATTTGCTAGAAGTTTCTGCCTATCAGAAATGCGACTATATAAGGACAGATGGCGATCGATGCAAGGCAGTTGGTTTTCGAACCGCACGAAGAGATTGGAAAAGTGATAATGGGCGAAGTTGTAATTTTGTGATAGATTGAAAGTTAAGAGTTAACAAGAAGAAGTAATTAGTTTCGATTTGTGAATTAAGTAATTGAAATGAGATAAAGTGATTTGAGAAGAAAGAGACTTTGTAAGGAAAGAATTTGCGAAGAATAGTATAGTGTAAACTTGAATTGTTCTATAGACTAGAAAATAAATATAACGTTTTATCTACTCGAGCCGTAGCTCGCATATTACAATATATATATCAGCTGCTTATGGACGTGGGAAGCCCTGCTACAACAACTAATGTCTACTTCTTCGTCTTGGGCACCAAAAATTTTAATATTAAACTAATTTCATTATGCACCCAATGCATCCTTGGTTATAATACCAATCGATTCATGTTTAGGTATCTGAAGACGAAACATGCCTGTGATCTATCGAAACCTTCATTGCTGCATTTCAATTCTTTTCTTAAAGTTCAATTTTTATTTTTTTAGAAAGTGGGAATTCCATTTTACTCCAATGTCGCCTACTCATTGATCGAAAAGATACCTTTTAACTTTGGTGCCAATTAGGCGTCTGTAGTATCTCGGGTAAAAACGGTTCGTAGGCGATGTAAGTAAGTAAGTATATTACCTTACATTGTTATATTATCATACACTATATGTACATTATACTATACCTCCAAACCAAATCAAAGTGTACACAGTAGTGCGCCAAGTTTTCCAGCAACTTGTGCACTAAAACCTTATTTACGCGAAACAGCTCAGAACACGTTTAAAATTGGAAAATTTTACTTTTCCTAAAAATAGGAGAAGCCTGGGCCATTTGTTAATCATTGCGACATTTCATGATGGTTACGTGAGGTTAGGTGGCTGTCCCCGCTCAGGCAGGGACACACTTAGACCAAGGATAGGTCCATTGTGATACCCCAAGAAGAACCGGATTACCGGCACCAGAAACCCTAAATGACTAGGTTTCAGTTTAACCCTTTTCTGCCCCGCATTTTTGTCCAGAATCATCTAGATCCAAAGACAAAACTCTCTGTTTTGTAAATATCAAGCCTGGTGAAGTCGTTAAGATATTCATAGAAGCATTCCCCTATGGTTTTCCTGTTCAACGTTGATAAGACAAGACAGGTGCACAAAAGGTGAGTAATAGTTTCCTCCTCTTCCTCATCTCTACAGCATCTACATAAATCGTTGGAGGGGACACTCATTCTAATAGCATGTCTACCTATCAAGCAGTGCCCCGTGAGGGCTCCCATTACTATACTAATGCGTTTCCTATTTATGAACAGAAGTCTTTCCGTTCTCTTCAGACCCAGGTTAGGCCAGATCTGTTTCGACAAAAGACAAGTATTGATACTATTCCATCTTTCTGGCTTCAGTATCAAGGCGGAACTTTATCGATTCTAAGGGAGCGGACGATTCCTCTCTAATTTCAGTGAAGTTTCGAGCAGCACACTCTTTTGCCAGCTCATCCGCTCTGCAGTTGCACGGAAAGTCGGCGTGTCCTGGAATCCAGCACAGAGAAATGTCGCAACTGTCAGCGATCTCATTAAGAGACCTGCGGCATTGCTTTACCAACTTGGATCGTATATACTTCAAGGCATTTATCGCTGTCTGACTATCTATAGGTAGTAAAATAGCGCTACCCTCTACCGCGTTAATTGAAAGCCAAGCCCCATCTTCACGGATTGTCTGGTAGTGTTTGCATCAGGTGCACTGGAGACTCCTTTTTCAGATTCCCAAGCGCTTCTGCTAGGAATTCTGCTCTTATATCTATATTTATTCCTAAAGATATCAACAGGAAGCAAATGAAGAATTGTCTCTAGCTCAGCGGTAGGAGTTGTTTTTGAAGCACCCGTTATACCGACCATGAAAACTTTCCTTAGAATATCAGAATTTGTTTTCTTGTATAGTGCTGTCCACCAGATTAGTACTCCGTACATCACATGAAAGTGATGAATAT
Organism: Pocota personata; assembly: GCA_963082735.1. Classification (NCBI taxonomy): domain Eukaryota; kingdom Metazoa; phylum Arthropoda; class Insecta; order Diptera; family Syrphidae; genus Pocota; species Pocota personata. Next base: position 243,685,629 of record OY720429.1, read on the forward strand.
GGAAAGCGATTTGAAGAAGCCAGTAGAAAAGAGATTCAATTGCCCAAAATCTTTCCTAATAAAGATGAGTTTTAAGAAAAAAATAATCTTTTGTTTTATTTCATTGTAATGGTAATACCATATATTAAAGTAAATCATTTAGTTAATTAAAATAAGATATATAATTCAGGTTTTTCTTTATAGCTAGACACAAAAAATAATTTATTACCTCTATTTCCACTCTTTTCTTTATTTAATTTTTATCCATTAAAAGTTGATCTATTGTTAAATTATGACGCTTCATTTCGTCAGCCTACTCCTTCAATATATCCGAAAATTTGGTCTAAATAACGATATACTCGTATTCTTTTTAAACTTGACCTATTTTCCTTATTTATTTCTACAGATTCTGCCAATTTGTGGGATATAGCCTTCAGTGTCACTTACTACACTTCCATACATTTATTTATGTTCTTATCTTTAATTGGGTCTTTATTTACACTTCTGTTTTGGGAGTCGAACATAATCCCAAAAAAAACATGATCCCGAAAGCCCAAAATCCCGAAAACTGCTAAAAATAATAAACAGTCTAAAAATTCGAACTCTGGTGGTAACGATGGAATTTCCAACATGGTCATGAAGCAAATTGCCCTCAATGTCGTTGAATTTTCCAGATTTGGAAAGACCAAATGTCTTATATAACGAAAATATTGGCTGCAATTCGAATTGCTTCAAAATAGAATTAGTTGAGTATTATAAATACTTTGGTGTAATTATTGCCAGCATTAATGACATTTCAATTTTGAAAGAGTATACGCAGTCTGCTCTACGTATCTTCTACCGTCTTAGGAAATACTGCTCTACAAAGACTCTAAAACCAATTTACTTTGGGATTTTTCACTCCAGACTGCAGTATGGAATAAGCTCATGACGAGGTACATACCTTAATAAACTCCAACAGCTGACTCTCTTGCAAAAGTGCGCAATAAGAAAAGTATGTAAATCAGCTCGCCTAACCCACTCCATAGAATTATTTAGAAGAATGAAATTTTTGCATGTAAGACATTTATACTTTTTTAAAGTTCTCAAAATATTCTTCATAAGAGGTGACTATATGCAGAGCCCTATATCTGACACCCATAGTCTACGGAGCAATACTGGTACCGTCGTTTATATTCCTCCATTCCACACTTCAAGCTTAGGGAACATTTATTCGATTGCTTCCTGCAAGCTATTCAATAGCCTCCCCGAAAATATACGAATCGTTAGAACTGCGTCTGTATTTTTAACAAAAGTAAAATCATCGCTTCTGGCTATTAATTACAATGATATTGAAATTTTGTTACGCTTTATTATTTGATTTAACTTTTAATTTACGAGTTTTTGTATGCTTTAATTATAATATATATTTCTTTGAATCTATTCTTATTGTCTTTTTTAAATTTATGAATTTTTTAAAGCACCATAATGTACGTACGCACATATGTTTGTCCACCCCACATTGTAAATTTGGAAGTGACATTTCTCTCTACTTTTTTCATTGAATAAAAATGTCACTAACTATTCTTTTAATTAAGATACATAGTAAGAATTGTAAAACAACATGAGTCGAGGAGATGTCCCACAGTGTGAAATCCTCTTATCCCGCGAAGCGTGCCACCCAAGTACTATTAAGATACAGGCGCCTGCCAGACAACAAGTATTTACAATTGTGCCCAAACAAATTTTTCGGGATTTTGGGTTTTCAAGATATTGGATTTTCGGGATATTGTAATAGATTCTCGAGATTTCGGGTTTTCGGGATTGTGACCCCAAACCTTCTGTTTTCCTTGCCGCTTAAAACTTGCGAAGTAGAAGGTTGGCTGGGAGTTTGTTCCAGGTTTTCGGCGATGATAATATTGCTAGAAGTATTCTCCGCACCGAATGCAGTTGTGTCATGGATTCCATCAACAACACTATAGACACCCGTGATTTTAGCGATGGTATCGTCTGTTATTGAAATTGGTTGAATATTGTTGGGTCCAACTCCGGTACTCAAGCTACTTTCTAATATTTATCTTCCAGTCCACCCACACCGAAAAAAAATATGTAAAAATGTTTTATTTTTTTTACAATATTTTACGTTTTTTCATCCAATTACATCCTTAGTTGCAGGACCTTCACTATTCAACTGTTTTACTAACTAGCTCCACAAATTCTCAGTGTACGCTTTGTCTCCTTTAATAAAATCCTTCGCAAAATCTTCCATGTATTGTAATTCAAGAGAAACTCTCTTGACTTTGATTTTCGTGTCTTCAAAATGCTTCTGATCATCACACCTAACACGCAAATTCACATAGGCAAGTGAATTCAGTTCACAACAGAAAACTCAAGTGAGTTCAATTCACATGAAAATGAAAGTTTTTCAAAATTCAGAACACCAATTTCCATGTTCGAAAAACGAATTTAAGGTCCATTCACAGCTCAGCGACCGGCGAATGGGCGAACTGCGAAGAAACCATTTTTAGTATATTTAAAGGCACACAATTGACAACTTTACTATTCCAAAAGAACAGAGCTTAATTTATTTATCGATTAATGGGAAAAAAATTAAATTTCAATTAGTCTCTGCGAAGATATTAACAATTCACTGATTTTTCCGCGAATAGGTGAACTGTCAAATTTTATTCACATTCCACAGATGTGGAACGCAATCCACATTCGCGCAACCAAAACATTCGCGAGAGTTTAACCTCATAATTCTTTTGTTTTGTTCTTGGTGGTCGGTCAGAGTACAACGAATGACAAGTGAAATTCGCAGATTGCTGCGACTAGCTCGATCGTAATCGCAGGTCGCTGAGCTATAATTGGACCTTTACTGTTATCATTTCAAGTGGAATGCAGAACACCAAAATATTTACTTTCGAACATACGTTCAGAAAAAGTAGAATGCAGAACATGGGTGTATTTAGAAGTTTGCACAATTTCTTCTTGCCACTAAAAATGTATGCCAATGTGATTTTGTATCTTAAGACTAAAGAAATTATTTATGCACCTATCTAATATTACCCTATAATTGTTGCCCACTCATATATCACTGATAATTACTCTCAACAACAATAAACAAATCCATCATAACGAAAATGTAAATTTAACAAGAGCTACACGTACAACAGCAAAATTGTTTTTCCCATTTATTTACTTTAATTTCTTCCACTTCTCAGCACCTTACTAGCGGAGTAACATTATTCTGTACTCGTACATATGTACCTAACGTCGTCACTGTGATTTATTGCAAAGCATCCATAACATGCTGTAATATATTGCATGCATCTTTCCAACAAGTTTACTAATCAACCAACAACAACAACAGCTTGCCGCTAAATAAATGACAAATTTCCTGGATTCTGTCCTCCTCCACACGAAGTCTCTATGTGAGATGAGCACAAGATACACAAACAATACAAGCGAACAAATAAACAACTTAAAAGCAGTAATAGGGAGCTAATTAATGAAACGTTTATCTTATCCCGTTTGACTGTCTGTATCTGAGATAGATTTTTCTTCTCATTTTATTTCCATCGTAATGATGTTGAGTTCACAATGTGTAGAGAGGAAAGTGTGAAATTTATTTTCACTTTTGAATGGCTTTAATGTTGTCCTAGGTTCGTCCCCATTAGAACATCATTTCCTATCTAAAGCTATAAATTAAAAATCGATTCATCACATGTCAGCTACTTTGCCCTGAAATTTCTAAAAGCCGCTATTTTTAAACCATTTACCATGTCGTGTGAAAGTTTAAATAAGTTTAAATATAGGTCATCGTCATGTTCGGCGCAGAATGGAGGACTGGACCTTGAACCTAAAAATACAAAAATTAAATATACTCGTAAGTTCTACCCATGAAGTTTTAACACGTACATATCTATGGCATACATACAATAAATGCTATGCGGAACTTTATGCTCGTTAATTCTGTAAATGGCTATTTTCGAAAATGTTCTCTCACAGAAATTAACGTGCAGTGGTAATAAAACAAAAAAGTTTTCCACTAAGTGGTTATCACGAATAGTACCCTGCGGCAATGTTGAAGAAGAGATTGTTTACAATAAATTGGAATGTTACATGTACGTGCTCAAGTAATTAATAATTTTGCGGTAAATATATCCCTTTTGACTTGTGGTCAATGAGATTTCCTAGAAGTTGCTTGAAGCGAGATTCAGAGAGTACTAAATTCATAAGGCTTTAGGATGTATTAAGTCGATCGTACTTAGAGGTTTTAACCAGTAAAATTAATTTTATGTCGGAGAAAGGGTATAGTATGCTACAAAGCATCACTTAAGAAAGCTATTAAATTTTTCAAATAATAATTTCAATAGATTTTCTCAGAAAGAGGGTTGATGTAGAAGATGTGTTTGTATCTATTAATTTTGTTGTTCGTTGAATCGAATATTTTGAGGATTTAGAGATGAAAAATAACCAGGGGCCGAATTACAACAACCGATAACGAGTAACTCGTCATCGAAATGTGAGTATTTGGCATTACCGCTCTCGTAATCGAGCATTCACTATCGAAATGTGACACACGTTATAGTGCGTCATTTCATTCGAACACTCTTGTTCTGTCGAGTCGTCGAGCGAAACAACAAAGATGTGAGTATTTTTATTTTGAATTTTTTTTTTTAAAGAAATTTACTAATACAATGTCCGTTTCTTTAATTAAGGTCCAATCTGAACAAAATTAGTTTATTAGAGAAAAAAAAATCTGGCCGATTTTATGTCCCGATTTGGCAAAGAATATTTTTTATGTTTTTTTAAATGTGGTTGAATGCATCTTTATTTACCCTAAATTTGTTGATAAATCTACAAAATAAAACTTTTATTCACGTTTTAAATCGCGTATGCTTATACTTACGCAATGTAGCCATATAATTCAAGAATGGCTGAATCGATTTAAATGCCGTTTTCTCTATAAATTAGGTAATTTCTTTAAGAATATTTATGGAAAGTTAAATATTATGCACCACTCAAAAAGCTGAGCAATTACAATGAATTTCAAAGTTGTACGCTCAAAATGCCTACAAAGACTTTTGACGATTTGAATACATTTTATACATATATGCACATATAGATTAGGTTATTGCATAACGAACATATAGAGCTGCAAACCATTTTATGATTTCATCATCAAAACATCATCATAAATTTTCAATCACCGAGTACCACTGTCACCAACTGTGCGGCAGAGGACGTTTTTTTGGGTTTCCCTTTCTGTTTTTTTTTTTATAGACTTCTCTCAGGGAAAGCGAACCTATGTATGTACGAGGGTGGGTCAATAAGTCCCTGAAAAATGAAATAAGGAACACTCTTTTAGGTATAAAAACATTTCATTTTTCAACATAGTCTCCTTTTAGCTCTACACACTTCATACAACGTTTCTCCAATTTTTTGATACTCTCCAAATAATACGATTTCTGGAGCCCCTTAAAATAAGGGTTTGTTTCAGCGATGACCTCTTCATTCGACCCAAATCTTCATGTTTAGAAACAAGAAATAGTCGCAGGGGGCTAAATCTGGGGAATATGCTGGATGAGGGAGGAGTTCGTAGCGTAACTCATGCAATTTTACCATTGCGATTGCGGACTTGTGCGCAGTGAGACCGAATTGGCTTCAAATTGGCTTAGAATCGATCCAGCAACTCTGCGTAATATGCGCCGGTGATCGTTTTACCCTTTTCAAGGTAATCGATGTGAATAACACCGCGCGCATCCCAAAAAACTGTCGCCATGACCTTGTTTGCTGACAAATCCGCCATGGCCTTCTTCGGCTTCGATTCACCAGGAGAAGTCCATTGTTTTGACTGTTCCTTGGTTTCTGGTGTATTGTGGTGAATCCAGGTTTCATCCTCGGTTACGAAACGACGCAAAAACTCAGCCGAATTTTTCTAGAACATCGCCAAACACACCTTTGAAGTTGTCAAACGAATGCGTTTGTTGTCGATTGTGAGCAAACGCGGAACCCATCTTGCGGAAAGCTTTTTCATGTCCAATTAATTATGTAAAATCGAAATCACTAAGCCATGTGATAAGCCTGTGGCCTCTTCAAGCTCGCGCACTTTCACTCGCCGATCTTCCATTGTCAAACCATGGATTTTGTCGGCCATTTCTGGTGTGGTAACCTTAATTGGGCGACCAGAACGTTCGTTGAGTAAATCAGTGGTAAATGGTTCCAATCGATGGTGAAGAGTCCCCATAATATTTGTCAAGCTTTTGTTCGGTTTGCGTGATAGTTTTTTCTCGCAAAAAATAGTGTTTAGTGAGCACTCGAAATTCACTTTTTTCCACTTTAACGAAAATGCTGATAGGCGTCTATATAAAATGGCTGCCACAAAACTATTTGACAGATCTGTCTGAAAATTTGGGTGGGTTCTTTTGAAAGATGATTCTTGACAAAAAAAAAAATTAAGGTGACGACACAATTTGTGTTAATTTTCAGGGACTTATTGACCCACCCTCGTATAACACTGTGGTAGCGCTCCGAGATGTACTGGTCTGTCTAACATGCTGCGAAGCGTGATGCATTTTCACCAAACGTGTCGTTATAGTATAAATTGATGTTCAAAGAAGGGTAAGCATATATGTACATAGATAGCTAAATCTACAATCTTCAGACTGGGAATAATGTTCATTTGTACTGGGCGAACAAAGAATACCGAAAGCCGCCAGCTATGAGTTAACAGAAGCCAGTAGGGTCCTCCAGTGTAGGAAAAGATTCAACCACAAACCGATAAGAAAGATTTTGGCTTATACTTCAGATTTGCAGAGGAATAAAGAGGAAATATTGTTTTCTTTTTTTACAGGACTTACGACAGAATCTATATATCTGATAATCGAAAGAGCTTACTTTCAGGTTTGGCATCTATTCAGCTCTTAACTCTATCGTTCCCTGAAAGAGACCATAAATTGTCAAAATATAAAAGCATACAACATATACTCGTACCATTCGCAAAAATTACAAATGCCACTTGTTCTGTTCGATCAAAACACCGCCCGACTTTTCAATAAAGTTCCACTAATTGAGTCATAACAACCGATTAAAGTTGATAGCTAATTGCAAATCAATTCACGCCAAACACCATTAAACTATTAATGGAATCATAAATTAAATAGCTTAACGAACACACATTCCATATGACGGACAGACAGCCTGTAGACAATAATCGGTTGAGTCTATCTGTCAGCGATTGCCCAACACGCACTCGAACTAACTCTCGCACATTGACTCTTCGTGAGATCTCTGACCAAACCATGCGCGCCCCCTTACGAGTTAATTAAATTAATCAGCGCACTTAAAACAATAACAATCATAATAATAGCTCGTAATAACACTGGTATCAGCATCCGCTGTGAGACTTCATCGCCATTGAATTGTTTAGCTTCCATTTCTTTTCGCTACTCCTCAATTGACCTCCTCCTTCAGAGATAACTATCTGAAGAATTAATTTAATTCCAAGAGGGTCATATACCGTAGGTATCGCACTCTTTACGCTGACCACACTCGAAGGGGCTTAGCACTGTCTATCCGTCAAGTCAATGTTTTGTATCTGAACAAGGCAAGCACTGGTAACGGTGTTGCCCCGGCGGAAAGAAGCGTGACCAGGGCAATAGATTTCAGATTTTATTGCCTAAGATTGACTGAGCGGCAATTGTGTGCACATCCATAAGAAGCGATTTATGCTCAAGAGTGTTACTCATTGGGAAATGGAAAAATTGTAAAACGGTAGCTGGAGACTATTAAATCTGAAGATTTATGTATAGTTTTGTATGATAATTTCCGCAATCTGCATTCCGTGATATTTCCGTTAAATCGACTGGCTGAGCATGGCAATTAGTTGAAGTTGTTTGGCGCATTCTTTCAATTAAAAACTTTTTTTTTTCTGTTGTGTTAATATTTTATGAAATTCTCGTGGTCAATTCAATTTAAATTATTTGTCTTTTTCGAATTATGTTTGCACTTCTATGGTAGTTTCGATTTAATGCGGCGTGTGACATCTATGGAAACACCTCCGAAGAAGTTCTCTAAATGCACTGGAACGTGTTGTTAAATTAGTTCATACTCGTAAGCAAGGTCCAGGTAACGAAAAGACCTGGTGATTGTTCTGACGGATCGTTGTGTCAATTTGTGAAAATGTCATCCGGTTTTTGTACTGCTACGAGTATTGGTAGTTTTGTCCATCTGATTTTCTGTCTGTATGAACCTGGGGCTGTAGCCAAACTATTGCTACAACTTTTTCTTTGCAGAAAGTGGGCGTGGCTCCCAAAAATTGTAACCGAAGTTCACGAATTCTGATATGATATTCACAATAAGACTTAACCGTCACCGAAATGGCTATGAAAAGGCAATACATGTTTTTTTTTTTTTAAGAAAACGCCCCTAAAATGTGGGCGTGGCCATGTATAATGTATGGACGAAATTTAGAAAAAGTCAACGTCTACGCCTGAAACCAATAAATTGACATATAATCTTTACAAAACTCAATAATTGATTTGGAAAAGATTACCATTAGCTTTTAAGAAACTTCTGAAAGTATTTCACGTAACTTATTTAAGTTTAGAAGTGAATGGCACGACGTAATGTATCTAAAAGTGACGTATTACGTATATCATGATAATTTGTTTGTTGAGAACATTATGTGCTTGAATGACTAGTAAAGCTTTAACTCATGCAAAGAGTAAGAGCAGCATAGCCGAATTGACTAACGCTTGTGTTGACTATTCATTTAAATAGACAAGTAGAATTAGAAATATTACTAGAAACGAATTACATGGGACTTTATGTGAACATGTCGAGATAGGAGTAGTTGTCAAGACCCATGTACTAAGAGTACACACTCTTAGGACCATGGCATTGGTCCACACAACCTTTTCGAGGGGCGGGATATAATATTTTTACTAATAACTTATTTTCCTTCACTCTTAGGGAAAAATGCAAATGACGGACGTTTTTTTCTTAATTAAATTTTCTACCAGAATGCTTTTTGTGTGCATAAAAATAATTTTTATTTAACTTAGAAATTTTTGTAAAACTAAAAACTGGATCCTGATGAAATAAAAATCTGAAACTTTGCGAACTTATGGATCAGGAATTCGGAAAGAATCCTTCTTATGTAAATGTCAGTTTTTTTTTTCAACCGCAACGTGTTGTAAAGCAAATGTTTTCCTCTCATACGAGTATGCGTACCTAACACCTTGCAACACTCTGAATTTATAAAATCAAAAGATCAGCTTTGAAGTTGTTCCCTTGGTTCAGCAACATGTATGAATTTTTTGATATATTTTATAATTCATCAACGCTCTACCAACTGAACTAAAAGTAGACATCCAGATACACACATACTCGTAGCTCAGTTGATAGAGCGATGGTGGCTAAAACCAATCGCTCCCTGCCCTTGGATATATGTTTTTTTTTTTTTTTGTGCAATTTTTAAACAGCGTCTAATTATTTACACTGGCATTAACTCATTTTATCCTATAAATTATTAAAGTTAGAAGTACATGTTGTAGCAGACAGATACTCGTACTTACAATAGAATTAGGTATGTTTGTGGACTTACTTCTATGGTACTACTCGTTTAGATTTTATGCGGCGTGTAAGACCTATGGAAACAACAGGTAAGAAGTTCAACCAATAGTTCACATATAATGGGGATCTGAAGCTTAAGTAGTCCATTCCATCTCACTCTCCTCTAAATAAATAAAAATTGATCGGTAGACGGTCTGGAGGAGAAATCGTAGTTTTGATTCTGAATCGATTGACCAAACTTCCTCAGAGATGCGAAAGAGGTCACCCGAAAGAATTTAACTCATTTTTTAGAAAATGTAAGATAACTGCATAAGTCACTACACCCGTCGTTTGACAGCCATCTTCCGCAGATTTTCCACCCTTACGAGTTCTCGAATATAATATCAAAAGGGACGCCAATCGAAATAAAGTGCACCAATATTTTGTTTATCAGGAAATCGCTCAGATTTAAAATTTTTTATAAAATTTTCCAAAACTTACTATGCTATAATCTTGTACAATGAATACCCTTATACTAATTTTTAGGACACGGGCGTTTTTCTGGAAAGAGGAAGAGACAGAGAGAAAGAAAGATTGGTGTAGTGGGTTTGAAACTCCAGATAACAGGGGAATATTTTGTTTGATTTCGCTATTATTGTCGTTGCTTATGATTCACAGTATTTTGTTTCCGTCCCCCTGATGTCATCATCACGATCAAGTTGCATTTTAGCCATATGACCACCCTACTGTCAGTAGTCATAACCGAGAAATAGCAGATTTTCAAAAACTATCCAATAAGTAATGTACGTTATGCGCATTTTTTGGCAAAAATCTGCTACGCTATCTGTTAGCATATGTGTACTGTAACATAAATATTAAATTTTAAGAAAATCGTTAGAGCCGTTTTCGACGAAATCGATTTTTTTTACAAAATCGGTCATTAGTAAAAAAGTGCAGTTAATTTTGGGCTTAGAATGAAAATTCCGATTTTGCCTCGAACCTATGAACCCGCTGGCCCCAAATATGAAGTTTGAAGAAATTCCATTCAGCTGCAGTTGGACATACATGCAGACATACAGACAGCGGCGAGGTCGAATTTCGTCACGAAACCAATACTGACCCTTTAGGTGCAAGTATAAATCGAGAACTTCCAGCTTTTAATGCTGCAAACGACGAATTTCGAGCTCTTTTCAAACTTAAGTAAAATAAAGAAAAGGCATATGACCCTGCTTTGACTTAAAATCTTAACAGTCAAGTACCAGTATGTATATATGCATATATTATCAGAAAAATCTATTTCCTTCTATGCTATAATTTCGAACTAATTTTGAACATCAACAGTGTTCCATTCAGACTGCTTACGTCGCTAGTCTGTTTGGAACTGCGACACAATGGCATTTGCTTTGATGATGTCATCACACACAGTAAAAGTACCCCACAGCAGATATTCCAAAGGTGCGCCAGAACCCTTATAGTATACTTACTGGTATGTTCAGCCATCCGTAAACCTTCTCGGTAAAATGTTCTAACTAATATTACACCAACTTCGTATCTAAAACTGGAGACAACTAGCAAAAGATAGAGCTGACTGGAGGTGCTTATTAGTTGAAGCCAGGGTTCGAACTTTACTGCGATTACAGGAGATCTACTGCGTTTTTCACGAAATTTCCAAATCATATGCTACACTGCGCTACTAAATGTTCTAACTAATATTACACCAACTTCGTATCTAAAACTGGAGACAACTAGCAAAAGATAGAGCTGACTGGAGGTGCTTATTAGTTGAAGCCAGGGTTCGAACTTTACTGCGATTACAGGAGATCTACTGCGTTTTTCACGAAATTTCCAAATCATATGCTACACTGCGCTCAACTTACAATCTACTGCAAATCATGGACTGTGTGCAAGGCACATTTTTTTGTGTTAATTGTAAATTTACATGGTCACGTCTTTCTTTAGGCAGGAAGCACAATTATTGGTGAGAGAATAGTGATCTCACTCTACCGCTATTATTAGCATGGGTGGTCAACCACGTGCTGCGTGGCGTGACCATGTAAATCCACCATAAAATATACATTTTTGTTCATTTCGTTTTGTATTTTAAGCTTAATTTCGGTTGCAATTAAATATTTCCTTACATTGTTTTATTAATACCGTGGGACACGATTTTTCTTAATTTTTAATTCCTATAGAATATTGCTATACCAAACTTGTCCTCAATCCGGTATATGAATATTTCTCTCACATCATACTGACGTTTGAAAGTTCGTAAAATGTCATTTTTAACCTATTTCAAAACAACCTATGTAGCTTTGAATTTCGTACGTCCAGGATGTTTCTAATTTAATTAACATACAGTCTAAGTTATTCTTAATAACTGAATGTGAGCCGATTTTGAAGGTCATGTTCATGAACATTTACTCGTACTCATCAACTCTTGTTTCAGAGAGTGGGGCAGAATAATACATTGGCCCGTGTAACATTTACCATGAGAACGCGCAATATATCCTAACATTTTGTATACCAAAGTTTTATAAATATTTAAATTTTTTGGGCAGAAAATCAATAATTTCCATTTTTAAACATTCAATACCTCAGTAATGTGCGTACATGCTCAATAGAATCCTAACTGATCTATTAAGTGAATATGGCATTTAAAATCCATTTATAGAAACACCGAGCTAGATTTGATTTCAAGATAAATTAGAAGTAGGTAAAGACATACAACATCGATTAAATGGCCACAATAGGAGTTTTTGTAAACTTCGATTCTTGTGAAGAAATTTTCGATGACTTTTCGGCAGATTTCTGACTGTATTGCGGCTATATCTTCACGTATGTTGGTTTTTATGAAGTTTAGGAATTTTCTGCATAGACACAATCTTTAGAATAGTCCCGCAAAACTGAGGGTGGCCGTGGGTAGTGGTAACATCATCGCTTCTCGCGCTACAGGTTCACGGCTTGAATCCTGATGTTAATAATCATCTATTTATTATTTATATATACTTATTGCGAAAGCTTATGTCAACTCTACTGCGAAGGCATAACACTGACAGTAGGGCGGTCATATGGCTAAAATGCAACTTGATTGTGATGATGATATCAGGAGGACGGAAAAAAATACTGTGAATCATGAGCAACGACAAAAGCAAAAACAAACAACTTAATACCAGCTGAGTTTCAAAACAACTACACCAATCTGTCTTTCTCTCTGTCTCGTCCCCTTTCCGCAAAACGCCCGTATCCTAAAATTAGTATAAGGGTATTCATAACCCCTGGAACACGTGCAAATTATAAAAAAAAAAAATCTAACGGGGTCAGATCACACGAACTTGGTAGCCAATTGATATCGCCAAATCTTGAAATTAAACGGCAGGGGAACTTTTCGTGCAATAGGCGTCAACTTGTTTATTTTCCAGCACCCAGTCGCCATATGTTCTGCGCATTATGTGGTCTGTAGGCTTTACGAGTAGTTGCTGTGTGAGCTGGACCTTATAGGGATAAAAATGCAAATCCAAGCGCAAACTATGCCCAATTGCTGAGCGTGGCGCAGAGTTGACAATTCCGCATTTTCGGCCACTGAGGCGCTCATAGAAGAAATGATCGAGAATAACGATGATGCACAGACCTTACGACATGACAAACACTAACGATTTATTTGATTATGTGATTATAAATATTTCGAATTCTAAGAAGAAGGGTGCAATAATTTTAATGCGTTAGTTTAGCGATCCATATTGTAAAATGGCAGGGCAGGTTAGGTTAGGGTGTTAGGATGGGTGTCTTGTGACAAATAGAGTCACTGCTCACTTAGATAAACAATTCTGGTCCCAATCATTTAACCCTGGAAACGCTGTAAAAGTCCGCTGTTAGAACCACCCAGATAGTGACATAAATCTCAGGAGGTCCGTAAGCTCTACATTACCTAAGTCCTCCAATTCCGAGAAAAAGTAACTTCCGAGAGTCCTTATTCTTGTAGCGGATAGGGCAGGACAATCACATAGCAGGTGACGAACTGATCCAATTTCTTCTTCGTCCATGCAACTTCTACAATAGTCGTTATGTAGCACACCGAGTTCCTCCGCGTGAACGCCACAATGACCGTAATTATTCCAGAAACGACCCGTGTATGTAACGACTAAATTTCACCAGAAAACTTGATCTCTTCTTGCTGAAGACCGGCCTTAGCGCCCTGGCCGTTGCGCATGTTTCCAGATGAATCCATCGTCTGTTTGCTCGATCGGTGGTTTCATCTTCTATTTTCTTCCGTAGGGAACTGATTGGGGTTACTACAAAAGGGTGGGCCCGCTATAAGTTCAGCACCGACCCTTTCCTAGCAAGCTCATCAGCCCTTTGATTCCCTTCGATATTCACCCAGCAGAGGGTCACCGCATTGGCTTATTTTTTATAATTTGCACGTGTTAAAGGGGATATACCCTTATACTAATTTTTAGAACACGGGCGTTTTTGTGGAAAGGGGAAGAGACAGAGGGAAAGAGGGTGTAGTTTGAAACTCAGGTGGTATTAAGTTTCTGTAAACTCCAAGGGTGGCTGTCCAGATAACTGGAGAGTATTTTGTTTGTTTTTTCGCTATTGTTGTCGTTGCTTATGATTCACAGTATTTTTTTCCGTCCTCCTGATGTCATCATCACGATCAAGTTGCATTTGAGCCATATGACCACCCTACTGCCAGTGTTATGCCTTCACAGTAGAGTTGACTTAGCTTTCGCAAGTGATCGCCTTTTTATTTATTTCATGCGAAATAAATAGATGATTCTTGACATCAGGATTCGAACTGTGAATCAACAGCGTGACAGGCTACGATGTTACCACTAACTACACCACGGTCACTCTTCATGAAATCAGTTTCCGTCGATCTGTTGGTCGTACCCCATCGAGATAAAATGGAGGCATGGCCGTAAAGACTCGATGACTACAATCGGCCTTCTCTTAGTCTTACAACGGTTTTGGCCGGCAAACTGCTACAGTATATATCCATTGCCGCTGTTGGTGTTGTTCTTATTGATCCCACACACGCTGCCCTCTGGATTTTGGTGAGGTTTGAAAGCTGATATTGCTTCTCAAGAACCATCCACCAAACTAGTGAACTATATGTGAGAATATATATAAATCCAGTACACCACCGCTGTTCGTTCAATACCACCGATGTTTGGAGGTCTGAAGGTAAGAATTGTGATCTCCTTAGTGAAAAGAACTACCTCCGTCTTTGAGGGGTTCACTCCCAGCCCTTTGCTGTTGACCGAATTATTCACTAATTGTAGTGCGAGATTGAGTCTTTTGCTTAGGACTGGAGTGAATTTTCCCGAAACCAGGATGACTATATCGTCGGCATAGGCCATCGCATCGAAGCCGTTTTCCTTCAGTATTACCAAGATCTTATCCACTACGAGGAGCCATATTAAAGGAGATAGAACTCCGACTTGGGGAAGACCCTTCTCTGGATGGTTACATCTCCTAGCGTTAAAAATATAACCCTCGATTGAAGCATCGATGCAATCTAATTGCAGAGGCCCATGTTCAAATGAGCTGTGTGAAGGCTCTCCGGGATCGCGTCAGTGTTTACGTTGTTAAAAGCCCGTTCAATGTCTAGGAACGCCCCCGAGAATGAACTCTTTAAAGTGGAGGGATCTTACTATGCTTGATACGACCCTGTGTAGCGCAGTTTCTCCCGATCTGCCGCAGATGTATGCGTGTTATGAATTAGATAGGTATACATATAAGAACTACCTCTCTGTCACTATGGATGACAGATGGATTTGACAGATGATGACAGGAATAACTGTTTTATAAAATGTAATTTTTGTTGGTTTTAATTATGATATTTCAATTGACTGTGCTTTTTTCATTTAATCTACTTTGCAAAGGGATTTTTGAAATTCAAACCCTGTTTGGTGGACAGGCCCACCACCGACTGTTGCGTCATCTAAAGTAAATTATAGGAATCAATAGACAACTTTCCTTCTCTACGTTTACGAGTATAAATAGAAGTTTTTTGACCTATGCGTCAAAACCACACAAGACACCATAAAGTTCATTGAGTAGTCACTACTCTCATTTACTGACTCAGAATTAACAGATTCTTATCTTAATCAGATGATAGCTATGAAACGAAAATAAACCCCAAGACGCCACCTAAGAGTAAATATTGAAATTTATTATCGCATACGACCTTCTTTGCGCCTGAAAATGTAAACATATTATTATAGTTTGTATCTTTCCCATTGTCACATCAACTGAAAGATGTTGTTGGCTAAACACACACCAATGTTTGTTGATGACGATTAATTTAACACTTCTTCTGTTATGAGTACGCAATGTTTGCTCATTTTATTCACGAATTTCCTGTCGGACGTTCTATATAAATATATGTACCTAGACCTACTCTTATTTTCTGTGAAAGTCATACCTGCTATGATGTGACAGACAGACAAGACAACATAGGCTGTAAGATGAGAGAAAGTCCCGTCGGCTGGATGATTCGTGTAATTCTAGGAAATACGAGTAAGTGGTGAATTTATTTTCGTTGAAAGGTTTCGAGTTGACAATGATAATTACATTTTTTGTAGAAATTTGAACATAATACGTTCTTTTGTTTTTGGCAAATTTTTGTTATTTTCAAGATAATATCGGATTGTTTTACAGTGACTAAGCAGCACAAGATAAAAAACAAATTAAATGTGCACTGCACTGTACGGTCGTACGGGTACTCGTATCTAGGTATTGTTTTCCAGCAGAGTTACATTATGTGATATATATTTTTTTTTTTTTTTTTAAATTTGTTAGCTTGAATGAAAGCCGGATAGATCGCATATTTTAATTCGTTATTTCATTCTCCGCCGTGGTTCTAGTTCAAACATTTCAACTGTTCCAAGTGACATGGTACGGAAAAGGTATTTCAACCAACTTGCTTCTCCAGCCGGCTCGATTTTGAGGTGACCGCCTCCAGTTTTCACACAACGTTGGATGTGGTCCCGTTCGACTTGTGTGCGATACCTTAGGTAAGGTCTTCCTTTAAAGCATCGTCTCTCCACGATGGACTTGAAGACTTTCCGTGCCGGAGCGTCTATGTTCATTCGCTGATGTTCTAGCTATCTTAGGCGATACCCTGTCGATAGAAACGAGACTGAAAATCACTCGAAGAATTTTTTATTTCAAAACAACCAAAAGTGCTTTCATCAGCCTCTGTTAATGACCATGGCTCTACGCTATATAGCAAGACTGAGGTGATGAAGGTCTTAAAGTCAACTTTGTTGTCCGTGAGAAGGTTTTGCTTTCTTAACCCAAAAAAACCGCAGTTGGTAAGAGTGGTCATTTGCTTTACCTCTGGCCTGGTGTCATTATTCGAATTAACAGCGGAGACAAAGTCCTTCATTACCTCAAAATCGTAGCTGTCTATTGTGACAATCTGTCCAAGTCATCTATGTTGACTGTCGATTTTTGATGAAGCCATGTATTTGCGTTTCATTGACAACCCGCTGCGTTCTTCCAATGATGTCAATGTCAACGGCGTACCCGAATAGATGTACAGACTTTTGAAAGATCGTACCCCCGATGTTAGCTGCAGAATTTTGTACACATTACAGCGCGTCATCTTGTCGTAGTCCTTTTCGAAAAGCCTTGATGAAGCAGCGTGAATTCTCCATCGCCATCGTACACAGACGGAGGAGTTTGACAGGGATGCCAAAAATAGACATCTGTATAGCTCTATAAGCTTAATCACAGGAAAATTTAAAAACGATGAAAAGGTGTTGAGTATCGATAAAAGAGTTCATGACTTGTTGAAAAAAGGTTTAACGCGTTCATATACGGTAGATAGGATCTCATTCGCTATGTTGAGGAGACTGATACATCTGTTGGCGCGTTTCAGAGGTGTGATAATGCCGAGGTTCCATTCATAGGGCATACGTCAATCGGAACATATCATAAATATTAGTTGATGTACCTATATTTAGTATCAAATCAGTCACAGTTTTAAATAGCTCGGTAATTAGACCGTAGCGCCTTCAGTAGACCTGTTGGATTTAAGCTTAGACATTGCCATCTTCACCTGAATTTAGCCATCGTCCCATTGAGCAGCATATCAGAGGCGGCATTATGCGTAGATAGATGACAACGATGCCATTGTTCATCTGTGCTTAACCTTGGCGGCCCTGGACTTCCTGAGAGGTTTAGGGGCACTCAATTGAAAAAGGCTCTGGCAGTCTGTTGTAGCCGTTGGATGTTAAATTTTCTCGCAGTATTAACGTTTTGGTGTTCAACGGCAACAATCACAATATGATCAATCTGCTTGACAGGTAGTTCATTCGGAGATCGTCAGGTCCCTTTATTGAGGTACGGGAATCGTGTGATATCTACAGTGCAAAGGCAATTAACCGTTTCCGGAGGTATTGTATTTTTCGATCGTATTTCCAAAGATGCTCTCTTTTCCAGTCCTTGCGTCAAAATTTCACTGTCATGTTGATCGAAAGTGCTGTCGCGGATCTCATAGAATCAATCTCTGGTCACGTTGGTCTTACCGTCTATTTATAAGGGAACGTGTATCAAGCTAATGTTGTTGAATTATGCCTCAGTGCGGACTGTCCTCAAGCGATCGCTCGCCTGCCTGAAGCATGAACAAAAATTGAGGCAAAAAATCCCAAAGGTAGTAAAAATTGTTGGTCATTCGTCAAAAATATTAAAAATTCTGCCTCATCTGCCATCCTTACGTTCATTTTCAATGACATTCCATCTGTCAGCTCCTTCGACAAAGCCAATCTACTTGCTGCTCACTTTGCAGCGAATTCCACGCTGCTGGATAATGCTTTGTTTCCGTCTGTATGTGAAAGCGTCAAATTTTCTATGGGATAAGTTCACAAACGCAATCGTACAGTTCCAGGAGTACTCAAAGGTTTTAACATACACAAATCCACTGGTCCAGATGTTATCTCCCCCTTAGTTTTGAAAAGTTGTTCTTCCACGCTGGCAAAACCTCTGCGTAATCTTCTCTGTCTATCCTACTTTTCAGGGCACTTTCTGAGTAGATGAAAAACAGCATTTGTCCAGCCCTTACCTGTCCAATTACAGACCCATTGCACTTACGTCCCTTCTTTCCAAGGTCATAGAAACTCCTTAATGATCGGCAGTATGGATTTCGTAGGAACAGGTCCACTGGTGATTTGATGGCATATCTCACCGAGAAGTGGAACCAATATCTCCACCACTTGAGCGCTTGATATTTCAAGGGCATTTGACAGAGTTTGGCATCAGGTTCTTTAGTCGAAAATGCGTGCATATGCCATCGATGAGTCTCTTCTTCAATTGATGAGAAATCACCTTTCAGGGCGTTCAATGCAGTTGTCTTAGACGGCTTCAAGTCTGCAATTCACCAAATAAATGCTGGTGTTCCCCAAGGCTCTGTTATGTCTCCGACTCTCTTTCTTATTTTTAAAAATGATCTCTTGTCTGCAACCTCTAATCCAATTCCTTCTTTCGCTGATGACAGACCCTCAGTTTCTAACTTAATCTCATTAAATTCCGACGTGGACAGCATGATCAAATGGGGTTCAACCAACAGAGTGGAATTTATTGCTTCCAAAACACAATGCTGTCTTCTGTGCCTCAAGCGAAACCAAACCGAAAAGACTTCAATGGAACGATCACATATTTGAGGTCGCCAAAAATGCTGCAAAATGTCTAGGATTCCTTAAAAGGTGCAAGAAATATTTTACCCCGTCCGATCTGGCCTCAATTTATAAGGCATTCATCCGCCCTAAGCTGGAATATAACGCCCATATCTGGTCTAGTGCACCCAAGGCCGTTCTGCACATTTTTGACAGGGTACAGAATCGCGCGTTAAAACTTATAGGTGATAAAGACATTGTGAATTCCATTCATTCAGTAGAACATCGGAGAAATGTCTCGTGTCACACACTATATTAACGCTTTTTCCATAAAAAATGCTCCAGCGAAATAGCCGGTTGCATTCCTCCCCTTCAAAATTTGACTCGCAATATGCTTCATGCTTCGAATGCACATCAGTTCACCCTTAAGCCCAACTTCGATCGTACTGTCAAATATAGGGATTCGTTTATAAGCCGAACGACACGAATATGCAATGATCTACCAGGCTCTGTATTTTCCCATCGTACACAGGCTTCTCCTCTGTTGTTCTACCCCTTTTTCCTAAACGCCCGTGCCCTGAAAAAATATAAGGGTATTCATAATCCCTTCGGCGCGCTCCAGATTTCTTGCCTAAGTCCGCGTCTGACGAAAAATAAACGTTGCTTCCGTTCCTTGTACCGCAGTCACCTAAGTAGATGTCACAGTTTTTAATCCGCTTTTTACCAATGACACAACCCCCAACATGGAGTGCCAGATTCTTAGATAAACCCCTAGAATGAGGCCTGGATATTCTGATGGCAGTATAATAAAAGTTGAATTATTCAGGCGTGCTTAAATCAATCAAAGACCTTGAATGTTGAAACTTCTCACCAATGAAAATCAGAAGTCGTCTTGAAAGCCACTACCTACACTATATACATCTTTCAATAATTAATTACTGTCTATTATGATGACAATCATTGTGCAAGTCAAAGCATTTCCACTCTTGTAAAAGAGAAGATTTCTTTATTCATTACAGCACCGGGATACCAAACCATCGATCAAGATTAGAAACGAATACACTCAAAGTCATATTCCAACGTATAGTCAACGTAGACAATGTAAAAATCACTTTAAATAAAATTTTAATGAATTCGAATACAATTCAATCGATATCACATTCAATCAACTATAGATGGAAGGAGAGTTTTATTGAAACCAATTTTGAATATTATCTGTTACCATATTTTAATTTTCGCACACAAATAAAATGTGAACAAGAAAACTTATTTTTCTCTTTTCATTATGTTTTCACTTTCATTTCTTATTTGACATTGATGCAGTTCATTTTTTAAATAATTTATCAAAAGGAAACCATTTTTTTTTTTATTTATTTGTTTCGATAAAACGAAACATGGATTACCTCCCTCTTTTCATTGCTGACTTTTTGTGTAATTGCTCACATTGGTATGTCTTCGGGGTTTTTTTTTTTTATATAGTCCCCTTTATGTTGTAAAGTGAGCCATGGATTGGTCAATAAAGGCGCAGGACAGAAAATTTAAAAACGGATGTCCTGTGATAGGAAACATAATTATTGCCTTTTGATTAATAAAATGTAAATGGTTGGCCAATTCATTCAGCACGATTCTTGTAATTTAAACGAAATCAGCCCATTTTAAAGACATAACTTTATAATAAAAAGAAAATACAGAAAGTGGAATCAATTTATGGAGAAACAAAATGTGTGAACTATGCTGTCACTGCTTCCTTTGTAGTTGAAATATTCTAACTTTATTTATTTATTTACAACCTGTGGCGCAAAATTAGAGCTATCTGATTTTAAAGAATGTTAGTTGCCACTAACAGCCCTTTAACTTTAAGGCCAGTTTACAATTAATAACCTACCTACAACTAGCATCGACCTTAGAACTGACTTACATCAAATTTTAGTCAAACAAACCCAAAAATCTAAAGTTTGAGAACAAAAACACAGTTTAAAGGATAATGTTGTAAAAAATTTGACAGCTCGAACAGAAATCGAACACACTTGTTGATTGTTTACATCTGCTTACATCCGTTGATTGGCTGAAATTTGAATTTGAAAAAATGACAGATGACAGATGATAGATGACAGATGGTTAAAAGCACACTCTGAAAGTTAAAAGGTACTTTTGGTGGTTTTAAAGTTATGGTCGACTATAAATAGGAAAGCACTAATTTGGACCTTGTTACGTGCTAAATCTAAGTTTGAATCTAAATTAAAGTAACTTAACCTGAATTAAGTATTCTAGACATAGGTTCGTTACAATCATACGATGGTAGGTGTTGGAGAATATCGTTTGTAACAGGGCAGGGCTGTCAATGTTTCCTGCTAATACCTGATGTACAAAGAGGATGTTGGCAATTTCATGGCGTTTTTCGATATTCATTAATTTTAAACGATCCTCATAGGCGGTTAGGTTAAATCTGTCGACCCAAGAAAGACCGCGTAATGCAAAACGGATGAATCTGCGTTGAACAGCCTCAATTCGAAGAGAATGGGTGTGATAGGGTGACCATACTTGGCTAGCATACTGAAAGATTGGCCTAACAAATGTGAAAAATAGATTTCGGGACATAAAAGTTGGAGAACTCCTTAGACCAGCATTTCACAAAACCAAGCTCTGCTAATAATGTTATCAATATGACAGCTACAATTTATTTCTCTGTCACAGATTACACCCAAATCACGCAATAAAGAGACGGAAGGGACAGGTTCGCCATAGATCAGATAGAATCTAGGGACTGGTGGAAGATGTTTACGAGTGTATGCATTGTCTTGGTTGAAAAGTTGTTCAGATCAGCTTGAGAGTCATCAGGGAATGAAATGTTCCTGCAGATTTTCATGTCATCAGCGTAGGCAGATATATAAAAGTTTTCGTTAATAGACAAAATGGAAAACAGAGGACCAAAATGGCTACCTTGAGGCACTCCGGATGTGGCTATAAAGGGCTCGGAAGAGCATATAAAGAGGACTTTGTATTGCCGTTCTTTAAGATTGGTTTTAATCCTTTTTTGACTTTTGGCATAATGATCCGAATTTTTCATCTATGTGGCTTTTACGTTGTTGGCTTCTTGGTATAAACCAATGACTTACGAGTAACCCCATAAAAGATATCCATCGGCGTTAAATCGCAAGAGCGAGCTACCCATTCGAGCGGGCACGATTAGCGAACTTCCCCTTAAATAGATCAATTGTTTGACCAGCTGTATATTATTGGAACCACATATCACTGATGTCAAATCCATAATTCAGGCCAAAAATAGTCTTCCAACCTGGCACGATAGCGAATTCCATTGACCATAACATGGCGATCATTTTCAATGGAGTCTCTTGAAGCACATGTGGGTTTGTTGCTGTTCAATAATGCATATTTTACTTATTGACAAAGCCATTAACCCAAAAATGAGCTTCATCGCTGAAGATAATTTTTCGATGAAATTCAGGATTTTCTTCAAACTTTTGCAGTTCGAAGAAGTTTCGGCGCTTCAATTGATCAAGAGGCTTCAGTTCTTGATTTAATTTGATCTTATAAGGGTGTACGTCATGATCTTCATGCAAAATTCGCCACAATGTGGACTGAGAGATTCCCAATTCCTATAAACGGCGTGGAATCGACTGATTTGGCTCGTTTTGAAATGAAGCACTTACGGCTGCGATATTTTCGGTACTCTGACCGGTGCGTTGTCCCACTGGCACAGGAACATTCAATAGGGAATATATTGACTCGAATTTATCCACTATAGCACTCGCAGTCTGTCTGGTGGGACGATTATTACGACGGAAAACTGGAGTAAGCGCTCTTAAAGTTGCGACCACCAACTCAGAATTTCGGTAGTAATTTTCAATAATTTCCAAATGTTGCTTGTTCGTGAACGTCACCGTGATAAAAACGTAAACCTTGAGTGATATTTTGACATTGACAGAATCATAAAAAAAAGTTTAAGGGTGCGTTTGTATTAAAATACAAAATTGTTATGTCCCTATAGAAAAACCTTCAAGATCTTTCATGCCTCAAATTGCCCTCATCTATCCGTTTATACAAAAAAGCTCAAAGGTGTTCACACCTGATACAAAATTTGTTTTGATTTAGAAAATAATCTGCAAAAATCGAATTTTACAAATTGTTTACTACTCGTATATTTTCTGAAATTCGCAGTCACTCAAGTTTTTTCTTGAATAATCGTTTTCTTTCATTTTCTTTTTCTTGCTGATCAAATACTCCATTTTTGCTGATCAAGTTGATTATTTCTTAACTGACTTTCTCTTTTATTTTCCGCAGATCAAACAATTAATATCTGCTGGTCAAAAAATTACTTTTTGCTGATTGGAAAATAATTTTCTTGCAGATGGTTAATCATTTGTTTGGCTAGCATATATTGCTTGTCATTTAGCTAGTTCCTAATGATTTTGAATATATAAATAAATATTTTAACTGTCTTACACGAATAGAAGGGACCTATAGTTTCATGCCGTTTCTGAAGGGCAAATTTTTCAATCGAAGGAAGCTTCTCGTTCACGACAGATGAAACAGTGAAAAACTTTCTGATGTTTTCTGAAACAAGAGCCTTGCGTTTCTCGATCTGCTATCATAAGTTATAAGTTTTTCTGCTGTGTTATGTTTAATGTTATTTTTTGTAAACTCTTCTAATATTTAAAATAAATACAAAATTGTTTGTAATGGATTCTTAAAAAAAAAAAAAATATTTGCGATATGTTTTAAGTCTAAGTGATTAACATATAAACAACATATAGGTGCAAGTACGTGCGACCAAGTCGTGCACTTAGTACTTTTTCGTAAGTGATAGTGATACAATCACAATGCAGTAAAAGCTCTCACTGAAGAACAAGGACACCTCTCTTAATAAATCGCATATCGAATGCAGTCATCATCATTGATCTCTAAAGTTTTTTTTTTTTTTTTTGGGTACCAGTATGAACAGATATAAAAAACAAATTCTTGGAACAATTTTTAGTTACTAATAAGGTGGGTAAGTTTTAAAACCATTCGCAGCGAATATTGTCTTCTGCTGGCTCTGGGTTAAGTTATGTAAATCACAGCCAGTTCTTATAGATTTTAGATTAGAATTGATTTGATTTTTAATTATGTAAATACAGCAACTAAAGTAATGAAATTTTTCTAATATTAAACAATAAGTATCTAAGAATTCAAGATAAGGAATTTCAATTCAAAAATGTTATTTTAATTTGCTTCCCCTGTAGATGACAGGTAACTTTACAGTACTGGTAGAGTTAGGGTACTTCCAATAAAACTAAAGTTTGATTATCATTTAGACTTTCGCTGCTGAAGAAATACCTCCTTATTCCTTTCAGTATTAAGAACTTTCGAACAAAATGCAGAATATCTTATCTTTCCTCTAGGAGATCCTCTGGGGATATATGTATGTAGTTTAAATCATCGAAATTTCAACCAAAGTTCACCTTGAAAATAGTTCTTGAGCTGTAAGTTATGGCATAATCGGCTGTAAATCATTCTGTGCAAAAATCGCGAAGCATCTCTTAAGAAACGTTCCCTACACTGAATATCCGTTTCCAATCGGCTATTTCTGCGATATTCAAATTGAGTTCAATCCAACAGCCATTTCCAGCCAACATCGTACCAACTGGTTCTGCTTTGAATTATTTGTAGAGCTGACTTTTTCGGTTATACATATTAAGAACTTTTAAGAAATAGTCTATGTGCAGCTTAAGTGTTTTCACAACCAGCGTGATATGCTTGTTGGTATGTAAGTGAAATATTCGTCTACCGATATAACTCAACAGCTTCTCTAGAGTTTCGTATTGTTTACAGTCCCAAAATTTGCTCTCCACAAAACAGGTGGCTTCCGATATCGCTTCAAGGGCCAAGAGGAGTTTGTAACCGATAGAGCCAGAAGCGGAAAGCGAAGATGCAAATTATGGTTCAGGTGAAAGGTCGATGATATCAAGCATAGTGTATCTTACTTAAGATTTTGGAAAGCCAAACGTTCAGTATTCGAATATACAAGTGGTAGTAATTTCTCTAGCCAGATCGATCATTCTACATTCGCGGGTTCAGCATACAACTTTAAAGGCCAGCTATTGTAGGACTATGTAAAAGCAGCAATAAATAATTTGCAAACATTCAACATCAAATACTTTGAAATTGCACTGTGCAACGGTAAAGTATTGCCAACGAAAAAAAAAGACAAGGTGACAGTTGACAGTTCAGGGTTATTCAAAATGGAGTGCTACACGAAAGAACAACGCGTTTTCATTGTTGAACAATATTTTAAAAATAATGAAGGTTTGGCAGCTACAATTCTCAATTTTCGTGCAAAATATGGTTGGAATAGTGATTTATCTTCATCTACTGTCAAGAGATTAATTCAAAAATTCAGAGATCTTAGACAACTCTGGCCGTCCTTCAACAAGTCGTTCAACACAATAACAATAAAAGGCAATTGACTCAAGAACTGAAGCTACTGACCACGCACAGCGAAGAGAGTTCGTTGAATTGATTATAAAACAACAACAAGTGAATTTTTCAATCAAAATCATCTTTAGCGATGAGGCTCATTTTCATCTTGATGGCTTTCTTAAGCGTCAAAATTGTGGAATTTAGAGTTCAGAAAATTTACGGGTGATTGTTGAGAAACAAATTGCATCCACAACGTGTCACTGTTTGGTGCGGAGGCATCATCAGACCATTCTTCTTAGAAATTTGCGGCTGGTCAGGAAATAACAGTTAATGGTGCTCGCTATCGCCACATGATAATCCAGTTTTTTGTACCTAAATTGTAAGATATGGATGTGGACGACATGTGGTTTTAATAAGACGGTGCCACATGCCATACATCCGAGAAACAATTCAATTACTGCATGAGTCATTTCCTGGTCGTGTAATTTTCCGTACTGGAATGATCCCCAGATCATGCGATTTAACGCCGTTGAACTTTTTTTTTGATTTTTTGAAGTCTAAGGTTTATGCCAACAAGTCCACGACCACGCACGCCTTGAAGGAGCAAATTGAGCGCTGTATCAATGAAATTCAGCTTCATTTATGCAAAACGGTCATGAAAAATTTCGACAAAAGACCACATAATCCTATACTGTATACTTTAGGAATCAATAACAAAATTTACAATTTTTAATTAAAAACCTGTGTTTTCTATCAAAATTACTTCTTGCGTGAATGTTGGGACACCCTTTAAATAAATCTGCGATACTCCTCAGGATAAAAATATGATCTGTAATGGAATACCCCTAGCTAAAGCCCACTTGAAATTCTCCTAATGAGTTGTTTGTATCTACTCGTATGCACGTGTTTAATCGACTTTGCAAAATCGCAGTAAAAACTTTGCATTATGCGTTCAAGAAGAAAATTTCACGATAATTTAACGGGTCCAGCATGCTACCTTTTTATGTATACTGAATATAAACTACTATTTAATACTATTTTATTACTAAAAAAAAACTACCGGCAAAACTGTCCACCAGCTGATAATAATCATTGTCTCCGTAATGCTCGCCGATTATTTGCCCATTGAGTGAGAGTATTATCAAATTAACCACACACTAACAAATGAAGAGAGCGAAAAACCGGCTCATATTCGCACAAGAGAATCCAAATATGTTTACGAATTTAATTATTTATTCAGTGGCATGCCACACAGAAACTAATTTTATAGCACATAATATTTGATTGGAAAAATTTCAATTCTGTTCAAATCGGTTCAGTGGTTTTGTTGATTTTCGGTCAACATACGAGTATACAAATGTGCTACACCCAGCCGCATTCATTGGTTTACTGTGGGTCGATGATATTATCGGTAGGTAATTCAATGCGGGCTTGACTTTCAGACATATTGATGTATTTGCCTATGGCAAATATGTAGATACAAATTCAAATGAATTACATCGAATTAAATCGTTTTGTGGCTTAGAAGAGAGTTGAAGGCAAAGCCATTGTGAACTCTGTTTGGTGTTTGCAACACGATTGACATTGCTTTTAGAGTCAACACATTGATAACTTTAATGCTTTATTGTTTACGAGCTCGCGTTCACGTTATCAGCTTATCATGGCAATAAGACGACAACAAATTGATTCGAACGTGTACTTCTACTCGTATCAAGAAAATAAAAAAAGAGAGAGAGTATCTAATCCTCATATAAACGAAATACATGAAAAATAAGAAAATTGATTTTCAAATTCGCGACAGCTTTCATCGCTTTTCCACGCATTTATTCAAAAACCAACAAAATGCCACGAGTAGTAGGATTGTAGTAGAAAGTCAAAACAAACAAACTTGTGCGAATCTGTTCTTTTTTTGTGTGTTTTTAACAGAGATGAAGTTTGTTGATCTTCTGACAGTTGCATCACATAAGTGTACCTACGTTGTAGGCGAATTGTACGTGGGTAAACAGATGAACAGCGGCAGATAAATGTGGTTGCGATTGTTTTTCCGTTTTCTTTTTTTGTATTCGTTGAGTAAAGTGAGAATGTTTCCATTCTTGAAACAGGTTAGGACAATATTTGTTGAAATCATTGGAAAACATGAGATGAGATACAGAGATACAGTGATTACTTTAACGGCAGAGCGATGGATTTCCATGGGATTTAAAATGAATTAGTGTAGAAAATTTGGTACTGCATATATCCTGTACGGGCACGAGTACGATAACTTTGGCGCCAAAGTGGTGTCGTTCCGTTGCTACCAAAAGATTCCTGGTAAAGAAGAAGACATTTCGCCAACAAAGTGGACATTACTCTTTCAATGTCTCGTCTATTTATTGTCCACTGCGTTGCAGCCTTGAAAAAAATGATTTTACAAATATTTTCAGCTCTCTTGGACTGAATTTTATTATTGGCGGTGATTTTAATGCAAAACACACCTTCTGGGGTTCAAGATGTATCTCACAAAAAGGCAGACCACTTTACACTTTCACTCGACTGGTAAACCAGCATATTGGCCGACTGATAGCAACAAAATACTCGATCTGATCGATTTCTTTGTTGTAAAAGGAATACCAGACAACTGTATTAAAGTTGATGAAAGTTTTGATCTCTCTTCCGATCATTCCCCTATCATTCTAACGATGAGCGAACGCCTAATTAAAAAAGATGTACCTGCTAGACTAACTAGCAGAAAAACTGATTGGGAAGGCTTTAAAAAAAAACGTCGAAGAACATATCGATTTGAGAGTATCACTTAGGACGTCTTCTGAACTCGAAATCAAAGTTGATCGATTTTTTGAAGTTCTGCAGCGCGCCGCGTGGAAAAATACTTCCTATCAAAGGAAAACACCGATCAATCATGCCCAAAAATATCCACCGGAAATAAAAGAAATGGTAAGGGAGAAGAGAAAAGCTCGTAAAAAATGGCAACAAACTCGTGCTCCGCAACATAAATCGCATTTAAATCGCTTGTGTAACTTGCTAAAAAGGGCCATTATTTAATTTCAAAAATCGGACAATACAAACCAGCATTGAAAGCTTAACAGCGGACAAAGATTCCAATTATTTGCTCTGGAAAGCTATAAAAGGCATTAAAAAACCGAAAATACAAGCGGCCCCAATCAAGAAAAATGACAACGTATGGGCCAAGAATGATAAAGACAAAGCAGAAGTCTTTGCAGTCCATTTAGAAGAAACATTTAAACCATTTGATGGACAAGCGCTTGTTGAAAATGATAATGGATCGGATATAGCACTTCACAATTACACAGTAAGAAATGCAAGTCTGAACCGAACTTCAACAAGAAATAAAGAAACTGAAACCGAATAAAGCTCCTGGATACGACCTAATCACAGGAGAGCTTCTTAAATCGTTACCTAGAAAAGCGTTAGTTAAGTTCCTCTACATATAGAATATGTTCCGAGTCAATGGAAAGTCGCGGAAGTAATAATGATTCTGAAGCCAGGAAAAGCTCCGCTGCTGCCGATTATGTCTAAAGTTTTCGAAAGAATAGTACTTAAGCGATTAGAGCCGGTTATAGAAGAAAGATCTCTTATTCCCAATCATCAGTTTGGGTTTAGAACCAAGCACTCAACAACAGACCAAGTGCATAGAATAACTGCTTTAATTGAGAAAGCTTATGAAGAAAAAAAGATTTGCTCGAGCGTATTCCTTGATGTTTCTCAAGCTTTTGACAAGGCCTGGCATGAAGGATTGAAATACAAATTACGACAAGTTCTGCCGGAACACTTATATAATACTCTGGAAAAATACTTGACGAATCGACTTTTCCTAGTCAAACACGGAAATGAATATTCAGAATTTAAAGACATATGGGCTGGGGTGCCGCAGGGAAGTGTCCTTGGACCGCTTTTGTAACTTTCGCGATATACCCTGGTCTATTAGAAATAGCGATATCCATAGAAATTTAGGAATTGCAACAGTCGAACATGAAATCAAAAACTTCGCGCGTAAGCATAAAGACAGATTACAAGGACACGTTAACAATGAAGTCCTTCGAATTCTAGATGAGAGGAATCCACTGCGTCGTCTACAAGGACTAAACCTTTCGACTTAACGCGATAGCATGAAACCGCGTCTAATTTGCAGAACAAGCAGGAACTTTCAATGGAAAGGGACCTGCCAAACAATCTCAATACGTGGAAGAAAAACTTCTGGATAAGTCAAAACTTAGTTGTAGTAATCAAAGAAATTTATCACGAAGGGAGGTGTTGAGAAGTAGTTCTCCTTTTATTTTAGTGAAAATTAATTGTCATTATACATAGAATCCACTGAACTATAACATGTGTTATAAATCATTTTATATAGTTCAGTGGGTTGTCAAAGTATCACGCATTAAAAAACTACTCTTGTATGAACCAGACCGTGTCCGCAGTTTTATTTTTGATATAACTTGAAGCCAAATGTTTCATCGCCATCCTTGAAACTATTAACCAAATAATTTCACAAAAACAGGAAGTTTTTATAGTGAGTAAAAATCTCACACTACTATGAGCACGCGCTATCGATCCTTCATGAAGATTTTTTACCTACCCTCGGAGAAAAAAAAAAAAAAAAATTCGCCAACCTTTCTGTCCAAGTGATCCCGTAAAAGTTCAATTGGGTTCAAATGGCTACTGTGGAGGCAAACCATTTTGATTAACATCCATTTTTCTTCCTTCTGTTGCAGAAAGATTGAACACAACTTTGAAGTGTGTTTAGATTCGTTATTTTGTCGAAAGACGAAACCTTCTCCAATTAACTGAAGACCACTTGAAATAGTTTCTCATCAGGTTCTGTAGCACTATTTCTTTAAAATACCTTCGATGCGAATGAGATCAGTGGTTCTTCTGAAGGAAAAGTCTCTTCGCATCAAAATCGATCCACCTCTATGCTTTACATTGCAGCAAGGCGGGTTGACGTTGAACGAAAACCCTTCTCTTCGTGCCAAACTATTCGAATTTGAATTCATTAGTCCAAAGAACCCTTCTCCAGTCCACAATGTTCCAGTCTTGGTGAGGTTTAGCCCTAATCTAGTCGTTTCTTCTTATTTTGCGCCCGAAGAAACGACTTTTTTTTTGACAACACGTCCAAACAAATGTATCTCACAAAGAAGCCTTTTGATTGTTGTAACGGAGGCTGGGATTTTTCTATTCCTGTTGATCTATCCGCAGAATTCTTGTGCCGTAAGCCTTCTTGATAGTAATAACAGTCAAGTTACTCGTATCTTCCTGCCTAGTGGTTTTTCTTGGAAGTACACTCGGTATGGGATCAATGCTTCCAGTTTCACGAAATCGCTCGATGATGTAATGGACTCCAAATTTAGAAATATTAAGTTCCTGGGAGATATCTGTTTCGGATTTACCCATTTTATGAAGATAAATCATTTAACTTCGTATTTCAATGGATATTTGCTTCGCATGACCCTTTACTTTATTCATTTTAACTTGTCCCGTTTTTAAACTGATAGTTAACTAAAAAAACCTATTGTGTGTAACCCCTTAAATAACTCTGAGATTACACCCAATATTCTCTACGAAGCACCTACCGAAAATGAACAAGTCAACTGGTCGAAAGTCTTATGGACGGACGAGTCCAAATTTGAAGTTTTTGGACAAAATAAGTAAGTTTATGTTTACCGATCTGCTGAAGAAAATATGGTCCCTAGCTGCGTGGTCTCAACTGGGGATGTTTCTCTTCCACCGGTATTGGAGACCTCATCCGTATCGAATCATGAATAAGGAGAATTAAGTTTACGATTAAAATGCCCTGGATTCACATTAATGCAAGATACGAGAATACGTGGACCAAGAAGAACACTCGTAGTTATACACTGGCGTCCAAGTACAAGGTGGACGTCAGTGTATAACTACGAGTTAGACAAGGATTTTGTCAACCTAGGTTTTGATGTTAACTCTGAGAACGACATCAGTGTTGAAATAAAACAGAGATTCACTCTTGATAAACGTTTATTCGTTTTCAAGGCGTAACGAAAAGAACTAAAGAAATGCTGCATAAGACTCTCATCATCCCAATCCTACCCTTGGAGCCTTCGAGAGAAATATATATGGCACTGTCTGCAATGAAGGCATGCATACATATGTACATAAGAAAAGAGTCAGTAACGAAAGGATTGTAAAGTGACATTGATCTCTAAACATAGAGAAGTTGGGCGGATTGAATGAAAACCAAATGTTTCGGGTCGGAAAATCTCCGAATTCATTCCAGAGCGAATGCGCCGAAGATGCAACAAGTGTATGTAAACGAGGCCAGAAAAAAATGCGCACCACTATTCCACGACCATGGATTGGTCACGCACTTTCAAATAGTTAGAGAAAACCAATAGATACGAGAACTACATAAGTGATGGCATTTTCTAAACATCCACTCCTGAATGTAACTCATCGCCCCGGTATTATGGAAAAACAACTATGTCTAAGATCTTTGATCGAAACGCTCATGATATCATCAGTCACTGTAAGAGAAAACGCTACAAAATATCCATAAGTGAATATTTGTTTCCGGAATTTCCTCCCCATAGACACGTAGTATTACTGTACGATTCCTATTATTAACCCAACCCAATTCAGCGCATCTATTGGATATTCTTTGTGAAAATATTCTGTCAAAACAATTTACCGCTGTGTATCCGCGGTTGTATCTATAAATACATTCACACGATCTACGCTACAGCGCCGTCGCTTTTGAGCGTATTTCCTCACACGCACTCATCCGTGAAAATGACCAACTAACATTGAATAATTTTAATGAACTTCTCGCCATCGGTTGTCGCTGCAGGGGAGCTCTCACAAGCTTGCTGGTCTCGACGAGTGCTTAGCAGCCTGTGGCTGCCCCCTGTGGCAGCGACCGATCAGATTTGATTCCACTCCCATTTCAACGGCTCAGGCTAATTCATTATTTTTTTTTTTTTTTTTTCGACTTTTCGGCTTTGGTCGGTCTTTATTATTGTTTTGCTCGTCGTTGAGCTATTTTTAGGCACTTCCCCACGCTTTGGCGGGAAACGAAGGAAACACGCGAATTCACGGCACAGTTTTACAGGCACTTAGCCTGTGGCAGTTCGATACACTTGAGCAAATGGGGACAAAGTAAGTTTGGCATTAATTTCATGCAAACAACGGTATTGTTGTTATTTCGTCGGCTCAATTCTATGTGACGTTTTCGACATCGCTCATCTGAACATCATCTTCATCTTTCATCAATTTGTTTAGATTTAGTTCGTTGCGTTTTGTTTTTTCGCCGACTTTCTTGACATTTGAGGCGATTGACTTAGATTCGGAAACTGGGGCGGTGGAGGGTGGCGTAATTTATTTGAGGACATGAGACAACGGTTTTCTTTTTAGATTTTTGGCAAAGATTTCATTTTATTGGATGTGTAGACGCCTACACAATGAAATTCAACGATGACTAGCAGGGGAGTAGGGGAGTGATTGCAAAAAAAAAAAAAAAACTGTACGAGTATTCTTGAAGGAGATGACGGATACACATACTGGGTATTTAAATTTTTTGGATTTTAGCCGCGCAGAATAAATTTTTCAAAACTGCGTCAGAATGGAAACCAAGGAGAATGTTTATGATCGATTGGCTTCATTAGGATTCATTTCAAGGGATTTATTTTTATTTTGTTTACTCAGAAGTAAAAGCTTAATTGGAAAGTTAAATTCGATGTTAACATGTAATTACAATATATTTACAGTTGGCGTAAATTGGCAGTAGTACTAGCATAATGTTTATTTAAATTAGAAATATTGAAAACAATTTTAAGCGACTTATTAGCGGTTTAATTTAAAATACCCGGGATATTAGTAGAGCGTCGATCAACGTGTTAAATTAGCTATAATGGCATTTGATAGAAGAAATGACATAACTGAAATTTACGAGTAGGCGACTTATGGAGTCATTGCAATGCAGATTAGAGTCATCAGTCATCATTTTGAGTATCTATCTCAAAATAATAAGAGTGAATTGTGATGCTGTCGAAGCTTCATAAATCCCATCTTTGTAATCTATTCTACTGAAACAAATTAGGTGTACGAACTTTCATTGCATTACCTGTAACACATTTCCATGAGCATTTGTCAAACTACCGTTACTTTCATGTATGAAACTCACTTTTACTGTGGACAAAATAATAAGAGTGTTATGTAGATCTCCTGTAATTCGGGGATATTTCACCTCGTTCTTCAATTATTTAGTTGGATTTATTACAAAAATTGTATTTAAGTGTGTTGGAAGATTATTTTTAAATAATTATGGGACACGGAAAGCATTGTTCGGATGAAGTACGGCGTTTGATCCACCAACTTAGAGATCAAGGCAAATCGCATCAATTTATCGCTGATACTCTTCATCGTTCGCCGTGTGTTGTAGCACAAATATTGAAGGAGCGAAATCTACCCCTAAAACAGGTCGAAACAAGAGGGCGTCCGAAAAAAACAACAGCTTTGCTAGATAAGCGAATTGTTAGAGTGGCACTTAACGATCCATTTACATCTACCTCGATTAAAATGAATTTATCTATGGATATCAGCTCTCGAACGATTCGAAAACGTTTGCAGGAAAGGAATTTGCACGGAAGAATCGCAAGAAAGGTTCCATTGCTAAGCGCTAAGAACATAAAGCAACGGATTGAGTTTGCAGCTGCAAACCAAGCATCAGCGAACACACGCAATTTGAGGAATATCTTATACAGCGATGAAACTAAGATAAATTTATTTGGATCTGATGGTAGAACGTATGTTAGGAGAAGAAAAAATTAAGACCTCAATCGTAGGAACACCACGAAGACAGTTAAGCATGGTGGTGGTAACATCAAAATTTGGGGTTGTTTTTCATATGATGAAGTTGGTCCTATCTTTTGGATAAAGGATAATATGAACAAAGAACTGTACCTCGACATTTTGGAGAGCATAATGCTTCCTTATGCAGAGAACAATACGCCTTTAATATGGACCTTCCAGCAAAATAATGACCCCAAACACACTGCCAAGGTGGTGACTAGGTGGTTTGAGCAGCGTAATGTGTCGGTTTTGCCATGGCCATCACAATCGCCAGACTTAAATCCTATCGAAAATCTATGGTAAGATTTAAAGAATAGGGTTTCTGTCAAAAAAAACGTCTAATAAACAGTCGTTGTGGAAATAAATTGAAAAGTTATGGTATGCCACACCTGTCGAAACGTGCAGAAATCTTATCGACTCTATGCCAAGAAGATTTGAAGCAGTTCTCAAAAACAAAGGTCACGCAACAAAGTACTGAGGCTGTCAGGTGTCCCTTTACTCATTCTCCTAATAAAATTGCCTCTTAACTGATATTTTAATCTTTTTTTAGAGAGCTATAAGAAACACTCTTATTATTTTGACCAGCAGAAAAGACCAATGAAAAATATTTTTGTAAATGAAAGTTTGTCTAAATTACAGAAATAACTTCTATTTAAAAAATACGAATACATTTCAGAATCGTACATAATAAAATATAGCTGTTATATTGAAATAATCGAGCAAAAGGGTTTCGCTCTTATTATTTTGACCACCACTGTATGTAGGTAGTTAATCTCTCTGATCATGTTCAAAAATGTATTTATTTTTTTTCCTAGTTAACTAGTACAAAGGGTTTTACTCTTCCTAATCTTCGGACTAAATTGTTATTATTAAGTAGTTCAACTACTTCTGAATTGGTGTGGTTACGAAATCTAACTTCTCTTCTTGCGACCTTCCTGACATCGTCCTTTACCATTTAAATTTTTAGATCTCTATGTGGGTTGGGGTCAAAATCCAGAAAACTGAAATCCCGAAAATCCAAAATCCCGAAAAACCAAAATCCTGAAAATCCAAAATCCCGAAAGACCAAAATCCCAAAAAAAAAATCCCGAAAACTAAATCCCGAAAAATTATATAAAATTAAAAATTTGTCAAATGTTCAAATATATATATAATATCCACAATGCATAAACAGAAGAATATGTATGGGTGGGCATGCTGCCCCCTGCAACCCCCCTGCTTGAGGTCACTGTAAGATTTGGAGTGGGTGTGTGGTGTTCACTTACATTTTCGGAAATTTGGCCTTTCGGGATTGTGGATTTTCGGAATTTTGTGTTTTCGGGATTATGTTTTTCGGGATTCTGTCCGACTCCCTCTATATGTAGATCAACGTTACGTATGCACCATGGCGCATTAACTATATTGCGTAGTACTTTATTCTAGAAGCATTGTATGCTTTGTAGGTTTGATTTACTTGTGCACCCCCAAAGCTGGCGACCATATGTTCATATTGGCTTTAATACTTGTTTGTAGTTGAAGTTGTATGCCTTCTTTGTCGATTTCCGTGCAGCCTTCGACTCAATACCACGCGAGGCTCTATTTTACAAACTCCTCTTAATAAGAATCTCTAACAAAGTCACCAACATTTTAAGACCAATGTATGACAGCAATTTAGCATACGTGTGGGATGGTGGATTTATTTCTGATGAGTTTGGAACATCAATGGGGGTGAAGCAAGGTTGCATACTGAGCGCGCATATTCTATTCGTAAATGACATTACCGATTTTGTGAGGGGAGGGATTGAACTGAACTTAAGATTCCGGCGCTTATGTATGCAGACGACATTGTCTTCCTCTGTGATACAATCAACGGGATGCAGTTGATGATAAACAGACTAGCTGAGTACTGCAAGCTATGGAACCTGAGTGTTAATCTTGAAAAGTCGAAGATGATGATATTCAGAGGTGGAAGCGGGAGGTATTCGCGCAACGAAAAGTGGAGCCTACAAGGTGAACGTATTGAAATAGTGAGAGAATACAAATACCTAGTAGTTCTTATAACTGCAAATCTCAATATGAAAAAACACCTTAATGCGAAACTATCGGAAGCAAAACGCGCAATATCTTCAGTTTGGAGTCGTTCTATTGTTAATAAAAGCATAACCCACAGCTCAAAACAGAAAATATTTTGTGCAACAGCAAAATCGATTCTTTTATATGGAGCCCAGGTGTGGGGTTTCTATCCTTTTGAGGAAGTAGAAATGTTTCTTCGCTACCTAATAATACGCCTAATTATATGTTGCATTTGGAGACTGGGGTACCTCCTCTTTTCCTCGACGCTCTACGGCTGCACTTTGAATACCGAGATGGAACAAGGCAGGCTACCTAAGCTGCTCAATCTTACCATTTCAAGAAGAAGTCATCTATATCAAAATTGGGAACGTTTAGCGTCTGAATGCGGTTTAAATCTTAGATTAACAACGGCGGATAAATTTAGTGCACTATTGTCATCAATCGGACGAGATAGATATGAGAGATACGTAAACGACGCTCGGAGTTCGCAACATAGAATATACTACTCGCAACTTGGATATGATCTACAAGACGAAACATACTTTTTAAACAGCAACTCAACCGACAAAATAAGAGGTGAGCTGATCGCACTTAATTTTATTCCGCATCGTCCAGAGCTGCCAATCCCTTGCAATCTGAGTAACAAAGATGAGAGAGAGGACGTTTTCCACTTTATAGTGATATGTCCTATCTTAAAAGAATATCGCCTGGAATACTTTGGGGCGACTGTGCTGGCTGAGGAGAGAACGCTAAGCATTTTAAATGGAAACTTTGGGTGGAACGCGTTATATAATTATACTACGAAGGCGCTAATGTATAGAAAATGTATTATGGAGGAAAGTTTTTTAAAATGGCAATGTCAATACAGATAGTTTTCGTTATGAAATTGTTAAATTGTTTATGCGAATGTTTAAAGCTTATAATGTACTATGTAAGTAAATTCATATTTTATGTAAGGAGCCTTAATGTCAATCTGGTAGACGGTCAGTAACGACCAAACCTAAGTAGACTTGAAACTATATATGAAATAAAAGTCTTAACTAACTATTTGTTTGTAGAGCAGTAATTTATTGTATATCGAGAGGCAGGAATACCTCCCAAAGAGCCAACACATTTTTTATACAGTATGTTTAATTCGTCAAGTTTTTTCATTACATGAGCTTTCCAGTGCAATTTCGCGTCAAGGGTCATGCCTAAGTACTTAGAAGAGTTCGGAAAAAGAACTGCATTGTTATTTATGTACACAGGTATAAATACCCCGCCGTGATAAGGGAGCTGATATTAGAAAAAAAGAAGGGCTCGTAGAAAATGGCAAACCACGAGGTTCCCAGGCGATAAGGCTGTGTTCAATGATCTTAAAAAACGAATCTACGAATTCAAAAATGAGTCACTTAGTAGATTTCTACAAAGCTTAACGTCGGATGCGTCAACCGGCTACTCCTTGTGGTAAGCAGCTAAGCGTCTAAAAAAACCTCAGTTTCAAAACCCGCCCTTGAAAGCACCAGACGGTAAATGGATCGGAAACCCAAAACAAAAAGCTGATCTGTTCGCAGGACATCTATCGAACGTTTTCAAACCATTCTTTTCAGGTACAGCTAATGCAAATCTAGAGTTTGTCGATAAAAGAGACGAAGCTGAAATCCCCTTGTCACGCTCAGAGAAGTAAGAAGTATGTGTCAACACCAGTTGTCAAATAAAAAAACACCAGGTTATGATTTAATAACTGTCCAGGTCTTGAAAGAAATACCATTAATAGCCTTAAAAAATCTCCAATTTATAATAAACGCATGTCTAATGACCCGATATGTCCCACATCATTGGAAAATTGCTGAAGTAATTGTAATACCAAAGCAAGGAAAACCATTAACAGAAGTAACTTCTTATAGACCGATATCCCTTATACCAATTATGGCAAAGGTTTTCGAAAAATTACTCCTGGAAAGGCTTAGCAAAATCATCGAAGAAGGAAGTCTAATCCTGAATCATCAATTTGGATTTAGAAATAAACATTCCACGATAGACCAAGTACACCGAATTACGGATATAGTGGAAAAAGCACTGGAAGAAAGACAAGTCTGTTCGGCACTATTTTTAGATGTTGCTCAAGCCTTTGACAAGGTCTGGCATGAGGGCCTTGAGTATAAACTGCATAGGGATTTACCTAGACAGTATTACGAAATACTGAAATCCTATATATCAGATCGACTCTTCCGAGTCCGATACGAACAAGAATATTCGGAACTAAAAAAAATTGAAGCAGGTGTTCCAAAGGGAAGTATCTTAGGACCAACCCTATATCTGTTGTATACCAGGGATATTCCTGTGGACAATAATGCCATGATGGCTACTTTTGCAGATGATACTGCAATATTAGCACGTGATAAATGCACTGTGAAGGCGACGAGAAGAACTAAACTTTAAATATAGAAAAATGTACTGGTTACTAGGACGAAACTCAGATATGTATGTCTATCCAGAACGAAATCTTGCTATATAAGCAAGTATTGAAGCCTATCTGGACGTACGGCATCCAATTATGGGGCTGCAGAAAAAAAAACAAATATTCAAACTATACAGACATTCCAAAACAAAGTACTTCGTGGAATAATAAATTCCCCTTGGTATATAAGAAATAGCAATTTGCACCGTGACCTACAAGTACACATGGTGACGGAAGTGGTTAGAAAGCACGCTGTGTCCCACAATCAGCGACTGCAAAATCACATCAACTCCGAGGTAGAAACCGTCTTAAATGTACGAGACAATATCCGGAGATTGAGAAGAACCAAGCCTCACGAGCTAATGGTCTAAAAGCTATGGAAAGTACTTATAATTTTAAACTTTCCTCAACGTGATTTTAAATATAAGAAAGAAAAAGCATTTGTCGATCTTACATAGATCGGTCCTGATTAAGGAGGGGTTTTATTTTTATATTTTTATTTTTATTTTTTCTTTTTAGTGGCGTTAGAGTCCCATACTACTTGGTAACCGTGACCGTGAACTACCAAGTTTCTTTCGAGATTTTTCACCTCCCTTACACTTTCGTAAGGACACAGAACATGGACTGTGCTCCAGCCGAGTCTAACTCACGGTTTTTACTGGGGTAGATAACGCCGAACAACTGGCGTGTGTAATTCGAAAAAATAAAATAAAAATTTACACAGGTATGTGTTGTACATTTTTATTTGTAAAGTTTACATGAACTGACTTCAGTTCATTTAATTTTATTTGCCATTTGTTGGTCCATTCATAAATATGATTTACTGCCCTTTGCATTTTTCCAGTAACTTCCTGCACGGTATTACCGA
This sequence comes from Pocota personata, assembly GCA_963082735.1. Classification (NCBI taxonomy): domain Eukaryota; kingdom Metazoa; phylum Arthropoda; class Insecta; order Diptera; family Syrphidae; genus Pocota; species Pocota personata. Next base: position 243,725,383 of record OY720429.1, read on the forward strand.
CAGTAGGTACAGCAGTATCGTCTGCAAATGTGGCAACAGAAGTTTCCTCATTTTGTAGTAGGTCATTCGTGTATACTAGGAACAAGACAGGTCCTAATACACTACCTTGGGGTACGCCAGCTTTTATGTATTTTAATGTGGAGTACTCATCTTCTTGCTTTATTCTATATAATCTCTGCATTATGTATGACTCCAGGATTTATGTGTATTGCTTTGGTAGATATTTTTGCAGTTTATGGACTAGTCCTTTATGCCACACCTTATCAAAAGCCTGTGTTATACCAAGGAAGATGGTAGAGCATATTTTTTTTCTCTTCTAGGGCTTTTTCTATTTTATCAGTTATTCGGTAGATGGTTTGGTATCAATGTCTTTTCTTCTATGATCGGATGGAATCGTTTTAGAAGAATTTTTTCATCAGAAAGGTATTGCAGAAAATTGAATTTGGAAAGTTGGTATTCTGTAAGAACTACCAGAAAAGTAGTCGGACATCAAAAATATACTTTATTATTTACGTAACCTGTTCACGTCAGACTGTTAAACTTTGAGACAGCCATTGCAGATAATAATTGCAATATATTCATCTCATAACTTTGCTCTTGACATCAAGACGAATATTAAAAATGCGATGGAAGTATTGGAGCTGTACTATAATAGGTGGAAAATTAGGCTGAAAATTAGCCGAAAAAGAAAACCTTTCTATCTTCCGAACAGTCAATTGTAAATTTATTAATCTACAGTAAATTGGGATAATTGCGTGAAGTATCTTCTTTTTTTTTTTAAGGGAATTTCCAAATCCCAGAGCACTCAGACTCACAGGAAGTGTACTACCAAGCAGAACTCCTTTTGGTGTAGCGCCTGGAGAAACCTCGGTTACAAAATTCGCCGTTAAAAGCACCATATTTCTAACCGTTTCTGAGATATTGAAGTGTCTCGATTTAAGAAAAACTCACCCTGTATTTTACAGGTTGCACCTTTGTTATTTCTTTGTTACAAGCTATGCATTAAATTAAAAATTTTAAGTATACTATATGTACTCGTCTAATAAGCTCAACGGGGTCCAGTTTACATGGGCTTCGGAAAACCATCGCCACTTACAACCATTTTTGATCAAGACTTTCCAGGAACTTACCTGAAAATGAAATAAAAACAAGAAATTAATATATGAACGGAATATGTATATGAATGTATTTAAAATAGGTACACATAACTTTTCCAATTTGTATTTTATAGTTGCTACATTATAAATATCATTACAACAACAAGTTATTGTATCATTTGAGGCTTGAGGGATCCTCTAGTTTAAAGAGTATAAAGAGTATGCTAATTGTATGAAAGAAATAGAATATGACACCCAATGTGCTCTAGGTCCCTCAATGAAAAGTACGAGAAAGAAATATGGTCACAATAGAACGTCATAGTAACCTAATGGTATAAAGAAAAGCAAAGTATGAATGTTGATAAACGAAATACGAGCAATGACAGTGCAGCCGAATTTGTAGGGAAAATATTCAATGTACTGATTGGCGACGTGGATGCCCAAAAGTATTGGTTTCGTGAAAATTTGGTATTACCCAACCTATACTACCTATGTATACCTAGTCCTGCTATAAATTCTGTTAAAAAACTTCCAGCGCAAACTTTATGAAGATAACGATAGGAATGGTACTTTAGTCATCCCCGCGTTCCCCATCCAATCGCGGTTGTAAAAGCTGTACGCGACTGAATTCGAAGAAATCACATCCGAAAAGAGAAAATTATATCGCGTGAACTGGATACATCCACCAGATCCACGTCAAAGCTCATTGGGGAAGATCTTAACATGAAAGTCTTTCATCGATCAACTGGACATCTATTAACGAATAATTTAAAGCAAATTCGAGTTTAAAGATGGAAGGGACGAAAATATCCTTTTTACGGACGAAACGATTGTCACCGTCGAGGAAGTTTTTAATCAACAAAATGATAAAATTTATGCAAGGACATCTAAAGAAGCAAAAAATAGAGTTCCTGGGATTCAGCGCGGCCATCATCCAGCTTCGGTAATGGTTTGGTGGGGGTATCCTAACAAGAAGTTACCGCTCTCCTTTTTATGAAAAATGAGTCACAACTGAGCAAAGGTGTACCAAGAAGATGTCCTAGAATGCGCCGTTAAAGCCTTGACGAATTTTTAATGGAGCAAGATGGGTTCTCCAACAAGACTATGCTCCAGCACATAAAGCCAATACAACTCAGCAGTGGGTTAGAATCAATAATTCCTGCTTTTATCCGAGGATTGGTCTTCAGGAAGCCCAGATTTAAGTCGTTTGGATTAGTTTTATGGAGAGTATGGCCTGCAAGAGAACCCACCGCAATTTGGAGAGCCTCAAAAGTTCTTTAACGATGTATTACAGCACCGTTGTAGCCCAGTGGCCACAGCGTTTGACGGCCTGCGTTAAAGTAAAAGGCGGACACTTTGAAAACAGCCTCTTTTTAAAAAAATTGCTTACCATTTAAGCAAATAAATTTTATAAATACTAATCCAAAATGTTTTGTTAATTAATTTTTATAACGTTTTGCACTTGTAACAGAACTTTTGGCAGGACTAGGTATATTAGAAAATCTCAAAAAAGTGGGTCTCTCTCTCAGTTCCGACTGTCTGTCTATATGCATGGCCGGCCTAAACGGGTACATGGATTTTGTTGAAACTTTATGCCTGGACTATGTGTGTTCACAATTCGATGCAAAGTCAGAATTTTCATTCTAACCCCATTCATTCTAAAGGTACCTTACTAATGGCCGATTTTAGAGCAAAAGAGTTTTCTCGAAAACGGCTGCAACGATTTAGTTCAAATCTGATATTTGAGTTATTTTTGATATATGCTATCAGATGGCGTACCTGGCTTTCACCAAAAAATGTGTGTAACGGTAATAAACTGGTTATAAACTGGTTATGGCTAAATCAATTTTGTTCCTTAAACAATATTTAATATATGCAAGGTCATGGCATACTAAGTTTTGAAAACTTGTCAGAACTTTTTTTTTCGAATTTTGACAGATTAACATATATAGATACAAGTACTTGCGACCCAGTCGTGCACTTTATTTGTTTTAATACCAGTAATCATAATCATAGTCTGATGCGATGGTTCCGTTGCTCCAGAAATGCGTCTAGTCAAATTCTCATATAGTCACGATGAAACTCAAAGTTTTAGCTACAGATGTGGAGTGTCGGAGTGTCAGATTGGAAGGGACTTTTGAAATCTTTTAGCTCAGCCTGACTATTAATGAGAATTCCAATACTTATGACAGTTTAGTACTTCAAGTGGCTATGGCACGTACATATATCTATTTTGAAAACAGTCACAAGTTTTCCTAGATAACATTTACATAAGTTCTAGTGTCGACTGTGTAGAAGACATAAATAAAATCCTAAAGAAAATCGTTGCAATTTTCCGATTGGAATCTTTCAGGAATGGTCACATCACTTCATACTTCCTTACGAATGTGACAATACTCAGAAGCCTGAAGGGTTTCGATATCGAAACTCATACTTTGAAAGTCATACTTTGAAAGACATACCTCTCATCCCGGTTTCGAATTGACACATGTCCAGCTCTCATGGCATTCAATGCAATGCATGAAGAACAACGCCAGGAGCTGCGTCCCAGCAGTAATTTTCAAAAAAAAACTTTTCTCTATAGTGATATTTAACACCACGGTTCACCGATAGCTCTTCGACCTGAAAAAAAATTCTGGAAACTCAAATAAACTTTAGTTCAATGTGGGTTTGTACTTCAGCTTATTATCAAGGATTACTCGAAGATATTGAACGTCAATCTATAAGTACCTACCGCCAATCTTAGGTATTTCTCTACCCTGCATTGTAAAGTTGCACGCAAAAAATATGAAACTCGGATATGTCTAGTACGCATACTATAGTCTTCTCATACAGATTTTTTTGAAGCCGTGAGGACTAACTTTTCAAATGATGGAAAGGAGAAACTAATTAAGCGAGATAGCCATAAACATACTCGTACGTACGGATATGAATATAAGCCTTGTTGAAGGTAATACATTTCCGCTCATTATACAACTTTTTCCGATCATCAGTCAATTCCATGATAGACATTTAGACATGCGTGAGCGGAAATAACGAAAAAAAAAATGTACCTCAAGACTGCTATTACTCCAAAGTATTTAACGTCAATCTGTAACTTGGAAACTTACACCCCACAATATGAGAGACTTTTTTGTTTTAGTACCTATCTATCTATTATCTACACTGCATTCCACAGTTCCCAGCAAAAAATATCAGACGCGGATATGTTCGCCAAACTATAGCCTTCTCAATTAGATTTCTTGAATTTTGTTTGCACTACGGGATGTGCATGTATGCCGTGAGGACCGACTTTTCAAATGATGGAAAGGTGAACCAAATTATACGAGATAGTCATAAACATGTACTCGTATACGAATAGTATCGCTGAAGAAAATAAGTTTTCGTTCATTATATAATAGAACAGAATATGCAGAAAATTTTATAGAAGTTGAGGAGCTGGATAAAGTAACCTGAGATTGATAGAAGAGATTATAGCAGTCCTTAAAGCAGCTAAATCGAACAAGGCTCCAGGTAAGGATACCTTACGATTTTTTTTAAAAATGCACCTGTCAGCTTCTTGATGAAACTGGCGGAAGCTAACGCGGACACGCTAAACTCTGGTAAAGTGGAGGACAATTATAAGAAAACATTAATATTTTCAATTTTTAAAAAAGGGCGTTTGAACGCAGTGGAGCACTACAGGGGAATTTATTTTAAGATGCAGTGGCCAACATGTTAATGGGAGTCTTACAGAGTACGTTAAGTGGATGAGTAGGGAGAAATAAAATACTGAACGAATACGAGACGGGTTTTAAAAATGTTTACTCATATATACAATTTGATTAGTATCGCACAGCTGAAGCTGCATAAAAGAAGAAAAGAAAAGGAAGTCCCAAAATTCATTCAAGATTTGAATTTGGCGCCATTTGTGCGGTAAAGTGTTGCCAACGAAAAAAAAGACAGCGTGACAGCTGACAGTTCAGGGTTGTTAAAAATGGAGTGCTACACGAAAGAACAACGCGATTTCATTGTTGAGTAATATTTTAAAAACAGTTTCCAATTTTTGTATAAAATGTGGTCGGAATAGTGATTTAACTTCATCAACTGTGAAGCGATTAATTCAAAAATTCAAGGAGACTGTATCAGTTAGTGATCTTAGACAGTCTGGCCGTCCTTCAACAAGCCGCTCAACACAAAACATCGTAGCAGTTCGCGAGTGCTGTTGAGAGCCCAGGAACATCAATTCGGCACCGTGGTCAAGAATTGGACATTTCGAGAAGCTCTCTACAGCGTATTCTCACGAAAGATTTGCATCTTCATGCATACAAAGTGCAATTGACTCAAGAACTGCAGCCTACTGACCATGCAAAGCGAAGAGAGTTCGTTGAATGGATTGTGGAACAACAACAAGTGGATGCTGATGATGGATGATGGCTTTCAGAAAATCCACGAGTGATTGTTGAGAAACAAATGCATCCACAACGTGTCACTATTTGGTGCGGATTTTGGGCTGGAGGCATCATCGGACCATTCTTCTTTGAAATTGCGGCTGGTCAGCCAACAACAGTTAATGGTGCTCCCTATCGCGACATGATAATACAGTTTCGTATGCCTAAATTGCAAGATATGGATGTGGACGACATGTGGTTTCAACAAGAAGGTGTCATATGCCATACAGGTTGGGAAATAATTCAATTACTGCATGAGCCATTTCCTGATCGTGCAATTTCCCGTTTTGATGATCAAAATTGGCCGCCCAGGACATGCGATTTAACGCCGTTGTCCTATTTTCTTTGGGGTTTTTGAAGTCTAAGGTTTATGCCAACAAGCCCGCGACCACCCACGCCTTAAAGGAGAAAATTGGGCGCTGTATCAACAAAATTCAGCCACATTTATGCAAAACGGTTATGGAAAATTTCGACAAAAGAGTGCGTATGTGCCAACAAAGCCGTGGAGGTCATTTACCCGATAAGCTGTTCCATACATAACCCTATACTGTACAGTTTATGAATCAATAAAATATTTACAATTTTTAATTAAAAACTTATGTTTTCTATCAAAATGACTTCTTGTGTGAATTTTGGGACACCCTTTATATGCTTTCTTTGTCGATTTCAAGGCCGCCTTCGACTCCATATCAAGCAAATCTCTGTTCTATAAGTTGTCATTGGGATATCGACTAAGTTCTTAAATCTACTAAAAGAATTATACACAAACACCAAAGCAACCGCTTGGGGTGGAGTGGAAATGTCTGATTGTTTTGAGACTAATATTGGAGTCAAGGTTGCCTTCTAAGTCCGTTGCTGTTTGCACTATTTTTGGATGACTTGCACGATTTCATTGGAGGTCGATTATGTGAATGTTGATAACATCCATGTACGGCTACTGATATACAAGTACGCCGATGATATAGTAATATTAGCCGATGATGTAGGAATACTGCAAAAAATACTCGACAGATCAGAACAGTACTGTAACTTGTGAAATCTAAAGATTAATCCGGATAAATCGAAAATTATGGTTTTCAGAAAGTCCGAAAGATTATGGCGAAGAGAGCTACAAAGGAAGGGAAATTGAAATTGGCAAGTCATTTAAATATCAGGAAATGACTTTCACCCCAAGACTAGCTTTTGTAGATCAGCTAAAGGAAAGGGAATGTAAAGCGGGAAGCAGTGTGAACACAATATGAAACATTTTCATGTCTAACAAAAGGATTGAACTATCATCGAAGTACAGCTAATTTAATGCTGCTATAAGATCAATCTTTTGTTAAATAGATAAAGATACATTACAACGCTTTTGGATAAACCGCATTTTCAATCTACTGCACTTCTCCAAACTGGACTTATTGATTCACATCTCTATATCCTCAAGCTGCATATGGAGCATATTCACAAAACCATTTTTAAATATGAAACTCATAGACTTCCCCAACAGCTAACTAGGAAAATAATTGAAAAAAAGATCTCCTGGTTTCAGTACTGTACCGAACATTTTGACGGCTCAAACATCGTTTGGACGAATCCCTCCTTAAATCAAGACGTGTGGAGAATGAATCTTGTGCAAACTATGTTGGAAAGGCTTAAGAGGGACTTCCAAAAAAACGAGGCCTTTACAGGTTATTGAATCACAGAATCGGATGTAAAGTTTCCCATGCATGATAATCGCAAAGATAAAATGATGTGGATAATCATAATACGAGCTGGATTAATAGGACTCAGCGACTGTCGCTACCGCAAACCTGAAAGAAGATTGTGTTCACTCTGTAATCTCTTACAAAATGAAGTCGTTGAACACTATCTGGGAAGATGTCCAGCGTTTTCTGAATTTCGTCGAAGATACTTTGGCAAGGACCTTGAGCATCAAGAAATAATCAAGACTGGGAAAAACTGTATAATTACACAAAAAACACTTTCTGGTATCGTAAAGATACCATTTCATTGTGCATCGTTTGACACCTCCCGAACGTGTAGAAATTACTCAAAAATATTATCGAAATTCCGGCTCAGTTGTAAATACGCAACGTGAATTTCGTCATGAGATCGGTCGTCATCATGGCTTCAGTGCGCAGGCAAGTCGTCGCACAGTGGAAAAGTTTGATCGTGAGTACACTCTTTTGGACCTTAAGCCACCAACCAGACAGAGATCGGTGCGAAGTGAAGAAAACATAGCCGCCGTAGCAGCCAGTATCGAAGAAGACCCAGAAATGTCGATTCGGCGCCGATCAGCTGAATTGGGCAACGCCAGAGAGTCAACCAGGCTTATTTTGCGGTTGGATTTGGGCCTACATGCGTATAAGATTGTGCTGACGCAAGAATTGAAGCCGGACGACCACTGACAATGCCGTGAGTTCGCTAATTGGCAGCTGGAAATTTTAGCCGGAGATCCAGATTGTGGCCAAAAAATCATCTTCTCGGACGAGGCCCATAGCTCAGCAGCTATGTCAACAAGCAAAATTGCCGTTGTTGGAGCGACCACAATTCACAAGTGTTCGACCAAGCATCAATGCATCCACAAAGATTGACTGTTTGGTGCGGTTTATGGCACGGCGGCATCATCGGATCTAATTTTTTTCGAAATGAGGAAGGAGACACCGTTACCGTCAATGGTCCTCGGTATAGAGCGATGTTAACCGACTTGGACATGCTGTGGCCACAGCTCGACAACATCGATATATCCCAGCTGTGGTTCCAACAAGATGGCGCGTTGTTAATTGTTAATCATTATTTGCATTATCGATAAATTATCCAATAGAATGACGATATCATCAGCGTATACGAGTAATAAAAGTTTTATTTTGTTTGCATCTGAATCTATTCCTCCTTGAAGATATGTTGGCAGATAAGAATATCGAAAGGAGAAGACAACCCTGCTTAACTCCCATGTGCCATTGCCATCCCATACTGCTGTCGTGTTCTCCTTATAGAGACTTTGCCGAACACTTAGGACTTTTGTTGATACACCGACATTGCTCAGCATATAGAATAATGATTTTCGATCGATGGAGTTGATCGCCGCCTTAAAGTCCACGAAGAACGTATACAGTTGTTGCCCCTTGTTCAGGTACGAGTGAGTCCTACCAATGCTGGTCAGGGAGAAAATGTTGTGTACTGTTGAGTAGTTTTTCCTGAACCCAGCTTGAAACTCGCTCATTGGGTTGTTTAAATTCACCCAATCTGTCAATCTCCTTATTTTTCTAAATAAAGTTCTTACTTACAACTTTTTTTCGATCATCAGTTAATTCAGACATGTGCTTCAAGACCGTCATTCTACGTCTACGCTAGGTTTAAATAAGAACCTAATGATCATCGGTGGGCCTGAATTGTCCGTTTCGGAGTTCAATTTTGTTTCAGTGTTTAAAAACTCATTAACCGGTACATGAGCGTCTAACAACATCTCCATCTAACCTGGTACTGTAAAACTTGTAAAGCCTAATGAAACTGTATAAATTAAGGCAATCAGTATTTCACCGAACTGTAAACATTACTGTTAAACTTTCTTCCATGCTCAGTGAACTCCACCCCAAAAGGGAAACTCTTCAAATTTAACCCGAAAATAGTTTCATTTTCACGGCTTTTGAAGCCCAAAAAGCTTAAACCCGCTAACGATCCATGTCCCATACCTTTTATCCGAGAAAGTTGAGTAATTATCCCTGCTCTACCCTCAACTAAACAGTTAACAATTAAACTTTGTCCCCAAAACAAGAACGGTGTCATAAAACTTATTCCATTCTCCTCCTCTTCCGCCCACATTTATATCCCAGCAGTTAAGGTAAACAGACTGCGAACTGTCACCAGGCAGCGGTGGCAGCAACAGAGCCATCCACATCAGTGCGCGCGCTATTCCCAAATGTTTGTAAATCTCATTAAATCAGTTGACAGAATTCTGATGCCATGAATTTGTTTATCTTCCTTCCGTGTTTGGCCCCGCGAAAGACGCCAGCGAACGCATTATACTCGTAGCCGTCACACGGCAACGAGTCAACTGGAAAATTCAACAGGTGGTAGATTCCCTCGCGTTTGGCTTCATTTCTGCTGCATAGCGGACAACATTTGTACACCCTGCTGGGTGAGTTCTCTTAACACAACACCCATCGGCGGTGTATCCTCGAAGATGTGGGTGGATGTGAGGACGGGGAAAAATTTTCCTATTGCGGTGGATTTTCCATTTGATTTTCTCCTGTCATCAATCGAAAGAACCGAGTCAAAGGATAATCGCTTTGATGGTAGAAAAGTTGTGTGCCTTGTGTGGCTATAATCCCTCCGGTGGGTGTGTTGGGTTTGCTATCACCCCTGATGGGGTTCGAAGGCAGTCAAGCGGAAAATTTCATGTTAAAGATCCGGTGCGTTGTCGTTTGTTGTGTGTGTATGGGATAGAAAAATCGAAATGACAGGCCAAGAGGGGTGAAATCGTTGAAAATGTCTGGGATACGATCAAGGACGAGTAATTCTATTCTGGACGATTTAACTGCACTGAGTGATGCGAACAAACTTTGTCTGTCATGGCCACCAGGACCGATGGAGCAGATCATGGGGATTTCTGTGATTTTACATTTAGATTTCGGGTTTCTTCTTCGATTGAGTGGAATAGAGTGGATTGAGTTTCAATGGCAATGTATGGACGGGAATTTAAAACAATTCGGTTAATTAGATGTAGATTATTCGTCGTTTATTTTTTTTTTTTTTTTTTGTTCTGCGTGTAAATCGATTTCTGTCTGGTCTTTGGAACAATGTACGCCGTTTGATCAAAAACAATAGCCCGACGAGAATTTTAGGTGAAGCTACGTTAAGAATTCCAATGACGGAATATTGTGAGACACATAAAAATGAATTATTGAGCTGATGAAACATGAATACGTGAGTTTTTATGTGTGTAGTGGGTCACGCTTGAATCCATTAGGCGAGATGTCTATGGAATATTTAACACATTAGCTATGTGCACCTAAGTATGATGATGATGGCGATACATTTGAGTCGGTAATCGTTGGAATTTTAGCTCCATTGGGCGATGCACGCACGTATTAGCCCTTAAGTAAGTATGTAGGTGCCCTTGGTTGGTTTGGTTGACTTGGAATGGCCTTCGGTGGGGTACACTTAAACCAAAAGTGAAGACCGTCGGTCTACCCTTGGAACCAATTACTTTTCATAATGAAATTTGTAATTTTCGCCATGCAGGCTGAGATCATTAAGATCATTGATAAGCCTCTCTGATAGGCTTAATTTAAACCTCAATTTTCGTCTCCCAAACCACTGTAGCGTGTTCCAGGCGGAATTAATGGCAATAAGGGAAGTGATATCCGCATCTTTTCAGACAGCCAAACAGCAATCAAATCCTTGGGATCTTCCTCAACAAATTCTACAATATAACAGCTCTAGACTGCCGGTCGTCTCTTATAGAGTGGAGCAGTTTAATATTCAACTAATTTGGGTGCCGGGGCATAGGCATATTCCAGGAAATTGTAAGGCTGACGAACTTACCAGACATGGAACAACAATGTCCATCCTTCCAGGCAAAATGGCACTGGGTATGTCTATCGCTACATTCAAATTTAAATTAAAGCTGGATGCTATTGAAAGGACAAATTCTAGGTGGACAAGTGGTACAACGTGTCTAGCGACAAAACAGATATGGCCTAAGCTGGATCTGAAACGCTCTAGAAATTTGTCTTCTCTCAACAGACTGCATACTGTCTAACAGGCAAGCATGCAACAAGGCTTGGCGTTTTCTCAAATGATTTCTGCAGAAGCTGCGTTTGCGAGGAGGAGGAGACTTTCTTCACCTTCCACCTGTCCAGCTCTCTCCCAAAGAAGGAAACTCCACTTAGGAGCCTTCTGTTTCAACGACTTAAATGATCTGAAAAAAAAAAGAATGTTAGCGCTTCATCAGAAGCTCCAAATGGTTCAACGAGTAGGCTGGAAGCCACTTCCCAAACCCTTGTGGTATCTCACAATGGACCTATTACTTGTCTAAGTTTGTTGGCTTTTTTGCTGACAGCCACCTCAACCTAACCTAACCTAATCTAGTGTAGTCTCTCTAATGTTGGCAAGTACGAGGTATGTACACAAGAAGTGTGTTACTATTTCTTCTTCCTGCTCATCTCTGCAGATCGTCATTGTAGGGAATGCCCAACCTTTGAGCTTTCCCATCGTACAGTCCGTTCTTTTGAAAGGGTTGCTCACTTTCGTTTCAGAAGTCCATTAGACCTCTTTTGATCTAGTACTGACCACAGTATTCTCGTGATATTACAATGGTCTAGATGCTTCCATCTACGGTTCGCCTTGTCTTACGCATCGGCGTGGATAAAGTAATTAGGAAAAAACATTGGGGCCTCGATGTCGGTTATACCCATGATGTTCATATGGGAAGAACCTTGTCGGGCTAGTTCATCAGATTCGGAATTCTCCGGAATGTCACAGTGATCTGGTACCCAGCAAAGGGTGAGGTTGACAGCCTTAGATCTTATGGTGCTGGATGTTAGAGATTTGATAGCTGATAGCGGTGCAATATTAACCGCCAACCAATCAGCAGCTTGGCGAACAACGATGACTTCGACTTGGAAAACGATACAGTAGCTTTTAAGGTTAAAGGAGATGTGAATGTCCAGCTGCGCTAAGAAGACTCCAGCACCGCCATAACCGAATGAATGAACCCGCTCCTTGATATCCCAAAGGTTTCGGTAATACATAATAAAAGCTTAACGACAAAAAAAATCCCGAAAAAATAACTTAGCACTTCCCAAAATGCCATAAACTTCATCGTCATTTCATCAAAAGAGGAACATGGACTGAAAAATAAAAATATTTACATTTTACGCTCAAGTTAAATTCATAGTGTTATTAAAGAGTCTCAGCACTTTACCCTGGCGATAAAGTTTGTATCTGAAGTCAGCTGTGAATGCGACAGTTTGTGCAATGTATAACATGTGAGAGATGAAAAATATAGTGGAAATTTCCAAGTACAAATAAGTATCTGAGTCGTTTTCTCAGAGCAACTTTATCATCACTGGATGTTCTTTTAACTGCAATAAAAGCCGGAATTGCATTCATTCTTTATTATTGCTTATGCGTTAATAAAGAATGACTATAACTAAAATGTTGAATAGTATAAAATAGTAATGCACGAAAATGGATTGTAACCTACTGATGGGAAGTGGATCGATGACCCAAAAGAAAAGGTCAACATTTTTCCGGAGCACCTTACAAATGTATTTAAACCTTTTCGACTTAGCGTGGCAAACGAAACTCTCGAATTTTCTGATAGATGAAGACGTAATCCCTTATTTTTCGCTAAGATAGATCGGCACATGTACTATATTATCTAATAGAAAATCACCAGGTTATGGTCTTATAACTGCCCAAATTCTGAAAGAGCTGCCCTTCATCAAACTGTTAAAACTCAAGCTTATAACTAATGCTTGTCTTACACAAAGATATGTTCCACATTACTGGAAGATAGCAGAAATTATTGTTATACCTAAACAAGGTAAGCCTCTATCATGAACTACCTCATACAAGCCAATCTAACTTTTACCGGTATTCTCAAAAAATTTCGAGAAACTGCTTCTTAAAAAACTAGACAGAATCATGGAGCAAATAAGGCTTACGAGTATTCCCACCCATCAATTCGGGTTTAGAAATAAGCAATCGACGATAGACCAAGTGCATCGTATAACTAATGTTATAAAGGGTTTTTCAATAGGGACATAACAATTTTGTATTTTAATACAAAGGCACCCTTAAACTCTTCTTTTATGATCTTTCAACGTCAGAAAGAAAATACTGCGTAGAAAGAAGAGGGCCTATGCAGTCTCCCAGCTCAAGGAGATCGAAGAGTCTCATGATCGAAGCAACATCCGGAAGTTCTACAAGAAAGCCAAGCAACTGGCTGCTGGCTTCAAGGCCGGAACACAGGCTCTTCGAAACAGCGAAGGAAATCTAGTCACCGAAGCGCAGGGAGTAGTAGATGTGTTTAAGCAACACTTCCAGTAGCTGCTAAATGGGCATTATGTAGAGAGAGTGATAGGGCAAGAAGGGAACCCACGTCCAGTCAATGAAGAATCAGTTCCAGCACCCAGTATAGAAGAAGTTGGCGTAGCAATAAAAAAGCTTAAGAACAACAAGGCCGCCGGCTCTAATGGTTTACCAGCGGAGCTTTTCAAATACGGTGAAAAGACCAATGAATTTCAAGTCGAGACTCACCACCTATTCATCGACTTCAAGGCCGCATATGATAGCATTCATCGTCAGGAGCTTTATGTGGCGATGGCCGAATTCGGGATCCCGGCAAAACTGATCCAGCTTTTGGAAGTAGTTCCTCCGAACTATTCCAAACATGCACCGGATTTCGGCAAGGAGACGCACTATCATGTGACTTCTTTAATCTCGTGTTAGAGCAGATAGTGCGCAGGGCAGGTGTCAACACGGAAGGCACTATCTTCAACAGATCTGTCCGCTGGCTGTATGCTGTATGCAGACGATATCGACATCATCGGTCGCTCCCAGCGTGCCGTGATAGAGGCTTTTACGGCAATTGAAGAACAGGCGAAATTTGTTGGCCTTGTAGTAAATGAGGATAAGACTAAGTACATGCTATCAACAAACAAACAAGCATCTGTCCACCACCTAGGACAGAACGTCAGTATTGAAAGCAACAATTTCGACGTAGTTAAGGAGTTTATCTACCTCGGAGTAAACATGAACTCCACAAATGTCATCCTAGTGGAGATCCGGCGAAGAATTACCCTAGGAAACCGCTGCTACTTCGGTTTGGCAAAACAATTGGGTTCAAAACTCCTAACTCGAAGGACAAAATGTATGCTCTACAGAACCCTTATCCTGCCAGTTCTGCTTTATGGCGCCGAGTGCTGGACGATAAGCAGGAAGGGAGAGCTGATACTGGGCTCCTTCGAAAGAAAAATTCTTCGGCGGATTTTTGGCCCTGTGTGCGAGGAGGGCGAATAGAGGAGAAGATACAACCGCGAACTCTATGAGTTGTACCAAGATGTGGGTGTAGTCCAAAAGGCCAAAATACGTCGACTACATTGGCTCGGCCACATCAAGCGAATGGACAATAATGCTTCAGCTAAGAGGATCTTCGAATCCCAGCCGCCAGGTTCGAGACGACAAGGAAGACCGAACCTCCGTTTCAAAGACCAAGCCATCGCGGATGCCAGAACGCTTAGTCTGGATAACTGGAAGCAACGTGCCTGAGATCGCAGAGGATGGAAGGCTACAGTGTCTCAGGCAGAGACCCTTCACGGGTCGGGAGCCCGTTAAGTAAGTAAGTAAAGTAAGCAACGTCAGAACGTCAGCCAAGGTTTACATATTTATCATGGTGAAGTTCACGAACGAGCAACGTTTGGAAATTATTAGAAATTACTACCGAAATTCTGAGTCGGTGATCGCAACTTTAAGAGAACTTACTCCAATTTTCGGTTGTAATAATCGTCCAACGAGACAAGCTGTGCGTGCTATAGTGGATAAATTCGAGTCAACATATTAACTATTGAATGCTCCTGTGCCAGTGAGACAACGCACCGCTCGAAGTACCGAAAATATCGCAGTCGTAAGTGCTTCAGTTCAAAATGAGCCAAATCAGTCGATTCCACGCCGTTCACAGGAATTGGGAATCTCTCGGTCCATCATCTTCACCGATGAAGTTCATTTTTGGCTTAATGGCTTTGTCAATAAACAAAATATGCATTATTGGACAGCAACAAAACCCACATGAGACTCCATTGCATCCACAAAAAGTGACCGTGTGGTGTTGATTTCACGCCGGAGGTGTGATTGGACCGTCTTTTTTCGTCGGTGTATGGAATTCGTTATCGTGCCATGTTAGAAGACTGTTTTTGGCCAGAATTGAATGGACTTGATATCAGTGATATCTGGTTTCAACAAGACATGCCATACATGCCACACAGCTGGTCAAACAATTGATCTATTGAAGGGGAAGTTCGGTAATCGTGTAATCTCGAGAAATGGTTTGGTCGAATGGCCAGCTCGCTCATGCGATTTATCGCCGATGGATTTATTTTTATGGGGTTACGTGAAGTCTTTAGTTTATGCCGATAAGCCAACAACGTTAGTGGAGCTCAAGAACAATATCAAACGCAAAATTGCCAACGTTCCGGCCGATATGTGTGGAAGAGTGATGAAAAATTGGCTCCAAAAAATCGATCGCTGCAAACGTGCTCGCGGTGGTTATATAAACGAGATCGAATTCCATACTTAAACCTACACCTGGAATAAATTTCAGCCTGATATCTCAATTATTCTATGTTTAATTTAAATACAAAATTGTTATGTCCTTATTGAAAAACCCTGAAGAAAAAGCACTAAAAGAAAAACAAATTTGTTCTTCATTATTCTTAGATGTTGCACAGGCTTTTGGTAAAGTTTGGCATAAAGGTTTAGAGTATAAACTTCACAGGGATTAGTGATCTACCGAGACAGTACTATAGATACTTAAATCTTGTATAGCAAATTGATTCTTTAGACTTCGCTATGGTACAGCGTATTCTGAACTTAAAGAAATACAAACAGGTGTTCCGCAGGGAAGTGTTCTACGACCCACCCTATATTTATTATATACTAGTGATACACCACAAGCAAATGATACGATGATAGTCACATTCGAAGATGACACTCCTCTTCTATCAACTGATGGATGCGTGGCTAAAGCAATAAAAAAGCTACAAAATTCAGTTAATGAGATATGTGATTGGACGCGACGATGGTGAATTAAATTTAATGAGCCAAAGTCCACCCATATCAATCTTACAAATAAAAAAAGTAGCGAATATTCCTCTAGTTAATAATAATCAAGTAGTACCTTATTCTAACACAGCTATGTATCTGGGTATGAATCTGGATGCTAAATTGAAATGGATGGAACATGTGAAAAATAAAGTAGAAGAGCTAAATATTAGGTATAGAAATTATTGTTGCTTGTCAGATATAATTCAGAAATGCCCATTGAGAATAAAATATTATTACATTTGGTATCCAATTATGGGGTTGTACAAAGAAAACGTATGTACAAATATTACAAACATTTCAAAACAAAGTCCTTCGGGGAATAGTAAATGCCCCATGGTGTATTAGAAATAATGATTTGCAGATTGATTTTGTCTCAGTAGTAATTAAAAAGAACGCAATTTTTCACAACTATCGTCTGCAGATGCATATTAATCCTCAGATAGCAGACATCTTAAATGTACGATATAATATTCATAGATTACGAAGAACTAAACCTCACGAACTTATAGTCTGACAATTATGAGAACCCGCATTTAAACTATAATACCTTCTCAAACGCAACTGAACGTTGAAACTAAAATCATTTGTCAATCTTTCTTTCATTGGTCATGATTAAGGAGGTGTTTTTAGTGCGGTTAGAGTCCCTACTACTACTCTGTGCTTCTAACCCCACAGTGTCTTTCACCTTCAATAAAAAAAAAAAAAAAGTAACCAACTTCATGTAACGCGAGTTACCTAACAAATTTTCATTTTCTTTTAAATTACTGAGTCCTGTTTACAAGTTAACAATGTTCCTTATTTCTAACGTGATAGTGATAATATTTGAATCTTAAATTATTTAATTGGTCAATTAATGAGCTTGTATAAGAAACCAGTGGAAAAAAAATCATGTCCCAAAGTTGTAACGCGAGTTACCAATAAGTTAAAGTTACAAAAAGGTAAATAATCTGTAACTTTTGTAGTTTGTTTGTATTTTCAGTACTAGCAAACATAACCCGTTCCTCAAAAAAGAAGCTGTAATATTGTGTAATAACGAAAACGAATAATGGTGTCAATTGAAACTTTGAATGTTACACAAACTCTGAATGTAACGCAATGTTCTTTCAACAAAATAAAAATAAAAAATAATGATAATAATGATTGGAGCGAGAGCAGAGTACATGTGCAACTGTCCGAAAATTACATACATATGTACTGGGAGTTTAAAACCACACACTCACCGAACAGGACGGTTTGAAAGTTTTGCGCACACTTTTCAAGGCTAATGTCAAATGACAGTACGTCGATTCGTCTAGGACTATTGCTAACACCAGCTTAATGCCACTAACAAACTTTCTGTAGGAGAAGGGATGTGAAACTCTCTGGCTTTTTCCAAGAATTATCTATGCCCCGTCCCAAAACTACACTGATAAGGACGAATCAGATTATTGACGAAATGTTGTCTACGCAATAAAGAAGATCTAAATTGTGTGTGCTATAAAATACTGAAAAGACTGTTGCATACTTATTCTGAAAGCTCTTTGTCTGCTACCGCGTTGTCTGCCACGATAAAAATATGCTTAATTTTTTTATATGGGCGTGCGACATCTGGGTAGTTTATTATCTGTGCTACAAGGTTTACTTTTCCATCCTGGCAGTACAGTATTTTTCAGAAATTTTCTATAAGGATGATATCCAAACAGATGCAGAATACGTCCTCGCAATCAATAAAACGATGGTGTTTCTTCTGGTGAATTTTATTTCTGGTATCACCATAAGAAAAGCAGAAAAATAACCGAAGGAAAGCAAGGGGAGAACTATCGTAATATTTGAAGAATCCCGTGACTCATTTGAGTCTAATAAGGACATGAAGACGGTTTTTCCGGAACTCGTAGGTTCCATTGGAGGGGCTTGGGTCTGTCTGCTTTTCTTTTAAATGAACTTTGAAAATAATTCACTCAATAATCTCCGAAATTCCTTGGCATACCTACACTCACCAATTTTTAAAACAACATTGTTGATTTTATTCCAGATTTCAGTCGGATAGATAGATGGTAGATTTTTGAAAGTCCACTTCAAGATGCTTGATCAGGGTGATGGTACAATTGTTCATCTAAAGTCTCTACACACTCATGCCTACTAATCGACTCAAGACTACTGTACTCACTCGAGGTTCTTATTTATTCATGATTGTATATTAGTCTCCCGTTTGTGGTGCCAATATAAACCGCAATTACACCGACGTGATTGGTCGTTAGGTTCTAGACTCTGGTAGTCCTTTGTTGTAGGTACTCCGTCATGACTAATTAGTAGTCTGATGTCTTTAGTAGTCATTCAATGATTGTGCTCCATGGCGACTGGGTGGTAGTCCTTTAGCTGGTACTCAGATCCAATTGATTAGTAACTAGTCCCTCGTCTCTGGTTATCACTCCGGCAGTATTTGATAAACAGTTTGTATGTCAAATATGCCAGACTAATTAAAAAACAACATTTGCGACTAGTGATAATTTATACATCTGAAATATGGACTCTCTTCCAACAGCATCCTATCAGGTTACTGATGTCCAGAGCGATTCGAATAGGACCCTAAGAAATAAGACTACAGGATGTCTCAAAAAGTTTTTTTTTTAGTTCTCCACCACTTAGAATTATGAAATTTGTGAAACTCAGTGATGGAGTGAAAGGACAAAGTATAAGGAAGAGTTAAAGTGCGGGCAGATAAGGAGAGAGAGTGAGGTAACGATGCGGGTTAATTTTAAATCTTTGCAAATTGTAGGTTTCTGGAAATACTGAGTAATTTATTCCAAAATCATTTTGAATGGTAAAAAAACGATCTTCTACGGTGATCGTTGCACGCGAAAGCAGGCTACGAAGTACAATATTTGTACAGAATGGGCTACCTATGAAGAGCTGGCTAGACACAACTATATATTTCGTCGGATCATTTGTGGTGGAAATACAGGTACAGAAGCGCTAAGCATCCAACATTTTGGCGATGTTCGAACGAAGGGATTTGGCTGAGTACGAGCTTGTCGATGAACACGATCGAGTACACTCATACCCCCGCCCGAACAAGATAGTTATATTCAAGTTTGGGACAAACATAAGCTTTATAGATTGCGCCCAAGTTCGGAGGGGTGAAAAACCGTTTCCACCTTTTGAAGAATCCTAGGAATCTACCACCACCGGAGGTCTGGACAAACATGCTAAGCATTGACAAACCATTAAATTCATCAACATCTACTCCACTCATTCTAACTTTGACCGAGTAGACAGCACTGTGTTTTTGACGCACTGAATTCAGCTCGGTTTTTTGTACCCCAATTGATGAACACATTTGCTGCCGCTAAAACTACCAACGATTTGGGCCCTACCGTGATGTCATTAGCGAATAGGCGAACTCAAGAGAGCTTTCACTCATGAAGAAATAAATCGGATTACGAGTAAAAGAAAGGAAACCATCGATGTAAATCAGAAAAAGTGACGCAGAGAGTACAGAGCCCTGCGGAACACCGGCATTATTCGAGAATGGTATCAAATACGAGTACATTCATCTAATATAACTTAAAAAATTCACAATTCCCTTCACGAAAATGTCACCGAAACAATGAGTTTCAAGCTTGTTAACGAGGGTCATACTCTTTAGAAAACTTTGGATTGGACTAGCGACCAAATGACGAAAGATAATCGAAGCAAATACAGTGTGGTTCCCGATTGTGTACGACCACAAATAATAACAGAGACCTGGTAAACAAAAAATAAAATAAAAAACGGTTGAAGAATAAATTGAAAAATGTTAAAGTCAGGTCTTAAGATACAATATTTCAAGAGTTATCCTTCACCCTGATGAAGTATTCAGCATAATCGGCTTTAATTGTCAACTACAATTAACCTTCTGAAATACTTATAGGTAATTGGATACACCTCAGTACTCATTTTAATTCATCATTATAGAAATACGCAACTGACTGACAAATTTATTATTTACAACCATAACCAGATGGCCATTAAGTTTCTGAAAATAGTTTGACAATCAAATTCCAGCTACCTACTACGACATAACTAATGTAGTATATTTTATGAATTAGTGTCACATTCGAATTGACCAACTGCGCCTTAACTTGTTGTTCTCTTCACTTTGATGGTATTTATGTATAGCTACCTTGATTGTTTCATGTCATTAGTCGACTGAATGCTGTAAGAAACTCGAATTATTCCTTTAACAATGATCTTACAAAATTTAGAATGATTAAGATACTTTTACACATTACACAGTTAAAATGGATGGTACTGTATCTGACGCATCATTAAATCAAATTACAGGCCCTTCATTCGGCTTAGCATGTTACAATCTCTTTTAGTGTTTATTTCCTTTTCCTTTATAAACTTGAAAGTAACTGTGAAGAAGTGAATTAAGATGACACTTGACACCGCGCACAAGTATATCTTAAGAGACCACGAACATGACCAAATTACTTTCAGATTGCTTACCGTATTTAGCCGCACTAGCTATGTAAGCACATAATTTGTCAATATTTTTATTTCCTTCAATTTTCACTTTAAGATGGCTTTGTGAATGGATTTAATTGCGTCATTCCGCGAACATTTACTTTCTTAAATTACAGATACAACACATTTTGTATGCATCTCATGTTAATTATTAAAAAAAAAATTTTTTGAATTTGTTAACTTTCAGTTTCATTATTCTTAATAAAAGAAAATCACCTCATTAATCTGCTAATATGTTTTTAATTTTTTTTAAAACAAAATCCACTGCCAGACAATTATGTGTTGACTTTGCATTTCAAAGTAACTACATACAATGCATATCGCACGCTAAGCCCATAGTAGCTATCCATCAGTCAGCTATAGAAGAAAATTTTCTTTTAGCAAAGAATCCAAAAATACCCAACAATAAAATAATAAAAAAAAAAAAAACAATACAAAGATTACTGATACGAACCCGTTAGGTATCTAATTAACATAAAACTTACCATTCAACATTTTTGTCTTTCTTTCGTGTAGTAAACGTTTCTTTAAGATACACGGCTGGTAGGTAATGTATTATAAAAATCCATCCAAAAAGGCAAACAGGTGGGACAACAGTAACCAACCGATGACTGGTGAACCTGAATTCAGGTTTATGCAAATTTAATGGGCCAACACTCTTCAGACAGGTTGAGGAGTCGATTAAAATCTTGTAGACAAAATAAAGAAGAGAAGTGTACTGGTCCAGTTTCGAAGCGCATAGCTCTGCATTAATACTGCGTTTACAATTAAAGAGAAAAAGAATTTTGATCTCTGAATTTAGTAAGTTCATTGACATGCATGACATAACTCGAAAAGCAGATAATGCGACACAATCTGATTTTGCGTCAGAATTCTTCGAAGGTGACGAGGTGAAGAAGGTCTTGTAGATGTTTTTCTTTTTTTCTTTTTTATGTGGTTCCGACTTTGTCTTGCTGAATACAGTATAATGCTGGTGAGTATGGGTTGTACAGTACATCGCACAGTGTCCAAAAATGGTATGTTTTCAAAAAAAAAAAAAATTATATAACTTCGGTTGCACTTGGAATATTTTACTATATTTTTTAGATGTACCTCCTGATCAAAGAGTACCCGGAATTTCCAATTCAAACAAACCGCGCTTAAGATAGGTACTTTCAAAAACTTTTTTTTTTAGGTTGGTACATCTGTCATCTGGCGCTCGAATATCTGTTTGAAGTTTGTGAATGATAGCTTTGTAAACAAGTCAGCGTTTGTTGTGTTCTGCAAATTTCGCTGAATATGTTGTAGAAACAGCATCGGCCAAAATGTTATCGATGATTATTACCGGTGACGAGAGATGTGTCTATGAATATGACATCGAAACTAACCAACAATCGGAATGGCGCTTCTCAGACTAGCCAAAACTCAAAAAACCACGACAGAGTCGATCCAAAATCAAGGCTTTGTTGACCGTTTTTTTTTGATTGCCGTGGTGTGGTCCACTCCGAATTTCTTCCGCCAGGCCAGACAGTAAATAAGGAGTATTACGTGGGCGCATTAAAGCCTTTGAGGGAAAATATTCGTCGCAAGAGGCCAGAATTATGGAGAAAAAACTCGTGGTTTCTTCACCGACTCACACATCTCATCTTGTACGCGACTATTTGATCAAAAACAACGTTCATACCGTTCCGCAAGCTCCGCATTCACCTGACATGGCTCCTTGTGACTTTTTCATATTCCACGACTCAAGTTACCACTTCGCGGAAAGTGTTTTGAGACGATTAAGGCGATAAAGGAGAATTCGCAGAAGGAGTTGAAGGCGATTTCAAAATCGGCCTCTGGAAAGTCTTTTGAAGATTGGTGGAAGCGTTGGAATATGTGTATTGCTTGCAATGGGGAATACTTTGAAGGGAATAAAATGAATATCGATGAATAATTAAACCGTTTTCGTTTTATTGAATAATTCCGTGTACTTTTTGATCAGAAGGTATGTACATCATCATACAAATAACTATCATGAGTTTTTTTTTTCTGATATCCATTCAACCCGGACGACGACGCTCAACAATTCCATCCACCTGCCCAAAGTGAAGTGAAGAAAGCAATATCTAAGCTTAAATACATCAAGACTGCTTAAGCCGACAGACTAACTGCCGAGCTATTTAAAGCAGCTGGAGATTATTTGGTACGGAACATACATCAACTCATCTATACGATATGGTCGGGTAAAAGTATGCCCGACAAAAGGAACCTCAGCATCGTTTCCACGAATAGAGTTATCCATTTTATGCTTTACGATCTTAATTAAAAATTAAACATAAAGTATTCAAGACATCAATGACATTTGTTTAATAATAATAATATTTTAGCGCTAACAGCTCAATGCAGGGCCTAGCCTAACTTCTCGCAGCCACTCGTACTGTGCGCCGTATCCGAAGGGCAATTTTTTCGATTGGGAGAAGCTTCTCATGACAGTTTTACTCTCGGATGTTTGTCAGACGTTCGCGAAAGATGGAACCGAGAGAAATTTTTTTTTTTTTTTTTTTGTTTTTCTTGGATTCGAACCTTGATCCTCTAGCACAGTGATCGCGCACTTAACCATTGAGCCACGGCGCCCACTAACATTTGTTGACATCTGACATTTGTTTTCTATTTTAAATTCTGGACTATGTCATTATGTATGGAATACCACATAGGTTAAGGGAGTTTATGCAAACTTCGACTCTTGTGAGGTAATTTTCATTGACATTTCGGTACATTTCTGGCTGTATTGCGGCCATAACTTCACGGATGTTGTTTTTATAAGTGCTCCAAATTTTGAGGATTGTCTGCATAGGGACGATCTTCAGCATAGCCCCATAAAAAGAAATCGGATGGGGTCAAGTCAGACGATCTTGGTGGCCAAATCTCGAAATTGAACGGCCGAGGAACTTTTCGTGCGATAGAGCCAAATTTGCTTGTGCTGTGTGGCACTTGTTCCCGTCCTGTTGGAACCACATATCGCTCACATCAATGTCTTTGATCTCAGTCCAAAAAAGTTGGTTGTCATTTGATCATAGCGCATTTTATCATTTGACCAAAATACGGCCCGATCATGCCGATCCCCAGCGCCAACAACCCCAGTATGTTCCCGAAAATAAATAAAATATTTACGAGGAACAATCAAAACGACCTTCCGTGTCTTAAGATCCCCCGAACGACGACCAATGGACGAATACTGATAACGGCAGGCATAAATCCAGATAACGCAGTAGAGGATAACAACTTTTTTGTGATCGAAGATCAGCAGGAGAAGGTAGAGGCTATGGGAGCGACTTTCCAGGAAGTGTGCAAGGTGAATGATACCATTTGCCCGAACCACGGGCCTGGAAAACTGCGTCCTTGTGCACAACTTCTACCTTCGAAATGATATAGAGCACTGACGATCTGAGAACATAGGTTTTACCGAGTTCAATGACGATATCATGGCAAATAATGTCATCGCCGATGAAAGGCTACATCCCCCGTACATATCGAAGGTGGAGCTCCAAGCCATCTGCGACTCATTGAGAATGAATCTGTGGGAATCGACGGAGTATCGAACATTGTGCTTCGACATTTCCCTCTAGAAGCGGTGTACATTTATACTACTCTGTTTAACAATGCATTGAATAATGCATATTATCAGCGCATTGGAAAACAGCAGTAATGCAACCCATCCCCAAAAGGGGTAAGAACACCTCCAATCCGGCAAATCTCCGGTTGATAAGTCTCCTTCCGAACATCAGCAAGGTATTCGAAAAAGTGATCAATAGAGCCCTGATTAAATAGACTAAGGACCATGAAATAATTCCCGATAACCAATTCGGTTTTAAGGCGGGGCATGATACAATACATGCAGCATCTAAACTGGTATCGGATATCCAATGAAACAAAAGCAAGAACCAGCGCACGGGTGCCTGCCCGTATGGTTAGAGGGACTCTTCTACAAGCTGAGCAGGCTGGGCATAAGCAAACCACTGCTGTACATACTTTATAACATGCTCACCAGTAGACAGATCATTGTCAAAAATGGCTACTTTTGCTGGGACATTTCAAATGAAAAACGGTCTGCAACAAGGTGCCGTAAATTCACCGATCCTTTTCAACATTTACACGAGCGATCTCATAGGATCACTTCACCATGATATAGCGTAGCAGACGACCTGATCGCGTACAGATCAGGACCAAAAATCGAGGCCATTGCACTTCTCTTGTAACGTGACTTCGATAAGATTCAACGATATTGCGAGAAACGGTATCCATTCCATTCCAAACCATTCTTTTTAGGACGCTGTTGTCTGGAGCCTCTAGGGATACCGGAAAGAATTGGCGAAAGTTCTCAATGTCGAAATGTAGATACCTGGGGCTCTGGTTAGACCAATATCTATAGTGCCAATTTTTTATAGCAAGCAACTCGATGCAAGGGTGAAGGTAATCTGCTATACGGCTCGATGAATAACCTAATCTCCGGGGCTTATTACCCCAATTACAGGTACCACGAGAGAGTGCGCCTTAACGGCTTTGTTCCCCCCGAGGCATTCCTCTATCTCGATGAGAAAGGGCTGATCCAGGACAGTGAAAATTTTAACTTTGATATCAATTCAAGCTGGCTCTTTTCCTCTTTTCAATTTTTTGAGCGCTACTTCGAATCTGACACTTTTTTCTGTAAGTTTTCTGAATTTCTGACATCAGACTCAACTTCAGCGACTGATAAAACAGTTTTACCCCTTAATGTCCTTTGGTTTAATTTGAATTTGTTTATATTTCTCTGGAAAGTATATAGTATAGTGAAAAATGTTCCATTCCTATCATCTATTGAGCTGGAGACTTCGTACGTCCTATCATATGATAGGTGCAAAGCTCTACGGTCCTTGTAAAATTATGTATTTGTTACCAGGGAAGCAAAGACTCTTACTGATTGCACTGGCGGCGACGTGATGAGGAAGTTCGAAACATCAATTTTCACCGATGGTTCAAAAATAGAATGTGGGGTTGATGCAAGAATTTTCTCAGGACCACTGTAAATTTCGGAATCTTACCGACTCCCGGACTCGTCCAGTGTAATCTAGGCGGAATTACTGACGCTACGCCAGGCTTATATATAAAAACTAGAGAACGAGGGGAAGTTGGGAACTGAAGTTTTTCATACAGATAATGGGGCTCTTTGCAAATCAAGATATTGCAGGTATGCAGGTTACAACCCGGAATCCTGTTAGTGTATCCAGAAATATGATCAAATCGTTTAAGATTGTATACGTAACGCGTAATGTTATTAAAGGCCACTGTAAGATTCCTTCGTGATTCTGAATTATGACAAAAAAAAATGACATCCGTAGGCGATTGGCAAAATTAAAGTTTTTGCCAAGCTAAGCCTAATATGCTGAGGTATAAAGTGCTTTGTCAGTGAGAGGGCACGTAAACATTCGCATATGTTGCCAATGACTACCTGAATATGTTGGTCCCATGTGAGTACATATTCCAGAACAGTGTTACTTAGATATAAAGCTAGGAAATAGCTACTGTTAAGCTTGTTTTGGTAGACTATTAAACATTTTGACTTCGTTGGATTTAGTTGAAGGTGATTTTTTGCGGACCAGTGCAAGATTTGCTTGAGGTTGTTATTAAGTTTGTCTATTCCATCTTCTAACATCTCCACTATGCAGCTCAACCGAATATGCGCATCGTCAGCATATGAATTTATTGATGAGTGTTGGACTACTTGCGGGAGATGATTAATAAACATGACAAAAAGCAGTGGCCCGAGAATTGATCCCTGTGGTACTGCTGACATTAGCTGTAAGTAGCGGGAGGTGTTTTCACCAACCGATACGGCTTGACTTATGTCACTTAAATATGAAAGAATCAAGTTAGCTGCAGAGGTACTAAAATGGAAATTCCGCTTCAGTTTTAAGAAAAGCTTGATAGTGTCAAATTCCTTTGAGAAGTCTAGAAGCACAAGTCGTTATTCATCGTACTTCTCAGATCATCTACTACTTTTAAAAGAGCAGAGACACATGGTATAGTTTTCCCTGAAACCTGACTGTTGGACATTCAATAGTTTATTAGTTTTAACAAAAATTAAAAATTGTCATTTGCTTATGAAGAAGTTTCTCGAAGACTTTGGATAAAAACGAGAGAATAGAAATAGGTCGAAACTCGTGTGGTAACAAACGGGTAGTAGGCTTTTTTTACTATCGGTATAACCTTAGCAACCTTCCAAGAAGGAGGAAAAGACGATGTCATGATGATTGTGTTAAAAATGTGTGTAAGGGTAGGAGGAATGTGGGGCAAAATCATTTTAATAAAGTGTGGATGTATTCTATTAAGGCTCATAGCTCTAGACTTAATTTGTAGTAGGGCGCTACGTTTTCATCTACTCTAGTGAACTGGAAGCAATCATTACTTTCAAGGTTAATGAGAGAATCAACCATACAGGGTTCGCCAATATCGGGTAAGGTACTTTGAATTTTGGCGAATTCAGAATTTAAGAAGTCAGGGTTTGTATTTTCCTGACGGATATTTTTCCACAGAGTTTCTTCTCAGCTTCCCTTCTTTTCGTAGAAAAATTGTTTCATAAAGCCCGGAAAAGTCCATGAAACTCAGGGAGTTTAAAGCGTTTCCACCGTTTGTAAGCCAGGTTTCGTTTGTTTTATGGCTTCTTGTATTTCAGATGTAAACCATGTGATAGTATTTGTTCGAAGTTTTTTTTTGATTTTATCGGAACGTGTGTACTATAGAGAAGACGTACGGCATTTTGCAAGAAATCAATTTGATCACCAGCAGAAGTCATAAAATAAACATCTGAAGAATGTCCTCTTCCAATTGATTCAAGTTGATTCCCCTAAAATCCCTATACCC
Source organism: Pocota personata (assembly GCA_963082735.1). Classification (NCBI taxonomy): domain Eukaryota; kingdom Metazoa; phylum Arthropoda; class Insecta; order Diptera; family Syrphidae; genus Pocota; species Pocota personata. Next base: position 243,753,068 of record OY720429.1, read on the forward strand.
ATGCACAGAGGGTGTTGTTGTGGTAGAGGGTGTTTGAAAGTCGCAAAGATCAAGTCGCGGAAGCTGACAACTGAGTGTTTAGAAGAAGAAAGGTCCAATAGGGTTGATGAAATACTTGTGAAATGCGTTGGACTAGTAATGTTGACACTGTGAATGGTATGCAGTTATACATTAACAAAATCGCAGTGAAGCAGTATCGGAACAACCTTCAATAAAAGCCAGCAGTAAAAGTAGGCCACATAATTTCCGCGCAACAGAAACAAATTGACGAGCGAATAGAACGAAGAAGTTAAGTCTTGCTCAGAACGCCAGCTGTGCCACATTCATACCGACAAAGTGTCCGATATCTACTACATCTATTCATTTTATTGGTGACCTATGAAATAAATCCATGTTTCGGTATAATTAACGGAAGCACCAAAACGCTTATCGTATCTGCTTGAATGTGCATTTACTCATTTACTATTATAGCTTGCCATAAAAATATTAATAACTACTCCGAACTTCCCATATTAAACTGTACAATCATGGAAAAAAAAAGAAAAACTTGAAGAAAATTTAATGGAACCCCAGAGATGGGCTATAAAAAAAAAAAAAACAAATTAAACTTCGCAGCCAAGTAAATCTCATTAGTTTTCATATCCACCAGATAAATGTAGGTACAACAGCTATCATAGAGCACAATCCCAAAGGTGCGAAAACACCCATAAAGAAACACGAATCCATAAAATTCTGCCTCCGTTGCAAAACTTCTCCGAACTACACCGTATCGCATTACATAAAATGCTTATCCTTTCATTTGAACGCAGAATACCTATGCTACGAGTACATTAACAGTCGTAAAAAAAAAAAATTCTGCAAAACAAAAGCTTCAGCTGAATACGGGGATCATATTCAATTCTCCACTTCGAATGAATACCTCAAATCTATTCTAGAATGTATCTCACACTATAGTTTCGGAATGCGGAAAGTCATCATTTAGAATTTTTTTTTTTTTTTTTTTTGTTTATATTTATTGCTCACTCAACAACATTGTTATAGTTTCCACATGCGCTTTTGCCTATACAGTGCTTAGGAGTGGGAGAAAAAAAAAATAAAATTTAAACGCGACCCATTACCATTGTACGTGACTTATGTACCAAATTCGAATCGAATATCAATTCGAGGCAAAGCTTTAGCCGCATCGTGTGATTCATCTTATCCCGAAGCTGATAGAGATTGATTTATCATAACTTCCTTCGTTGTTTGCTCGCTTCTGTTGAAGAGGTTTTCATTTTCATTTTTATTTGCAAAGAAAAGAAAAAATCTCACAGATAACATAGCACAGATATTGTCACGTATCCAGAGAGGACAGGTAATAAAAAATCTCAATCAATCTGTTCGTTTGACTTTGGGAGAATTGTTTTGTATCTTCTAGATAAGGAGAGCCACATACATGTATCACGAAAAAAAAATCAAATTTAAAGTATTGCACTGCACGTATCATTATGCCTTTACACCTTGCACTAGTTTAGAACAATCGCATCGAACTGAAGCGTGTTTTTATGGGTAATTTACCATATCAGAGCTAACTCTGTCGAGGTACATGTTGCCGGAAAACAATACTAAGTACCGGATGCAGATAGTATTGTAAATGACTATTTCAAATATTAACTATTCTCGTAAATATAACATAAATCACTCACAATGTCAGAGCTACTGTTGCTTTTATGAGCGTTGTGCAAATAGGAATGTAAAACGATGTAAATTGCACAATGGTGACGAACCATTTCGGTGGCAAATAAGGTAGCTATTCCTATTGATTCTGGAATGTCTTACAAACGAGAATAATAGAGAGATAGAGAACTATCTGTACTTGTAACGATCTGTCAAATTTGACTACGCTCCTACAACAATAATTGCAATATTTCTCGACATACTACGTGACTTGTTTTACAATTTTATACGAGTTATTTATATTTTATAGATATTAACGCAACAAACCGCCAGAACCTTTGCCGATCGCGTATCCTTAAACCTCTCGAGAAGTCCTATTCTGCCAGCATCAAGTGCCGAAGACCAGTGGCGCCGATGCCAAGAAGCCATCAAAAACGCCGCAACTGATGTGCTCGGTTTCACCAGTCCACCCCCACGAAACCCCTGATTTGGCGAAGAGTGCCGGCAAGCACATGCAGCAAAAGAAAGTGCCTACGAAGCGTCGCTGCATAGAAGGACGAGAGCAGCTCGTCAGCTCTACGAGCAAAAAAGCAGGGAAGAACATCGGCTTCTCCGGAGAAAAAAGAGAGAGCATGAGAAGCGCGCGATCGAGGATATAGAGAGGTGCTACTCTAGGAATAATGTTCAGAAGCTTTACCAAAAGGTAAAAAGAACGTGTCATGCCACAAAGACCCGAACATAGACCTGTAGAGACGAACAAGGAAAAATTGTAGTAGAGTCACAGTCGGTGCTGAGGACATGGAAAAACCATTTCTGCAGACTGCTAAACGGCGAAGACAACACAAATTCCGCTCGTCAGGCAGAATGAACCATTCAACCTGGACGATGAAAGCCAAGATTTCCATCCACCTGACCAAAATGAAGTGAGGATAGCAATATCTAAGCTTAAATCCAACAAGGCTGCTGGACCGGACGGCTTAACTGCTGAGCTGTTTAAGGCGGCGGGAGATGACCTGGTGGAGAGCATACACCAACTCGTCTCCAAGATTTGGTCAGAAGAAAGTATGCCTGATGAATGGAACCTCAGCATCGTTTGCCCGATCCACAAGAAAGGAGACCCTCTAAACTGCGCCAACCATAGAGGCATCAGTCTCCTGAATATTGCGTATAAGATCATGTCTGCTGTACTGTGTGAACGCCTGAAACCATTCGTCAACGATCTGATAGGTCCCTATCAGTGCGGTTTTAGGCCCGGTAAGTCCACGACTGATCAAATATTCACACTACGGCAGATCCTGGAGAAAACCCAAGAAGTCCAGATCGATACTCATCATCTTTTTATTGATTTTAAGGCCGCATATGACAGCATTTATAGAGACGAGCTATACAGAGCCATGTCTAGTTTTGGCATCCCTGCCAAACTTGTCAGATTGTGCAGAATGACGATGGAGAACGCTCGCTGCTCCATAAAGGTTGGAAACAATCTCACCGAGACCTTTGATGTCAAAAAAGGATTTAGACAAGGTGACGCGCTGTCATGTGACTTCTTCAACATCATTCTTGAGAAAATTGTGCGAAACTCGCAAGCCAACAACAGGGGCATTATTTTCCAAAAGTCTGTGCAACTTCTTGCATACGCTGATGACATTGACGTTATTGGCACAACACAGCGAGCTGTCACAGCGGCAAAAATGGGTTTGGTGGTGAATGAAGGTAAAACAAAATATATGCTGTCAACAAGAAGGAACACACAACATCGACGAATCGGACAGAACGTCACGATAGACAGCTACAATTTTGAGGTAGTTAGGGACTTTGTCTACCTCGGCTCCGCGGTAAACTCTGATAATGACACCTCAGCAGAAATTAAGCGAAGAATTACCCTTGCCAACCGACGTTTCTTTGACCTAAGACGGCAATTGATTAGTAAGGCCTTGTCAAGAAACACTAAGGAGACTCAATATAAGACCCTTATCATCCCTGTCCTGCTCTATGACGCAGAAGCATGGACCTTAGCAAAAGCGGATGAAGATCTTCTTGGTCGTTTCGAACGGAAAATTCTTCGAGTGATTTTTGGTCCCGTTTGCGTTGACGGGCTTTGGAGGAGAAGATTTAACAGCGAACTCTACGGCGACATCGACCTGGTCAGAAAAGTGCACATCAGTCGTCTAAGATGGCTAGGACATGTAGAGCGAATGGACACCAACGCTCCGGCCCGAAGAGTCTTCGATTCCAACCAGGAGGGACAACGCAGTAGAGGAAGACCTCGCCTTAGGTGGTGCGCACAAGTGGAAGGGGACCTCAACCAACTTGCAGTTAGCCAAAGATCGCGCTAACTGGAGAGGCGTATTGGTTGAGGCCCAAGTCCACCCCGGACTGTAGCGCCACCTAAAGTAATTAAGTAAGATATTAATCTGAGAACGAATACAGTTGTTTCTATAATTTTCATTATTTTTATTTCAGTTCGTGTCTGAGTTAAGATTCGTAGAAGCCGTAATACTCGATCAATGATAGTTGTTGAAGCTGTAGGCTTTATTGGGACCCCATTTAATTTGCGCGCACTGGTCAATCTTTGTGGCCCAGCGATTATTTGAGGAAAGGCGTTGTCGCTTCTACAGGAATTGATACAATTGTAAGGCTTTCACCAAGGCCGATGTTGTTGACACGAAGAGTAGCGCTACCGAAAGCAATGTCAAAAGAAGGCTCAAACCATGGAATTCCAATTGAAAGAATTACATGGTGCGACAAAGTCTAATGGATCTAGGAACACTTGAACAAGCATTTCCAGTATCTATAGTCTTTGGACAAGATGAATTGATTGATTACGTTAGTGTTATCAAGGATGAGATTGGCAAAGGCGTGACCAACGGTTGGCACAGCAAGAAATCGCCCCAAAAGACGAACAAGGCAGTACATAAGCTGGACTGCATCGCAGACTGGCATCCAAGGCGGGTATCTTTCCCGGTCGCACGTGCCACTTAAAAGGGCTACCCTTAACGTACTGAAATCAAAAACAAAATTTCACGCATCGGAGCTAATATATACATCAATGATTACAAGGTCACTCTGTCTGAAGCTAATATATACATCAATGTATACGTCATGCTTAAAGGATACTATAGCGGACCAAAAAACCATATCGTCGCTCTACGTAAACCGTCTTTAGGTCTAAATAAATTGTAGTTTATCGATAAAAAAAAAGAGGAAGCTTCAACTAAGTTTGATACTCTTGTTGCAATGTAACACTTTCTCACTTTGCCTATTTGGGCATGGTATTGTCACCATCTGAAATATTAAAGGAAAACGGCGCATGGACAGTGATCGGATGGACTAGAAAAGGATAAAATCGGACCTGAATACACCAACACCCAGTGTAATTTTCCACTATCGCCAACAGCGGTGCAGAAGTGTATAAGTTTGTGCGGTTGCGTTGAGAATCTTTAGAGCTTATAATAAATACCCACTTTCCCGGATGCAAATATAACAGAACAGAGCACACCCTGCAGATCCAATCTGACGCCTGGGAAAAAATAACACCTTTTATCACCGAAGAAAAAATTTCCTGGGCCATAAATAGTTTCACTCCTTATAAATCGAAGGCCCTGGATGGCATCTTACCCATTATGCTGGAAAAATTGCAATATTTACCAATTCCCTGGCTCACACCGAATTTAAGGAGCTGCATATTAAATAATTACGTACCCCATGGAGACGGGTGCGAGTGGTCTTCATCCCGAAGGCGAGCCGGCGCGATCATGAAAACGCGAAAGATTTCAGGCCAACCAGTTTGACCTGCTTTGTTTTGAAAACTCTCGAACGCGTACTAGATAACCATCTGCGAGGTATAATAGAAGAAACATCCCTCTTCAAATACCAGCATGCATACTTCAAAGGAAGATCTACAGAAACAGCTCTTCACGAAGTAGTGCGAGCAATAGAAAAATCCATACAATATAAAGAATACACCTTAGCCACCTTCCTAGACGTAGAAGGAGCCTTTGATAATGTACTCACTGAAGCAATTCTTGAGTCCCTCACGGAGTTAGGGATAGAAAACTATCTGAGTCATTGGACTGTCTCTATTCTTAGCACAAGAATTATTCAGGCAACACTAGGAAATAGCAATATATCCACATTTGCCAGTAGGGGAACACCTCAGGGCGATGTCATTTTACCACATAGCCCATAGTCATGAATAAAATCATTTTACAATTAGACAGAGAAACAATCAAGGTAGTCGGGTAAGAGGAATCATGGAAAATGCTCTGAATGAGGTAAATACTTGGGCGAATAAGTGTGGTCTTGGCGTCAACTCGAGCAAAAATGAACTGATGCTCTTCACCACAAAAACCAAAATACCTGACTTTCCAGTGCCAGGTATCTGGGAGTTATCCTAGATCCTAAACTTAACTGGAAACTAAACATTGAACAACGGGGTGAAGAAGGCATGTACAGCTTTCTATGCCTGTAACAGAACCGTAGGCAAAAGATGGGGCCTGCAACCAAAATTGACCCTATGGATGTACACAGCCGTGGTATGTCTTATCCTTACATATGGCTCAATAGTCTGGTGGCCGGCTCTAAGAACTTAACCAAACTTAACAAGGTTCAGAGAGCAGCATGTATAGGCATCACAGGCGCCCTACGATCAACACTATCAGATGCTCTTACGGTTCTTCGGCATCTCTTACCTTTAGATCTACACATAACAAACATTACAACACATAGCACGATCAGATTCTGGATGCTGGACTGCGAAACCCTACGGCCATAGTAATATTTTGGATTCTCTACCGAGAGAACTCGTATCGACTCCAACAGATTACATCACTCCCAAAATAATCTTTTCAAAACTTTTTGACGTACAATTTCCCTCAAGAATAGAATGGCAAGATGGACACGTGGTAAGGGTTTTTAATCTAACAATCTACACAGACGGTTCAAAGACAGACTGTGGAGTGGGTGCGGGTGTGTTTTCTGAATCATTGAACATCTCAAAATCATATAGACTTCCGGACACCGCCAGTGTTTTCCAGGCGGAATTACTCGCTATCCACTAAGCCTGCCGCCAGATCAAACTACACACAAATATAACGTCAAGCAAAAGGTCAAAGCTATTGCCCCGGTTACTATATCATCCAAACTAGTAATAGAATGCTGAAGTGAGCTAGCCTCTCTAGATGGTCAATTCAGGATAACCCTGATTTGGGTTCCAGGACATAGTAACGTTTGTGGGAACGAACAAGCCGACGGAATGGCTAAGTAAGGCTCAGCCCTTCACTGCTCACTCGCAGAACCAGTTCACGTTCCGCTGGAAGCAGTCAAGGCAAAAATCTCCTCAATCAGGCACTAAAAAAGCAATTAGAAACCTAACTCATACAACAACATCAATCACTAGCTATTGCATGTTGATATCTATTCGAAACTGGGGCAGAAACCTAAAGTTTCCGCAAATATCGAGTGAAAAGATGTCAAGCATACTTGCCCATGAAGTTGTGCTGATGTACATGCTTCCTAAAGACCAAAAGTTATTAGAGTACTCGCACTATTACACGAGGTGTCAGTTTTCCATTCGCAGTTGGTATTGCTGATAACTTCCAGCTTAACTAAACATTACAATATGAGGTCAGTTCATCAGCCGGACAGTTCTTTAGGCTCCGGCACCATGTTAAGAGACGAGGGACAATTTGGCCCTTCAAGAATTAGCTGCATCTGTTAAGACGTCTTTGATTGCCAATACCTCTGCCTGAAATTCGAAACAGTGGTGATATTCGTAGACGAAAGGAGGGACTACTATTTACTCCACTTAAGAAAGTCATATACGAGTACCTACCCCATCAGGCTCTCTGCGTAGGTACCTCTTCCCCTGGTCTTACTCACTTGGAATAATTGCGTCGAACATTTTTTTTTTTCTAGGTTTCTAAGAATATTTTGCAGAGGAACCACTGAAATGTGTCTGCCTATAAAAAATACTTTTTGTTGCCATTGAAATTTAAAATTCCCTGTTGAAAACAAGCTCCCTCGACGTACTTAAGTCCTTAATTAAGAGAAGATACTCTCCAGGCTGACAAACCAAAACCAACCCAGAATGGAGTTTACTCGTAATAATCCTACTCATGAGCATTTAATTGATCAAAAGTGTAGTTTACCCCAAAGTTGGAGAGTGCCCGTAAAATGGCCATCGATTCGACGTCGTTAATAACAAATGCGACTGTGATTTGGAACAACAAGACACATTACTCGTAAACAAGCATAAAAGCCACCAAAAAGAAAATTCCAAATTACGAGTAACGGTACCTACAATAATTCTTAACAAAACTTAGTTAACCCCAAATCAAAAGATCAACAGAAACAGATAAAGAATAACACAAAACCAACAACGACTTACAGTAATCTTTGCACCTACTACTCGTAGATACCTCTGTCGTATACTTAACACAAATTACTGTTAAAAGAAGATATTCACTTAGATACATTTATACGATTATCATCATTGACAGCTTCATCAACGAACCAACGCCGACTCAATGTCTTAACGAGCGTCCGAGAAATTCCCTCATCATCACTTAAACCCCTTCTTTTTTTTTTTTTTTTTCTATGAGCAAATGATGATTTCCACCAGATTAACAAGCATTTGACCCAAAAGAAATAAAAAAATAAGAAACGCGTTGTCACTGGATACAGTCCCATTCATTCGCTTCCACTCGGATGCTTTAAGGAAGGTCAGACAATGAAGTATTATACCTCTGTCTACTCAATGTCATACTGAAGGGTCAATAGTCAGATTACAAGTATTTTCCTCCAAACCATAGCCGCTTCACTGCACACACCGTCTGCATTAATAAACTGCAAGTCATTATAAAAATTTGTATTTAAAAGAAACTCAAAATGATATCGCCCGCCACTGTATAGGTATTGTGGAAGTCCATACTTTATAAGCATGACAAAGTTTGTTTTATTGTTCATGCAATTCAATTTGAATTGAGTTTCTCCACTCAAAAGTGTGTACCATTTCCCTAAATTGAATTGCTCTCTAAATTTATGTGAAAAATCAATATGTACTGGTACTGTAGGAGGGAACAGATGTATATAGTGGTCGATTCGGTAGCAACTACCACTAGTGACATCTGTAGAGAACTTTTTTCAATTTACGTGAAATGCTTTTCCAATCCCTTGGTGTAGTGTATTAGTTTTTATTTTTAAAATGACACTCATTCGCTATACTCGTACGACTTTATACAAGGGTGAAACTTTTCGAAAAGACAATAACATTTTATGAGAACATTTAGATGTCAGCTTAACTTAAGGAAGGAACTTCACTTCTAAGATATACGGCAAAAGGATGTAATTTAAGAGTTCACTAGTTAAAGAACTATTGAGTGTAATCTTATGTGATCTCTGATCTCTGCTAAGATTTGATTGAGGAAATAGTACAAAGGTTTGGCGACTAGTCTGGGCCTAGCCATAGCAGAACTTTATCCAAACTATTCAAAACTAAGGCAACTAAAGTGGCAATGTTGTGCAAAGAATTTTCATTTTTAGTCCACGGGCAACTAACTGCGACATCCCGACAACTGCACACTAAGTGTTTTGAAGAAGGAACCTTTCTTGAAAAGTGGAAAATACAGCATTTGGTCTTGCTACCAAAAGGAAAGATACCTCCAGGAGAATCATCGTTCCATCCCATCGCCCTATTCGATAGCATGAGAAAGATCCTTGAGAAGATAATTTATAATAAATTACTCGCAGTACCAGAAGAGAAAGGAACTCTCTCAGACCGCCAATTTGGCTTCACAAAAGCGCGATATACAGTTGATGCCATAACAGCGGTAGTTGATAAGGCAGAAGGTGCTATCGAAAGAAAAAGATGGCTCAACGGCACAAAGAAATACTGTGCAGTGGTAACGCTGAACGTTAAAAACAAATTTAACTCAACGAACTGGTCGTTGATTAGGAGATCACTCGCCAGGAGTGAGTGACTAAGCTACGTATAGTGACGAACTATTTCAAAAACAGAAGGGGTAAAATACTTCAACGTTACTGCCGGAGTCCCACAGGGATCGGTCTTAGGACCGCTACTGTGGAACATCAGGCACGACGGAGTCTTACGATTAACGCTGCCCGACGGAGTAACGATAATTGGATTCGCTGGTGACATTGCCGTCGTGACAGTTGCAAAACAGATCTGTACAGTCGAATCAGCTACAAATGAAGCAATTGCTCGGAGAAGAGATTGGCTAATTTCCGAAGAATTGAACTAGCCGACCATAAAACAGAAGCTGTCCTTATAACCAGTCGAAAAACCGTAGAATTCGCGAGTTTTCAGGTTGGTAACCAAACAGTCAAGTCCAAAGAAGCAGATAAATACCTTGGAGTAATACTGGACGACAAACTGCAGTTCAAAAAGCATGTTAATTATTCAGCAAGAAAAGCACTGCAAATACAGGGAGCTCTCTCGCGTATACTGCCTAACATCGGTGGACCTGGATACGCTAGAATGATACTGCTCTCCACAGTTGTCATATGCCGCCCCAGTTTGAGTACAGAAATTAAGAGTGAAGGAGACCAAAAGGAAATTATCCTCAACATATAGACTCTGCGCGCTACAGACAACCAGCGCCTTCTGAACCATCTCAGACGAGGCCGCCTTTGTTATACCTGGAATCGACATTCTTGCAGACGAGGTGTTCAGAATATACAATAGAAGAACCCTGAACCAACACGATGCCAATGACATCAAGGTAATCAAAATGGAAGAAAAAGCAGCGTCAGCAGCTATGTGGCAAACTCGTTGGGCCAATACAACGAAAGGCATGTGGACATATGCATAAACTAATACCGACAATCCAAGACTGGATAAGTCGAAAACATGGGGAATGTAACTACCACCTTACACAGTTCCTGCCTGGTCACGGCGGTTACCTCAAATACCTCCACCGATTTGGACACGACAATTCACCATCCTGCCCCGAATGCCCATCATCGAGAACTAGTCTGCCCAGTCCGTCGTTATTCCTCGACCATATGTTGCGGTCCAAAGAGAATTGGACGGCAATATGTAATTTCGTAGCAACTCTTCAAAATGAGCTGCGGAGAATAGAAAAGCTAAGAAGAGTAGCGGAGCATTGGAAGCATCTGACACAAGACATATAGCATGATTTGCTAACCAGCCCCGCGAAGTAATACCTAACGGCAGTCCCGCCGGGAGAGTCGTAGGCGCATTCCTGGCATCGATCATTCGGGCTTTTGGAATCGTGCACGCTAGTAGCCCGTGTTACTAGTATCTTTAGAAGATTACCACATCTATTGGCCCAACAAAAAAAAAAACACCGATCACTAACTTAGACTTTTAGGAATCAAAATCCGTGGCAATTATTGAGGCACAGAAAAGGCGGCTTAACACTCGCGCCTGGAAGATCCTCAACTGCAGATAGTAGATTGTAATGACTAATTGCTGGCGATCGTCATGGTTGACGATTGTGCTCAATTGGACATTTTTTTAGTGTTACTAAGTACCAGAATGGAATAAAATAGAACACTAATGGGTTCATTTCTCTCTGTATCAGTATGACTGCTACGCGCTTGTAACTTGTGAACTCTTAGACCTAAAGAGATGAGTTTTTGCACAAAAGTAGTTCGTGGTGATTCTAAGATAATTATAAAGAAGTAATAAAATAAAATTTGAGGGCATAATTTACTCCAAGAAAACAAATTTGACATCCCATCATCTGACCTTAATTAAAGCTGAATGTCTAGAGATTCCAAATATTGTACAGGGTGGGGCCAAAGTGATGTCATAATGTGAATTGGCAGCCATTTTGTTAGAAATAAAAAAAAATTGGGCTCTATTTTCACGAAAAGTATACTTGAAGGTGTAAAATTGATGACATTAAGTTATAAAAATGAAATCGGTCAAATGACTCCCTCTTGAGAAGATGCACATTTGTGCTCGTTTTACGGCATTTTGAATTGTTGCTCAGAAAACATCTGGCTCCAATTTCTTCTTCCATTTTAGCTTTTAAGACATGCAAGGTTTGTGGTTTGTTGTGGCAAAACGCGAGATTTCAAAAAGCCCCGAAAAAACTCGTTTAACTGTAGCGCTCACCAGTTACGGTTACGATGATGCCATCGGCGTCCTCAAAAAAATAAGGGCCAATCACTTTTTCACTCCAAATGCCGCACCAAACAGTCACTTTGAGGGGTTAGCAGGCAGCGTTGGCTCTTTGTGCATTTCATGTGGATTCTCCGTACCCCAGAAACGCAAATTTTGTTTATTCACATAAATACTTGAGTGGAAATGGGCTTCGTCGCTCATTTGGATACGAAATCATCCTCTTCTTGCACCAGGTTTATTAGAACATGGGACTAAGTTAAACTTGACGGTTAGCAGGCAGCAATTGGTGAATGGTTTGCACTTTATAAGAGAACATCTTCAGGTCTTTCACCAAAATTCGACGCAACAAACATCTGCTGATGCTAAATTGTGTGCATTGTTGTCTCGTCAATGTTTGTCGACTCTCTCAGACGTCCTCGGCCACAGCAGTGATATTCTCTGCCGACCGAGCAATACGGGCAGACGGCCACTTCTTGCGACATCTCTAGTGGCCCCAGTTTGCACGAGACGTTCAGCCAAACACTTAATTGATCGCGCACATGGTGCAGAACTACGAAGAAAACGACGACGAAATTCACGCTGCGTTAAAACAACAGACCGAAAATTGGTTCAATAAGCAGTAACAATAATTTCGCGTTCTTCAGGTGTGTATCGCTCCATTGCTTGTTGTCAACTAGTTCTCTATCTGTCTGCAACATAAATGTCAAAGCACAATGACATTTGACGCCATTTGCAAAAATGATGTCACATTTACATTATGGCATTACTTTTGCCCCACAAAAATAAATACATGGTATTTTGACACTGGCAACTCTTTCGCGCTCAAAAAATTGACAGGAATACAGTATCATATCTCCGCGGTACCAAATGAATCGATTTACACTTGAATAACGTTGGGAAATATTGAAAACTTATTTCCAAAGTGAGGGCTGCCGAAACAGTGCTAATTATGAAAAGAAATTTCGGTCGAAATGATGCACCAACCATGCCTTCTGTTCGCAGGTTTGTGGAGAAAGTTCGTGAGATTGACATGCTAATTGATAACACTAATTATCCTCGTATTCGTCCTGTGCGCTTAGGCAATAGTACTGCTGCTTTTGCCGAAAGTATGCGCCTAAACCCGAGAAGCTCAACTGGACACAGATCTTAGCAACTTAATATTAGCCGCACTAGCCTGAGGAGAACTATGCATAAACACCTCGTATTTTTCCCTCACAAGGTCCAACTGACTCAGGACTTGAAGTAAACTAAACACCCGCTTCTTTATCGCTTTTGGGTTTGAGCTTTAGAGCAGATCGAAATTGACGTCTATTTTGCTAAAAAAACATTTTTTCGGATGAGGAGCATTTTCATCTCGACGGATATGTAAACAAATAAACTGCCGTATTTGGGACCCGGAGAACCCACATGTAGTCGTAGAGAAGCGAGTGCATCCTCAACGTTTGACTATTTAGTGTGGTTTATGGAATGGTGGTATTATTGTCCAATTTTTCTTCGAAGATGAAGATGACAACAATGTTACGGTCAACGGAGAATGCAACAGAGGTACGACAACCGATTTTTTGACCAGAAACTGAGGAAATGAACTTAGACGATATCTGGTTTCAGCAAGATATGAAGCTACGTGCCACAAAATCCATCCAACATTCGATCTTTTGCGCCCTAAGTTCAATAATCGTGTAATCAGTCATTTTGGTGATATTGATTGGCCCCCGTGGAATTGCGATTTTACGCTTTTGGACTTTTTTTTTTTTTGTGGGTTGTCGTTAAAGATCGATTGTATGCTGACAATCCACAAATGATTCATGAACTTAAGCGCAATATTGATCGAGCTATTTGTGAAATAGACCCCCGAACCATCGAAAATACACTGTAAAATTGGATTGGCAGAATGCGCTACTACCAATACAGCCATTTAAATGAAATTATTTTCCATAAGTATTCGAAAAGTATATTCTCTTTCTATAAAGCTTTGAAAAATATTAAATGAATTTTTTTTATATCAAAAGCCAAACTAATGGCAGCGCACCCTTAGCTCAATCCACTGCGCATCTTGCGTCGAATACACAGATGGCACCACGTGTCGATTACACCCAAAGTGGATCGATCCCCACTCACTTCACTCATTTGCTTATATACTCCTTTTCCGGGAGTCATGTCAGCCATTTTTCCCTTTGTTCTGTCGCTTTTTACTGATACCGCCGAAGAAGTAAGATGTGCCCGAGCATTAACCATTTTTTATTTTGTAATAAAGTTAATAAGAACATTTTGTAACGTTGCTTTCTTTGTTTTTTTCGTGGTTCGGGTTCTTGTAAAAAGAAGAGGTTGCAGATCCACCACCATTGGAGTGCGGATCGCCCACGGCTCTCCCCAAAACAAAGATCATAGCTCTTTCTTTTTTTCTGTGGATTAACGAGGAAACAAATTAGACGTTAGTTAAAATAACGGTACGGAACATTTGACTATCTTTAATCCCGGAGCTCCAATGCCCGGAGCAAAGTTAAATGACCGTATTTTGGCACATTTTCCTCATTTTTGTCCAAACATTTTCTATTTACTGAATTAGAAAAATACATTTCATGAAAAAGAATCCTTACAAAAAATATAGCGGTCAAAGCGGCCGCCCAAAAGAGACCTTTTTATAGCAACGATGCAAAGGGTTTACCTTAAGCGAACCGTGAACCATCAAGAAGCTAGTGTTACCATGAGGGTAAAATGAGAAGAAAGGGCAACATCTGTAGCACTATGGCAAACAAAGTGCGATAACAAGGCAAAAGGCCAGATATCGAGATCTGGACAAAGAGAGTACGCGGAAACTGGAACAACCACCTTAGGCAGTTTCTATCCGGGCACGGCGGCTATCGAAATATCTCCACATATTTGGACACAATGCGCAGATGAAGAGGAAGACGCAAAGCACGCAGGTAGGTAAGAATGAACCTGCCAAGACCACAACTTCTAATAAGACAAGGTTCGTAACGAACATACAGAACGAACTGAGAAGAATCGAAAAACTAAGAAAAGCCGAAACGTTAAATACAGGCGATATATGTAGTATAAGTTGCTAATCAGCCCCACGAAGTAATACCTAACGGCAGTCCCACAGAGATAGTGATTAAAGCGTGCAGGGTGTGGGTTAGTACGAGTATAATATGTAGACGCACTCCTGACATCGATTATTCTTGTTTGCGGATTGTGCATGCTGGTAGCACGAGATATTAGTATCTTTAGCAGATTATCACATCAATTGGCTCATCCAAAAAAAAAAATCTTTACAAACCATGCACTGGATTTAGAAAGCTCTCGTGTCTGCATCCTAGACATCTACTTAAACTATCAGTGGATTTGGGCGTACAAAAATGCTAATTAAAACGAAATCTGAGACGAAAATGTTTGTGTAGCTCTAGTGTTCTTTAACTGGATCTATAGCTAGATATATTTAAAGGTGTTACATGTAAAATATTTTCCAACTTACATAGTCCAAGAGGGGTTAAACGCTGATAATTCAAAGCTTTGAAAATGTTTCACCACCTACACACTTTAACGCATAAACTTTTGCTTGTTTTTGTTGAAATCAACGACGTAATTTAAGAAAAGAAAAATCTGGTAACATGAATTCGAATTTGAGCTTAAAACTGGTTCTAAATACCATTAGCTACTGCTCTTCGTGAACCGAACGTATCTATAGAGTCTTTTAAGTCTTTGAATGGAGTCTTTGCAATCGGGAAAAAGAACTATTATATCGAAATCCTATTTAAAAGATCTTGAACCATTAATTTGAATAAAATACAAATTGAAGTACCAAGGTAAACCCTCTGCTCATCTGTAGTGTCACCATAAGAGGAACAAAAATCGAAGAAACATCCACTATAGGTTCGACATAATCCCGGTCGACAGGTTACGAAGTAGACCTGCAAGAGTAGACTAATCCCACCCTTTCTGGCAAAGTTAAAAAGCAAGACTAAGTATAAAAAAAAAAGAACAGAAAAGCTAAAAGATCCACACTAGAGGCAGCAAAATTACACAAGGCTATGGCTCAAGGAAGAGTGGAAGCTTTAAGTTTACTGCTGCTGCTTTCCAGTGGCTCAAATTAAAAGAAGCAAGTAATGTTTTTCCTGTCTTAATGCAAAAATAATTAGAATGACTCTTGCACTTGAGTACCTAACAGGTCCCAAGAGAAAGGGAAGCTTCTTATTAAAAGAGCTCTTACAAAACGCTTTAAACAGGCTATCTAGGTGGACAACTCGGTGTGGTCTAGGAGTGAATCCCCACAAAACCGAACTGGTCCTCTTCTCAAGGAAATATAAAATCTCACCTATTGACCCTCCAGCTCTTCATTGTATTTATAAGCTTAACCGTCTCCAACGAAGCAAAATATCTGGATCTTATTTTACATAGAAAACAAAACTGGAAACCTAATATACAGGAAAGAGTTAAGAAAGCCACTGTCGCACTCTTCTCATGCAAAAAAGCAATTGGGTGCAAATGGGGCTTACAACCCAGATTAACTCACTACCTCCTTATGTACGAGGTAGTTGTCTGGTGGATTGCCTTGCATAAGGCAATAAACCAATTTTGAACGACCTATCCCCTGAACATCGGTAACGCTTCGACAGTGAAAATTTTTTTTTTTCCGAGTGTAGGTAAAAAATCTTCATGAAGACACTATGAGAATCGTGCTCATAGTAGTGTGAGATTTTTACTTACTAAAAAAAACCTCCCTTCGTGATAAATTTCTTTGATTACTACAACTAAGTTTTGACTTATCCGGCAGTTTTTCTGTCACGTATTGAGATCGTTTGGCAGGTCCCTTTCCATTGAAAGTTCCTGCTCGTTCCGCAAATTAAACGCGGTTTCTTGCTATCGTGTTAAGTCGAAAGGTTTAGTCCTTTGTAGACGACGCAGTAGATTCCTCTCATCTAGAATTCGAAGGACTTCATTGTTAACGTGTCCTTGTAGTCTGTCTTTATGCTTACGCGCGAAGTTTTTGATTTCATGTTCGACTGTTGCAATTCCTAAATCTCTATGGATATCGCTATTTCTAATAAACCACGGTGCATTAACTATTGATCTTAGCACTTTATTTTCAAAAGTTTGTAGAATATTGACATTACTTATTTTGGTACAAACCCAGAGTTGTATTTCATATGTCTATACTGGCTTTAGCACTTGCTTGTATAAAAGCAGTTTGTTCTCTATATTAAGCTTGGGATGTTTTCCAAGTAACCAGTACTGTATTTGGTTTCGAGTTCTTTACGTTTTTTCTTCACGTGCGATTTCCACTTCAGCTTAGTGTCATTCTAAGATACTTAGCCTCGTTTTCAAACGGAATTTGAACCGAGTTTGATAAGATCGGCAAATTATTTATTTTTTTATATGTAAAATTGACATGAACAGATTTGTTTTCGTTTAAAGCTAGTGGCCAAATCTTTGTCCATTTATCCATTTATTTACTTTATTCAATGCTTCTTGCAATTTTTCAGTTGTTTCTTCGATCGTTTTACCCGTTACCAGGATGGCAGTGTCGTCGGCAAATGTAGCTAATATCGCGAGTATATAATAGGTACAAAAGCGGTCCAAGGACACTTCCCTGCGGCACCCCAGCCCTTATTTCTTTAAATTCTGAATATTCATTTCCGTGTTTGACTCGGAAAAGTCGATTCGTCAAGTATTTTTCCAGAATTTTATATAAGTGTTCCGGCAGAGCTTGTCCTAATTTATATTTCAATCCTTCATGCCAGACCTTGTCAAAAGCTTGAGAAACATCAAGGAATATGCTCGAGCATATCTTTTTTCTTCGTAAGCTTTTTCAATTAAACCAGTTATTCTATGCACTTGGTCTATTGTTGAGTGCTTGGTTCGACAAAATGTTCTCACTGTTGCATATGTATCCAAGCGGATTGCCTTTGTTATGCCCCTCATTATCGATTTACTTCTTTAGAGCACTATTTGGGATTCGTACAAGACCTGTTTCTTTGAAGTTTGTTAGCTTTTTCGTTATCCGAGATATCCACGGGGGGCGATAAACTAGTTATCCTCACTAGCATTGTCTGGTTTAAGTCCACTTGCAGACTTTTACTATCCCTGACACAACTGCTGCTAAATTCAGAACCTAAGCAGTAATGACCTTTTCAACAATTGTCGTATCTTTTGCAGCCTGAGTGTTAACTGTGATTTCGATCTAAAACAAAAAAATCTCCATTTCTAAAGACAAGGACATACGAGTAATAAGCATACAACAGCAATAAGCACAACACAACAAGACTGAATTATTGCCTTTCAAAGTATCTATACACAGTTGCAGTTGGTGTACGAGTAAGTTGTACCCACACATATTTTCTGAAAAATTTAGCTATCCGAACGATAAACTACAAATCCATTAAACTCCATAGTCATTTAATGTAATATAGGTCGATGCAATTAAAGGGCGTATTACAAACACTATGAATGGGCAGCCAAATAATAATTCTATCTTCAAATCTGGGGGCGTTCTGAACCCACAAAAAAATAAAAAAACATTCTCGACTATAGAGTAGGTCACCGCAAAGCATTTTATTGCATCCAAATCCAATAGCAATTCGAATTCAAAAGAAATCTCCAAAAATAAAATAAGATCTCATAAATTTTCAAATAATTGAATTAAATGGTCAGTTAAACGCAAACCGCTTATATCAAGTCAGTCAATAGATTCGGTTTCTCGTTCTGTTAAATGGAAGTTCCAAGAAAATGAATTTCTGTTAATTTTATCTATCAGCTCTCAATGAACTTTTCTTCTTGTATCTTTTAATATATTCTTCGGGAACTATTTGTACTCGCTTGTTTAATGAATTTGTTCAATAATGATTCGTACACGGGCGGTTTTAATAGCTTCAAACTCACCGCACATCATTGACATGTGTCCGCAATTTGTGTTAACAATACGAGATGAGAAGAACCACTTTCGCGTGGTTCTTCTCACTTTTTATCTTTCTTGTTTTTTGTTTTTTTTTTTATATTTTTATCACACACCTAGATAGAAGGTGATAAAAGTCACATATCAGTGTCAAAATGTTAAGACACACATCATAATGATATTGGATAATTTATATTTAGAATTCTGACTTTACGATTACGTTGAGCAAAAGTGTAATATTTTAACGAAAGTTGAAGTAAAGCTATAAGATCATGATTATTACGTTGGTTAAAAAATAATTAATATATTGTTAGCATGTAATTAAATTTGAATTGGAAATGTCATGCTGTGCGAGTTGTTTTTTTCCCCACCATTTTAAAGTGAATGACTCAACATAGTAGATATTTTGTACGAACATATGTATGTATTTCCCAAAAACCATTAAAAATACACCATTAGTCGGGTTACGAGTATCGGAAGATGTGAGAGGACTGGTTCGACAGAGGTGTTTTTTTTTTTTTTTTTACAAAAACTATCTAAACTCTACGTATGAGTGAGTATGATGTCTGATATTTCCCGTTGATACTACCCATGATCCCAAGACCTAAATCCTCTCAACACATAATTCCCAAATCACAGCACTATTCCAGTTACATAGATGAGGGGAACACAACGGGCCCAATGGAGGCCTAAGTGAAGAGCATAAGCTCACCCTCTTAAACCAACCACCAACCAACCAACCATGATGTCTGATATTAGATTCTATCCATACAAAATCTGTGTTAGGTCTCGTTTTAGTCAGCCTTTTCAAAGAAACCGACAGAGAGCACAGTGAACAACATACCCGTAAGAAAATACAGCTTTTTCATTGCGAATGTTTGGACATCGAAGAGGTTGTTCGCTACAAGGTTGGTACCAATTCTTGGGAGCAGAATCATGTTGTTCTTAACCTAATGTGCCACCTGTTTTTCGACAATCCTCGTACCCAAAACCTAACACATTTGTCATGTGAGTCCCTTTTAGCCACGGTCTTTTTAACGGCTTCATATGAAATGTTGTCAAAGGCGTATTTAATACGAAATGCGGCGTAGATGGCCATTTGTGAACTTATAACGCTGAGGCAGCCTGTTGATTCCACGAGTACTCTTGAATAGCTGAACATTCCAAGAATATGTGTCATGGGATTGAATTCCAAGGCTTTTTATGACATAATTATAGCTTTCCTTTGCTACTATAGTAGTAAATTACTACTATTTTACGGTCCAAAGACCTTACTTGTTAAAGAAAATTCAATACCAACTATTGGTGTGAAAAATTGAGAGTATGTAGGATCCCCCCTGCATCGACCACATAAACATACGGATCACAATGCGTCAAGTACAGGTCTCCGCTACATACTGTTATGGACTGCTTATGGACTTCGAGAAAGCTTTCGACAGCTTGAATCGAGGTGTGCCAAAATGGAGTACATCAGGGTTGCATACTGTCACCGCTATTGTTCTTGGTGGTCATCAGCGATGTACTCCGTTCAGCATTGACCGAAGGTAACCATGGAATTCGATGGACTATGACATCTTACCTTAAACACCTCGACTACGCTGACGATGTTTGCCTACTTTCACATCGGATAATGAATCTTCATCTGATGGCCTAAAATCTAGAAGCTAAGGCAAACAAAGTGGGACTTAAAATAAACATAGCCAAAATAAAAGCCCTTAGCATTTCTAGCACCTGCGCTCAAATTTCTATATCTAGAAAGTATGGTCTCGGCTAACTGCGGTGGATGTGTGCAGCAGAATCGGGAAAGCAAAAGCTGCATTTGAAATGCTATCCAAAGTCTGGAGAAGCAATGTTCACAAGAACTAAGGTGAATACCACTAACACACGCAAGCTGCAGACCGTAATAGATGTTTTAGAATCATCTTAGGGATTTGTTGCCCCAATCGTATCTCCAACGAAAAACTTTATCAGAGAACCGGCCAAGGAAAAAAGTGGTGGTCCTACGCAGTGGAATCCGCTAACTCAGGCAGACACCTAAGGCAAACATGGCGCAGAACAGTGGAGGAGAAATCAAGCTCTTTAGGAATAAGTTGGAGGCAACTCAATCGCGTTGCAGAATTCCGTACAAGGCTTTATTGACTCCCTATGCCTCTTGAGGGCTGCAAGGATTTAAGTAAGTACAATCATGAGAACGTTACGCGAAAAATATAAAAAATTTAAAATGTTCAAAGACTTGAGGTGGGCGTCGTGGCGTAGTGGTTAGTGTGTCGGATCACTACGCAAGAGGTTTCAAGTTCGAATCTTAGAAAACACCAAAAAGTTTTTTCACGATCCCACCTCTCGCGAACGTCTGACAAACATCCGAGAGTATTGTTGTCACGAAAAAGCTTCTCAAAACAAATTGCCGTTCGGATACGGCACTAAACTGTAGGGGCCTTCCATTCGTGTGAAAAATATAACGCACACAACACAAGTGGTTGCGAGAAGCTAAGCCCTGGCATTTAAAGAGCTGTTTCGCCAAATATTTATTTTATTTATTTATTTAAAGACTTGGGGTTTAAAATCACCCCACCAGATCTTACCTCTGCTTACCCCTGAAACTGAAGTTGACTTTGCTTCTAGTTTAGTTTGTGTTTGTTTTCAATTTCACCAAAATCCGTTCAGTGCTTCTTTAGCTACAAGTAGATGTGTAAGAAAAATGATTTGAACTTCGATGATTTTTAAAACTGCTCCATTTTATCCGATTTTCACTTCATTCAAATGTTCTTCAGTTAAGCGGTCAACGAAGATTTCATCCAAAACTATTCAGTGGATCTCGACCGAGTCGTGTGAGAGCAAAGACAGACGGACGCAGAACAAGAAGTTTTTGTTTTGACATGACCCTCACAAACACGATCATAGCTTTTTTCCATTTCTGAGGATTAATGTGGTACGGAACACTAACAGCGCGAGACCCAACACACACTTGACGAACTACTTTATAAATAATGACAAATTTATGACACGTGAGATCAGACTGATAGTTCTGAGGGACTTTGTATGATTTGTGGTTTTCTCGCTCAGTGTTATTATGAAGATTACCTTTCCTTGCTTTGTATTAGGATAGGAAAGACTTCATCATGTCTTTATGCAAGGCATCGAGAGTAAAGTTGTGGAAAAGTACTTTAAGATCAGATCGTTTGAGAATATTAAACGGAGTTCGACAAGACTGTACGAGTACTGTCATTGACGTACTTTACACCACGTAGTTAACATGATACCTATATGGCGCTCAAACATCAACTGCTGTGGTCAAACTGCCACCCACCACTCATGTGGTGGAAACGATTAAAATTGAAGCTTTTTTTTTAAGGGAAAAGGAAATTTCAAAATCCCAGAGCACTCAGACTTGATTTTCTGTCCATTGAACTACCAGGCAGAAACCCCTTTTTGGAGTAGTGGTTGGAGAAATTTAGATTTTTTTCTCTTCTGTTTTATGCTCGGTGCCTATTGGTTTTTGTTCCCCGTTTGGTCTCGAACCTTTACAGTACGGGTCACAAACAGACACATTATCACATTATCTCTATCCGTTGCAAACAAAAATTTTTTTTCTATATTTCGAAGCTCGGTTTAACCATTTTGCGTCGTGCAATTGCATGTTTGCGTTAAAAGAGTTAAGTCTTAAAAAAATGTATGCGCATTCAATAATGCGCCTGAACGTATCGAAAGAATGTCATAAATATCTGGGCTTTGCAACGAAATACGAGTAAATGACGCAGAAAATCGATTACTTTAAGAATGGCCAGTTAAAAAAAGGAAAACCTTCAGCAATAAGAAGGCGCATTTCAAGGAGAAATTTAGAAATAATTTGGAAGTTCAACATTATTATCTTAGGCATATCTTCAGTTGGTATTTCAATTACGAAACAGCTAACTTGTCAGTATTAGATGGAACAATTATTCATGCACCACTAGGACTCAAACTCAGACCAAAATGATCAAAGATTAGTTCATAGTCAACGCATACGAATTCTATTATTACTCGAGTAGGTCTGTGGCAATGTTCATATCATAGCAGTTGGTACCATCAAAACTCATATCCAACTGAAGTGGGAAAGACAATTTTTTAATTAATAGATAAACAAGCCAAACTAATCTAATCTACTTTAGACTGACATGAGTGACACTCTTGTGCTTTTGACAACAAACTAATCAATTCTAACGATTGATTGCATGTAGTTTCGATGCGAATAGTTTTTTACGCTATAAATACTTCGCAACACTTAAAAAAAACCCTAAATAAATGGTCTTCATCATGTTTAACAAATCTTTAAACTTTAAACTTTAAACTTACTTTATATCTTTTACATTAGACTGTTACAATCTTTATAAAGGGTCGTTCAATAAGCGCTTCCTATCTTTAAATTTAAATAAAACAAAGTGTGTGTGAGATATCATCGAAATTTTTTATTCGTTTGAAAGGCCTATCGATGCCATTATGTATGGAATATAAATTCGTTCAAATGTCCGACGCGGAAATGTCCAATTTTCCATGACTCTGGCGCATAAATCAGGCTGAATTTAACCAATGGCATGGGTTATGTTGGCTTTGAGGGCCGCTGTGGTTTGTGGCTTATTCGCATAGACCCGCGACTTCAGAAAACCCCACAAGAAAAAGACTAACGGGGTCAAATCGAATGATCTCGGTGGATAGTTCACATCACCTCCACGTGAGATTACCATGCCCTCGAATCGCTCGTGCAGAATTTCCAATGTGGCGTGAGCTATGTGGCACGTAGCGCCGTTCTGTTGAAACCACATGTCGTTTGGTTTGCCAATTCAGGCCAAAAGAAGTTGGTAATCATCGACCTATAGCGCTCGTCGTTGACGGTGATGGCCTGGCCAACATCGTTCTCATAGAAATATGGATCGATGACGCCGCCAGCCCAAAATACACACCAAACAGTGACTTTTCGGGATGCATTGGACGCTCTTGGATCTCATGTGGATTGGTATCGTCCCAAATTAGACAATTTTGTTTATTGACGTACTCATTCATCCAGAAATGGGTCTCATCGCAGAAGATGATTTTTCGATGAGAATTAAGGTCAGTTTCCAACTGCTCCAGAGCCCATTCACGGAACACACGTCGTTGACTATGATCGTTTACCTTCAGCTCCTGGGTCAGTTGAATTTTGTACGGGTGCAGGCCCAAGTCACGATGCAAAATTCGCCAAGTTGTGGTCTGTGAAAGGCCGAGTTCTTGTGAGCGACGCAAAATCGACTGCCTCGGATTCTCCTGCACACTCGCATGGACAACGGCGATGTTTTCGGCAGATCTTGCGTTTCGTCGACGTACGGGTGTTGGTTGATCATTTACTGAACCAGTGGACTCAAATTTATCCACCACACTGTGAATAGTTCTCTCGGAAGGACGATTATGGCGACCGTAAAATGGGCGAAGCGCGCGGAACGTTGCCCGAAGAGAACACTCATTTTGATAAAACAATTTTATTATTTGCAAGTGTTGTTGAATGCTATATCCATTCATTGTGATTTGACAAAACAGACTGAATAAATGACAGCCAATTTGACAGAAGTAGCTTCAACAATATGGCCGCTATCAACTGTTAAAGTTCGGAAGTCCCTATTGGAAGACCCAATAGGGACTGTAGTAGTAAAAGTGTAATTAAAATTCATTTTATTACGGATGGAGTTTAATAAAGAAAAAGAAGCAATAATTAATATTATTTATTTATAAAGCAGTGATGTTAATTTTAATATATATAACACAACAGTTTAACAAATTCCTATAAAAAATTTTAAATAAAATTCAAGTTAATTTTATACTCGTAATTCTACCTATTAGACAGATAAAGAAAGTGTTGTGCAGTCTTGTAATGCTTAGAGGCAATGCATTCCAAGTAAGTTTCCAAAGTATAGCCAAGAATTTTGTTGAGAAAAGGGGAGACGTGGTCGTATCTACTTATTGGAAAAACGTAACGAATAAGGTTATTAAAGACAACTATGAGTACAGTAGATTTGGAACCCATAAGTAATTAGTGGAAGAATTAAGGTCTTACCAAGCATCAATCTTGTATTTTGTGGCGTAAAATATTGAGACCAATAATTGACTTTATGTGATCATCCCAAGTGAGAGTTCAGTTAAACCATATGCCTAAATTGTTTGCTTTGTCAATGTACTCGATTCAGAAGTTTCCAGATATACGAGCTTTGGGAAATAATCCGTACCCAGTTTAGTTTTAAATATGACTAAACACTTTGATTTAAGTGCACTCAACTGTAATAAATTCCTCTCCGCCCAAAGTGATACCTGCTTCAGGTCCTCATTCAATCTATCAGCTCCATCTTCAATTAGGCCCAGCATACTTACTTACTTACTTAACGGACTCCCGACCCGTGAAGAGTCTCTGCCTGAAACACTGTAGCCTTCCCTCTGCGATCTCGGGCACGTTGCTTCCAGTTATCCAGACTAAGCGCTCTGGCATCCGCGATGGCTTGGCCTTTGAAACGGAGGTTCGGTCTTCCTTGTCGTCTCGAACCTGGCGGCTGGGATTCGAAGATCCTCTTAGCTCAAGCATTATTGTCCATTCGCTTGATGTGGCCGAGCCAATGTAGTAGGCGTATTTTGGCCTTTTGGACTACACCCACATCTTGGTACAACTCATAGAGTTCGCGGTTGTATCTTCTCCTCTATTCGCCCTCCTCGCACACAGGACCAAAAATCCGCCGAAGAATTTTTCTTTCGAAGGAGCCCAGTATCAGCTCTCCCTTCCTGCTTATCGTCCAGCACTCGGCGCCATAAAGCAGAACTGGCAGGATAAGGGTTCTGTAGAGCATACATTTTGTCCTTCGAGTTAGGAGTTTTAAACCCAATTGTTTTGCCAAACCGAAGTAGCAGCGGTTTCCTAGGGTAATTCTTCGCCGGATCTCCACTAGGATGACATTTGTGGAGTTCATGTTTACTCCGAGGTAGATAAACTCCTTAACTACGTCGAAATTGTTGCTATCAATAGTGACGTTCTGTCCTAGGTGGTGGACAGATGCTTGCTTGTTTGTTGATAGCATGTACTTAGTCTTATCCTCATTTACTACAAGGCCAACAAATTTCACCTGTTCTTCAATCGCCGTAAAAGCCTCTATCACGGCACGCTGGGAGCGACCGATGATGTCGATATCGTCTGCATACCCCAGTAGCTGGACGGACCTTTTGAAGATAGTGCCTTCCGTGTTGACACCTGCCCTGCGCACTATCTGCTCTAACACGAGATTAAAGAAGTCACATGATAGTGCGTCTCCTTGCCGAAATCCGGTGCATGTTTGGAATAGTTCGGAGGAACTACTTCCAAATTGCACGTTGCAGCGCGTGTTTTCCAGCGTCACGCTACAAAGCTGGATCAGTTTTGCCGGGATCCCGAATTCGGCCATCGCCACATAAAGCTCCTGACGATGAATGCTATCATATGCGGCCTTGAAGTCGATGAATAGGTGGTGAGTCTCGACTTGAAATTCATTGGTCTTTTCCAGGATTTGCCTCAGTATGAAAATTTGGTCTATAGTCGATCTGCCAGGCCGGAAGCCACACTGGTACGTGCCGATTAGTGTGTTGCAGAATGGTTTGAGACGTTCACACAGTACGTTGGATAGGATCTTGTATGCGACATTAAGCAGGGATATGCCTCGATAATTCTTGCAAGACATAGGATCGCCTTTTTTGTAGATGGGGCATATGGAGCTGATAGTCCAGTTATCGGGCATGCTTTCTTCCACCCATACTTGGTTGATGATTTGGTGCATGCGCCCTACCAAAACATCACCACCGTATTTGAAAAGCTCCGCTGGTAAACCATTAGAGCCGGCGGCCTTGTTGTTCTTAAGCTTTTTTTGCTAAGCCAACTTCTTCTATACTGGGTGCTGGAACTGATTCTTCATTGACTGGACGTGGGTTCCCTTCTTGTCCTATCACTCTCTCTACATAATGCCCATTTAGCAGCTGCTAGAAGTGTTGCTTAAACACATCTACTATTCCCTGCGCTTCGGTGACTAGATTTCCTTCGCTGTTTCAAAGAGCCTGTGTTCCGGCCTTGAAGCCCGCTTGGCTTTCTGGCCCAGCTTACAGCTTAAATGAATTTGTAC
Source organism: Pocota personata (assembly GCA_963082735.1). Lineage (NCBI taxonomy): Eukaryota > Metazoa > Arthropoda > Insecta > Diptera > Syrphidae > Pocota > Pocota personata. Next base: position 243,779,865 of record OY720429.1, read on the forward strand.
GTCATCAGCATACATGTGTACAAAACTATTTTTAACCGGCAGCGGAAGGTCATTAATAAAAAATGGAAAACAACGAGGGGCCTAGGATTGTCCCTTATGGCACTTCTGTTGACACATTTGTAAATTCGAATATTTGGTTTTTAATGCTACTGCTTGTTTCCTTTCTGCGAGATAAGAAGCTGTAAGTTTTCGTATCAACTGTAAGTGGTTTACCTTGTCAAAAGCCTTGGAAAAATCAAGTAAAGTTAAAAATGTAACATCGTCTTTATCAATAGAAACACGAATATCATCTTTTAGGAGAGCAGTAATGAAATCATGCTTCCGCCTAAAACCAGATTGGTTTCTATACAGCAATTTGTTGTTTTGCAGATATGCAGACAATTGAACGTGAATGAATTTCTCCATGACCTTCGACAAAAAAAGGCAAAATGGATACAAGGTCTATATTCAACCAGGATCATTCAATCGACACTCGATAATAGTGTTTCCACCATATCCGTTGTAAGGGGAACTCCTCAGGGTGGGGTTATCTCTCCTCTTCTCTGGCTTATGGTAATCAACAAAATTCTGTGTAGGCTTGACCGAAAAGGAGTCAGTGTTGTCGCGTATGCGGATGATGTGGTAGTGTTGCTATCGGGAATGTTTCCTTCTGTGATCAGTGAGATTATGGAAGGTGCCTTGGATAAGATTAGCACATGGGCCACTGGATGTGGACTTAGCGTCAATCCGAGCAAAACTGAACTGATGCTCTTTACCACAAAAACCAAAATACCGGCTTCCATGCCTCCACGGCTTAATAACTAATTACACTCATCATCTAGTGCTGGGTACCTAGGTGTGGTACTCGACCCTAAATTAAGCTGGAAGCTTGACATTTAACAGCGGGTAAAGAAAGCCTGTGTGGCTTTTTATGCTTGTAGCAAAACATTCGGTAAGAAATGGGGACTCCGTCCGAAGATGGTCATTTGGATGTATACTGCGGTGGTGCGCCCTTCTTTCCTACGGATCGCTAGTTTGGTGGCCGGTGGTTAAGAAAGCATAAATTACTAAACTCATCAACAAAGTATAAAAGACTGCGGCTCTAGGTGCTACGGTGGCGATGAGAACATGCCCAACTGAAGCCTTGAACGTAATCCTTTACCTTATGCCACTCGACCTTCATATAAAGTACATATCAGCATGTAGTGCGATCAGATAAAGAGAAATAGGTAGCTGGTGCGATAGTCTTTACGGCCACAACAGCATCCTTAATCTGCTACCTCGGGAGTTGGCCGCAAATCCGACCGACTACATAATTCCCAGGGTGAACTTTCGCAATGATGGCACTGTGAGATTCCCTTCCAAAATCGGCGGGAATCTTTTCTGAATCCCTCAATATCTCTAGTTCATTCCGTCTTCCCAATTCATGCAGCGTATTCCAGGCGGAAGTTCTTGCGTGCCGTCTCCTCAAAGATACATCGATACAACTTAACACCATAGCCATTTTCATTGATAGCCAGGCCGCTATCAATGAAAATCTGCGGCTTCCTCCTCCAAACTTGTTGAACAATGCAAGGAGGAGCTTGCCGCACTCGGTTATTGGTCTAGGATCAGCCTCATCTGGGTGCCTGGTCATAGTAATATTGACGGAAACGAAAGGGCGGATGAATTGGCGAGGCAGGGATCTGCCCTTGATTGCTTGAGGAGGTCAACATTCCGTTAGGAGCCCTTAAGGGTAGAATCTTTGTTCATTTCCTTGCAGATGCTGGTAATAGATGGCGAGGGTTGCAGAACTGTGTCATATCCAGGCAGATGTGGCCCAAGTATAACTGGCGCAGAACACAAGAGCTATTAAACAGAAACCGGGCAGATATTGCTAGAGTTCTGACAATTAGCACTGGCCATTGGCTCATAGGCGTCCACGCCGCCAGAATGGGCATTACTTTTAATGCACATTGTCATAGCTGCAATATGGCCAACGAGCCTGAAACAATCCTTCACTTCCTTTGTAAGTGTCCAGCCCTTATTAGGGTCAGACACCGTATACTTGGCAGACATCTTTTTGATAATATTAGTGAGTTAGCGGAGACAATCATCGGGGACGTTATCAGATTCCTCAATGCCACGGGGTGAATTTAAATAATCTATTCTCTGCTTTCCCACAAGTCCAACGTCAGTTTTTACAATAATTTAGGTCACTTAGGTTGTGGTATTAAAACGGCGCCTTTGTGCTAATTATGTTTCAGCATAGTATGATGTCACAACCACACCTACCTACCTACCTACCTAAGGTCTATATTCAGGAGGAGAAATCCGCGATCCTTTCTTTTAAAAGAATAGGAATAATCTTTGATGATATGGAAAACAGTAAGTTAGAAATATTGTATTAAAAACATGTGTAAGAGCTGGGAGTAAATGAGGCAAAATAATTTTCACAAAACTAGGATGTATTCCATCAAAGCCAAAAGCCGTCGGCAACGGTTCAAGACATCGGTGGATCTTAAAAACGATCTGTGTCGAGCTACAGGAAAAATAATTTCGTCAAGCTCGATGAGGAAAAGGCTCGTGAAAGCTGGACTTAGAGCACTCAAGCCAATACTGAAGTCAGATTTTCCAAAAAGAGTCAGAGAAAAACGATTGCTCTGGGCTCAAGAGCATCTTAATTGGACTCAAGACATGTGGAACAATGTTATCTTGCGCGAAGAGAACCAAAGGAAAGACTAAGCTCTGAATGCATCTTACGAATGCCACCCAAAACTGAAGGTGTGATGGTCTCGGGATGCTTGTTTGGAGATGAAAAAAGTAGAATGGTCTTCCTAGAATCGAAAGTCACTGCAGAAGTTTACCTACGGGTTCTGGAAAATATATTAGAACCCTCTGCGGTGGAGCTTTTTGATGACACTTCAGATTCATTTTTCAACAGGACAATGCTTTTTGCCATACAGCCAAAATTGTCAGTATGAACTTGTTTTTTTTTTTAATATAAAAGACTAGAACTTTTATGACTAAAAAAAATATTTACATTTTTTTTTTATTTCTTAGGTTAAAAAGTACTTCGAAGAAAGTCCAGATCTCAATCCAATTAAGAATATCTGGTCAATAATGAAACTTAAGGTTGCGAATAAGCGTCCGGAGTCAATTGAAAACTTAAAAACTTACTTATCCGGACCTGGAACACCATACCTGCTTCCACATGGAAAAACCTATCTGAGTCAATGTCTCACCGATGTGCAGCTGTAATAAAAGCAAGAGGAGGTCCAACAAAGTACTAATAATGTTTCTGAGAAGCAATAAAAAAACAAAAACACTGCACCAATAAAGCATTTTTTCTTTAATCCCTAAAAATGAGGCAGGTACCTAAAAACCCCATTTTTCGGTTTAACAACTTTTTGTTCCCGTGACCGCGTTACGACCTCATTACGTAAGGCAACCAAAAGTTTCATACAGGTCTGACAATTTGAAACGCTTCCACCTATTGAAGGCAAAGTCACGCCTATTTGTTTGATGTAAAATCTCTGCAGTAAACCAGGATACATTATGGTTATCAATTTAGTTAAGGTAATAAGATTACCCACGGGGATAGGCAGGATTTCATGCTCAAAATGCAAGACAAAAATGTATTATATTTGTCTAAGGATAGATGTAAGTTCCCAATGATCTATGCGACATCTGCTAAATCTATAGAAAAGAAGTGAAAGCTGTCTTCATCCACCATCTCCGTTTGTAATTTCCATTGCTTCGGTTGCTAGTAGTTTCTTTGTTTTGTTTAAGTCTATGTGTACATATTTGCCTGTTCTTTGTTATCATCAGTAATTTTCTAACATGCATCTGCTAGTGATACGAGTACATACAAATATCGGCCGAACCCCCATCCTTACCAATTCATCTGCTTTATCGTTTCTCGAAAAATCGCTATGACCTGGGATTCAAATAATACCGCATACTGTTCAGAGCCTGTTTGGAGCCTTAGTAGAGTTCAACTATATTAATGCTGCCAGCGCGTTGGCTGTGTACGAAAATGTATACAAACTCAGGGCCTGAGTACAATTGCCTCTTGGCTCAAGAATGTCCGAAACCTCCGCTTGAAAGACGCTGCATAAAACCAGAACAGACGTGAAGATACCGAGTTTCTCTAAGAAGCTACCAGCAGTTGATCCTTCTTTGATCCGTCTGTGCAGATTGAGATTTCTGAGCTAGAGACGACGGTGTTCGATGTCCGTACCTCTATGTTCGATATTCCGATTGAGCACTCCCGATTAAAGTCCATGTACGAGGTCAGGAAGACGGCTTATAACATGTCATCTAGAATTGAGCTGGATCCATATACTGTTGTGCATCAGTTGCTAGTTTGTTTCTGGCTACCACGTATTTTGCAGTAGTTTCCGTTACATAATCAAGTGACATTAGATTAAGCATGGTTTCTAGCCCTGTAGCAGGTGCTACTGTTCACCCGCCTAAGCGGGTTGTACGTTTGTGTTGTTCTAAGTTTTTACCGCAGATCCTGCTGCAACTATGGAGTGTCATTGAGTCTTTTTTTTTATAATTTGCGCGCGCCAAATGGGATATGAATACCATTAAATTATTTCAGGGCACGGACGTTTGAAGAAATTGAGAGAGAGAGAGAGAGAGAAAGAAATATTGGTGTAGTGGGTTTGAAACTTAGGTAGTATTAAGTTTCAGTAAACTCCAAGGATGGCGTCCAGATAACTGGGGAGCCTGTTTGTTCTGCTTTTTTTTTTCGTTGCTCATGATTCACAGTATTTTTTTCCCTCCACCTGATGTCATCATCACGATCAAGTTGCATTAAAGCCATATGACCACCCTACTGCCAGTGTTATGCCTCCGCAGTAGAGTTGACTAAGCTTTCGCAATCGATCGACTTTTTTATTTATTTCAATAGATGATTGTTGAGATCAGGATTTGAACCGTGAACCAAGAGCGTGTCAAGCGTTGATGTTACCACTACACCACAGCCACCCTCAAGTCTACATTTAGCTTCCAGCTGAGCTTACTATCGAAAGAGTATTTGCCTAGTTCACTTTTTAGAAGTGGAGGGAAATTTCCCGTAAGAAATTCACTACACCACATGAATAGCTGACAGGTCTTACACCCATTCTTCCTAATTTTGTTAAGACTACGTTTATGGCTAACAGCAGGAGGAGTAGCGCTACTAAGTACACATCAGTGTGGCGTTCTTCTTTTTGGCATACTTTTGTGGCTGTGCATACTTCTGTGTACGAGTATGTTCAGGGTTCCGGTGCCTACAAGGAAATAAAAGGAACAACAGCGCTCTTATAGTGAGAGTCAGTTGTGTGTTCATCTGTCCTTCTGCCTGTGATAGAAATGTGAACCAGAGTTGAGTCTTACTAATCTACAAACAGTTTTTAAGTAAAATTTTTGGAAAAGTGGAAAATCAAACAAGTTTTCGAGGTTAGAGTAAAAGTATAAATGCAATACAGGTCTCTAATAAAAGATGATGATGCGCTGTTGTATCTTCTTAACCAGGTTTCAAGAAGGAGGCAAAAAAAAAACTGCCAACAATTGCCTTTGGTGTGGGCGTCTTTATGAGTCGTCGTGTTGTATAGTTTGCTCCGTGCATTCCTAGGAGAAGCCTAGTAGGAGTCTTAAATTGATACGTTGTGAAGGGTTTTCCAATAGGGACATAACAATTTTATATTTTAATACGAACGCACCCATAAATATGTTTATCACCTATCAAAGTCAAAATGTCAGTCAAGGTTTACATTTTAATCATGGTGAAGTTCACGAAGGAGCAATCTTTGGAAATTATTAAAAATTACTACCGAAATTCTGAGTAGGTCGTCGCAACTTTAAGAGCGCTTATTCCAATTTTCGGTCATAATAATCTTCCAACCAGATAGGCTGTGCGTGCTGTAGTGGATAAATTCGAGTCAACATATTTAAAATTGAATGTTTCTGCGGCAGAGACAACGTAAGTGCTTTCAAATCAGACGATTCCACGCCGTTCACAGCAATTGGGAATCTCTCAGTCCACATTGTGTCGAATTTTGCAAAAGATTTTAGCCTACACCCTTACAAGATCAAATTAACTCAAGAACTGGAGCCTCTTGGTCATTTGAAGCGCCGAAACTTCTCCGATTGTGCTCTGCAAAAGTTTGAAGCGATGAGCTCATTTTTGGCTTAATGACAAAACCCACATGTGCTTCAAGACAAACCATTGCATCCACAAAAAGTGACCGTGTGGTGTGGATTTCATGCCGGAGGTGTGATTGGACCGTATTTTTTCGTCTATGAAAATGATCGCCATGTTACGGTCAATAGAGTTCGCTTTCGTGCCATGTTGGAAGACTATTTTTGGCCAGAATTGTATGTACTTGATATCAGTGATATGTGGTTCCAACAAGATGGTGCCACAAGCCACACAGGTGGGCAAACAATTCATCTATTGAAGGGGAAGTTCTGTAATCGTGTAATCTCGAGAAATGGTCCAGTCGAAAGGCCAGGCTCGCTCATGCGATGTAACGCCGATGGATTTCTTTTTTGGGGTTACGTTAAGTCGTTGGCTTATACCAAAAAGCCAAGAACGTTAGAGGAGCTCAGGAATAATATCGAACGTGAAATTGCCAACGTTCCGGCCGATATATGTGGAAGAGTGGTGGAAAATTGGCTCCAAAGATCCGATCTCTGCAAACGTTCCCGCGGTGATCAAATGAACGCATTCGAATTCCATACTTAAACTTAACGTGTGTACTACACCTGGAATAAATTTGAGACCGATATCTCAATTATTCTGTGCCTTATTTAAATACAAAATACAATTATTGAAAACCCCTTTAGTTGTTAATTTGCTCCGTATATGGATGTGTAGGAACCTTAAACTGATCTTTAGCTATTAACCCATTTTGGGTATGAATATTACTTTTGCTAAGCGTCAGGCTCTTGGCATGTATTTCATTTTCAGACAGCTGCGGTAGATTTTCACTAGCTTTGGTGTTTTGAACTTCCTTGTTGCATGATAGGCACTATTACACCTGGCACTGCATACTTGTAAGGGTCAAATGTACTAATAACCTTGGTTTTACTAGTACATTGTGGTGCGATATGGATTGAGAGCAGGCAGGGAGTCAGGCGTTTTATTGTTTTTAGAAACCCTTGGCTCACAAATACTTTTCATAATTTTGCCGATTTGTTTACACTCTCTACCCCGCTGCAAAATCCGCTGAATGCCATTTGATTAGCTGTTCTCTTTTCATTCTGCTCTTTAAGGCAGACCTTTTGGGATTCCCATTCAATTTGGTTCCTTTAGACCGTGCTTAAGTTTTTTTGGTTTTCTTTACTCGAAGAACTCGTTAGAACACCAGTAGCTCAATATGTTGTTGGATTGACCCCTGCTTACGGGGCATGTTTCCTTTAAAACTTTGATGTAGCTACGTTGAGGTAATTGAATTGCCATTCAGTGTATCTCCAAGCCGATCTCTGGAATTTTTGACGATTGTCTAGTACCCTATGAGCTTTTGAGTCTTAAACTACTTGGTTCCTAAAACTCACTCTCATCATACAAAGCTTAATGGCAAACAAAATCAGGTTTTGAGATACATATTTATTTTTTTAGAGTTTGGTGCGCTATTTAATTGTACTGGCTTAGAGATGTGCTATAAATAGATTTCAGAAATCATATCTCGAATAACACACCACCACAAAGCATCACATTAAAGAATTATGAGGTTGGATATTAAACTCCTCGCTGTCAGCCTAAGTGCTAGGTAACGACCCAAACAATCGGAGGAAAAACTATCCCACGCATAGTTAGTGTCTCCAAGTCACATTTGTAAAATCAACAAGTATCAAAACAATATCACCCTCACCCATTGTTCCCCAAATAACAGAATGTAAGAAATGTACATACATAGGTGCATCCTTTAGATGAAAAGTCAATCTTCATAAGCACACACCCACACACATGCTTACATAAATTTGGCTTGGTTAGAGCTTTTCGCTTTTTCAGAGCTTAAAAAGGACAACATCATATTAATTTGAAACTTTTCTCTCGTTCTAACGACAGGACCACCGAGAAAGAAAAATCCCGCGAGAGAAATGTGTAAACTTAATCAAATAGATACAGCATAAGGATATAAGACGATATATTGCATAGGAATTTTCAATAAAAAACAAAAACAAAAAAAAAAAAAAAACATTCCAAGGGTGACATATGCAGGACTGCTGCGCGGTGGAGAATCCCATTTATGGTTATGCGCATTGATCTGAGGGAGTGTAACTGACATTTGATATCACACCGCACCACCCCCAAAAGTCAACCCAACAAATTCGATTAAAAATGATGATGGCCACAAGGGAAAGACGAAGGAATTACATACTTTCATAGTAAATCGAATTGACAGCCTTATAAATAGACAAACTGGTAGCTTAAGTAATTAAAAATGATTCTACTTGCCTAGTAACTGAGAAGTGTTGTCGTTGCTGTTTACTGTTTACACTGTTCCCCGAGGAAATTCGTTGCACAAGCACTATTTTTTTTTTCTCTTAAATTTGTTTCACTGAAATAGATTAGAAAAATTTATTTATCCATGAGACCTCACGATTGCACTATTGTTACACTGCACTGCATCTGACCCCGACGAGTGACTAAATCGATTAAAATTGCACCGAGGACCAAGTATAGGGGGAAACAAGCTAAGGCAAAACAAACTGCACGTTAAGATTAAGAAATGGGATTTTATCGCGCGCGCAAGATGGAACTAACTACGATCCCGTACTCCCACACAAACAGCACGCACGATTAATCAAAAAGAAAAACACAATATCGTCTTATTATTTACAAACATTTTATTTTTTTTTTTTTTTTTTAGAAGAGAATCCGCGCGTCAGATACTTTTAATCGACGTAAATACACAAAAAAAAAAGATAACAAACATCATTTATGTGAAGGCCGTCCTAAAAAAAAAAAAAAAAAACCCAACGCGGAATGGTGAGAGTGAGAGCCGAAAGTGTGGAGAGTGCGTGCAAGAGGTATGACATTTCCACCCCCAACAAACAACTGACAGGAGAAAATCGAAGAAACACCGACAAAATCCCTCTTTGATAACAGAGGAAGCAGTAGAGAGAGGATGGGTACAATGAAATTCCACCACAGATCGTATGCGCGGTTTCCATAGGAAGTTAAAGTATCTACAAAAGTATCTCATGGATACCATCAGTTACACTGGAAAGGGGGGGCAGGTGGGAATAAATTGTGAAGCAAGGATGGGGAAAACATGGGCAAACAATAACAAATGCGACACACTTTACTGTGCGGTACTACATCCATGAGATACGAGTACTTTAAAGAGATATTTTTTTTTCGAAATTCACACACTTATCCCAGAGGAAAACTTTTAGGAAAATCGTTTCTAGCTACCGATAGATAGAAAATTTCGAATTGTACACAAGAGGAAAAACTGCGACGACGAGCAAAGCTACAACACGCTTTAGTGGTAGCAAGTTCCGATATCAACTGTTTGTGGCCAAAAGCGCACAGAATGTGTGTATCTTCTCGATTCACTTCGATTGTCGCTTTGTTGTTGTTGTATTATTGTGTCGTCGTCGTTTTCGTTCGCCGCTCGTCAGTGTTGTCGGTGTTCTGTGGATTTTGATTTTGTATTTTTTTTTTTTTTTTTTTTTCCTTAAGTAGTTTCTTTTTACTCTTTAGCCTCAACTTGAATGATGATGATGATATTATTTTTTTTTTTTTTTAGTATTAAAATTTTATTTTTGTATTTACGTTGTGTAAGGTAGGCGAGCACACATAGAAAAAAAGCAGACGATTTGCTGTGAAAGAGACAAACGGTAGAGGAGAACAAGAAAACAAAAACAGAGAGCAATTGGTCGAGAGAGAGAGAGAGAGAGTGTAAAATACTAAGGAGAATACTGCCTTTCTCATTGATTGCTTGAAAGAAGAGGATGTATCTGATAAAAACAGAAAAACCAGCTTTATCAAAAGAAAGTACCTGAAGTGCTTAGATACTTTTGCATCTTTTGCGTCGTACTATTGCACGACAGTCGAACAGCTGATAGACGTTTGAACTCTAACCTAAAAAAAAGAGAAATTACATCGTCCTCCCCTCTCAAACTTAAACCACACTATCTTTGTAGTCAAAGCAAGGTTCCCGTCTGACCACCCATCGGGGCACCCAGTCTGAAAATGACGCTACAATGCACCGAACCATGTGGCATTTGGGTGTAGGGAGGGGAGAACATGCAGATTTGTATGTGGTTTTTTTTTTTTATTGAGGGGCATTTCATGATGTACCGTAATAACCTACAAAACACCAGAACCAGTTGAGGAAAGAGTGGCCAAAGCAGAGGAAGGCGATGACGCCAACGGATGATCGGTCGAAGCGAAGCCCCGCAAATTGAAGCCAGATATGCGTAGAGACTTTTTCCAGGTCACGTGGAGCACGTGTATGTGTATACGGGCAGAACCGGAGAATGGAAGAATAGTGTGAATACGAAATTTGGTGGACGGGCCTTATTGGGTGCGAGAACATGCATATTGAAGTGGTGGTTGTCGGGGCTTGTTTAGTGGTCGGAAATGTTGAATTAGTTCATGTTGTGTTGAGGTATATAATGAGATGCACATTTCTTTTGGATGAATGGACAGTGGTAGCCTTTAAAAACGGTCAAGTGTTGCCAGGTGGTCAGTTAAGAAATAAATATCTACTCAGGCAGTGTCAATTTGTACCCAATATAACTTATCAACTTTTTCTCGAAAACTTTGTTTACCATACGAGTATTATTGATTAAGCATTGTATAGGAATCGGTTTTGAAGAAAATCTCGCTATACGAGAGAAGTACGATACGATACAGAGGCCTTAGGCATGCACTGTGTGCGACCGGTAAGATCTATTGTAAGGCTCTTGCTTGCATGCTACAGATATCTGTTGGGCGGGAGTAGTCAATTTTTTGCGGCCGCCGGGAATTCTCAGAGAATATATGTATTCTGCCGTTTCTTTTAGCTCGCTGCAAAGCCGGCACATATCTGTATCTGATAGTCCTGTTTATGCTGACCGTTCCTGAGTGGTCAACGTGCATTCAGATAATCCGTTAAGATCCATAAGTCTTTCTTGGTTCGAGTAGCTTTTTGGCCTTACTTTAGTTCGGGTCGATAAACTTTACATTGCTTTATTTTTATGCCTGACTGTTTAAAAAGATGTAGATGTGGATTCCTTTGACTATTCTCCTCAGACATTCCCGTGCACATAGTTCGATTGCATGTACATCCGCTTGTTGGGGATTTTCCAAGCGCTGCAGCTCACTGAAGCCTGCACCTATAAACTCCAGCATCAGAGTTGCCGTTATCTAATTTAGAACCATCTATATACTAGAGAGGTCTAGCGGCGTAAAACTGATCATTGCTCCTATGACTGCCGTGTTTTTGGCCACCATGCTATTGACGCATAGGTGACTATCGGTTTAAAAATAGCATTGTAGGTTTTGCCGTAAAGTCATTGGCACATAAACATTACTCTTGTTGTCTTGTTGTTAACATTACTTTGGTGAGAGTTCCAGGTAAGAGTTTTGTCGAGGATTACTCCAAGATACTTTGGCCAGTCACACAGTGCTTGGTTCAGTACTGATTTTATAACAAAAAATCTAATAAAAACGAAGTTGTAAATTAAGAATTACGGTGAATTGGATTGTTATCACAACAAACCAAAGACTATTTTCCATATTTTTAAGTTGCAGTCATCAGCCAAGACAAAGAATGCGTTGAAAGTTGAGTGATTGGGTCGTAGACAAAGTGCATTCGATTAGCTGGAGTTTACTCTTCTTACATTTATATTTTTTATATTAAAACTAAATACTCTTTGGTAGTTTATTCAATGGAGAATAATAATGAAGGTATGTACTAACTACTACTTTAGTTTCTTACAAGGAAAACAGAACAAACGATATAAAAATAAATTGTTTTTTTTTTATTTCCTAAGTTCTCAAAGGCTTTTAAAAATATTGTCTGATGGAAACAGCATTATTTTTCTTCTACTTTGTTACTAATTTAATTACCTGTAGATTTGTGTACGTCTTATTTGGATTGTTCCATCGCATAAGTACAAAAATAATATTTTTTTGGGGACAGGTCAAACTTTTACAAATGCCGATTTTTTTTAAAGTATTGCATAAAGAAATGAAAGGAGCCAAGTTAAATGAAGTCCATGAATACAGTATTATGATAATGCTCTGAGGAAGATAAACGGGATTTAGTACAAAAATGAAAAAAATTTCCATTGCTGCCTCTAGGAAATGTGGTATATATTGAAAAAATATGAGAAACTTCGAAAAGTATATTAAAAAAAGGTCCCAAAGTTAGTTAGGTTACTGGAATTGACAAAGAACTTATTGAAAAATGTTCAATAATCCTAATAACGTTATCAAGTATTTGATATTCACCTTGATAAATTTGCGAAATTGTTGAAACAAAAACACTATACCTAAGGCTTTATCCCTCGTATTACCTTCCAAAGTATGTACATAAGATAATGATGCATGGCCCGGGAGTTATTTCCTCATGTCTACTTCCAAAAGGTCAGTTATCAAAGAAAGCCTTGGAAGCCGTGGTGTAGTGGTACAACATCGCTTGTCACGCTACAGGTTCACGGTTCGAATCCTGATGTCAATAATCATCTATTTATTTCGCATGAAATAAATAAAAAAGTCGATCAATTGCGAAAGCTTATGTTAACTCAACTGCGAAGGCATAACACTGGCAGTAGGGCGGTCATATGGCTAAAATGCAACTTGATCGTGATAATGACATCAAGGGGACGGAAAAAAATACTGTGAATCATAAGCAATGACAAAAGCAAAAACAAACAAGCTCCCCAGTTATCTGGACAGCCACCCTTGGAGTTCACTGAAACTTAATACCAGCTGAGTGTCAAAACCTACTACACCAATCTGTCTTTCTCTCTTTCTCTTCCCCTTTCCACAAAAACGTCCGTGTCCTAAAATTAGTATAAGGGTATTCATAACCCCTTTCACACGTGCAAATTATAAAAAAAAAAGCAGGACATTCGAAGATTTCGAAAACACCATACTCGTAAATCATCTCGCATAAATACAAACAAGAATCTTTTGTCATTGCTGCTCATGACTTCAAATCCAAAAATAACTGTATATATAAAACTCAATGTACCTATGTTTGTATGCATGATATGGACTCCGAAATCACCGAACCGATTGAGCTTAAATTTTCAGGCAATCTTCGGTATTGGCCCGAGAGTGTTACTCAAAATCCGTTGAAAATTCTTCTTCTAATTCGTCTACACTTTCAGACAGTAAATTGAAAGAAAAGCTGTTACTTTCTGAAGAAGAGCTTTCTTGTGATAGGTTCATCACTTTTTATTAAATCTAAAACCTCCTTGGGAAACTTTCGAGAGCTTTTCTCATTGCTTTTTCTTATTGAGGACTAGCGGGTACCCGGCGTGCATTGCTGCGCAGTTATGGGCAAACTGCTGGATCGATTTTGACCAAACTTTACAGAAACACTCTCGGACCAATACCTATTGCCTGAAAATTTCAGCTCAATCCGTTCGGTGGTTTCAGAGTCTGTAGCACGCACACAAACATAGGTACATTGAGGTTTACATACATATGTGTATAAATTGTTTTAATATATTTTCATTAATTTTTATATATTTACTAATAAAACGATTTATGATGATTATAATTATAAATCATTTATAACAAATGCGTTCCAAAATGTTTGTTTATTAACTAAAATTCAAAATTATTGTACATAACAACAGAAACATGGAATCCCTTTTTGATTTTTGTCACAAAATTTATTCTAAGCGAAGCACTGTGAGTCAGGGTGATTTGCTTGAGAACATACATATTTCTTCTCTCTGGAAAAATATGCAAGTGTAGTTTTTCCGGTGTTGATGGTCAGGCCTCTGCTATTGCATCACTTGGAAGTTCGGTTAATTACACTTTGCAACATTTCCGAAATGCTGCCCTTGAAAGCTGATTAGAAATTAATTCGTATATCCTTGTACTTTGTATCCTGATTTGGTTAATAGTAGTAGGAGTTCATCTGTAACCAAAGTCCAGAGCAAAGGGGAGTGTACTCCTCCTTGCCGGAATCCTCTATTATCTATTATTGCTTTTACCAGACCTGAGCACTTAATCAGCGCCTAAAGGTACGTAGATTAGGAAAGAAATATTTAACAATTTTATAAGATGTTGCCATTCTGCAAATATGTATGTATTTTACCTACATTTTAAGCCAGGTTGTGTAACTCCAATAAGTCCTGTAAACTTGGAATGGGCTAAATTAAATAATTACTTATTTCCTACACTACTGCATTTATGCCAAACAAATACCATTCCATTCACCTCTATCCAATGTTTTCTGTTCTCTGTAATCCACCTCAAGTAATTGTAATCGGCTGCAATTACTAGAAATAATAATATTATGTATGTTTGCTGTATCCAGAGAATCATAAAAGGAAATGTCCTGCGAAATACACCAGTCATTAACATAAAATGCGTATAAAGCTTTATTGTAACTCCACTCTAGTAATTTATACAGTTTTGATGTCATCTTACAACCAAACTTCTCTTTGGTAGAATGCACAAAAATTCGAATCGTTTACCTTTCTAAGCAATTTATTTATCTACGAGTATTACTATTTTTTTTTTTTTTTTTTTTGCTACATATATTCAACTAATTCCATAAGTTGTTTGATGTGCTCGTACTATAGTAACCATGAAGTGGAGATAAGATATACGGATTTAAAAACCTTTGATTCATATTTCTCACACATCTAACTTAAGAACAAATTATCCCCGTCAGTTGAAGAAGAGGGAAAATACGAGTATGATGGCACAAATTTAAAAAAAAAATGCTAAATCCGTTTTTTTGCGATACGAATGTCGAACTTTAACGGCGCACACAAATAGAACGCTTACCTTTATAGTTATAATTTTTATATAGTTACTTACTGTATATAATTGCATCTTTAGAAATGATTAATTCCAGGTAGACGTGAGGCTGGTAGCCATTTAGATCTTCGGAATATCTGTCTTTGTAGTATTAATAAAGTACGCTAATGTCACTAGCCCTCTATGGACCAACGGATTGGAGACGGGATGTTAGTCTGGATTCATCAATCAAGCGGACTACTAGTCTCTGTATTCTGTCATGTAGCGGTTTAACTTGTGAACTTTACAGGAGGATCTGTTGCGCTGTAAAGTATCTCTTTGCTCTAAGTAAATAGCTCGGTATAATTTGGTCGTCTATTTGAAGCTAAGATACAGTAGACGTATTCTTTCTAGTAAGAGCGGTGAATTGGGTTTCCCCACTTCGAGATTTCCTGCAGATATTCATTTATTGAGTTGATTTTGTCTCATCCTTAACGAACATGATGAGATGCTGTCATCTTCAAAACTAAAGATCTTAATTACACTAGTAGGTCGTTGGTATGGAGTAGAAACAGAGTTGGGGAAAGTATTGAACCCTGTGGCACTCAGAGGTGTCAGAAGGTTTTATCTATTATGAAGAGAATTGTCTACCAAGCCACAGAGCTGTTCGGTACTATTTTTTTTATTAATTTCCTTTCAGGATAGGCGATGCCTGCAGTACTGCTCCATCTGTCACACTCCGAAACGTAATCGTTTCACGGAGCTTATAACAAGATGCGGTGGTATCTCGCAGGGCAACAAGGTTTACAACCTCTCAGTAGATGGACATGAAGATTTGTTTCTACTTGGCGAAAGATTATCGCTGAAGTTTTGGGCTGGTAGCTGTGACACCTTTCAATATGGATTGTGGGAGGCGCATGGGGTATTATAAGGAATATAAAACGAAAACTCATCTTGAAGAATTTTTAAAGTTTTGACTTACGTAAGACAAATTTCTTGGCTTAAAATCCTTCGGAGTAGTATGGATAGACTATCAAAGAAATATTTATGCAAATGTTTATTTTTTGCTTTGCTATATATCATGGATAGCTTCGATGATTTGTTTTGGATAGCACTAAAATCACTGCCATTTGAGGGCATTTCATGTACTATCTTCTAGTGCTTGCTCAAAGTTCATATCTAATACAGCATACATCTGTTAAGGTTAGGTATTACTTAAAGTATAAAGCCATTGATGTAAGTATCTTATAATTATCAAGATTATATCACTTTTGAAACCTTGTTATGGTTTGTCTAGATTTTAGTCTAATTTCAGAAATTTATTTCTGCCTCACAAACATCTGGCAATGCTCCCAGCGGATTGCATGAAAACTCAATAAATCTCTGGATTATCTTATAACCTTTCTTCTGAATGTCAGTGAAAGCCTATCAAGCAAGAAGAAATTACACTTAATAGATGAACCGAATGAACAAGCCGATGATTACAGCTACAAAGAAGAGAACTTAATTAGAATTTCTTCTTTCAATTTACTTGTAACTATACATACGAGTATGTATCTTTGTAGTTATGTTCGCAATCTCTTTCCTTCACTCTCTCATTCTCATAGTCAATTATACTTTAACCGCAGATAATAAACTATATTTGTTGCCTGTGCTTTAACCTTATGTACGTTTGTTTCGATTATTGAATTAAATGCGATTACATGTGTACAGAGGGCGAAGGAAATGAAAACAGAAAATGTGTGTTAGTAGTTTGTGCCACACAGAATAAACAATCCGGTAGATACAAGTACTTTATCTTTCTCTCTAATCTGCCTTGGGTGCTGGATTTTTTTTTTCATCTACTCATATGCTGCCCACTCAATTCAGGAAGGTCTTGAAGAGAAGAAGCTTTTTTTTTTCATAATGCTATGATTAGGTTGGTTGGTACCTATCATTACATTGAAAATGCAAACTACTCGTATTGCTGGACTGTGGTTTAGGAACCCTTATCATTCCGAACAGGAAACATTTGCAAACCACAGCGTTGTTGTTTATGCAGTTTTAGATGGATAAACAACAATTCTTCTCATGTGACACATGGTGTGGTGAGTGCATGCAAACAAGGAATTGTTATGCAACATCATGCTTTCGGAATCCGAATGCATATGAGCAAAATTCGCCTCTGGATGTATATAAGTACATCTTTAGGATTTATCATTATTTTCGAGTAGAGAGATGAAACAGAAAACATACTCAAAAGCTACAGAGCACTATTATGGTGATTACGATGGAAAGATACGATATGTGCAATTGGGGGATAGTTTACACAAGATTCTTGTGTCAACACCTTTTATAGTTCAAACTAGAATTAGAGAATTCATGTGCATCAATTTTCATATCGTTTTGGTAGTGCATGTAGATAAATCTTATATTCAATCTAATGCTACGTTTCACTAGCGTCAAATGAGATGATTACGGCAAAAAATCGCAAATGAAGTGCTAAATCAAACATAACTTTTATTCAACTGAGTTGAATGGAAAACTGTGAAAAAAACGAATTATGACATTTGGAGGTCATTTCATGTTCCAACACGGGAACAATAGCTTTGTTTTCAGTGTGATTTCTGACGTATCTGAGGTAATAATTAAACAATGTCCATATACTCGTACATATAATATGTGCATATAAACCCTAAAAATGAGAGATTTGCACTTTGCACTTATACAAATAGAAAAGTATAGCTCATCTATGAGAGGAGTAACAACTGGTGCCCCAAGTTGCACATCTAGGATGTTCTTGCTCTTGAACCTGGAACGCCCCCTTATTGGGTAAACTGTCAAACCAAATGAGCTGAATGTGATGAGTCATTTGAAATCATCCCATTCGGCTCTAGTGACGATGTAGTATGGGAGTGAAGTGTATTTTTTTTTTATAATTTGCACGTGTGAAATGGGTTATGAATACCCTTATACTAATTTTAGGACACGGGCGTTTTGAAGCAAGGGGAAGAGACAGAGAGAAAGACAGATTGGTGTAGTTGGTTTGAAACTCAGCTGGTATTAAGTTTCAGTGAACTCCAAGGGTGGTTGTCCAGATAACTGGGGAGCTTGTTTTTCTTTGCTTTTGTCGTTGCTCATGATTCACAGTATTTTTTTCCGCCCTCCTGATGTCATCATTACGATCAAGTTGCTATCCATATGACCGCCCTACTGCCAGTGTTATGCCTTCGCAGTTGAGTTAACATAAGCTTTCGCAATTGATCAACTTTTTT
Organism: Pocota personata; assembly: GCA_963082735.1. NCBI lineage: Eukaryota > Metazoa > Arthropoda > Insecta > Diptera > Syrphidae > Pocota > Pocota personata. The sequence goes on from OY720429.1 coordinate 243,798,000, forward strand.
ATTTATTTCATGCGAAATAAATAGATGATTATTGACATCAGGATTCGAACCGTGAACCTGTAGCGTGACAAGCGATGATATTACTACTGCACCGCGGCCACCCTTAAAAGATTGAGGATAGAGCGTTTTTTCTTTTTTAAATTTGTTCATTGTTGTCAGTGGTTTAATCTGTACTCCTTAATTGGTGTCAGTGTAATCGGTTTTACATAACTTTTACAGTTCTTTAAGAGGGCCCGTACACTTCACTTACCAACTTTGCAAGAATTTTCGTTTAGTTCTTCTGATCGTTTGGGTATATTTTCGGATTTGCAACTACCAAAAGTGATTCTTAACTGGCATAGTGAAAACAAATGCCATTTGTATTTAGCAATTTATCCGACTATGCTCCACGACTTCACTGCTAAGTGAACTTCATTATTTGCTTTGACCTCTATATACATGGTATCGTCCTAGCACCTATTAAAGCTTGGAGATATCAGATTCGGGAGGCTTTAGCACTTGCTTGTATAAAAGCAGTTTGTTCTCAGTACTGAGCTGGGAGTGTTTTCCGAGCAACCAGTTCATTTCTCTATATTTGATTTCGAGTTCTTTACGTTTCATTTTCACGTGCGAATTCCATTTCAGTTTTGCGTCGAGTGTCATTCCAAGATATTTGGCCTCGTTTGCAAGAAGTATTCGGGCCAAGTTTAGGAAAATTGGCAAGACATTAGTTTTCTTATAAGTGAAATTTACGAAATTCACGTGAACAGATTTAGATTCATTGAGGGCGATCCGCCAATCCGTCGTCCATTCGTTTACTTTATTCAGTGCGTTTTGCAGTTTTGCAGTCATTTCTTCGATTGTTTTACCTACGGCTAGGATGGCGGTGTCATCGGCAAACGTAGCCAGGATAGTGCCATCTTCTTTCGGTATATCTCGAGTATATAACAGATAGAGAAGTAGCCCAAGAACGCTTCCTTGCGGTACACCGGCCGAAATTTCTTTGAGCCTTGAGTATTAATTTCCATGTCTAACACGGAAGAGTCTAGTCCCGAGATTCCCGATCTCATGTTTGAGTTCCCTTAGCGTTGCACTTGTAAGTGCTAAATCGTCAGATGGTAAATCCGGCCTATTGATATTGTCGTAAGACACTTGACCATCGTACGGTTTAAAGGTATCTTCCAGGTGGGCCGCAAAAACGTCTTCCCTTGCCCATTCATTGTGATTTAATTTAATTTCCGGGGCGGGGACCTTGGGCCTTTTGGTGCCTTTTACAGCTTTCCAAAGTGAATAATTGGAATCTTTTTTCGCTGTTAAATTTGCAAGATAAGAGCCTATCGCACGATTCTTAAAATCCTTTATAGTCTTCTTCAACGAATTGCGCAGGTAATTCAAGTGAGCTTTATGTTGCGGAGCACGACTCTGTTGCCATTTCTTACGCGCTTTTCTTTTTTCATTGACCAATTCTTTCATTTCGATAGGATATCGTAGACCGTATTTGTCCGGAGTTTTCCTTGGATTGGGAGTATTATTCCAAGAGGCGAGCTGTACGATCTCAACGAAGCGATCAACTTTAACCTCAAGTTCATAGGGTGTCGTAAGTGGAACGCTCAGTTCAACATTGTCTTCAATTTCGTTTCTAAAGCCTTACCAGTTAGTTGTTCTACCGGTTAATCTCGCTGGCTCTAGGGTATAGACTAGTTTTTCGCTCAATGTCAAAACAACTGGGGAATGGTCAGACGACAGATCAAAGCTCTCTTCAACTTTATTGTGGTTGGTAGAAATTCCTTTCACGACGAAAAAGTCGATCAGGTCAGGTATTTTCAAAAGTATCAGTTGGCCAGAATTTCGGTTTACCCGTCGAATGGAAATCACAACTGCACTCCATACCTGCCTCATAGAGCATTCTGCCTTTTTGCGAGCTGTGTCTTCAGCCCCAGAATGTATGTTTCGCATTAAAATCGCCGCCAATAATGAAATTAGGTTTCAGCAATTTAAACAAGTTAGTAAAATCACTTTTTTCAAGTGCGGAACGAGGGGGGCAGTAGATAGATGAGATTTTAAGAGTACGCTGACTATTTTTTACTCGAATCGTGCACAGTTGCAAAGTTTCAAGCTCGATCTTTAGGTCTTCGCATTGTTCTATGCAGTCTTTAATAAACAATGATGCTCCGCCTCTCGCTTTTCCCGAATGGTGACAAGCGTGGCAATCATTATAGCCTTTTATTTTTAAATGCGATTCGTTTTTTATGTGGGTTTCAGAAATCAAGCAAATATTGATATCTTTTTCACGCAAGAAAATTTCCAATTCATCCGTTTGCATTCCAAGTACATATTTTTAACATTCGTTCATTCATATTCTAGTTGGATATGTACTACAATAAAAGATATGAGCTCACCTTGCCAAAATGCTTTATGGAAAACATTCACTAGCTCTTAGACTATTTTATCATATTTAAAACTCTGTTTTTCTGGTTTTCAAATAACTAAAGGTTTTTTATTGTAAATATCTACAAAATATAGTAAATTAACTATTTAAAGTTAACCTCTCCTAACTTAAAAGGAAGGGGAGATATGTCAAATCTGCTTAGGTTGTCACAACAACACAACTTTTTTTCCAGGTACTCGTACCATTTTTATTTGGCTTATCATTGAGATAAAGATATAAACTAGAGTTAACTCGTCAATGACTATTGGCTCATAAAGTTTGAGTAAACTTGAGCACATTTTTCTACACGCCGATACATTTAATTATACCTTCTTGTACGTAGGTAAGTATGTAGGTACGAGTACGTACAAATAAGATTCATATCCCTAAATTTTTGTAAAAATTCAGGGTTACGACCGCTATTGTAACACTACAATTATTATTTGTAAGTTAACGCTTCATCATTATTGCCAAATATGTAATAGATCGGCAAAGTCATTATTATCGTATTGCGTTACTCGTACCAACAACAGATACATTTCAATATACCCTACGAGTTCACATTTTTATTTAAATTGTTTACATTCACTCATCCGTGAAAATGCAGGAAATCATCTTACAAATAATGCAGCGTTTCTTTTGTATTTTCACTAGCTATTCGAAAAAAAAAAAAAAATACAATGGACAAACATTTAAGTGAATATTCCCATCTTATCTGACGGCTGGTTGGCATTTCTCACATCGTATATCATGTTGCAGCATGTGAGAGATTATTTAAAGAAAAAAACAAATTAAATACAAATTCCCACTCGTACGGAGTCTGTTTAAGCTATATAGTATGTACCTATGAAATGTTTTCAAAGTCTCCGCATTGAGATACAAACAAGTATCTACATCTGAATGTAGAGTCATGCATTAATAATTTATCACTTGTATTGCGAAAGTGCAATAGATCCGTGTCATGAGAACGACATCATAGCGGCCGGTGCCAAGAATTCCCAAAATCATTTCAATTGACTCACTTACTTGCCAGCTAAATAGACCTAAGCGGTGTATTTTTAGCAATTTGTGATGTAGACTATTCATGCTAAGTGATAAGTGAAATTACCGCTGAGAACTGTGTTCAATGTCAGGGAAAATTAGCAAGAAGTAATGAGGAGATGATTTTTTTTTTTTTTTCTTGCAAAGATGTGCATCTGCAAACATTATAACAGGTGGTTGCTGAAATTAATCTTCTGGGTATGAGTGGTAGTCTAAATTCGACAGTGCTAATACAATTTTTTGAGTTTTAAAAATAAATGTGTACGAGGATGGTGTGGTAAAAGAGTAAAAAAAAAGTATGCAAGAGACTTGCTAACTAAGGTGCAACGTATGGTCTGCCTGGGTATTACAGGAGCACAATCCTCAACACCAACCGCGGCCACGGAAGTGATACTAAACATTCTATCAGTGCACCTCGAAGCGAAGAAGATTGCCGGCATTTCAGCCTCACGGCTTAGAACTATCGGCCATTTCATCGATGGTGCAAATACGGGACATCGAAAAATCACCGAAATGATAAGAGTGATGACACCACTCATCGATTGCCCCAGTGATGTTGTTGAAAAATCGTATACGTTCTCCAACAACTTCTAAACAATTTTCCCCGCAAGAGAATATTGGACGTATGAAAGAACGACAAGAAACTCCAATGGGATATCGGTATATACAGATGGCTCTAACATATCAGGGGAATCAGGGGCTGGCATCTTCAGTGCTAACCCACCGATTGGACTTACTATTCACCTAGAACCATTTGTATCGGTATTCCAAGCAGAAGTCTATGCAATTATGAAGGGAACTGAAATACTCGCAGAAGACACCAGCGAAGGGAGGCAAATCGACATCTGCTCGGACAGGAAAGCAGCAATTAGCGCGATTACAAACCACATGTCGAAATCACGACTAGTAAGGCAGTGCAAAACTAAATTGAACTTACTTGCCAGACGCAATAGAGTCCGTCTCACATGGGTACCGGGGCACGAAGGTGTACCGGGTAACGAAAAGGCAGACGAACTAGCAAGGAAAGGATCAGGCAACACAGAACTGACCCCGGATAATACAATAGGGGTCCCTCTGACAACTATTAAAACAATAATCAATGAAAAGATACGAAATTAGTTCAATAACTACTGGACGAATCTAGACATGTGCAAAGTAGCTAGATCTGTAATAACAAAACCGAGTAACAACACAGCAAAAAGAGCTCTTAACTCAAGCAGAACACAATTGAGATTGATGGTGGGACTTTTAACAGGGCACATCAATCTCAACAAACATTCGTTCAGACTCGGGATAGCTGATACAGCAATCTGTGCCAACTGTGAAGAGGAGGAGGAAGATATAGAACACTTCCTCTGTCACTGCCCTGCTACAGTGAGGCTAAGGCTGAAAATTCTGGGATCTCCAAGGATTCCGGATATTACACACCTCAGTAAGAAAGGAATCGGGGATATATTGGAGTTCGCCAGACGAACACTACGATTCCCCGATCACTATACGATATAGTTTCCCATTGATACTACCCATGATCCCTAGACCTAAATCCTCTCTACACATAATTCCCAAAACACAGCACTATTCCCTACAGTTACATAGATAAGGGGAACACAACGGGCCCAATGGAGGCCTAAGTGAAGAGCATAAGCTCACCCTCTTAAACCAAATAACCAACCAACCATGGTGTGGTAATTTTTTATTTTTTTTTTTTGTGACTTGTGGATGCTCAACTCATCGGCCTCACGTTGGGCGCCATTTTTATGAGTTCACTTGATGATGAGCTTTATTTGTACACAAATTTTAATAAGTGTTTCAAAAAGATTTCGATCTAGTTCTTAGTGAATGAAGAAGAAACTTCAACCTGCGAATGGTTAGATTTAAAATGTTCAGCTTGACTCCTTGCATACCAATATACCTAAGAGAAAGCAATCGCCCAACGTAGACGGCTAATTTTCAATGCTCTCCGACATCTGCACCTTAATCGTTTTCGACTATGTCTAACAAATGAAAAGTGCACCAATTTGCCCCCGATTGTGCGACCTCAATTGCAACTATTATTCCATGATTACCCTCTGCATCTGCAATCAATTATTTTCACTCCGGACTCTCCAAACTCATTCTTACTACAAATTGGTTTCGATGATTCCGTTTTTAATTCCCATTCATTATCCCATTAGATTCGGTTTAGAGTTCTCCAATTGAAAGTGCGCACTCACACGAGTTTCCTCCATATCCGCGGTACCTAAAACTACGTGAAATGGCAAAGTTCACTACTATGCCTTACGGCTGTTAGCTATTGTTGTGATTACTCGTATTTGCGTTTTATTGGTGATCACATTTCAAATGCACCCAAGTGTATCTTTCGGATATACACATATAAATATATACAGTGCCATGTCAAACCAATTATTATTCCAAAACAACGTGGTGCTAGCGGTGCTATCTCGAATCGAAAATTGAAAAACGACTAACCATTTGGTTTAGTTTAAGTTTTTCATTCGAATTGTTTTTTTCTATTCAATTTTCCAACTAAAACTAATTTTAATGGAAATTTAATTGAAAAGAATAGATACTCGTACCTAAATGGAAAAATTGTGTACCCGAGAGATTCATAGATATGTACTCGTAGTCCCAAAGTCGTGGAAAAAAGGGTGTGTTTGCTGGTGGTAGTACTCGTAAATGAAAGTTATCAGTTTGCTTAATCTGTTTGGGAAAAAGTTATTTGTATAGAAGCTGATGGAGCTCTTGAATGTAATGTTCACAATAGATGTGTTGAAATCTAGTTCCAGTAGAAAATGCAACAGTGTTATGGGTGAGAAATCAGCGAAGTTTCAATGAAGAGACTGAGTGAGCTAATGCTCACATGAAAACTATACTCATTGTCAAAATCAAAATTGTTAGCAGTCAGAATCCTCCAATTTGATTATCTAACAGGCTTAAAGATATCGAAAAAAGTGGTTAGATTTAGGTCGCAAGCAAACAGAAAATTAGAAAAGCAAGAAAAGTGAACAGGTTGGGGGCAGATGATGAAGAAGTAGTTGCGGATTCCCCGCTTTTGCATTGAATTTGTTAAATCAGATTCTTACGAGTAGATCCAAACTATATAGAACTTGTAAGACATTCCGAACTTCAATTTTGTGAGAAAATTAGGAGTGTTTACTCTTCGGTCACACTTTCACCAATCAACGATCACACTCTCTTAGTTGGACTGAATGGGAGACTCAAGGTTCGCGTACCAAATAACAGAAACACCTAAGTGTAAAATTGTCAAGAAAAGCTTCGCTCAATCGAAAAAAAACTACCAAGTGGAATAAAACGGTCGTTACCATTCATTTGTCGCAGAGCACGAATGGCTAGGAGAGGCCCCGTAGGGACTCTTAGCACTAAAATATTAATTTAATTATAGGGTGACCAGATAAGAACGATAGGAAGAACAATTTAAATAAAACAACAACGGTGTGAGATATCAAATTGATTCTGACTTTAGTTTGAAGCTACATTTACGCCATTATGTATGGAAGCACACTATTTAAATGGCCACCTCGTCTTCGCTGGCAGTGCTTCAAGCGGTCGGTCCAATTTTTGACGACTCGGTCGAATATGCGCAGCGTTATTCCGGCAATAGCATCTCGCATGTTGGCCTCTAACTCGTCCACAGTAGTTGGCTTGTTTGCATAGACTAAGGACTTGACGTAGTCCCAGAAAAAATAATCGAGGGGTGTCAAGTAGCATGATAAACTCTTACCGTGAGATGACCCACTCGCCAAATTTCTCCTTTACCACTTCGAGCGTTGCGTCACTTGTATGGCATGTAGCGCCATTTTGTGGGATATATCGACGTTGTCGAGCTCTGGCCATAGAAAGTCGGTTAAGATCGCTCTATACCGAGGACAATTGACGGTAACGGTGTCTCCTCCGTCATTTCGAAAGAAATAAGGTCCGATGATGCCGCCGTGTCATAAACCACACCAAAAGTTAATCTTTGTGGATGTATTGATGTTTGGTCGAATAGTTATAGATTATGGTCGCTCCAATAATGGCAATTTTGCTTGTTGACATAGCCGCTGACCTAAAAATGGGAAGATGATTTTTCGGCCAAAATCCGAATCTCCAAACAACATTTCCAGCGCCCAATTAGCGAACTCACGGCGTTGTCTATGGTCCTCCGGCTTCAATTCTGTAGACCCAAATCCAACTGCAAAATAAGCCTGGTTGACTCTCTGGCCAATTCAGCTGATCGGCGCTGAATCGACATTTCTGGGTCTTCTTCGATACTGGCTGCTAGGGCGGCTATGTTTTCATCACTTCGCACCGATCTCTGTCTGGTTGGTGGCTTAAAGTCCAAAAGAGTGTACTCACGCTCAAACTTTTCAACGGTGCGACGAATTGTCTGCGCACTGAAGCCACGATGACGACCGACCTCACAACGAAATTCACGTTGCGTAACTGAGCCGGAATTTCGATAATATTTTTTAATAATTTCCACACGTTTGAGAAGCGTCAAACGATGCATGATGAAATGGCAAACTTTACTGAATATTTTGACAGCTGTAGTGATCTCTGTTAATCTGGCGACGTCTTTACGCGTTCTATTTAGGAAGTCGGCTGCTATAATTTGTAGTAATTTAGTTGTAGCCTGGCCACATCCTTCTGGATATGACACAGTTTGTTAGCCTAGTCCATCTGAGGTTGGCTTTTATAAGGAATATTGAGGAGATTACTGCCTTGACAGCTCCAAGCGGAACGTGGACTGATTCCGCAAGTGAGCGGTGGAATGCTGAGCCTTGTCAGCCTAGCGAAGCCTGTTGCCAGATCAAATTACACATAAATATAACGTCAAAACAGAAGATTGCCATACTCATTGATAGTTAAGCTGCTATTAAAGCCATAGGCTCGGTCACTATATCCTCTAAACTAGTTTTAGAATGCCGAAATGAGCTAGCCTCGCTAGATGAAGAATTCAAATTAACCATGATCTGGGATCCAGGGCATAGCAACGTTCGTGGAAATGAACTTGCTGATGAACTGACCAGGCAAAGCTCAGTCCTCCACTTGCGGAATCAGTCCACTTTCCGCTTGGAGCGGTCAACTCAGAAATCTCCTCAATATACCTTATAAAAGCCAACCTCAAATGGACTAATCTAGCAAACTGTGTCATATCCAGAAGGATGTGGCCAGGCTACAGCATAATTAAAACAATCGACTTCTTAAATAGAACGCGTAAAGACGTCGTCAGTTTAACAGCGATCACTACGTGTCACTGGCCTACAGGAGACCCCGCAGTCAAACTAGGTATCCCACACAACATACACTGTCGCAGTTGCAGTGTCCACTATTTATGCGCCTGTCCGGCACTAGCTAGGGCCAGACAACGAGCATTAGGAAAACCCTTCTTCAATTACCTAGAGGAAGTCTCAGTGAAAAACATCAAAGAACTTATAAATTTTTTTGAATTAAATAGGTTGGACCTACAGACTCCCACATACCCTTTACTCCTATTTCGACCCCGAATCATTTGCTCATAACCTTCTCATTCCATTGTTGCTATATAAATCTTTAAGGATCCTTAAGAATGATAGTCTGGTGTTCAAAAGCACCATAAATTTTATTTTTCTGTTACAACTATAATTGTACAATTAACATTAAATTGAAAAATAATCGACTTTTTTAACTCAGCTGGTGCCGTTCCTTTACTATACACTGACATTAAAATACGACAACAATCTTTCCAAGAATGTTGATGAGGCGTAAGGTCTTCTTCCCCCGGAGCCTTATTACATTTTAATTTTCTAAATGTTTCTAACAACATACACTCCTCGAAAGGCATATCCAGACTCTCATTGTATGTTAGTGGCTACGCATAATGAAAAGCCACCAACGATCCTTGTAGGTTGAGCATCTTTTTAAAATGTGGAGCTAAGGCATCAGCTTCCATTCTTGTTCCGATCTTAAAAGTATCTCCGTTAAGTCTACTTGCTACTGACCAGAAATCTTTACTTTTGGTGGTTCCAGACAGTTCATTGGCCATTTCCTTCTTTTTTTTTATAATTTGCACGTGTGAAAGGGGTTATGAATACCCTTATACTAATTTTTAGGATACGGACGTTTTTGAGGAAAGGGGAAGAGACAGAGAGAAAGACAGATTCGTGTAGTTGTTTTGAAACTCAGCTGGTATTAAGTTTTCAGTGAACTCCAAGGGTGGCTGTCCAGATAACTGGGGAGCTTGTTTTGTTTTTGCTTTTGTCGTTGCTCATGATTCACAGTATTTTTTTCCGTCCTCCTGATGTCATCATCACGATTAAGATGCATTTTAGCCATATGACCGCCCTACTGCCAGTGTTATGCCTTCGCAGTAGAGTTGACATAAGCTTTCGCAATAAATATTTATAAATAATAAATAGATGATTATTGACATCAGGATTCGAACCGTGAACCTGTAGCGTGACAAGCGATGTTACCACTACATCACGGCCACCTTCTTCTAGTCTCATAGCGACTTATAATATGCATTTGCCTCCATATCGAGTTTTCTTACCACTTCAGCGTTTTGCTTTCTGAATTGGTTCAAAGTTCAATTCAATTGTTTTTTTTCTGGAAGGCAACTTTGATAAAGTTTGTAGGCATACATGGGTGCAAAACGACCTTGTTCCATTCAGGTGTTAAATTGGCTATGCACTCATCTAGTTTGTGGCGATAGATATTTGTATTTTTGTCTTACCAAATAAGTTTATGGAGAAAAGACATTTTTTTGCTATGTTTTTTTCTTTCGACAGATAACTCGAATTTGACGATCAAAGGCATGTTGTCGTTGTGTCATTTTCCACTTGTCAAGGCGTAGTCTATTGCTGAACAACCACTTCATTTAAGAGGGGTGAGATATCCTTCGCTATCACTTCTGCTTCTGCAACTAAGCATGTACAAATTAAAAACGTCAAACACTTCAATTAATTATTTTCCTTTTGTATCTAGAATGTTATCCTGATTAGATTAGATCTAGTAAGATCCCCCGATTTAATTAGCTTTAAGCCAAAGACAATTTGAATTTGTCATCTTTCTGTTTTTTTTCTGAGACTTGTGTGTGTTTTGATGACGGCATAGCTTAAAGCACAAAGATTTATCGAACAACAACAAAAAAGAAACATTTCTAATAATTTTTTTTTTGACAAGAAGCTAGTTTTCGGTAATTTGTATTTTACGTGTAAAAACAGCTATTAAAGCGACAAGTTAATTGATTCGCGATAATCGTTAAAATATCAAAATTTCAACAGCATCCGCTGATAAATTTTTTAAAAGCAATAAACACCTTTCCCCAACACCTGTCTGTCCACTTCACGGTAATTCTTTATGCAAAAAGTTGGTCGTTGAATAAGAATAGACTGCCAGCTTTAATTCTAAAACAGAAGTTGATCCCGCCGAACCCGATCATGCACTTTCTTGTCTCAGTCAGGGTTTTTCAATAAGGACATAACAATTTTGTATTTACATATATAAAGCACAGAATAATTGAGGTATCGGACTGTAATTTATGCCAGTTGTAGCACATAATTTAATTAGGTTTAAGTATGGAATTCGATCTCGTTCATATGACTACGGCGAGCAAATTTACAGCGATCGATTCTTTGGAGCCAATTTTATACCACTCTTCCACACATATCGGCCGGAACGTTGGCAATTTCGCATTTGATATTGTTCCTAAGCTTCTCTAACGCGTTAAATCGCATGAGCGAGTTGGCCATTTCTCGAGATTACACGACTACCGAATATCCCCTTCAATAGTTCAAGTATTTGACCAGCTGTGTGGCATGTGGCACCATCTTGTTGGAACCACATATCACTGATGTCAAGTCCATCCAATTCTGGCCAAAAATAGTCTTCCAACATGGCACGATTGCGAACTCTATTGACCGTAACATGGCGATCATTTTCATCGACGGAGAAATAGGGTCCAATCACACCTCCGGCATGAAATCCATACCACACGGTCACTTTTTATGGATGCAGTGGAGTCTTCTGAATCACATGTGGGTTTGTTGCTGTCCAATAACGCATATTTATCGCCAAAGTCATTAAGCCAAAAATGAGCTCATAGCTGAAAATGATTTTTCGATGAAATTCAGAATTTTCTTCAAACATTTTCAGAGTCCAATAGGAGAAGGTCAGTTCTTGAGTTAGTCTGATCATGTAAGGGTGCAGGCCAAGATCTTTACTCAAAATTCGCCATAATGTTGACTGAGAGATTCCCAATTCCTGTGAATGGCGTGGAATCGACTGATTTGGCTCATTTTGAACTGAAGCACTTACGGCTCCAATATTTTCGATACTTCGACCGGTGTGTTGTCTCACTTACACAGAAACATTCAATAGTGAATATGTTGACTCGGATTTACCCACTATATCATGCACAGCCTGTCTGGTGGGACGATTATTACGACCGAAAATTGGAGTAAGGGCTCTTAAAGTTGCGGCCACCGGCTCAGTATTTTGGTTAATTTTTAATAATTTGTAAACGTTGCTCGTTCGTGGACTTCACCATAATAAAAACGAAAACCCTGACTGACGTTTTGACATTGACAGATCATAAAAAAAGTTTAAGTGTACGTTTATATTAAAATACAAAATTGTCACGTCCCTATTGAAAAACCCTATAGAAGCAAATTAATAGATCGTCCGCACTGGCATCAACGATAACGAACTTACACTGGCACCAGTCCAGCGCCAGTAGATAATCATTTAATCGTCATTTTGATCGCCAATTTGATCGTCATTGCAGCACATAAGGGTTGCAAACGTCAAACTGCAAAAGTTTTTTGCTACCATTGATCTGTATCGCCTGCATGATTTTTTTTTGCAATCGCATTTGACGTTTTCAAACAAAGCAAAATGGAGCCCTTAACAAAATTTATTGAGAAAATTGTTTTGGAAAATTTTAGTGAGAGTACAAGTAATAACAATAATTATAATTTACGTGGACAAAATGGACTAAAGAAAAATAAGGTATTACTAAAACTCCTAAGTAAACAACGAAGAATTCCAAAAGTTCGGAATTATCTGAATACAATTAAACAATTTTCCGAAGATAATTTCTACAGCTACTTCAGGATGTCCAAAAGCATTTTTTCTGTAAGTTATCTGTATTCCTCTAACTTATAATGTAATGAAAAGTATGTAAATACATAATTGCAGAATGTTAAAGAAGAATTACAGCCCTTGTGGATAAATGCAAAGACAGGACGGTCATGTACGGATTTGGAAGAATGTCTGTACATAACTCTCTGGATGCTAGGAAATAAAAATTCATACAGAGAAATTGGAGACCGATTTAATAAATCTCTCAGCAGTGTTTTTAAAATAGTCATGAAAACTTGTAGGACTATTGTAAAATTATTGACAAAAGTTGTTAAATGGACTGCCTCTAATGAAGAAATTGGTTCTGTAGTCGCCAAGTTCAACTATTTGCGTGGGGCTAATAGTTTTCCGAACGTGGAAGGGTCTATTGACTTCACGCATTTAAAAATCTTGAACCTAAAGGAAGATAGATCAAGCTACTACAATCGAAAGGGATATAATTCCATGATCCCACAAGTAGCACACACATTTTCAATCAGTAGTCTTATAATTGCTATCTTTATATTTTAGGCGACATATGATAGTGAAGGGGTTTTCACAAATGAGTTTTTTCGATGGCCCGGTAGATCACACGATGCAAACGTGTTTAAGGAAAGCGACTCTGCGTACCCATTATCCACATATTTGATAGAGCCTTACAGAGACAATGGCAATCTCTCTGAAACCCAAAAACGATTCAACTATCTTTAAAGTTCATCAAGGGTTATAAAGGGTAGTTAATTTTTAAGGGCCTATGTTGAATGTGAACCACACCTAAACGTCAAGTTTTTTCTGCATTTCATTTGACATTTCTCAATTTCAGACTAACTCAATTTGAACCATGGAAAGATACACAATCGAGCAACGCGTTAAAGTTATTCAGGCTTATTATGAAAATGGGCGTTCAAATCAAAATGCATATTGTGCATTTCGTGATTCTTTCGGTCAATTTAATCGTCCAAATGTGCGTACAATCGGGAAAAACGTGCAAAAATTTGTGCAAACCGGGTCTGTAGGAGATGTGAAAACACCAGTGCATGCTCGTACAGCTCGTACTGCAGAAAATATTGCTGCTGTTCGCGATAGTGTGGCTGAAGAGACGCCCACCTCAACTCGTCGTCGTGCCCAACAATTGCACCTCTCACGCTCGTCGTTGATGAACATTAAGCATAAAGACTTGCATTTACGCGCTTACAAGGTGCAATTGACTCAAGAACTAAAGCCTCTTGACCATTTCAAGCGTCGTCAATGGTCACAATGGTGGCAAGAAATGGCAACAGTGGATGATCAATTTTCGAAGAAAATCATCTTCAGTGATGAGGCACATTTTCACCTCAGTGGATTCGTCAATAAGCAGAATTGCCGCATTTGGGCGAATGATAATCCAAGAGTGATTGTCGAAAAACCAATGCACCCACAAAGAGTGACTGTTTGGTCCGGTTTATGGGCTGGCGGCATCATCGGGCCGTATTTTTTTCCAAAATGAGGCCGGTCAGGCAGTTACTGTGAATGGTGTTCGCTATCGTGAGATGATAACGAACTGGAAGATATGGATGTGGACGATATGTGGTTTCAACAGGATGGTGCCACTTGCCACACAGCTAACGAAACAATGGCTCTTTTGCGCGACAAATTCAATGGCCGTGTTATCTCACGTGGTGGTGATGTCAATTGGCCGCCAAGATCATGTGATTTGACACCGTTGGACATCTTTCTTTGGGGTTATTTGAAAGAAAAGGTGTACGTCGATAAGCCAGCAACAATTCAAGAGCTAAAGGATGAGATAATTCGGCACATTAACGGCATAGAACTTCAATTATGCCTCAGCGTCATCGAAAATTTGGACCATCGGATGGAGGTGTGCCGCCGAGGTCGCGGCGGCCATTTGGCCGATATTTTGTTCCATACATAATTGAACCATATCAATATTATCATAATAAAAAGAAATGACAGTAATTTCCTAAATAATTTGTGTTTTATTCAAAATCAACATCGGCCCTTAAAACTTAACCACCCTTTAATTGAGCAAGCTTTTTGTATTCTCAAAACTAAATTTAGAATACTCGACAACCTGAATTTCTAAAAAATAGAAAATATTAAATTTATCGTTTTGTCATGTGTTGTGCTGCATAATTTCATTATACTGCAAGGTGAAATAACCTCACAAAATATTTGCCAGAATACAGCCTCATCTTTCATCCTAAAATTAAGAAGTATCCGATGTGCAGCAGGACGTTGTAAACGAGATTTAATAGCAGTTTTATTATACGCATAAAATTTGTAATATTTATTGTAATAAAAACAAAACTAAAAGTACATTCATTGCACGTTGGACTAAAAAAAAAAGTTTGAATTCTGTACATTTCACGTAAAATCTAACAAGTATCTTAAATTATACATTTTTGTATAAAAGCAATTGCAACTCTTTAAGAACAGTAACTTTTTCTTTTTAAATTTTCAATTTATCCCTCTCAAGTTTCATATAATCTTCATGGCGCTTAGCTTCAATTTCTTCTTGTCTGTTTAAATAATCCAATACTACATTTACTCTCCTCTTACGCCCTTTTCCCGATGTCTGTGCTGGGCTGATAGATGTAATATCTTCAATGTCCACAAAGGAATCACCAAGGGTTGAAGTATGTGCACTAACGAAATGTTTGCATCCATATACGGATTCAAATTCTTCGAAGTGCTCCCAATTTGTGACCCCTCTTCCTGATTGCGAATTCCTTTTTTTTATCCGTTTATAGGTCGTAAATAAATTTGTGAAATTCTTTATAATGTTTTCACAATTGTGAGGGAATCCTTGATCTTGCATAAGGATTTCTCGGTTAACATTACTCCATAACATCTGCCCTGCAAACACTGCATTAACGAACATGCTGCAAATGCAGTGTGATTTATAATGTTGTTTTCGAACAAACGACTTTTGCAGCTTGCGTTTAAGAACATTATTATTTAAGCAATTTGATGCAGATGACGTTTTCGAAAACGGCCATAACTTAAACCAACACATCAAGAGCTCTTAATCTATCACTATCGCCAGCTACATAAAATCCATACAAGGTCTACCTCTGCGTCTACACGTATACCAGGACTACAAGCAGCTCAAGGATTTAGATTGATTAGTTAAGCGGTTTCTTTTTAGGGGCTTTGACACAGGAATGTGACGCGAGGGGTGTGCTATACTCAGGTGACAATCATCATCATCTCACCACACCGGGAAAAGAATTTATCGAACTTTATTTTGATATTTAGTTTATTTTTGATCTTTTACCAGCTTAACCTAATCCTACCGCGGTGTAACTTTGATTCACATTCGAAGTGTTTTAAATATGAGTACATTATTATCGCTTTTGAGCCATCCTCTGCTGTAGATATATGAATATGCGACTCATGTCGATGCATCTACCTTTTGGGAGTCCATTTTCGTCTCCCTTTCACGAGTTATCTTAGCAAAAGTTACTATCCAGATTTCTCCAATATTCCTCCCTGAACAAAAACCCAATTTTACTACAATTTTACCCCTGCTTACCAGGGTGTCCACCATTTAATTTCCTGTGATCCCTACGTCTCATTTTTCCAAAACTGGTGTCAATGCATTTTGAGTTGCACACTCGTTGAGTTTCTGAACACATTCCACCGGTAGTGGAGTATTAATGTCCGTCCACTTTATGTGTTTGATTACTGTTTGATGGTCCACTGCCATCTATCCCCATCACCTAACTCCTTCGTGAGTGATCCAGCGTGTGCAGCAGAGCCACCATCTCGGCGTGATACACCAAAGTTTTTATCTCCCGACTGAGATGACATGTTAAATTAAGTTCCTCCGAGAAAATACCTGCTCCGCCCTACCAATAGTTACTTGTCCTGCCTTCTTATTCGGAAAGGACCCATTCCCAGTTAGAGTTTGGTGACCCGCACTCCTATTACCCATCCGTAGACATATTTGCCTGTTCTCTTTTTTTTGATTTTCATGAGTGTCGGCTTCATATTATTTTTTATAATTATTACAAGTGTTTCATATGTGCCTCAAAGTCACATCGTGGTACTTTATGTCAGAGTTACAGCTCAGTTAAATTAGGATTAAGGGGATCTGATTAAGGATTTCTTTGTTTTTAGTCTTGGCGTGAAAATACTTAACAGCGGGTAGCAGGAACTCCCTCGTTTCAGAGAGCTAGCCCGTGTATTGCCAACAGTCCTACCGCTAGCAAGCGCTTGAGCACCCTTCGGCCCCACTTTTCGGACTGACTGGTGCCTAGTGATGATAACTTTCCAATAAAATCGATCGACTTATTCGATAGATATTAGAATTCGAACATTTTCGTTCACTACTATTTCGATTCATTCAATTTTTATTTTATTATTATTTATTCAATAGTTCGCTGAATTAGCTCTATAGATAAGCAGTCTTCCAAAATGTCCGACTTTACTCGGAAGCTAATTATGGGAATCATTTTCGAGTACGAATATCTCGAAAACGAAGCTTCGTACAAACACAATTTTTGCGACCGAAATTTTAGGTTTTGAAATTTTTTAAAAGATGGATGCTAAATTTTTTAAAGTTTTCGAAAGTCGTAAGTATCCAATCTTTCACATTGAAGCTACTTGTAAAAATCGTTTTTGAATGCGAATATCTCGAAAACGGTACGTCGTACGAAAAACGTTTTCAGAAGAGATGAACGCTGAATTTTTATAAATTTTCAGAAAGTTCTAAAAACATGCGAATATATTTTGAATGCGAATATCTCAAAAACGGTGCATCGTATGGAAAACATTTTTGAAACTGAAATTTTAGAAGAGATTTAGAAGAAATTTAAAATTTTTGAAAGTTGTAAGTACGCAATCCTTCAAAATATCCAACTTTACCCGGAAGTTAGTGTGCGAATTCTTCGCACTCAAAAACGATGCGTCGTACATACACAATTTTTAGGACCGACATTTTAGATTTTGAAATGCTTTAAAACGCAATCCTTTAAAATGTCCGATTTTACCACGAGACTAATGGTAGAAATTGTTTTTGGTTGTAAATATCTCGAAAATAGGGCGTCATTCGAGAAATATTATGGCTCCAGAGGATGCATTCTGAATTTTTCAAAATTATATATACGAAATCCCCCAAAATGATAGACTTTAACCAGAATTTAATCTAAATCTATTTTGAATAAATGTTCTTGAGTGCGACTATGTGAACTTCCGGCCTTATGCGTTGCGAAGCACCACTGATCAGATTCTTTTTTATATACGAGTATTTTCCCTTCTTTCTTAATGTAATAATGAACGAAGTCATTCGATAGTTGAAATCAGTCAGTTATTATCTATCATTAGACGATTTCATTCGATAGTGCCCAACACAACTGATGGCCATGTATACGTTTCTTCCCGCATCTACGTCTTTTTTTTTAATTTCTTTACAAGCCCTGACTAGTTTAATTAATGCGCAATATGATCTTGCCTAAAAGATTTTTCAAAATTAAGAGATAAATAATCAATTTGATTTGAATCAGATGCTCCATTTCCAAATCAATCCCAGCATTATATGCCTAAGGGCTTATTAACTTAATTTCCTAACATGCATGCTATGACCAATAAGAAATTTGGTCTCCATTGCAGCATTTGACGGTGGCTTAACTACCCGAATACCTTATCCCAAGGCACTGAACTCTAAATGCATTTTTAAAATAAATACTCGTATCTACATGAAAACCTATTGTAGGACCATATAATTTTTGGGTTCATTTCACTGCACAAAAGTAAAAGAGCTTAAGAGCTTACGAAATCTAACAATTCTTCATCTGTAAGCCTCAATTACAGTTATTGTCAACATATGAAATGAAGACATAAATACTTTTCCCGTAAATATTCAATGAAAATAAAAAGAGTACCAGTAATCCCATTAACAGCAAAACGTTCCAATACCAAATCCCGCCTTCAAAAGATACAATTTTTTATCTACATCTATACTCGTAATAATGTACATATGTACCTATACAATTCGGCTTAATTTGTATACGCTGAAATTTAAACGTTGCGAGAATGAAATGCTGGAACTTAAGAATCAAGCCAAGTATCTATGTATCTTATTCTCTTGCTGCCCACTAATTATTATGAATCATCTCATCAGGGAATGATTAATTGATGAATTGCCAGTCTGGCACCAGTAATCGACAACTATTAGCCGTGGCATCCGTTCGTTAGGAAATAAAAGGCATTAAGTCGCGCTCTAACTGTTTCGTAATGAACAACGTGCGCATTGGGTAATGCGCGTGAGTGCACTTTAATCAGCTTTGGGTGTGAATAGTAATTCGATTCGCATTTGGTATGGGATACGAGTATTTCCCCTTCAATCCACATTCCGACAGATAGCAACTGTAAGTCGTTTTATAAGCCTGCAGCAGTTCAGAATCTTCTTATATGAAAAAAAAAAGGAGAAATATAAAACGTGCTGACAGTTAAATACTTTTGGGTCAATAACTTCGGGTAACTGGCCACTCGCCGTCCAGTGACTCAAAATGACGTAGATACCCGTATTCACCTGTTATGTCAGCTTGTAATTGGACACATTTGAGAGTGGAACCTGAAAATTTCCGGTTCTATATCTGTATTTGGATCTGGTGCACTGGAGGCACGTGTATGGGAAATTGCCGTCACTTATGTTTCACTTGGTGAAGTCCCGATTCCGGTGAGTTAACTGTGCCACCTGCATTCACGTTTGAATGTAATTTGATGTAATGTTGGCCAACAAGAGTATTAAAAATATTTTTTTTTTTTCAAGAACAAGGTTACAAGGGTACTTCACCGGCACAGCAAATGTTTACATGATGTGGAAGTACAGGTTGTACATAGATATAGAGTGCCTGTAACATATGTAGATACTTTAGAAAGTCATGTACCCAGTAGTTCTTGAATTATGATCGAGATAAACTGAAAGATTAAATTTCGTTTGAGATTGTCAAGCATTTGGGTCAACATTGAATTTTAGGTAAACATTCGGTACTTAGTTAGAACAGATTTATTGAGGTTTTTTAGAAACTAAGTAGGTTAAGTTCAAATCATTCACAGGTTTAAGTAAAGAAAAGGCGGTTGTAATATAATGATAAATAAACAACAGACGTGTGGTTACAATCTCAGCCATAATGTCGTAAAAATTATCAAACCGTGACCATAGTCATATTATTCATTGTTGGATCCATAAATTCTGATACGTAAGAGTTTATTACAACAAAAACGATTTAAAGTACAGAGCAAGTAATAATATTTATTAATTTTTACCTTGGCATCGGTGACCTTAATACTGATACCTATGGTGTAGGTGCATTAAAGTTTATCACATTTACAGATTTATAGACGGTTTGCGTGACTTATAGATCATCAGTTTCATAATTCACAAACCAATTGACGAGCAATGCAATGAGCGATACTCGTAATTACATTTGTATGAATTGCAACCCTGCACTACAAAGCTCAAAAGATGAGGAAAATTCTACGTGTTGTGGGCAAAAGTTTGAATAATTGAATCCCAAAGTCCGCTACTCGACAAACTAAATCCGGTGTATCTGTAATGGTGACACAGTCACAGACAGTCGCGAATAAAATTGTCATGAGAAGCTTAACTCAATCGAAAAAAAAGTATACGACTAGGTCGCACTGAAAATCTTCATGAGACACTATGAGGATCCGTAGCGGGTGATGTTAGAATGTTTTTACTACAGCTAGGTTATTCCCTATCTAGTAGTTTTACCTTCAATAAAGTATACGCGTTTGGCAGGTAACTTCCCAGCGGAAGCACCTGCCGATACCGCCAGTAACACGCAGGTACATCTTCCTATGCTAAATCGAATGGTTTTTTTCTTTGTAATCGGCGCACAAAGTTTGTCTAGTCTAAAATGTGAGTGCGTTATTTGCGCGCAAAATTTTTTATTTTATTATCGACGGAAGCCATACCTAAGTCTCTGAAAAAATATCATCATTTATCCCGGTGCATTTACAAATAATTTTTTATTTTAGAAAAAATTGTAAAGTATGTCGTAAAGCAATGTCGGGCCAAGAACTCTTCCTTGCGGAACTCCTGCCTCGATTCCTTTTAATTCCGTTTGACACGGAAGAGTGTGTCCCCTAGGTAAGAGTTTAAGACCTTATATAATTGTTCCGGAAGTACTTGTTTTAGCTTATACTTCAAGCCTTCATGACATACTTTATCAAAGGCATGGGAAACGTCTTTAGGGCTTTTTCAATTTCATTGGTAAACCTGGTCAATTGTGGAATGCTTGATTCTGAAACTAAATTGGAGATCAGGTATAAACTACTCTTTTTCTATGATCGGCTGTAGGTGCTTTAATAGGAGTTTTTATCAAATACCTTGATTTTTTTTTTTGTTTGCGCCTAGAGGTGCAGGAATCTTTAAAAGATACAAATGGCCCGTACCATTGGTTATGCCCGATTCATATATCTGACCTGATGATTCATAAGTGTCGGCCATATATACCTACGGGCTAAACCACACCCCCCAGAGAGGCACTATGAGAACCGTCCGCTCGTGCTCATAGTAGTAGGAAATTCGTTCCTCTCATTTTTTCGTTTCGTGGTGACTACGACTAAGTAACCTTAACAAGTAGTTTACGCTTCTGTGGTGTTAATCGCGTTAGGTAGGTAGCTTTCCAGCGAAGGCACCTACTAATACCGTCATTACATGCGGTTTTCCCTTACTGCGCCAGATCGTACGGTCTTGTTCTTTGTAGTCGGCGCTCGAGGTTTGTCACGTCCAGAGTACGGATTATTTCATTATTGCAATGATCATGAAGGCGAGTACGAAGTTTGTGAGCAAAGTTTGTTACTTCATCCCTCACGGTAGTAATTCCTAGATCTCTGTGAATATCACTATTCCTTATATACCATGGAGCATTCACAATTTCTCTTAGTGTTTTGTTTTGGAATGTTTGCAGAACAGTCATATTGCTTGGCTTGGTACAACCCCAAAGTTGTATACCGTATGTCCAAGATGGTTTTAGCACTTGCTTATACAGAAGCAGTTTGTTGTATACGATTAACTTCGAGTATTTCCCGAGTAGAAAGTACATTTCTCTAAGTCTGATTTCGAGCTCGTCGCGCTTCTTCTTGGCTTCCACTTAAATTTTGCGTCTAGTGTCATTCCTAGATATTTTGCCTCGTTTGCTTACGGTATTTGTACCGAGTTAATGGAAATAGGTAAGTTGTTTATTTTTTTGTACGTAAAATTGACATGCGTTGACTTGGTCTCGTTAAGGACGATTCTCCAGGTCTTTGTCCACTCGCATACTTTGTTTAAAGCTCGTTGGAGTTTTCCAGTTGAAGATTCGACTGACTCACCTGTTGCGAGGATAGCCGTGTCGTCTTCGAACGTCCCTTCATCTTGTGGTATATCTCTTGTGTAGAGAAGGAACAGGATTGGGCCGAGAACGCTTCCTTGCGGAACACCGGCATGGATTTCTTTGAATTCCGAATATTCTGCCCCATATTTAACACGAAAGAGTCTGTTATTAAGGTAAGATCACAATATTCTGTAGAATTTATCTGGTAAGATTACCCTTAGCTTATATTTCAGGCCTTCGTGCCATACCTTGTCGAACGCTTGCGATACGTCGAGAAAAGCGGTAGAGCATATCTTTTTCCCTTCTAGAGCTTTTTCAATTTCATTTGTAATTCGATACACCTGATCGATTGTGGAATGTTTAACCCGAAACCCGAATTGATGATCCGGGATCAATCGCCTTTCTTCAATTACTGGGTGCAATCTTTTTAGCAGAAGTTTCTCAAAGACCTTAGATATTATCTTCAGAAGCAAAATGGGTCTATATGATTTCTTGTCGTTTGCACATTTCCCCGGTTTCGGAACCATTATTACTTCGGCGACTTTCCATTGCTTTGGAATATATAGAAGTCTCAATGAAGCATTTATAATGTAGAGTAACTTAACTAACGCTTTTTTCGGTAGCTCCTTCAAAACTTTGCCAGTGATTAAATCATATCCTGGAGCCTTGTTATTTTTCAGTTTTCTTATTGTCATTCGAAGTTCGGACAGGGATACGCGCTCTCTTCTCGTATGAGGTCTTCCATATAAGGCTAGTATTTGACTTTGCTGTTCCGTGTTGCTGTTTTTCGAAAAGGAGTATTTTTCCATGCTGCGCACTGAATGGCTTCCACGAGCTTGTCAATTTCGTCTTCTATTTCAAGTGGTGTCTTTAGCGGCACATTTAGAGCAATATTTTCCTTGCAGTCTTTTCTGAAAACGTCCCAGTTTGTTTTGTTACTAGTTAACTTAGGCGGTCCTTCTTTTTTTGCTAGACTTCCACCGATTTTCAGAGCGACTGCTGAGTGGTCTGAGCATAAATCATAACATTCTTCTACTTCCGTTAGATTTTTAGTTAGCGCTTTTGCGATAAAGAAGTCGACGAGGTCAGGGATTTTATTATTGTCAGTTGGCCAATACAATACCTTGATATTATTGGTAATAGCGATATGGGACCTGAAATCACTCGACGAATTTTTCTTTGAAAATAACCAAGGGCTCTTTCATCCGCTTTAGATAACTCCCATGCTACTGTGCCGTATAGCAGAACTGGGATGATTAGGGCCTTACTACTCATTGGCATTGCTACTCAATTGCCTTCTTAGCCGAAAGAAACAGAGGTTGGCTTGATCTTTATACAGGTAACATTGTTTGAATTTACAGCGGAGTCTAGGTAGACAAAGTCCTTAACTACCTCAAAATTATAGCTGTCTACTGCGACGTTCTGCCCAAGACGCTGATGTTGAATGTCGATTTTGATCACAGCATATATTTTGTTCTGCCCTCGTTAATCGTTTAACCCATTTTCCTCGATTATGTTTCAATACTCCTGAAAGCACTACTGACAGCCCGCTGCGTTCTTCCAATTATGTTAATGTCGTCGGCGTACGCGGGTAGTTGTACAAACTTTTGAAAGATCGTACTCCTAAAGTCAGCTTTAGAACTCTGTACAATCCTTATAAGTATGATGTTAAAGAATACCATGATAGCGCGTCAACTTGTCGTATTCCTTTTTCTAACATCAAATACCTTGAGGGAGCAGCGTACATTCTTCATCGTCAACTTGCACAGACGGACGAGTTTGGGAGAGGTGCCAGAACTAGACATGGCTTCATATAGCACGTCGCTATAGAGACTATCACAGGCAACTTTAAAATCGATAAAAAGGTGGTGAGTATCGCTTTGGAGTTAATGGGTTTTCTCCAATATCAGCGCTAATAACTTTTCTGACCTAAAACCACACCGACGCGGACTACTCACATTGTTTACACAGTATTTAGGGCGTTCACATAATATGGCAGATAAGATCGTATACGCGATGTTGAGGAGACTAATACCTATAATTGACGCGGTTCAGAGCGTCTCCTTTCAAGAGAATTGACAAACGATGTTGAGGTTCGTGGAAGGTGACATTGACTGCTTTCAGTTGAAATAACAATTTACTTATAAAGTCAAGTCCAAATTTGAATGTACCACACCTGGCAATTTCTTTAGCGAATTTTATTCCAATATCCCCATTTCCCGAGACCCATCTACTACAACTTACAGTGGCTCAAAGTGAAACTTGCCCCACTTCCGCAGAACACTTAAGGAACATTTTCAAAGGAACACTTTTGAAACTTTGTCTGAACTCTTTTGTGTTTCTCTTATTTATGTACGTACATAAAATATCCTTAACACATTTATTACCACAAATTATGTTCTCATTTCCCCTACCTGAGAATTATTGGTAGCAAGGAGTGGGCAAATAATTACGAGCGGTATAAGGATAAGCTTAAGTGTGATTTTCAATAACCGGTAACCGCAATGAGTGACTAAGAAAAAGAGCGGGTAAGACTAGCAGTGATTTAATCACTCTTAAGATCACAGTTAACATTTGATTGCTTTGCTCTTTTTTAGTTCTCTGTCGCACTTACTGCTCTAGTGCTCTTTGCATATCCTCGTTTCTCGATGTACAATACTAAAGAGAGTGCTCTTTGCATATCCTCGTTTCTCGATGTACAATACTAAAGAGAGGGACGATTCCGTTGGAAAGTATGCGAACTGATATTTAGTATGTGCCAACCTAACAATGTTCATAAGAAGCAATGAGCAAGTATGTGTAGTGTCTCTGTAGGATCAGCAGCAGAGTTGCTGCTATGTTAGGAATTGCGTCTAGTTTTGTCTCTGTAGGTTTGAAGCAGTAAAAATATTAAGCAGCTGATCGGTTACCCTGCAGAGCACTTACAATTGTTCTCTGGTCAGTACGAAGAACAGAGTGATGAGTAGCAGTGATCGCAATCAAAGTCTCACCTTTAGAGTGGAAGAGTGTATTTGAATTTTGGTTTGCATGGCACAGGATAGCCTGGAAACATTGTCTTTGGGTTTAGATTCAGCGACCCAAATAATGCTTTTGCTCTTTCATTATTCCTCGATTTATTCGAAAACTTCTAAAGTAGTTTTCGGACAGTAGTTTTTCAAATTATGTAGCTATTGAATAATTAAGGTAGCAAGTTAATCCTGAAACAGTTAGGATTGTTTGCAATAAAACAAGCTGTGGATCTAATTATTGAAGAAGATATTTCAGGGCAAATAGTCAATATCTATGTTGATAGCCAAGCAGCCATTAAGGCGTTAGATCCAACATCATTAAGATCCAAGCTCGTAAAAATTTTTCAAAAACGACTGGATATATCTCTCAGCGGCTTACACGGTGACCCTGTGCTGGGTACCGGGCCACATGGATATCTCCAGTAACGAAAAAGCGGACGAACTAGCCAGAGAAGGTTCACCTATAAGCCCTTCGCGGGCCCTATCCGAGGCTAGTGTACCGCTTAGCACCCTATATAGGGAGATAGACATCGAGTCTAATGAAAAAGCTAATGAACGCTGGTGTCAATTAGATACCTATACATGCGCTACAGCCAAATCATTATGGCCAGTCTACGACAAAAAGAGATCGAAGGAATATCCGCATAGCTGTTGGTGTCGTGACAGGACACTGTGTGATAGATAATCACGCAGCACGGCTAGGGTTACCTCATAACGACTACTGTAGAAGCTGCAGGGACGTAGAGGAAATAGAATCCGTTCATCATCTCCTGTTTGACTGTCCAGCTCTGACCAGCAAAAGAAGTCGTGCTTTTGGCAGATACTTTTTTTCAGAGCTGGATGAGCTAGGTAGCATTGAGCTAAGATAATACATGTATCTGGGTAGTTTAGCCTAACGGTAGAAGATTGAAATCTCTAGGTTCCCAGGGTTCTAAATATTGGGCACAATGGACTCTTAGTGGTCTAAGTGAGCTGTTGACAACTCTGACAACAAGGGCACCCAGTTACCTAGCCTAACCTAAGATTCGCTTTTGTCTTTTATATAACTCCCGCATACTCGTATATTGGAAATTCCACTGCAATCGCAGGGCTTAAATATAGTTGAATATCTGTACTGCTATTAAAATTAGGAATTTAAAAATCTTGGAATTTTCAAAGAAAGATACTTGGAACTCTCAGAGGAATGGAATAAATTTGGTAAACAATGGAGTCTGCGTCCGGCAATGATTAACGTGATGTACACGGCTATTGTCAGACCCATCCTTACCTACGGAATTATTGTACGGTGGAATGCAACAGACAAAACCAGCTATCTTAAAATACTTAAAATTAGCATGCATAAACATAACAGGAGCATAGAGATTAACACCACAAGCGGGTTTAGAGATGATGCTAAATATCCCTCCCCCAGATGACTACACAGCTGCTAAAAGTGCGATTAGTCTCAAACAATCGGGCACATGGAAGCAAAGCTCCTATGGACACGGATCTATACTCAACAGGTATAGTATAACCGATCTCGACAGAACAACAGATTATATCATACCCTACACAAAAACTACTCCACTTTTATTCCCGAAAGACAAGAGTGGAACTCCAACAAATTAATTAATGTACAGGACATTCAGCTCTACACTGACGGATCTAGAATGAATATTGGAACTGGCTCTGGAGTTTTTTGTGAGCCACTTAAAATCAACCACTGATACAAACTCCCGGATGAGTGTAGTATCTTTCAAGCTGAGGTCTTCGCCATTGATAGGGCTGCACAGACTATCACTATACTCGGATATCAAGAGAAACTCCAATTGGTGAACTAAAAAGGAAAATAGACCTAAAAGCAAGAGAACTGATTAACTCCGCACGGTCCGCACGGTCCGCACTGAAGCGACTGTTTCATATCTCGCAGCTCCTGACCAACAGTGGATGAAAAGATCACAAAAAGCCTATTGGCGATGAATAAAAAAGAAATTGCGCTAACAGGACACTGCGCGATAGGGGAAATGGCTGGTAGACTAGGCAGGTGCTGTCAAGATATAGAGGAGACAGAAACCATCAAATACTTGTTATGTGATTGCCCATATCTTCAAAACCTTCGCCTCCGTAATATGGGAAACAGGCTTTTTGAGGAACTAGGGGATCTCGTAAAATTCCACTTAGGTGGATAGGCTTCATAAAGAGCACAGGCTGGTTTGCAAACAGAACCGACCGCAAGACAGCGTCTTAAATATAGGTTTCGTATAAGAAAAGGAAAACACAATGAACCAGCCCCCATGATAAGCACTTAGGTGCACTTCCCTCCAACCTAACCTAACCTAACCTAAGTAGTCAAAAGCGCACGGCAGAAGGAAGACAATCATCTTCGGAAGAGAACAGGGTTGAAGAACCCTTCACCCATTAGCCAAGCGAAGTCAAAACCCATTCGGAAGCAGTAAACTAACATTTGAAGTACTTTTTGACACAATTTGAATCACCACGCATTTATAGAGTGCAGCTGCTATTGTGCTTGGATTGACCAATTCCGAATTGCAATTAACTGACGTCCGCATTTGTGACCGAATGCTATGTGCAACTTCTCCATCGATTTATGCAACGCACTGCAAGCTTGAATTCGTTGTTTTTTTTTCCTGTTTTGTTCATCGTTAAGTGCAGCCGTCAGTATTGATGATTAATTTGCTTGCATTAGCGAATTGAGTGCATTTCAACTAAATCGATTCTTTGTTTAAAGTTATTTCATGCATATTTGTTCCCTTCCTCTGTTTTGCGATTGCGTTTTACGGTTGACATATCTTTGTATTTTTTTTATAAATTTTTCGAAGCAACTTCGGGCTTTATCAACATCTTATGAAATGTCTTTGTACTGTATTAGTTTCATAGCACCATGGTCACGTTCAGGCACTTCTAAATTAATGGACAAACTTGCCCACAGATCAAATTGCAGTTTCAGCAACAAAAGAAAGGCTGGGACAGTATCAATATCCGAATGCAGAAGGAGATAAATTCGGAGGTCTACACAAATCGTGTATACATGGACCGTATTCACAGTGAAAATGGTTGAACACGAGTTGGTTTTTAAGCGTCAAATGCAACCCCCAAAAGTTTGCACAGTTCCTGACTGACCTTGAATAAGGATCTGCTGAGGAGATAAGTTGAATTTTATTAGTATTATAAGTAAAGCCCCCATTTAATGAGAGTCTTTGCGAAGATTCCATAGCCTACCAAAACTGGAACCAGATCATCGATGATCACATAAAAAATGAATATACAGGGTGTCTCTCAAATATAGGTCACAACTTTGGGATCAGCTAGATCATTGAACGTCGACCAAATGATACCCTTACGGAGTTGTACTGGATTTTACGTTTTTCTACCACATTCCTATCCACCTGTATCTATCTTCATCAAATCTGTACCAATTTCAACGATACAACTTTTAATTAAACTCCAAATATCCAGCACACAAAATGTTGGAAGATTTTTAAAACATGAGCTACAGCTTCGCTGTTATTTGTTATGTTAATGTGGTCCATACTGATGAAAATTATTTCAATTCCTTCCATCCATTGCTGACTGTCTCATATTTATTTTAATGTTGATGAAGTGCAATTGCTCCTAGATCAGTTGGAACCTAAACGTAAGCCTGATTTATTGGGAATTTATCCAATCATTCTCTATCATTGTTCAATATATCTTAGTTGGCCGCTAACTCTATTGATCAATCAATCCTTATCCAGCGGCATCTTCTTAGGGGAATGGAAAGTAAGTTTTATCACTCCCATATATAAATCTGGAAGAAAGGACAACGTATCAAACTATAGACCCATAATGAAGATGTCAGTCATACCTAAGATCCTGGATTGCCTAGTAAAGGATAAGTTTAACATTTTAATAAGGACATACATAAGCGATTTTCAACATGGTTTTTGGAAAGGCAGGTCTACTACCACAAATCTATTAGAATTTACGAATTTCAGTATTACTGCCCTAGAAAAGCACCAACAGGTCCATGTCATTTATACCGATTTTGTTAAGGCCTTCAGTACAGTTAACTTGCTTAGCTGGTTTAGATCCTATTTAAATGGACGAAAGCAATTTGTCGTTATTGGTGATCAGTTTTCAAAACTGATTAATGTGACTTCGGGAGTACCCGAGGGCAGTCATCTAGGACCGTCTCTTTTCTTGCTGTTCATCAATGATCTATCTGGCATACTGAAATACTGTCACTGTCTTATGTATGCTGATGATGTTAAGTTTTATTTCATAACCCCAACAGTTCGTGATAGGCTTTTGATGCAAAGATAGTTTCATAATTTGGTGTAAATTGAATGACTTACAATTAAATATAAATAAGTGTGCTTCCATGTGCTATAATAGAACACTGCACCATGTTTTTCCTTTATACTGCTTAGATAATATATGTACCTCTTAAAGTGGTGAATGATTTGAAGGATCTTGGCGTAATTATTGATAGCAACGTTACATTTGATCTGCATATAAATTCTATGATTTCTAAAGCCAACTCAATCCTGGGATTTCTTAAGAGAAATTCTTCTGATTTTAAGGATCCTTACACACTGAAATCTTTATTTTGTAGTATTGTTCGTCCCATCTTGGAATATGCTTGTGTTGTTTGGAATCCTATTGCCCAAAACGATATTGATAGAAATAATGCTCCCAATGTTCATCACTCCTATCGAACTAAATGCCTTTTATTGGGAATGCAATCTCTTCAAACGAGAAGAAAAACATTCAGTTGTATGTTTATTCGTGATTTGTTATGTGCAACGGTCGATAGTTCAAATTTGCTTAATTGTATAAATTTATATGCTCCTTCTAGAGTTCTTCGACAGAGGCCATTTTTATTTGAAGTATCACATTCTACCGTTTATGGTCCACGTGAACCTATCTCCCAGTGTTGTAAGCTCTTTAACTTTGTATATACCAACTTAGATATTTCTGTGACCAGATCTCAATTTAAGTCATCACTATTGTTAGTCTTAAGTTAAGTCATGAATGTAAATTAATTACTGAATTTGTTATGAATTTTCCGAACCTGTTGATTTTTATAGTTGTAGGTAAATAAATAAATAAATAAATATTTCAACATAAACTCTATTTTTTATATTTTATCCTTCTATTTTTAATTTTAACATCATTTTTTAAGAAAAATTCATAATTAATGAAAATTTTTCGTTTTGCAGTTATACTGCAGATAATTGAAAAAGCTACAGATTATGTGCACTCATTTTTTATGTAAAGCTTATACTTTTCAAGATACAGAGCAATATTTCAGTATGTTCATTTGACAGCTCCTGTCACTTTGAATATTTGACTCTTCGATTTGTCATGTCTCAAGTTTGTTTATTTTATATCGTTTAAAGTATGTGCTTCACATAAAAATTGCTGTTACACAATTTGTAGCTCTTTTAATTTCCCTTCACATTGTGGAATAAAATAATCTAATTGAATACCCATGTTACTCAAAAAAAGGATTTTAAAGTGGAAAATATTAGAAAATCGTTTACATCTCTAATTTATAAAAAAAAAAAAAACTGTAAGCCATATGTTTGCAGACTGTTCCAGAG
Source organism: Pocota personata (assembly GCA_963082735.1). Classification (NCBI taxonomy): domain Eukaryota; kingdom Metazoa; phylum Arthropoda; class Insecta; order Diptera; family Syrphidae; genus Pocota; species Pocota personata. Next base: position 243,828,490 of record OY720429.1, read on the forward strand.
TTTCATGCATCATATATTTTACGTCTAATTGAAAGCGTGATTATTAAAATTGATGTAAGGGTAGTGAAGATAGATCAAATTTAAATAGATAGTAAGAAACATAAATCACTGCTTAACTCCGTAATGGTAGAAGTCGGACTCATACTTATAAAACACATTTTGCTCGGAATTCTATCTTCTTTTTTTCCTTCTTTTCCTTGCGACGAGGTTATGATCCGGAGTAGAAGGATCACAACCCTCCCACTTTACTGCATCCCTACCGGTCCTCCTGTGGGGTTTACTGGTTTAACCTCAGGAAGTACCGGCAGACTTCCCGGTTTCGGATCACTTCGTCACTGAGGCCAAGCAAATGCTAGTGTTTTTGCATTTGTGTGATCCAGTTGTTTTTTGGTCTGCCTTTTTTGCGCGATTGTGTATGAACGTTGATTGATATTGCCTTTTGGACGGGGTTCGAAGGATATCACTTTTGAACATGACAATACGAACTGAGCCGGTCGTGCTCTATCTTACTTGTGATGGGTTCTTTTACATGAAGGCTTCCTCGAATCTTCGAACTTCGTATTCTATCCAGCTTTGTTACTCCCGCTGTCATGCGATATATCTTCATCTTAGCTGCCTTTAATTTCATACTTCAGGCCGGTGTGGATCAGAGAACGGGCAGCACATATACGCTGTTTTTTTTAGACTAATACGGTACCCATTTCCCTCCAAAACATCCACCCATACATCAAGTGCTCGTTGCATAGACATTTGATCTTCACTTATGATAGCTCCATCGTCAGCAAAGAATAACTTATGCACTTTGGGGTGCATCACTTTTCCTTCAAGCAGATAATCAAAGACTGCAATAAATAGCAAAGGACTGAGGACGCTTCCCTGGTGTTTGATTGGGAACTCTTCGGTGACTCCTGCGGGATATCTTACTCCTGTCCTTGCTCCATCACACATGTACATGATCATGCGTACGTAGATTTCTGGAACTCCTCGTTGTCTTAGCGTCATAAGAAACCTCTTGTTTGTCTATCAAAGGCTTTTTCAAATTCAACCAACACCATGTGCAAGTCCTTTAAGAAATCACAATGTTTATCCATTATAATCCTTATACTTTGGATTGCATCTGTTGTTGATTTACCCGAGACAAACCCGTACTGGTCATCAGATAGCCGTATTATTGGTATTTTCCTCAATCGGCCATCTAATACCCGCTCAGCGATCTTCATGGTGTGTTGCATCAGCTTGACAGAACGGTAGTTATCGCAGTTTCGCATATCGCCCTTTCCTTTGTGCAAAGGAAGAAGATAACTTTCCCTTCACTGATAAAATCTTGAGATCGAACATTTTCATGAAACCAATATTTCGGCTTATAGCTGGAAAGCACTGCTATAATTTTCAACGTCAACAAAATAAGCGTTGGCCCCCAAAATGACATTTGGAAAACAAACGTTATATACTTACTACCTTCTACTACAAAAAGGTAGACTAGATAAAGTAATAGATTCGCTAGTACTCAGGTTATGAACTTACACATTATGTGTGATACTGCGCTACTTTTATTTTGTACGCATCTGTATGTAGGTTTATTATAAACAACTTAATCATCTTATGAACTTCCGTCTATTCCTCATTTATACTCCCAACAAGTTTGAAGATTCATTTAATACACCTTTCCTGCGGGTTCTAACAATGACGAGAGAATGATAAATTTGACGATTTTACATATTTTAGTGGTACCTCGCCAACAAGAAACACTGTCTTGCTCTACCCTGAAAACTTGGGTGAAACTGCAGCTAACTTCAACGGCAAAATTAACGGCTAGATTAAGTAGAAAATGTGCATAATCCAGTATTACGTCCCACCAGAGGTCGCCACTGATAATGTCAACGGTTTTGTCATTCAAGATACTCTGTTTGATCACAAGACCTGCCAAAAAATTAATTGAGTTTCAATGCCGTGCCGGCATTAAGGGAGGCATATATTCAACAAAGGGTGGTAATGGGTTAAAAATGACTACAAGAGACCATTCTTTCTGATGATGCGAAGAAAATTCGAAAGTGTTTACAGAAATCTAAAAAAAACCTAACCTGACCGCCAAATATCACGTACTTACTTGAATTATATCTACGTACACAACAATCGCATTGCAATGCCAATGTACGAGTAATGTATGTATGCCCTCCAAAAACTCACTGCGATACTATTCCGAACTACAACAGTTAAAAAAAAATAAAAAATCAAACCAATTGCAAAATTCTTCTCACGATTCCTTCGGTTGTTGTGGCGAACTTCCGCAATTACCAAAGCAATTTCTGCTGCGCCGAGTATAAGTTCGATTGGTTTTCTTGCAAACCAGCGCAAGTAGAAGTTATGGAAACTCTTCTATTACGAGTACCACCTACAAGAATATCAACAACAGCGGGAGCCTCAAATACCAACAAAACCGTTTCTTCACCAAAGCGTGCAGCCGACCCAGGCGTTTACCATCACAATTAATTTCCGCTTTTAGTGAGTACAAAATGATTAGCATGATGGATGATAGACAAAGTTATACGCTACGCAAATTGTACCTCGCTTAGACAGTTTTTCCTTTCTGTTTCGGAAGCTAAACTCATAAAGTATCACACACAGGCATCGTTGAAGATCATAGAGCCCGACAAGGAGCACGCCTACCAGCAGCGTATAAACCCCCACCACGCACGTACCTGTAATTAATGCGAACGCTAGTTGTAGGAGTACGAGTAGGAGCTGCACTGAAGAGTGAATAAATTATGCGAACGCACGAACGAATTGATGAGCTGTTGTTTTCATTTGGAGAACTGGGGCTGCTCCACAGAATGGGGAGACAACCCCTTTTTTTTCGTAGGCAGTAATTAGCAATTAATATACAAACATCATCCGGCGGATTCTTGTGCCGCCACCGCTGCTCCGGAATTGGAATCTTGTTTCGGGAAGGTGATCTTTGTGTTCTTTCTCATGCAAATATGTTCGGGAATATGTTGTATGTGCTGTGTCGTCGACTCTTTGTGAGCAATGATTCCAGTGTTGAATACTTGAGTATGGTTGGGAAAGAGTTAATTGGCATTAGGGGAATTGCAGTAGTCAAAGGTGGATGAGTGTTTTGAAATGAAGATATCTGGGCTCAGGCATATGCAAAGGTTGATGATTTGAATTTCAATTTGGGGATATATTCCAAATGAGATTTGGCACGATTTGCGTTCATTGAAAGGCACGAATAGAAGGGGTTCTAAGGCTAAGGGTGTGCGTATTTGTGTATTGTTGAAGGAAATTGATTTAGACTAAGTAGATGTATTTCAGGGGCATGCTTCACTATTTGCCTATGGAGTTTATAGAAATGATGACATTGATGATGATGATGATGTTGATGATAACATCAGGAGGATGGAAAAAATTGTGTGAATCATAAGCAACGACAATAACAGCAAAACAAAAATGCTCTCTAGTTATCTGAACGCCACCCTTGGAGTTTGCTGAAACTTGATACTACCAGAGTTTCAAACCACTACATCAATCTTTCTTTCTCTGTGTCTCCTTTCCCATTCCCCAAAAACGCCCGTGCCTGAAATAGTATAAGGATATTTATATCCCCTTTGATGCGCGGAAATTATAAAAAAAGAAAATAAATACAATACAATGTTTACAGGTGGTCAAGTCTTCTACTAAGGGCAAGTATATTCCCCACCATGGTTCACCAAAGAATTGCGCTCGCTTCGCAATAGAAGAAATAAACTTTGGCACACGTACCTTAAATCTCGTTTGCACTCTGACTTTTCCAATTACCTTCACGCATATACCCACTTATACTCGAATATTTAGACCAAGTCCAGCATATCATGATCTCCAATCCGAAACGATTTTTCCAATTCATCAACACAAGAAGAAAATCTGACAACTATTCATCTACTTTAAAATTGTCTAACACTTCCTCCGGTGATCCTAAGATTGTCGCAAATTTATTTACTCACTTTTTCAGCCAATCATTTTGCAACCATGGGCTTGAAGTTGATCTTGAATACTTCTCCCACATGAAAAGCTGTGCCCAAACCTCGTTAGTCTCCGTTGACATAACCGTGGAACACGTGAAAGAAAAGATAAAAAAAACTCAAGAACGAATACTCTGCAGGTCCTGATGGTATCCCTTTAATAGTACTGAAAAATTAGCTTGAACCATGTGGCCCAACCCATCACGGTTCTCTTCCAATTATCTATCGCACAAGGAGTTTTCCCTTTTTGTGAAAGGAGAATTCCCTTTCACAAAAAGGGTCCCAAGAATGAAATCTCCAACTACCGGCCCATTGCTAAACTCTCCTGCATTCCTAAGCTCTTTGAAAGCATTGTTTACCATACAATGTTCTTCCATTGTAAGTCTATCTTTTCCCCTAACCAGCACGGCTTTCTTAAGAGAAGGTCAACAACTACTAACTTAACGGAATTCGTATCTAGCACTCTGTGTGCATTAGAGGATGGCAAAGAAGTTGAAGTAATTGCCACAGATTTTAGTAAGGCCTTCGATAAAATCTCGCACAGAATCATTCTTTCTAAACTCAAATCCCTTGGCTTCCAACTGGGTTTCATTGGGTGGATTAAATCCTACCTTGAGGAACGTCAATACAAAATACTATTTAGATCGGCTGTATCCGACTCCATTAATGCCACTTCCGGGGTCCCTCAAGGTAGCCATCTTGGTCTCCTGATTTTCATTTTGTCAATTAACGACGTTGACTTCATCATCAAAGACTCTTATCTATCCATCTACGCTGATGACATGAAAATCTTCAGGCACATATCAAACCCCGCCGACTCTTGGCCACTTAAAGCTGACTTGAAGAACTTTTCAACCTGGTGTCAAAAAAATTTTCTTGAGCTCAACTTCAACAAATGTCAAGCTATTACATATTCCCGAAAGCGTCTTCCAGCCCCTAGATCCTATTTCATTTCTGACGAGCCCGTCCCTTCTGTAACTTTGTTATGCAATTTGGGTGTTATCTGCGACAGAGAACTAAATTTCCGCTGCCATATTGATAACATTATTAGCAGAGCCAACTCTGCACTCTGTTTCGTAAAACGCTGGTCTAAAGAATTCTCGAACCCCTACAAGAATCGTTTGAAATAAATTAACGTACAGCCACTTGAAATACGTCAAGAAATTGCTGACATACTCTTTGTACATCAGCTGTTAGCAGGAAACATCGACTGCCCTAATCTGCTCCAAATGATCTCCCTTAACACTAACCCACGCCTCCTGAGGTTTGTACCCATCTTTCGTCTTAATTTTCATCGCACCAATTATGGCTGTAACGAGCCAATGTCTAGAATGCTACGTTTGGCCAACGGCGCGCACAGCTCTTTTGATTTTCATTGCAGCAGATTTGCACTCAGAAACGCCCTCCAGAATTCCTCTTCCACTCCTCCGCCCTAATCACTTTAGTTTTAGTTTTAAGCTTAATTTTTAAGTACTTAGCCTTAGTCTTAAGTTGTGTTTAACCACAATGTTTAGATACAACTCCTTAAGTCACAACACAACATATAGGTTCGACCCAGCGGTGCACTTTATTTCATCATCGGCAAAACTAAACGTCTTGTTGTTTATTGACTCTAGTATGTATATGGAAAAATAGAGTTGATGAAAACATAGATCCCTGAGGCATTCCAGCGTTTACAGCAAAGATATCAGAAGACACACCATCGACCACTACTTGAATTCATTTCTAATTGAACCATTTAGCTGTGAGGGTAGGTACTTTACAGCCTGCTTATTAGAGGTTTATGATAAAGTCGATCGAACGCATTTGAGCTATCCAGGTCAACGGCTATTGACTCCCCGTTTTGTTCGATGGCTGAAGTCAATAGGTGGGCTATATATCTTAGCAGGTCTACAGTTGAACGGTGAATCGAGAACCATACTCTTGTGGCAGATTTATGTTTTTAAAACGTAAAAACTATGAGAAAGAAAAAGAATACGAATTCTATTTTTTTGAAAATGATATCGTCCAAATGTCGTCCATTTAGTTGCAGACATTGTTGGAAACGGACCACCGTATTTCGTATCACGTGCTGCAGCATACCCCTAAAGAAAAAAATCCATGGGGGGATTTAGTCTGGAGACCTCGGTAGCCACGGGACGTTTCCAAAACGGCTGATCAGTTTTCGCTCCAACTTGTTGAAACCACGTAAATGACGAGTAAGATGGATATCCTCGCAAATTAGGTAACAAATAATCTGTTTTCGCTGCTTGCATTCAACGCTTGTTCTCTGGTATTTTCAAAAAAAGGGCACGTTGATTCCGTTCGTCGATAGGCGCACCAATCATTTAAGGCCGAACCATAATAGAAAAATTGTTTCGTACGACCACTTCCGAAGATTTGTATTGTGTGACCATAAAAGCGTTCTGCTTCGATTCGTTAAGTTTTCGTTCACTTTTGCTCACTTACGAATGAACGAAACCATTCTTTCGGACGAAAATTTGACACAACAGCTCAAATGACAGGCAAAACGTTTTGACAGTTGCTTCCGAACACATACGCCTATTATGGGTTACTTGAGCAATTGGAAATTTAACGTAAAATTATGACATTAGCTTCCGACTATTATAGTTCAGCCTCAACTCTTGGGCAATGTAAAGGCCGTTGGTGTTTAAGTCGCGGATTATTTTTTCGTGGACCCCAGAAGCGACAGTTTTTCTTATTTACATGCTAATTCAGGTGAGAGTGGGCCTCGTTACTCCCGAAGATTCAATACTTGGGTGGCATACTCGAGGAGGGGTCTAACGAAAGTAAGGTAGAGGAATTTTGTTACGTAGGGGCCAGAGAAGTCTTTTGACCAGCGTTTTACAAATCCAAGTGCTGAGTTGGCTCCACTTATAACATTGTCAATATGTGATCGAAAGTTAGTTTTCCAAGATGGCTGCCTTTAGGAACGCCCGATGTTGCTATAATAGGGTCCGATACTGTTGATCTGAAACGAACTTTGTATTGACGGTCCACTAGGTATGAACTGATCCATGAGATGAACAGCGGTTGAAATCCAAGGGCTTTTAGCTTGGAAAGAATAGTTTGGTGAGAAATTTTGTCAACAGCCTTACTAAAATCTGTTGCTACGACATCAACTTCATTGCCATCTTCCAAAGCGTTCAGTGTACTAGACACGAATACAGTTAAGTTAGTGGTTGTTGACCTCCCTTTAAGGAAACCGTGTTGCTTTGTGGAGAAGATTCGCTTGCAATGGAAAGACATGATGTTCTTGAAGAGCTTAGGTATGCATAAGAGCTTAGCAATTGGCCAATAATTAAAAACTTCGCACATTTTTTTAATACTATGGCATTGACGCCGTCAGGACCAGGGGTATAGTCATCCTTCAGTTGGTTAATCTTATTAGCAAGGGAGGTTTGTGCAGAGTTGTTCAAATAGCAGAAATATTCAAGGTCAGGTTCATATACATACGTGGACAGCGAACGACGGGCCGAAAAAGTTAACGATACAATAATCTGCGCCAACTGTGACGGGGAGGAGGAAGGTATAGAACACTTCCTCTGTCACTGCTCTGAAACAGTGAGGTTAAGAGTGAAGATACTGGGATCCCCAAGGATACCGGATCCAACACTTCTTAGTAAGAAAGGAATTGGTGATATATGTATTGGAGTTCGCTAGACGAACAAGACGATTTCCCGATCACTATACGACATAGTCTCCTTTTGATACTCGCCATCATAGCACTATTCCTACAGTTCGACAGACGAGGGGAACACAGCGGGCCCAATCGAGGCCTAAGTGAAGAGCATAAGCTCACCCTCTAAAACCGACCAACCATCGTGGTCCATAGTTTTTAATGACTACGTAGGGACTAACAAAAGTTCGCTTAGTTGATTGAATAATAAAACCTAAAAATAATTTTAACTTTTGTAACTTTCTTTCGGCGATGTTCAAGATTTCTTGAGATAAAAAAAAAAAGAAATACACGAGTTTTCTACGTGGCTGTTTGTTCTAGAATGTCTTTTATTCTTCCTTCTTTTCGGCAAAAAATACAAAAAGAAACGTCAAAAATATTCTGGTATACTACTGAACGCATTTGTTCAGGCTACTAGTAGAGACATAGTCGTTCAGCCAACCTAACGACTGTGGTTTTGAACATTGCTAAAAGTATATAGTTTACACTTTAGATATTTAATCTTCATATTTCTTTAATTTCTCCACATAATTCCCATTTATTTCAATACATTTCTTCAGTCAATAGATCCATCTTTCAAATCAGCTTTCAAAATCCTCTTTTTGGAGCTTTTCGATTTCGACATTGACTGCATTAATAATCTTCTCATTAGATGTGAAGATTTTTCTCAAAAGGTCAAAAGTCATACGGCGCTAGATCCGGAGAATAAGGTGCTGGGCGAATTTCATTGATGCCCGAGAGCGCAAGAAAGTTGTTGGTTTTTTCAGCAGTATGCGCAGGCCGTGATGCGAATAGTAGCGGAGAAGCTCCTCTTTTTGTCGGTGTCCTAGTAAATTTTGGAAAACTTGTGGTAAGCAAGTTTCAATATACCAATTAGTAATGACTATCTGTCCAGTTTTAACCGGAATGACGGCGACTATTTTCAGCCTGGTGAAGTACATCGACATCATAACTTTTGTCGCTGACTTTTGTTGTTTGGCCTTTACTGGAGGATTTGCACCTTCTGGGCTCCATACCACGGACTGCTGTTTAGTTTCCGGGCCGTACTTGTAAAACCAAGATTCATCACATGTAACGATCTTGACTCTCAATTTTCAAACTTATCCAGGAAATATTGAGCAAAACGAACACTAGCCTCTTTTTGAACTCCATTCAAAATTTTTTGAACCCATCGAGCTGACTTCTTCGAATATTTCAAGTGATAATTTAAAATTCGTGACACAGCCATGGCATTCATCATCCGCTTCATCCGCTATCATCTCCCTTGTCATCCTGGCATCGTCGTCAATTTTAGCCTTTACCAGGGCGAGGATTTGGGCCGACCTTCACGAGATTCGTCCTTCACAGAAAAATGGTCAGTCTGGAATCTTCGAAACCACTTTGAAATAGTAAGGAGAGATGGTGCATTTATTCCGTATGCATTTTGGCATTCGTGCAGAATTTTGACTGGCAAGAGTTGACGTCAAAATCCGAAGAGAATGGCAAAACGAATTTCTTCCTGTGTTGGCGGTGGAACTTCAACCGAGCTTACGTCACTAATTATTCTCTTTCTCGTCTCCATTTTTACCTATTGTTCTGAAATTTAGAAATAAATATTGTTAGATTATAAGCTACAAAAATGCATCTTTCTTTTTCAAAAACTTCCAAATTGACAAAACTAAGCGAACTTTTATTAGTCCCTACGTATCTCTGGGTTCCCCCGTCAGGAAGCGTTGACTTCTTGTAATTCAACAGTTTAGGGACATGCCGAGTTATTTATTAAAAATTGAGCAACAATAAAATATAATATTTCTTTTTTTTTAGCACGCGATCAATAATAAACTAGTTCCTATGACCACACAATTATTATTCAGAGCCGCTGAACTTCTTGCCTAAAGATCTATGCCTTTCGGTGCACGGTCAATTCCATAGGAGTCTGCTCATCAGTTCGGATGAGTTTGGGATACTGGACAATTTGCTTAGCCCACTTAATGATACAAAAAGAAATAATATTGTCGTGCCATGGATCGTTTGGACATTCACGTTTTAAACCAAACACCTACAGTTAATGTACACAAATGAGACTCAAATTACAACACCTGCATCGTGCAATCTTGAATATCAAGACTACCGAATGACACGACACTACGTCACAAGTCAATCATTTATTAAGAACTCCTTGTCAAGGGCACCCCGCCGTCCATTTACTCGTAGCCTTATGCCAGGTTGGTAATGTAATTATTTGAAATTGCAAATATTTTCCAATCCTCACGTTTCGCGTAATCCCCCTACCGGCAAGCCTGTACCCGTACAATTTTCCACTTCATATGGTCGAATGAACTCGTACAAGGAAGCAGAGACAAGTTCAACGCGAATGCTCCAATGCACTGCATGATGATTTAGTCCAGTTATGTAGGAGATTTTCGGACTTGTTTACCAGTTAAACAGGCTTTCAGCTTCACCGAATTATCCCTCTATGCATTGGACTGCAGCAGACAAACAAACAGATGGACAGACTGACGGAGTACATACAGTACGCGGGCTCGTATAATTTATGCGTGGAATGTTTGTACTCGGTAACGGGGACTTGGTTTCATTATCAAGGTAAGTGGAGCTACGGTGTAAAGTTACGTAAATATCTTTGGCTGCAATTTGTTTGCCAACGCGTCTGTCCGTCGATGTACATTTGCAGAGCACTGACCACCGGATTGCCTCCAGCATCCGTCTCAGTAATTATGTTGGTCTTGTCGGTCGGTCGGGTGATAGAAGGGAGTACGTCGGCATGGATGCGTGACTGGGATGTGGTTGGCGTCTAATTAAAGCGCTGATTTCTTTTTTTGTGATTTTTATCCGGATTCGGCGAGAGCAGCAGCAAAGTTGTTATCATTGAATGCTGCCCAGACAACTGTATCGGTGCTGGACAACTGAGAAGACGAAACATGAGATTATGTTCGCCGCTGATATGTATTGTATTTGCATATGTACGTGCATGAAGGAGACTTTGATCCAGATGAGCATGGAAGCATGCGAGTTTAGGTAGTTCATATTTAGAAGTGGGTCATTGTGAACCTGTTTTGGGTTTCGTGAATCTGGAGTAACTCTGGCTTGCTGCGCGATGCGTGAGTGGTATGTTAATTAATCTTTGCAATTCGAACGACAGGTACAAGTAGTTTCATTTACATGCACTAGGCAGATTTGTGAAAGGTATCCCGCATACGTAGAGTGCATGTATAAGATTTTAGATTGTATTTAGTTGAAGTTAAAGGTACTCTACTCATGATCACCGAATTAAAAAATATTTACTTTCCGCCTAGAAGTAGGCTAGGTTTTTGCATACGCAGCATGCGATTGAATTAAAGTGTTGCCGATAAGGCATTTTTTTTTTTTTTCAATTACACAGACTGCAAAACAAAATTATTTATATTTATAATATTGTAGCATAATAATAACTACGCGCCTATGTCTATGCAGCAAATTCCGAAGTGACTTTCCATTCTGGCAGAATTTTTGGTTCAAACTGTCCTTCATTCGAGGTTCGTGTCTGGGACGAAGTCTCCACAGCTCATGTCAACGAAAGAGACAAATAATATTAGGGATAATATTAGGGATAATATTAGGGAATTATAACTGCAAGAATTATTTCTCTTGTTCCAGTGGTCGAAGAATTTGCTAGAAGTTTCTGGCTATCAGAAACTTCTGCTATATAAGGACAGATGGCGATCAAAAAAAAGACAGTTGGTTTTAGAACCGTGGCGAAGAGATTGGAAAAGTGATAATGGGCGAAGTTGTAATTTGGTGATAAATTGAAAGTTGAGAGTAAACAAGAAAAAGTAATTAGTTTGAATTTGTGAATTAAGTAATTGAAAGGAGATAAAGTGATTTGAGAGGAAAGAGACCTTGTAAGAAAAGAATTTGCGAAGAATAGTATAGTGTGAACTTGAATTGTTCTATAGAGTAGAAAATAAAGAAATAATTTCACAGAATAATTGTTTTATCTACTCGAGCCGTAGCCCGCATATTACATTGGTGTCAGAAGCGGGATAAAACTTATTCTGTGAATAACTATTTCCGTGGTGTGAAATTGCACAAAAAAAAAAAAAAAAAAAAAAAAAAAACGATTTCTGTGTTGAGTTAATTAGTTGCGCAAAATGGGTCGCAAATTGGGAAAACTAACTATAACTCAACTAAAGGCAGAACTCAGTAAGCGGAACCTCGACACAACTGGGGGAAAAGATGCCCTACTGATTCGTCTGGAAGAAGCAGTAACGCAGGAAGGTGAAAATCCGCATGACATAGAGTTTGACGTGGAAGAGGAACCAGCAAGTACAGTAGCCGACCCGGGTATAACAAGTCTGCTCCTGCAACTTAAGTTAGTCATGGACGAACAAAAGAAAGCAATAGAAGATCAAAGTCATAAGCTCGATGACCAAAGGAATTCTCTAGAACTTAAGCTGGACGAACAAAAGAAAGCAATGGACGAACAAAAGAATTCTCTAGAACTTAAGCTGGATGAACAAAAGAAAGCGATGGACGAACAAAAGAAAGCAATGGGCGACCAAAGGAATTCTCTAGAACTTAAGCTGGACGAACAAAAGAAAGCAATGGACGAACAAAAGAAAGCAATGGACGAACAAAAGAATTCTCTAGATGCTCTGGAAAGTAAACTTGATGAGCAAAACAAGAACTTGGAATCCAAATTCGAAGTGATCGAAGAAAAAATCGAGAAGGTCGAGACGCAACTCGAAAAAGTCGAAATTAGATTCGATGAAAATTTTGAGAAACATGAAACTCAGTTCGGGAAGATAGAGACTCAGTTTGAAAAAGTGGATACGCAATTCGAGATAGTAGGAAAGCAAGTCGAAAATCTTGCTAAGGAGCTCAGCAACGTGAAGAGACAGAAAGCACGGGAATATTCCACTGACGGTCTGAGAAGAAAGGAGATGCAGCCTCCTATCTTCGATGGTCAAACATCATGGCCAATTTATAAAAGGCAATTCGAAGCGGCCGCAATGACCAATAGCTGGGACGATGAAGAGAAGTCCATTGCACTCACACTTGCACTGAGGGGTCCAGCTGCGGAGCTCTTGCAGACCATCCCGGAAGATAAACAGCAGAACTACGACTCTCTGGTTCAGGCTATCGAGATGCGGTTTGGGGATGAACACATGCAGCAGGTGTACAGGGTTCAGCTGCGTAGTCGAGTCCAGAAAAGGGGGGAAACGCTCCAACAGTTGCAAGCGGATATAGAGCGACTAGCCCATCTTTCATACCCTAAAGCCGGTGAGGAGCTTATCAACGAAATGGCGGTGGAAGCTTTTATTCAGGCCATAGAGGACAGACAACTGCAAATGGCTGTAAGGATGGCTGAAAAACGAACACTCCCCGAGGCATTGGCATTCGCTTTGTCAATGAAGGCTGCGGACCAAGCATACCAGGGAATACACCGTGTCAGGGAAATGTCCGTCGTGGAATGCTCATGCCAGAGAACAGCCGTCATGGATGAAGACAGAGCTCGCGGAAGTCAAATCCGTTGCTGGAATTGCAGCCAAACGGGACACCTACAACGGCAGTGCAGAAGTGCACCTAGACGAGGAAATTGTTCACATTGCGGAAGTAGGAGAAGCAGAGAGGAAGCATCTGGCGGTGATAACATCCATCCTGTCAGTCAGACTTCGCAAAACCAGCAGTCGGGAAATGCGTAAGGACCAACTTCGCGGGGCAGAAGTTGGTTACTGGAATCGAGGCCCCCAGGACCACCATTCAAGTTTCGCAAACCAAACGGGGTAACAAGAGCCTGACAGTGGAGGCACTAATCAACGAGAAGAAGTGCGTAGCCACCATCGACACAGGTGCCACTGCCTCCATTGTAAGAAGAGATATCGTCAAAAGCTCCTGGCTGCACAACACCAACAGCTACTGCCTGAAGACTGCAACAGGGGAAATGGCGAAGGTATTTGGAGAAGTTCGTCTTACGATTACTCTGGCAGGACTGACGTTCTCCCATGCGTTTCTGGTGGCAGATATATGCGACGAGTGCATCATCGGAGTAGACTTCATGAAAGCAAATGAAGTAATCTTGGACATCGGGATGCAAGTACTGAGGTATCGAAATGTGGAGATTCCGATGGTGTACGGAAATGAGAATGCCGTAACTCTCAGGACAGTCATCAGCAAAGACGAAGTTTTGCCGCCGTCTTCAGAGACAATCATTTGGACGAAGCTGGAAGGTGATCTTGGGAGCCACCGATTCTACATAGTAGAACCAGACCCAGAGAAGAATTCTCAAGACTACATCGTGGGAAAGACGTTAGTCGAACCAAAGAACACCATGGTTCCAGTGAGGGTTTTGAACGCAAGACCACACACTGTCAAACTAAGGCGAGGGGAGGTGACTGGAAAATGCACGCCGATTACCGCCGTCGCAACAATATCTGAACGTGATGCTCCAAAACTTCTCCCATCACCTTGGACAGCGGAAGCGAGAGAGACGATTCTCCAGTCCAGTGAGCTGAATCAGGAGCAGCGAACTATGGCAGAGAATCTTATCAATGAGTACGCTGATGTATTTGCCTCACAGGACGGAGAATACGGCCGAACACACCTGGTACAACATCGAATAGACACTGGTGATACTAGACCAATTCGTCAGCCTGCTAGGCGCCTTCCATTGGCAAAGCAGACAGAAGTTGCAGAGATGGTGTCGGCAATGGAGAAAGAAGGTCTGATTGAAAGTTCCAAAAGTCCGTGGGCATCACCGGTTGTACTGGTTAAGAAGAAAGATGGCAGCACGCGGTTCTGCGTGGACTATCGGCAGCTCAATTACGTCACCAAGAAAGACAGCTACCCTCTGCCACGGATTGACGACACGCTAGACACACTATCAGGAGCCCGATGGTTTTCCACTCTCGACTTGAAGAGTGGCTACTGGCAGGTACAGATCCATCCAGAAGACCGGGAGAAAACCGCCTTCACCGCAGGAAATGGGCTATGGCAATTCACGGTAATGCCATTCGGGCTGTGCAATGCTCCGGCGACTTTCGAGCGATTGATGGAATGTGTCCTGCAAGGGTTAACATGGAAAACCTGTTTGGTATACTTGGATGATGTCATCGTCGTAGGAAAAACGTTTGCGCAACACCGAGACAATCTAAGGGATGTGTTTCAAAGGCTTCGAAGTGCCCACCTGAAGCTCAACCCCAAGAAGTGCGCCCTGTTTAGAGCGGAAGTCAAGTACCTGGGACACATAATTTCAGCGAAAGGAGTGAGAACCGATCCGGAGAAGGTCGAAGCGGTGAAAAACTGGCCAGTCCCCAAAGACAAACACCAACTAAGGAGCTTCCTGGGCCTAGCCACCTACTACAGACGGTTCGTGAAGGATTTTGCCGGGATCGCAAAGAACCTGCACCAGTTGACGGAAAAGGGAAAACAATTCAAATGGTCAATTGAGTGCGAGAAGAGCTTCAAGGCACTTAAACAACGGCTATGCGATGCCCCGATACTGGCTTACCCCACTCCCGGGGAAACGTTCGTTGTGGATGCAGATGCTAGTAATGTCGGGGTAGGAGCCGTACTCTCCCAGGTGCATGACGGCCAAGAGAAGGTGGTTGCGTACTTCAGCAAGGTGCTCTCTAAGCCAGAAAGGAACTACTGCGTGACAAGGCGGGAACTTCTAGCTTTGATCTTGGCTACGAAGCATTTTCACAAATACCTCTACGGGAGGAAGTTCGTTCTTCGCACAGACCATGCAGCATTAAAATGGCTATTACAGTTCAAGAGTCCTGAGGGTCAGGTCGCAAGATGGATCGAAAGGCTGCAAATCTACGACTACGAAATACAGCATCGTAAAGGAAAACTCCACTCTAATGCGGATGCACTGTCCCGGAGACCATGCAGAACGGATTGTAAACATTGTGCGCGTCAGGAAGAACGGGAGCTGGTTTCCATCCAAAGAATGAGAGCCGAACCTATCGCCGGCTGGAGCGTAGATGAGATCCGGAACGCTCAGAAGGAAGACCCCGATATCGAGCCGATTCTGGCCTGGAAGGAGAACATGGAGAAACCGGATCATCAGGACATCTCTCACAGAAGCCCGACCTTAAAGGCATATTTTGCGCAGTGGGACTCCCTCCATGTCCAAGAAGGTGTTCTGAGAAGAAAATGGGAATCCTCCGACGGAAAATCGTTTGTAATGCAGCTTGTAGTACCGCGGACGAGGGTCAAGGAGGTGTTACAGGAAATGCATGGCGGGGCGACCGGAGGCCACTTGGGAGTGAATAAGACGCTAGAAAAGGTACGAGAACGTTTTTATTGGTTAAAAGCGAAGGAAGATATCGAAGACTGGTGCAGAAAATGCGACGTGTGTGCAGCTAGCAAGGGTCCGAGAATCAAAACTCGAGGTAAGATGCACCAATACAACGTGGGAGCACCTTTCGAACGAATCGCCATTGACATCGCAGGGCCCTTTCCGGAAACCGACAATGGTAATCGGTATATACTCGTAGTGATGGACTACTTCAGTAAGTGGCCGGAAGCGTTTCCGATCCCTAACCAGGAAGCCAGAACCGTGGCGGAGCAGATCGTCTACAATTGGGTTAGCAGATTCGGTGTGCCCTTGGAATTGCATTCTGACCAAGGGAGGAACTTCGAGTCAAGAATCTTCCAAGAGATGTGTCAACTACTCGGAATCAAAAAGACAAGGACAACCCCGCTTCATCCACAGTCGGACGGTATGGTGGAGCGTTTCAATAGGACTTTGGACGAACATCTCTCGAAGGTCGTAGGTGACTACCAACGGGATTGGGACCGGCAGATTCCCTTGTTTTTGATGGCCTATAGAAGTGCCGTGCATAGCACTACTCGACATACGCCGTTCGAAATCTTATTTGGTGGAATAGCTCGTTTACCCAGTGAGGTGAAATTTGGATCTCCTACCAATGAGCCCAGAAATGAAGAAGAGTACGTGGCGGACCTTAGGGAAAGGCTTAGGGACATACACCAAAGGACCAGAAGCCAGATTAAGATGACGAGCGACCGCATGAAGACCAGGTATGATGCCAAGGCAACAACGTCAGGATTCCAGGAAGGAGATCTGGTGTGGCTGTATAATCCCCATCGCCAAAAGGGGAAATCACCTAAGTTACAGCGGAACTGGGAAGGTCCCTACAGAATAGTAACCCGCATCAACGATGTTGTCTACCGCATCCAGCGAGGACCAAGGGCCAAAATGAAAGTGGTTCATGTGGACCGACTGAGTCGATACAATGGCCGAAATGAGGATGCACTTGTTCGGGACGAACACGTCTAAGAGGGGGGCAGTGTAGCATAATAATAACTACGCGCCTATGTCTATGCAGCAAATTCCGAAGTGACTTTCCATTCTGGCAGAATTTTTGGTTCAAACTGTCCTTCATTCGAGGTTCGTGTCTGGGACGAAGTCTCCACAGCTCATGTCAACGAAAGAGACAAATAATATTAGGGATAATATTAGGGATAATATTAGGGAATTATAACTGCAAGAATTATTTCTCTTGTTCCAGTGGTCGAAGAATTTGCTAGAAGTTTCTGGCTATCAGAAACTTCTGCTATATAAGGACAGATGGCGATCAAAAAAAAAGACAGTTGGTTTTAGAACCGTGGCGAAGAGATTGGAAAAGTGATAATGGGCGAAGTTGTAATTTGGTGATAAATTGAAAGTTGAGAGTAAACAAGAAAAAGTAATTAGTTTGAATTTGTGAATTAAGTAATTGAAAGGAGATAAAGTGATTTGAGAGGAAAGAGACCTTGTAAGAAAAGAATTTGCGAAGAATAGTATAGTGTGAACTTGAATTGTTCTATAGAGTAGAAAATAAAGAAATAATTTCACAGAATAATTGTTTTATCTACTCGAGCCGTAGCCCGCATATTACAATATTTAATTTTTGTAAAAAAAAAAAAAAACTTATCTCAAGACATCTGAAGTTATGAGTGGAATATTTTGCAACTAAAAATGAAAGTCATTGTGGATATGTTGTAAGATAAGTTATGTTAGGGCATGTTGCAGTATTCGTCATTTAGTAATAAGCTATTACATTTGGTAGTAAATAAAATACGTAAGCCTATCTTATGTTTAGTGATGGGAAGTATTGAATGAAAATATCGACTTGTTCGATGGTATTCAAATATTTAAGCATTCGATAATTTTTAAAATTATCTCATTAATGAATAATTACTATATTGTGCTTTACTAAAGGGTGTCCCAAAATACACGCAAGATTTGAATTTTGCTCCATTTGTGCGGTAAAGTGTTGCCATCAAAAAAAAAGACAGCGTGACAGCTGACAGTTCAGGAATATTAAAAATGGAATGCTACACTAAAGAATAACGCGTTTTCATTGTTAAACACTGTTTTAAAAATTATGCAGGTTAGGCACCTACAGTAAGCAAATTTTCATCTTCAGCGATGAGGCTCATTTTCATCTTGATGGCTTTGTTAATCATCAAAATTGTCGAATTTGGGGTTCAGTAAATCCACGAGTGATTTTTGAGAAACAAATGCATAAACAACGTGTCACTGTTTGGTGCGGATTTTGGGCTGGAGACATCATCGGACCATTCTTCTTTGAAAATGCGGCTGGTCAGCCATCAACTGTTAATGGTGCTCGCTATCGCGACACGATAATCTAGTTTTGTATGCCTAAATTGCAAGATATGGATGTGGACGACATGTGATTTCAACAAGCAGGTGTCATATGGCATACAGGCTGAGAAATAATTCAACTACTGCATGAGCCATTTCCTGATCGTGTAATTTCCCGTTTTGGTGATCAGAATTGGCCGCCCAGATCATGCGATTTGACGCCATTGTCCTATTTTCTTTGGGGTTTTCGAAGTCTAAGGTTTATTTTTTTTTTTTTTTTTTCCGAGGGTAGGTAAAAAATCTTCATGAAGACACTATGAGGATCGATAGCGCGTGCTCATAGTAGTGTGAGATTTTTACTCACTAAAAAAACCTCCCTTCGTGATAAATTTCTTTGATTACATACTACAACTAAGTTTTGACTTATCCAGCAGTTTTTCTTTCACGTATTGAGATCGTTTGGCAGGTCCCTTTCCATTGAAAGTTCCTGCTTGTTCCGCAAATTAGGCGCGGTTTCTTGCTATCGCGTTAAATCGAAAGGTTTAGTCCTTTGTAGACGACGCAGTAGATTCCTCTCATCTAGAATTCGAAGGACTTCATTGTTAACGTGTCCTTGTAATCTGTCTTTATGCTTACGCGCGAAGTTTTTGATTTCATATTCGACTGTCGCAATTCCTAAATCTCTATGGATATCGCTATTTCTAATAAACCACGGTGCATTAACTATTGATCTTAGCACTTTATTTTCAAAAGTTTGTAAAATATTGACATTACTTATTTTGGTACAACCCCAAAGTTGTATTCCATATGTCCATATCGGCTTTAGCACTTGCTTGTATAAAAGCAGTTTGTTCTCTACATTAAGCTTGGAATGTTTTCCAAGTAACCAGTACATTTCTCTGTATTTGGTTTCGAGTTCTTTACGTTTTTTCTTCACGTGCGATTTCCACTTCAGCTTAGCATCGAGTGTCATTCCAAGATACTTAGCCTCGTTTGCAAACGGAATTTGAATCGAGTTTGAAAAGATGGGCAAATTATTTATTTTCTTATAAGTAAAATTGACATGAACAGATTTGTTTTCGTTTAAAGCTAGTCGCCAAATCTTTGTCCATTCATTTACTTTATTCAATGCTTCTTGCAATTTTTCAGTCGATTCTTCGATCGTTTTACCCGTTGCCAGGATGGCAGTGTCGTCGGCAAATGTAGCTAATACGGTGCCTTCTTCTTGCGGTATATCGCGAGTATATAATAGGTACAAAAGCGGTCCAAGGACACTTCCCTGCGGCACCCCAGCCCTTATTTCTTTAAATTCCGAATATTCGTTTCCGTGTTTGACTCGGAAAAGTCGATTCGTCAAGTATTTTTCTAGAATATTATATAAGTGTTCCGGCAGAACTTGTCGTAATTTATATTTCAAGCCTTCATGCCAGACCTTGTCAAAAGCTTGAGAAACATCAAGGAATATGCTCGAGCAAATCTTTTTTTCTTCGTAAGCTTTTTCAATTAAATCAGTTATTCTATGCACTTGGTCTATTGTTGAGTGCTTGGTTCTAAACCCAAACTGGTGATTGGGAATAAGAGATCCTTCTTCTATAACCGGCTGTAATCGCTTAAGTACTATTCTTTCGAAAACTTTAGACATAATCGGCAGCAGCGAAATAGGAAATATGGTTTAAATGTTTCTTCTAAATGGGCGGCAAAGACTTCTGCTTTGTCTTTATCATTCATGGCCCATTCGTTGTCATTTTTCTTGATTGGGGCCGCTTGTATTTTCGGTTTTTTAATGCCTTTTATAGCTTTCCAGAGCGAATAATTGGAATCTTTGTCCGCTGTTAAGCTTTCAATGCTGGTTTGTATTGTCCGGTTTTTAAAATCAATAATGGCCTTTTTTAGCAAGTTACACAAGCGATTCAAATGCGATTTATGTTGCGGACCACGAGTTTGTTGCCATTTTTTACGCGCTTTTCTCTTCTCCCTTACCATTTCTTTTATTTCCGGTGGATATTTTTGGGCATGATTGATTGGCGTTTTCCTTTGATAGGGAGTATTTTTCCACGCGGCGCGCTGCAGAACTTCAACAAAACGATCAATTTCGATTTCGAGTTCAGAAAACGTCCTAAGTGATACTCTCAGTTCGGTATGTTCTTCAACGTCTTTTTTAAAGCCTTCCCAATCAGTTTTTCTGCTAGTTAGTCTAGCAGGTACATCTTTTTTAATTAGGCGTTCGCTCATCGTTAGAATGATAGGGGAATGATCGGAAGAGAGATCAAAACTTTCATCAATTTTAATACATTTGTCTGGTATTCCTTTTACAACAAAGAAATCGATCAGATCGGGTATTTTGTTGTTATCAGTCGGCCAATATGTTGGTTTACCAGTCGAGTGAAAGTCGCATCTGTGTTGCATGCAGGCGTTGTAAAGTGCTCTGCCTTTTTGTGAGACACATCTTGAACCCCAGAAGGTGTGTTTTGCATTAAAATCACCGCCAATAATAAAGTTCGGTCCAAGAGAGTTGAAAATATTTGTAAAATCATTTTTTTCAAGCCTGCAACGCAGTGGACAATAAATAGACGAGACATTGAAAGAGTAATGTCCATTTTTCACGCGTACAGTGCTCACTTGCATTGTTTCAAGCTCTATCATAATCTCTTCAGAGTGTTCGATGGAATCTTTTATGATTAAAGACGATCCGCCTCTGGCTCTTTCCGACGGGTGATAAGCGTGATAGGTACTGTATCCAGTAATGTTTACACGCGATAGTTTCGTCAGGTGAGTTTCACAGATCAAACATATGTCAATGTCATTTTCCCGTAGAAATATTTCTAGCTCTTCTAGTCTTTGTATGAGACCGTTGGCGTTCCATGCAACAATTTTAAGAAGTTTCGTCATGTTCGTTTTGAAATGCTCCTATTGTTAAGCTTATATTCAAGCTTCTCCAACCTGTCGACAATTAGCGTGTTTGTTTTTGTTTGCTCCTCAAGCCTCGCAAGGATAATAGAAAATACGTGAGATACGGGGTTTTCCGAATTATCAGTGTTCATTTTTATTGATGTTGATGCTTGAGCACGCGTCTGCATGTCAGAATCTGATGGCTTTTCTTTAGGCGCTTTTACCTTAACGCGGTGTGGAATTTGATCGGTGTTTGATGTCGCAGCTTGAGCGTACGTAAGCGCGCCAGGGTCGGCTCGGTTGTCTCTAGTCACCTTTCTTGCAGCAGTTTTCGACTTTTTCTTATTTACCGGTTTTGAGGGTGGGTTTTCCGGCTTCATAAGTCGATCTCTTCTTTTTTGTAATTCTTTGGCTACTTCACAGCCTCTGTAATTAGCCGGATGCTTACCATTGCAGTTAATACACGCTGCAGGGGTTTTTTTGTTTACACCACACTCTTGACTAAGATGTTTACCGGCGCATTTGACACATACCGGTTCTTTTCGGCAATATGTTTGCGTATGGTTGAATCCTTGGCATCGCTTGCACTGAGGTATCAACCTTGTAGTCTAAGGTTTATGCCAACAAGCCCGTGACCACCCACGCCTTAAAGGAGCAAATTGGGAGCTGTATCAACAAAATCCAGCCACATTTATGCAAAACGGTTATGGAAAATTTCGACAAAAGAGTACGTATGTGCCAACAAAGCAGCGGAGGTCATTTACCCGCTAAGCTGTTCCATACATAACCTTATACTGTACTTTATGAATCAATAAAACATTTACAATTGTTAATTAAAAATCTGTATTTTCTATCAAAATTACTTCTCTTGTGAATTTTGGGACACCCTTTATTTTCATTCATTAAACACTTTCGTTCTCTCAAACTACATTCACCCAATTTTTTTTTATTTCTTGTTCATATATGTATTTTTTTTTTTTTTTTATAATTCGCGCGCGGCAAAAGGAATATGAATACCTTTATACTGTTACAGGGCACGGGCTTTTAAGGAAAGGGAGAAGAGGAACAGAGGAGAAGCCTATGTACGTTGGTTTTAAATGTTTGAAGGTTGTAGTGATGGGGAAATACAGAGCTTGGTAGATCATTCCACATTCGTGTCGTTCGGCTTATAAACGAATCCCTATATTTAACAGTACGACCGAAGTTAGGCTTTAGGGTGAACTGATGTGCATTCGAAGCACGTCGCGTATTGCGGGTGAAGTTTTGAAGGGGAGGAATGCAGCTGGCTATTTCGCTGGAGCATTTTTTATTAAAAAAGCGATAAAACAGGGAGAGACAGGAGACATTTCTCCGATGTTCTAGTGAATGAATGGAATTCACAATGTCTCTATCACCTATAAGTTTTAACGCGCGATTTTGTACCCTATCAAGAATGTGCAGAACGGTCTTGGGTGCACCAGACCAGATATGGGCGTTATATTCCAGCTTAGGGCGAATGAAAGCCTTATAAATTGAGGCCAGATCAGACGGGGTAAAATATTTCTTGCACCGTTTAAGGAATCCTAGACATTTTGCAGCATTTTTGGCGACCTCGAATATGTGATCGTTCCATCGAAGATGGTTATTAATACACATACCGAGAATGGCAAGTCTTTCGGTTTCAATGATGCAAGTACCATCCATGGATAATGGTTGAGGGTTTTGGTTTCGCTTGAGAGACAGAAGACAGCATTGTGTTTTGGAAGCATTAAATTCCACTCTGTTGGTTGAACCCCATTTAATTATGCTGTCCAGGTCGGAATTTAATGTGTTTAACATACGTTGCCGTTCCCCTTCTACGGCCGAAGAGCAAGGACGTGAGTTAGGGAACGAATATGAAAAACTGAGGGTACTGTCATCAGCGAAGGAATGGATTGGATTAGAAGTTGCAGACAAGAGATCATTTATAAAAATAAGAAAGAGAGTCGGAGACAAAACAGAGCCTTGGGGAACACCAGCATTTATTTGGTGAATTGCAGACTTGAAGTCGTCCAAAACAACTTGTATTGAACGCCCCGAAAGGTAATTTCTAATCCATTGAAGAAGAGACTCAGCGACGCCATATGCACGCATTTTCGACAAAAGAGCCTGATGTCAAACTCTGTCAAATGCCTTTGAAATATCAAGCGCAACCATCTTGGTTTCGCCGAAGTGATGGAGAGATTGGTTCCACTTCTCGGTGAGATATGCCATCAAATCACCAGTGGATCTGTTGCTACGAAAACCATACTGCCGGTCATTAAGGAGTTTTCGTGAATCGAGATATTTCATAAGCTGACGATTTATCAGCGTTTCCATGACCTTGGAAAGAAGGGACGTAAGTGCAATGGGTCGGTAATTGGACGGGGAGGAAGATTCGCCTTTTTTGGGGACGGGCTGGACAAATGCTGTTTTCCATCTACTCGGAAAGAGCCCTGAAAAGTAGGATAGACAGAAAAGCTTACGCAGAGGTTTTGCCAGCGTAGAAGAACACCTCTTCAGAACTATGGGGGTGATACCATCTGGACCAGCGGATTTGTGTATGTTAAGACCTTTGAGTACTCCTGCAACTGTACGAGTGCGAAAGTGGACTTGTCCCATTGAAAATTTGACGCTCTCAAATACAGGTGGAGACGAAGCATTATCTGGCAGCGTGGAGTTCGCTGCAAAGTGAGCAGCAAGCAGATTAGCTTTGTCTAAGGAGCTGACAGCTGGAATGTCATTGTAAATGAGCGTGGGGATGGCAGACGAGGCAGAATTTTTAATATTTTTGACGAATGACCAAAAATTTTTACTACCTTTGGGACATTGTAGGATTTTTTGCCTCAATTTTTGGTCATATAAGAATTTTACACGTCGAATGTGGGCATTGCAGTCTTTTCTGGCTTGTTTAAACTTCTTTCGGTTTTCCTCAGATTTGTTGGCTTTATAAGACCGAAAACTTACTTCTTTCAACCTGATAGCCTCTTTACAGCTCTGGTCAAACCACGAGTTTGCCTTAGGTTTAATGCTCTTTATTCTGTTAGAAATAAAGTCATTCATACCTAAGAGTATGGTGTTAGTGATCATATCAGCAGCGGCATCCACGTCGCTATCGAGGAAGCATAGCGACCAGTTAAAACTCCTAAAGAAGCTATTGAGGCCGCTCCAGTTGGCTTTCTCGTATTGCCATACTTTTCTTTTAGGAGTTTTTTCTTTAACTGAGTGGTCGAAGTACGAGAATTTAGCTGATACAATATTATGGTCAGACCGACCTAGAGGCGCTAAAACGTCAATAGTGTATTTATCAGGGTGCGAAGTAAGAAACAAGTCCACGTATAATAGTTTATTTAATTCGATAGTAGGTAAATGAGCTAAATAGGTACACAATCTTCGAAAATGTCCCACTTTACGCCGACGCTAATTGTGGAAACTGTTTTTGAGTAGAAATATAGATACTTTTTTTTTGTATGATATGCACGCGCCGAAGAAGATATGAATACCCTTAGACTGTTACAGGGCATGGGCGTTTAGGAAAAGGGGGAAGAGGAACAAATGTTTGAAAGTTGTAGTGATGGGGAAATACAGAGCATATTAGGCTAATGTTGGCGAATTTAGCCTTGATGCAGATTGTCATAACACTCTCGCTCACGTACCGGAAGCTCAAGACTTCTTGCCTAAGTCCGCCGCGTATAACAAATCTGCACCCATATAACCGCTGCTTCTGCTCTCTGTAGCAATCACCGTAATAAATGTCACAGTTTTTCATTCCCTTTTTGCCCGACTTATCCCATCGCACTTCCTGGATAGCTGTAAGATCTACTTTGTAGCAGTCTAGAGCCTTTGCTAATTGTTCGGCTGCATGCGCCCAGTTAAGGGTCCGAACATTCCACGTGCAGATCCGAAGGTGCTTGTCCTTATTTCGTTTGCCAGGGTCGTCAAGAGTAGGGTCATCCTTTTCCGATGCTTGTTTTTGTTTCGTAACTATTGTTTTTTTTTTTTACTTCGTAGAGAAGTTACCCCGTCGCTAAACCTCCAACCTGGAGGGCCAGGTCCAGTATTGAAACCCCTAAGATGAGGGACCGATTAATAGCTGATGCCAGTAACCCACTTCGGGGATGTGAGCGATGCCGTTGACCCATTAAGGGTTCATCCACCACCATCTCTTTTCCAAGACCCTGACGAGTACTTGAAGAATCCTTATCGACCTGAGCTTCGAGTATGTCAAAGTAGCCCAGATAAGGTGTGGTTTCCCTTCTAGAAAGTTTGACGCCACCGTTGTTTCCATCGAGGGAAATCATCCGCTGACGTGTTTATAGTGCTGCTATTTTATTTTGATCAACACTCGCGCTTATAAGTTAAAATAAGCACAATTGATGTGTGGTAACAATTACAACACTATGCTTTACCAGGTTAAAGCCAGTCAGTGCCAACCCTATTTCCGCAACATCCAACCAATACCTACCAATCAAGGTAAAATGTTTGACCTTTTGAAAAATCCCGGTACAACTGCAGTGCAATAGTCAATCGAATCGTATTTCAGACCCCCAGCATGTCATTATGTCGGAAGTAATAAACGTTAATTACCAAAAAAAAAAAAAAACCTGACGTGCAACCTCGCAAATGAAATGAATACTGATTGATGGGCACAGCATCCCAAAAAACGACAGAAAAAACCACACATATCACTAATCCAAGTAGAGGTAGAGGGCAGCGCACCCCCCGTCTATTCATCTAAATTAAGTGCACACACATCGCAAGGCATTCCGCAAATGTCTGTCAAAACTGCCGCGCTGAATAACAACGAGAAATTCGGTCAAAGTGGCAGTGAAATCAAGTGCCATACTGAAGCACAAAAACCCGGCCAAAGCGTGTCGCCCCCGAACCCCAACCTGATTCAATCTGCCCAGCAGCAATAGCGCTCATTCACCTTCCGGCCAACATAAACACATCCTAAATCCATCACCTTGTGCGCTTTTTGTGTCCATGTTACACCATTACGTACGCCCTCCTTCCACGCTTTGTGCCATAGAGCAGCGCAACAAGAAGGAAAATTCGATTTCAAGTTAATTGAAACCAAAAAGGCAATAAATTTCGGACTAATTTGATAATGGACAGGTAGAGGTGAGTAATTTGTTTTATGTTCGTTCGCTTTCTATGGATGATGGTGTTCCTTTTTTTTTTTTTTTTTTGTTGGCTCCTTAGAGAGCTCCTCTTTCGCAGGATGCTGTGTGTGAGGTCTCCTGGCATATACATATGATGATGTGTGAATGTGGCTTTAGTTCTTTTGTTCACCATCCCCACCCGTATACCAGACATTTTAAGAGTGTCTGAACTGTGTTGTACGGCTCCGTCTGGACAGGTGAGTATTGGCCAACAAGGATACATAAATTCAATTGTCGAGAATCGTAAAACATTGATACAAATTAAATTTCGGGGTTTTTTCTTGCTTGCCGTTACATTTTCTTTAAGGATTTTCTCTCTAAAAAAAAAAGAAATTTTTCATAGAATTTCCATTGATGTTGTTGTAGCAGTAGGGATTGCCGGCAGCCCACATGTATGCGGGGGTGCGCTGCCATTGTCGTTTCTATTATCAGCGGATTAGTTCGGGAGATTAATGGAACAACGAACTGAAGTTGACACACTTGGATTGTTGGAAACAAAGCAGTGTGCAAGAAAAGTGAAAAAATAACAAAGACTACGCAAATTAATTTGTTAAATTAATGCGAACGAGAGGATACGAATGCATAGAGAGTGAAAGTACACCATTGTGCTTCGAAGATGCCATGGTATTAATGTGCTACCAAACAAGATAAGTGGCTGGGAATGTGGATTTCTTGGTTGATTCCATGCGGTGTTTAGCAAATATGGTGGTGGGAGTATGAGCCATTACATAGCTAGCTAGGTCTTGCAACGATTAGCAATCCGAAGATTATTAAGCAATTTGGGCTTTGGCACTTAGGCCCTAGCTCTTAGTGAATTAATTGTCCTGATTGTTCTGTCCTGGCGGGAGAGCAATTCATTATTCAAAGTGCAGGAGGGAATTATTAATGATTTAATCGAGAATAATGGGGAGTTTTATTCAGAAGAGAAATCGAATGGTGGCTCTGTAATTGCTTTATTCCATGTATGTGATTGTAAATGCCAAATTTAAAGATATGAATTTTGCAAGAATTTTATGTATGAGAAATGAGAATCAAAATTCGTATTATCCAAAATTAAAACAAAAAAATCAAATTTTTCGCAGTTATCTGGTAACTAGTACTTACCAGATAAAAGTAAAAAAAAAAAACAAAGCAAAAGTGATGTCATAATGTGAATGTGCCATAATTTTTGCAAATGGCGGCAACTGTCATTGTGCTTTGACATTTATGTTGTAGATATATAGGGAATTAGTTGCCAACAGGCAATGGAGCGATACACACCTGGTCTCCCTGTCATTTTTCTTAAAAAATGCTCTTCCATTCTCTCCCTCCCCCTCTCTCACCTCTTCCGTTTATCTCTATCACTAGGAGAATTCCCTCAGATTTGGAAGACCTCTTTCATAACCCCCATTCACAAAAAGGGATCAAAGAACGAGGTAACAAACCATCGCCCCATTGCTAAACTTTCTCATCTACCCAAACTTTTCGAAAGTATTTTATACGAAGCCTTAAGCTTTCAGTGCAAGTCTCTTATCTCTCCCACCCAACACGGCTTTCTGAAAGGTATATCAACTACCACTAACTTAGTCGAATTTGTGTCCTTCGCCCTGTCTGCCTTAGAGAATGGCAAAGAAGTCGACGTTATTGCAACTGATTTTAATAAGGCTTTTGATAAGATATCTCATAACTTAATTCTCTTCAAATTGTCTGCCCTCGGTTTCGAACCCATATTGTTAAAATGTATATTTACTTTCCTGGAAAACCGTTCTTACAGAGTTCGCTTCAGATCCATCTTATCGACTCCCTTCTTGGCCACCTCTGGTGTTCCGCAAGGCAGCCATCTAGGTCCCCTTCTCTTCATTCTAACCATAAACGATGTCGAGAGGGTTATTAAACACTCTTCCCTCTCTCTGTACGCTGATGATACCAAATTTTTCAAAGCCATCTCTTCACCACATGACTACTGCCTCCTTCAACAAGACCTTGATAGTTTTTTGAACTGGTGTCTACAAAATCGCTTGGAGCTCAATATCGCCAAATGTCAATCCATTACCTTATCACGTAAGCACCACGTGTCCTCCGCCCGCCTTTACCTTCTTCATGGTCAACCTATATCCATCGTTCAATCTCTCCGTGATCTTGGAATATTGTACGATAGGGAACTAAATTTTCGTTCACATATTGATGAGATAATTCGTAAAGCTAACTCATCACTTGGCTTTGTCAAACGATGATCCCTCTACATTACCTTTGTGCGCCCCCTCCTTGAATATGCCAATCAAGCGTGGTCACCCTATCAGCAAGTTCATGTCACCAGAATCGAGAATGTTCAACGTCGATTTCTTCGATTTGCCCTTCGAGGTCTTCCTTGGAACGATCCATTTATCTTGCCTCCCTATCAAGACCGCCTCAACCTCATCAACCTGAGTACTCTAGAGAAACGCAGAGATGTTGCAGATATTCTTTTCATTCATCGACTTCTTTCAGGCTCTGTCGATTGCGCATCTCTTTATAATTAAATTTTTTTCAATACCAACCCACGAAATTTACGATGCCCTCGTCTTTTCTATTTACCGTCCCACCGCACTTCATATGGTTCTAATGAACCAATTTCCCGTATGCTGCGAAAAGTGAACTCAAACCTCACCCAGTTTTATTTTAACCTCAGCACTCCCTGCCTCAAAACCGAACTCCTTCACCATTCTCCTTAACTTTAAGTCTTTGTTTTAAGTTTTAGTTTTAAGTTTTAGGTTTAAGTTTTAGCCTTAAGTTAGTTGTAGCTTGTAATAAGCCAAATAAATGGGGGCTTTCGCCCCCACCAAAATGAAAAATAGGGAATTATTGTTACTGCTTATTTGACCAATTCTGTCTGTTGTTTTAACGCGGCGTGAATTTCGTTGTCGTTTTCCTCGTCATCCTGCACCATGTGCGCGAACAATTAGCATTTGGCTGGGTCCACTCGATATGCCGCAAGAAGTGGCCGGACCTGTATTTCTGGTTCGGCCGAGAATATCACTGCTGTGCCCGAGAACGTCTGAGGGAGTCCATAAACATCGACGAGTCAACGATGCACACAATTTGACATTAGCAGACGTTCGTTGCTTCTAATTTTTGTGAAAGACCTGAAGATGTTCCCTTAATTAGTGCAAACCGTTCACAAATTGTTGCCTGCTGACCGTCAAGTGAGGTTAACTTACTCCCATGTTCTGTTAAACCTGGTGCAAGAAGAGAATGATTTCGTATCCAAAATCATAATGAGCGACCAAGCTCATTTCCACTTAAGTGTTTGTGTGAATAAACAAAATTTGAGTTTCTGGAGCACGGAGAATCCACAGAAAATGCACGAAGAGCCATTGCATCCCCTCAAAGTGACTGTTTGGTGCGGCATTTGTAGTGAAAAAGTGATTGGCCCTTATTTTTTTGAGGCCGCCGATGGCACCACCGTAACCGTAACTGGTGAGCGCTACAGACAGATGTTAAACGAGTTTTTTTTAGCGCAAGTTGCTGAATTGTGTCTCGAGCATTCTTGATTCCAGCAGGATGGAGCCACGGCTCACACAGCTCGGGCAACGTTGGAGATTTTGAATCACCAATTTCCGGGTAGTGTGATCTCCCGTTTTGGCGATTTGAACTGGCCGACCAGATAGCCAGATCTGACGGCGTCAGACTTCTTCCTTTGGGGCTTTTTGAAATCTCGAGTTTACCACAACAAACCACAAACCTTGCAAGTCTTAAAAGCTAAAATGAAGGAGAAATCACGAATTTTCTCAACTTAATGTCATCAATTTTACACCTTCAAATAAACTTTTTGTGAAAACATAGCCCAATTTTTTTCATTTCTAACAAAATGGCAGCCAATTCACATTATGACATTACTTTTGCCCCACCTTGTAGATTGAACTTTGTGGAAATAAAGGGTGGGTCATCTGTTTGTTTCTTTTCAAAATTGCTATAAAAAAAATCCTTCTAATATTTTTCCAAGTTTTTTACTTTATTGAAGAGAGATACTTTCCGATTATTTATGGAAAATAATTTCATTTAAATGCCTGCAGATTTTTAATAGCACCGTACGAAAAACTTTATTAACTGTATTAGTATAAAAACGTGCTTAATCATGGCAAAATGATGCATTCTCTCCAAAACTTATATAAAATAGTTATGCTAAGGAAAGTTGTTCGCCATTCCCAGACAAAAAGTTTTTCGGATGACAAGTTTGTGACTCATTATTATTATAACCATTAGCATGAAATCAAGGAAGGGACATGGATGATTATATTTTTGTAGGCCCAAGCTGGGACATTTAATTTTTTTCTTTTTTTTTGTCTGACTTCGCCTACTAAGAAGTATTGTACCGATACCATTAAATCACTTTTATTTTAGGATTGTCTCCACCTTCCTGATAAAAGTGAGGACAGCTGCCATAGGGGCATCTTTTAAATCTTTACAGGTAAAGGCACTTTTCCCATAAAGTTGCCACCTTAAATATTTTGCATAGAACTACCCAGTTACATAAAACATATACCAGGTTGTTCAATGAGTTTTGTCGTCCGATAAGAGATGGCACTACGAGCATCAAGTTCATGGTTTTATTTTTCTAAAAACGGTAGTACTTTTTTTATGAACACATGTGAAGTTTCATGTAGATCTGTTAGGTTAGGTTGCGTTTAATGGGTTGACGTAGAGGTTGAAAGACCTACTACGCCACACTTAGATCAATGTAGATCCATTGTGATGCCCATTGCCAACAACACGCGTAGATATGTTAACTCATTCGTATATTTACAGCTGTTCAAAGTTGACGTCTCATAGTGTTTTTTTTTTACAATCGAAAAAATTTAATATCGTACAGTAATAAAATTCTTATTTCTGGAAGGTGTAGCACCAAAACAAATTCATGAACGGTTGTTAAAAGTATGCGAAGACTCTGCATCTTCAATTAGAACAGTAGAATGATGGGTTGCTGGACTTAAACGTGGTCGTACAAGTCTTGAAGACGATCCACTTGAAGGGCGTCCAAAAAGAGCATCAACACCAGAAATCGTAGCAAAAATACAGGATATGGTTTCGGAAGATCATTGATTAATCGAGACAGATTTAGTAGAAGCCCTAGGCATCTCGTGATCCTGAATCAAAACACGAAGCTAAGGAATAGTGTAAACCCGATACTTCGGTTCCGAAGCGAGTTAGGGTCCAGAAATCGGCCAAGAAGGTGTTAGCATCAGTTTTTTGGGATGCAAAAGGAATTTTGTTCGTGGATTACCTCCAAACTAGTAAACCAATAAACTCACATTATTAAAAAAAAAAAATTGTGAATTTTTGCAACCTCTACCCTATTCGCCAGATTTAGCTCCCTCTGACTTCTGGCTGTTCTCACATCTCAAAAAATTCATGCGTGGAAAACGATTTTCATCGAACGAAGAGGTAATAGCAGCCGTGGAAGAGTATTTCGACAGTCTTCCGGAATCTCACTTCAGGGGTGGAATCCAAATATTGTGTTGACCAATAAAAAGTATTTCAAACCATAAAATCTAGTTTTTCTTATCGAACGACAAAACTTATTGAACAACCTGGTATGTATGTTCTGCGGTTTTATCCTACTCTGTACAGAGTCGGCATTTAGTTTTCTGAATGATATTTATTTTGTTCATATGATACCTGAGGCAGCAATAGTTAAAGATGCCTGCTATATTTCAGGATGTATTTGATTTTCTCACTATAGGGTCGGATGGATCTCTCAGCCTGTCTAAGCCCTTGGATGTTACCAGACTTGTTAACGATTGCTCTAAAATCGGATTCTGGAATACCAACGAAAGATTCTGATCCTATGACCTTTGTCAGCGATTCCTTTCTTGCCAGTTGGAAATTTATTTTGGTTCAATGCCTTTGTGCCCTGGTACCTACCACAGCTTGATTTAATTATGTATGGATAGTGCTTGTCTGTCAGAGAGTGCTTGACTGTCAGAGAAAATATGTATTGATGTGCCTCTGATGCCAGTGCTCAAATTGATGTAAACATATACCTCAATAATATAGAGTTCGGCTTGGAAAAACACTTGAATACATTCCTAATGATTTTGAGATTTTTTGGTTGGGACCAAAGACGTCAGCACATGCCCCAGGGACCATTTTGTATACTAAACAATTACTTAAGGATCGATTTCTGGACTCCTAGTTGTTCAAGTTTCACGGTTTGAAATCTCTATCTCAAACCTTCCGAGAAGAACATATCTATCCCTGGAAGGTGATCTGAGATTTTTCATTCGCTGTAAAGTAAGCGCGCTACGCGTTACTGTTTTCTTGATAAAGAAATGTAGGGGAGTATGCCCTAAGATTGCTTTCATGGCTACTGTCGGGCAGGTGCGCATGGATCCTGTGATGCCAAGGCGTCGGAGCTTGGCGATCGTAGTCTTTTCCTTGACCTTCGTTTACTATGTAACGGTCGCATATGTTACGATCTGTCTGATCGCATTGGTGTATACTCATTACTCTTTGGGAATAAGCCCCACGTTCTGTCACACATACGCCTACAGGACAACTAGCTTTCTATCGCTTTAGTGTTGTGTTTTTAATGCAGGCAGTCACACCTAAACAAAAGGGAAAGGGAAGGGACATTTAATTCATACTTTCGCGGGTTCAGGTGAAAGATTTGAACTTATCGATTTACCAGTTGTTGTATTCAAAAGAGTCACTATTATTTAGCAAGGATACTAAAATAGAACTGATGAAGTTGATTGAAGACGAGCTGAATTCTTTGCCATTAACTGCAATCCCACCCAGCTTATCGAAGAGCCCACATCACAAGATTTTCAGACAACCCAGATAATTTTGGAAATACTCTGGATTACCTTCTCTCAACAGAGACAGACCGATGCGGTATCAAAATATCGGCCGCTTTAAAAAATTCGAATCATGCCCTAATACCAGCGGTAGACGAGTTGCATACACTAATTATAGCACAACAGGATCGCCATCGTCTGATTTGGAATTATTAGTTGTCTAATTGGGATGAGCTGTGGGGTTTTTTTCTCATTTTTCCGAGATCTGACAAAGGTGCTGATTTTGTTTTTCCAGATTTCTCCAGATACTATACTGCATCAAGTTATCCTTGCGGGTTTGATAACCATACGCATATCCACTCATTTTTGAGTTTGAGACCAGGACGCCGTCGCGTCGTTTAAACAGTTTACCATGGCAGCGAAATATTCTTTTCACCTTTTGAGTTGATCTGTGTTTATTATCAGGAATGAACCGTCCAAACTTATTTTTGTGTGTTTTTTTGGAGTTCTGACTTCCAATCAAATCTTTCGTGAGTCTATGTTGATCCGACTAATATTTGTCCTATTATCACACCTACGTGCTGCTTCATCAACTTGTGGAACAAGCTTGGGTAAAATAATATTCATGTTCTGTGCAGTTTTACTATTCCATTGATACCACTTAAATTATTAATGCATTCAATCTACATACTCGTAAATATTCAAATACTTCAAAGGTGTTTTAAATACAAATCTATCATGAATACATTTCCTATGGCTTAAAGTTCTGACAAACTATCCTTTAACAGAGTGTTCGCATCACGTAACCTTTTGTCCCCATAAACCACTCTTCAGTCTCACTTATCACTGAAGCACTCAATTCAAAGTTAACCTACATATCCGTCTATATTTGCAAAAGAGATCCGAGATGAATGATGTTATTTGAATAAAACTCCATTATTTGAATGGCATCAATACAATGGGTATCGATCGATGACTATTGTGTTGGATGCAATCCTCTCCATATTTCGCCATTTGCAGAGAAACGAGTGTATCCTCTGAGCTATAAAGTCAAGGTAAGGCACTATACCGGGCATTGTAAACACAGCGTCCTTCGACATGAAATCGAAAAGAATCCTAAATTTTAAACTACCTTTCCACACAAACACACACAGGCATTCATTGCACAATAGCCAACTTTGGCCTAAAACGAAAAAGAATTTCTTTTTTCTTCAGGTTTGCAAGTGCAAACAAACAACTTCGACAGTCGCAAACATATCCTATCGTACCTTGAGAGGAAATACGAGTATATCAGAGATTTTCCGTCCTGGCGTGTGTGTGATTGTAAAAACGAATAAAGAACAATAAATATCAGTTCAGTCAGAGCTTGCCGTAGTTGTGTCATCATAACCACGAGGATATAAAGTCACAGTACTATTGCACAGTACCTATACAGGGTGTTTCAATCCAAGAAGCTAGTTGGAATGATTCCTTAGGAAGTCAAAAAGAGAATAGGTATACTTGGGTGGTGGTATGCCGAGTTTTGCCCAAAACAGTACTTTGTTAGTTAATTAATTTGCCTCTCCACCAGTACATCTTTTGTTCTTATTTTCATCTAAGAGTTCATCGCCCAACCGAGGTCGGAACACCCTGAATTTATGTAAAGGGTTATTCATTTCGAGATTGGGATTTCGCATCCCTGCCATATGACATCTGTCAAATCCACCTGTCATCTTTGGTGAGAGGCAGTCAGTGCTTGCCTTGCCATTAAAAGGCCCCGACCCATAGAATCCGTTGATCCGTTGCTGCGTTGTTTTTTAACTGACACATAGAGAATACACGTATTCTTATGGTTGGTGGCCCATAACGGACACATGTATGAACTTCGAGGGATAAAGTAGGTTTACTTTCTACTTTTTTAATCCGCTGATCTGTTGGCAGTCGGTAAATTGAGACTAAGCACTTTCATTGGTCGAATCATTGAGAGAGAAGAGAAACTGTCATCGCCATTGACAATCGGTTGACATTTTAATTTGTCAACGAAGGTATGCGACGGATTGTATGGGACTGTTCTTTTCGATAATACGTGAACGTTACCGTCAACCTAAAACGGAATAACCTCGACCCATTCTATGGGTCGAGGCCTTTACAATGTGGATCGTTTAACCACCGTTCATCGCATTTAAATTGTTGCACCTTACTACAAAAATAACAGTTCTGTAATATCTGTATATCGCCATTTAAGGACAGATTATGAGCAAACTGTGCATCATCGAAATGCCATAAGGTCCAGCTTACACACGAACTTAAGCCTGTTGACCATAGAATGCGCAGAACATACGCCGATTGGGTGATGGAGAATTAACAAGTTGGCTACGATTTTTGGAACAAAATCTTGTTCAGCTATGAGGCCCATTTTTCGCTCGCCGGCTATTTATTTATTTATTTGATATTTATTGGTTAACAAAGAATCGCTGTACCTGTAAGAGGAGAACACTTATAAGTACTACAGGTAGGTAGCAAGTAAACATATAACAAAGATTTCAGGAGAACTTACAGTCCATACAAAATAAAAAAGAAGAAAAGAAAGATACAAAAGTAATTTAATGTACACCAAGTAGACTAAAGGAGTAATATTTGTAAAAAGGAGTGTGTATAATTTCAGTTAGGACACAAAATGAGAAAAACACGCCGACGAAAATTGTCTATATTCGATTATAGACCTCACCTGGTTAGGCAGATGGTTCCAAAGACGAACGACATGAATAAAGAACTATCTGCGGGATGTCAAGCAGGTATGTATAGATGGTCTTATTGTAATACAGCGGTTAGACCGAGAGAAGGTGAGTTTGCAACAGCAACTCAGGTTGCTGTCTGTGTATCTTGCAGATATTTTAGGAAAGTATCAGTCTCGCAACCAAGAAGTTAGCAACGTTCTGCTGAAACATGGTAATATCTACGAAGATTGAAAACATAGCGAGCCGTCGAATTAAGTGCCCTTCTTAGCTTTAGAAAAGAAGCGTAATCACAGTCAGCAAAGAGTTTACAGCCAAAGGAAATAATAGACACAATAAATGCTTTTTCAAGTTTTAGTTTAACTTCAGCAGAGGAGCAAGGGCAAGAGTAAGATGTCCCGCAGGAGTCACCGAAGAGTTCCCAATCAAAGTCGGTGTACACCAGGGAAGCGTCCTCAGTCCTTTGCTAATTGCTCCTTGATTATCTGCTTGATGAAGTCAGTTACTCTTTGCTGGCGATGGATCTATCATAAGTGAAGATCAAACGTCCTTGCAACAAGCACTTGATGTATGGGTGGATGTTTTGGAGTTAAATTGGTACCGTATTAGTTCAAAAAAGACAGAGTATATGTGCTGCCCGTTCTCTGATCCACACCGGCCTATTCCAGACATTTACTTGAATGGAAAAGTGCTTCCCAAGTGCGAAAAGTTCAAATATCCGGGATATATGATCAATAGCGAAGCAACTTGTGAGTCTGTGATTGAAAAATGCCCCCTAAGCTGAAAGGAAGGCTCTACACCGCAGTTGTACGTCCGCGGCTCACATACGGTTCACAATGCTGGACAATGTACAAAAAGTATGAGGGCAAATTAACGGCAGCTGAGATGAAGATGCTTCGCATGGCAGCAGGAGTAACAAAGCTGGAGAGAATAAGAAGTTCAAAGATTCGAGGAAGCCTTCATGTAAAAAAAACCCATCACAAGCAAGATAGAGCACGACCGGATCAGTTGGTATTGTCATGTTCAAAGGAGAGATCCTTCGAACCCCGTCCAAAAGGCAATATCAATCAATGTTCCTACGCAATCGCGAAAAAAAGGCAGACCAAAAAACAACTGGATCATACAAATACAAAAACACCAGCATTCGATTGGCCTCAGTGACGTAGTTTTTGTGGATGCATTGATGCTTGGTCGAATACTTGTGGATTGTGGTCGCTCCAATAACAGCTATTTTGCTTGTTGACATAGCCGCTGAGCCAAAAATGGGCTTCGTCCGAGAAGATCATTTTTTGGCCACAATCCGGATCTCCAGCCAACATTTCCAGCGCCCAATTAGCGAACTCGCAGCGTTGTCTAAAGTCGTTCGGTTTCAATTCTTGCATCAGCACAATCTTATACGGATGTAGGCCCAAATCCAACGGCAAAATAAGTCTGGTTGACTTTCTGGCGATGCCCAATTCAGCTGATCGGCGCCGAATCGACATTTCTGGGTCTTCTTCGATACTGGCCGCTACGGCAGCTATGTTTTCTGCTCTTCGCACCGATCCCTGTCTGCTTGGTGCCTTAAGGTTCAAAAGAGTGTACTTACGCTCAAACTTTTCCACGGTGCGACAAATTGCCTGCGCACTGAAGCCATGACTCCCGACCTCGCTATGAAGTTCACGTTGCGTATTTACAACTTAGCCGGAATTCCGATAATATTTTTTAATAATTTGCACACGTTCGGGAAGTGTCAAATGCTGCTTGATAAAATGGCAGACCTTACTGAATATTTTGATAGCTGGATGTCATTGGTAACTTTGACTTCAGCAGCTGTCAAAGTATAATAATTGGAAAAACTATCATTGCTATCTGGTCACGCCAAATCCATATCTTCGTTACACGTGCATATCAAAAAAAAAACTTTGAATCTATTTATTTTCATTTATAAATTTAATCACATATTCATTGTAAAGATAGAGATAGCTGCTTCTTACTCATGATGTTAAAGCTGCTTTATCCCATCGAATTACTAACAACCATCCAGGGTGATGTTAAACTTACTTTTGTACTCGCTACAAAACACTTTGTCAAAGTTACGAAGTATCTCATCCTGCTGGTAATAGTCGAAAACCTGTAAACACACAAACAAGAGCAAGAATTATTATTTAAGCCGATTTCCATTACATAGGTACACAAAAACAATATGATCTGAATTAAATTTAATTAAGAGTAAGCTATCGCGCCGCACTGCTCCACAATGTTCCACTTGTCTAAACACAAAAGTTCGAGGCATAACATAATCTATACCTGGGTTAAGCTGATTGTACCTCTGCCGGCTGTATCTAGTTATTGTTCTCGTGCCAATCGTAATGTACATAGATACATACTCGTATGTACCTACACAGAACATTGAATATTGAAATGGAAATTCGCATTTCATTAAAATATCAATGAGCTCTCGCCAGCCAGATACACATACAAATGAGGAAATTGATAGGGCATTTGCGTTAAATTAAAATCGAAAACACAATCCATAAACACGCGGACTAATAAAACAGGATTCAACAGATCCTGTTACGGTACGACGACATTATACTCATGGTGGTTGTATGCACAACCCTCTCAAGGTGGAGGGCGATGTTTTAACTGCAAACGATATGATGATTATGATAGTAGAACGCAGAGGTAAACTCACAGTGGGACTTAGAAGAAAAGTAATATGTTAGAAATCTTATTTTATTCCTGCGATGCTTCAGCAACACTGTTCTATTACTTACTTTACTTGAGATAGCGCCAAAAAAAAAACTCTCCAGCCAGCTCGATCCTTAGGTTAGGTTTGATGGGTTGACGTAGAGTGTGAAACAAACTACGCCACACTTAGGCCAGTATAGATCCATTGTGATGCCCAAGGAGTGAAGCTTCCCTACCCGTGAACTCTATGGGATCTTAAACCAACCCGATGCATGGCAATGGCACACATATGTAAGGTGTATCTCCCTGTACGTCCTCATTGCCACAGCCTCTACATATATCTTCTTCGCTAATTCCCAATTTGTTTGTGTGATAACTTAACAAGTTATGTCCAGTTATCATCCCCACAAGATAAGGTATACTCGTATCTGTTGAAGTGTAGGATTTGCTCTGTACGATTTTTATCGTAGAGCGGCTATAGTGTTCTTGTAATTATACAGGATTCTAATGATCTCCATCTAATATTTGCTATGGCAATCATTTTATTTCTAACTTCTAGGTTCAGGTTGCAGGGTGGTGCCTTAATTGACGGGTCAGCTCGTTCAGGATTTAGAGCTGAACCCTCCCTTGCCAGCTCGTCAGCTTTCTCATTTTCTCAAACGCCATTATGTCCGGGTACCCAGCAGAGCTTTACATTGTGTTGCGTACCAAGAACCAGTAGCTCTTCACGACAGCAGCGCACAAGCTTCGATTTTATTTGTGTGGCGGAAATCGGTCTTATCGCTGCCTGGCTGTCAATGAAAAATGTAATATCATCTGGTGGTATAGCTTTCATTGCAGCGTCCCGGGCAGCAGTTGCCACCGCCAAGACATCCGCTTGAAAAACACTGCTATAGTCTGGAAGCCGAATTGACTTGTTCAAATTGAGTTTTCCAGAAAAAATCCCTGCACCTACTTCCACGTCCATCTTGGATCCATCAGTGTGTAGATCGATCCTTAGTTAGCTTCCTGCGGTTTGGCAGCTAAGTTGACTGAGTTCGGGTTCCAAGGTTCTACCAGAGTGGACTGATAAACTCTACAGGCCGGTACGTAAGTGTTCATTCATTCTACATATCTTGGCCACATTAGTTCGATGTCGCTGTAAAGCCCTTATGGTTGAATCTTGTTGTGCACTCCCCGTCAATATAAATTGGACCGTACATGGTTAGATTAGGTTAGGTTGAAGTGGCTGTCAGCAAAAAGAAGCCAACACACTTAGACCAATAATAGGTCCATTGTGATATCACATGTGTTTGAGACACGGCCTCTAGCCTACTCGTTGAACCATTTGGAGCTTCTGATGAAGCGTAGAATGTACCTAACGTCAATATTATTCCGATCATCTAGGTCATTGACACAGAAGGCTCCTAAGTGTAGTTTCCTTCTTTGGGAGAGAGCTGGGCAGGTGCAAAGAAGGTAAAAAATAGTCTCTTCCTCCTCATCGTCCATGCAGCTTCTGCAGAAATCGTTAGAGAAGACGCCAAGCCTTGTTACATGCTTGTCTATTAGACAGTGTCCAGTAATGACACCAATAACAGCGCTGATATGCTTCCTATTTAGAGAAATCAAATTCCTAGAGCGTTTCAGATCCAGCATAGGCCAAATCTGTTTTGTCGCTAGAAAAGTTGTACTTCTTGTCCACCTAGAATTTGTCTTTACGGTAGAATCCAGCTTTAATTTAGGTTTGCATGTAGCGATAGGCATACCCAGTAAACTCTTGCCTGGAAGGATGGGTATTATTGTTCCATGTCTGGCAAGTTCGTCAGCCTTACAATTCCTTGGAATATCCTTATGCCCCGGCACCCAAATTAGGTGAATATTAAACTGCTCCGCCATCTCTATAAGAGACGATCGGCAGTCTAGAGCTGTTAAAGAATTTGTTGAGGAAGATTCCAAGGATTTGATTGCGGCTTGGCTGTCTGAAAAGATGCGGATATGGCCGATATAACGTTTTCCTTTAGCAAAGACAAGACTTCCTTATTGCCATTATCTCCTCCTGAAAGACACTACAATGGTTTGGGAGACGAAAAGAGAGATTTAAATTAACCCCATCAGAGAAGACACCACCACCCACCCCGTCGTTAGTTTTTGTACCGTCGGTTTAAAAATGTACCGACTTATCTTCCGTAAAGCCACCTTCTTCCCAGAATGCTCTGGAAGGGATGATAACTTGGAAGTTTTTGTCAAAATTTAACTTTGGTATGGTGTAGTCAGTGTCTTCAGGGAAGATATTAAACTTATTTAAGATGGAGGCGTGGCCATACATTTTTTTAGACCACTGTGAAGTAGCTTTAAGGCGAATAGCTGAGTTGCCTGCTGCCATTTGCCTGCCATAAATGTCAAGGGGTGTTAAATGAATGTCCATAGCTGCGGAAGGTGTCGTCCGCAGTGCTCCACTAATGCACAGGCAAACTGAACGTTGGACTTTGCTTAATAACTTCTGGTATATTGCCTTATCCAAGGCAGTCCACCAGACAACTACCCGTACATGAGGATCGGTCTAATGACTGAGATATAGAGCCAGTGAGTTAGTGTGGGTTGTAAGCCCCATTTGCACCCGATGGCTTTTTTGCAAGAGAAGGGTGCAACAGTGGCTTTCTTAACTCTTTCCTGTATATTTGGTTTCCAGCTTAGTTTCCTATCCAAAATAAAACCCAGGTATTTTGCTTCGTTGGAGAAAATTAAGCTTGTTCCATTAAGGGGTGGAGGGTTAATGGGTGGGATTTTGAGTCCTTGAGAAGAGGGCTAGTTCAGTTTTGTGGGGGTTCACTCCTAGACAACACCGAGCTGTCCATCTAAATAGCTTATTCGAAGCTTTTTGTAGGAACTCTTTTATGTAGGTGGACCGTACATACATCACATAATAATTATTCGAATCGAACAAGTGTGCCTTCACCCGCTTTTATTAACGTCCGTGCTTCCACATTTCTTAGTGATTCTAGGGAGGGCTTTACTTCTTAATTGCCTTTCTAACCCAAAGAAACATTGTAGCCAAACGATCAATTCTTTGTTCGATCTCAGCACTTCAAAGTTAATTGCGAAGCATAGGTAGAAAAAATCCTTCCCTACCTCGAAGTTATACCCATATGCATAGAATATATATATACCTATATAATAGGAGCATTTGATAATGTATACACTAAGCAATTCTGAGTCCCTCACGGAGCTAGGGATAGAAAACTATCTGAGTCATAGGATTGCCTCTATGCTGAGCACTAGAATTATTCAGGCAACACTAGGAAATAGCAATATAACCAATTTTCCTGTAGGGGACCACCTCAGGGCGGTGTCATTTCACCTCTACTATGGCTTATAGTCATGAATAAAATCTTTTTACAATTAAACAGAGAAAGAATCAAGGTAGTCGAGTATGCGGACGACATGGTGATACTGGTGTCAGGAATGTTTCCTCCCGTGATAAGTGAAATCATGGAAAATCCTCTGAATAATGTGTGGTCTTGGCGTCAACTCGAGCAAAACTCAACTGATGCTCTTCACCACAATACTGCACTGCGAAACCCTACGGCCATAGTAATATTTTGGATTCTCTACCGAGAGGACTCTTATCGACTCCAGCACATTACATTATCCAAAATGATCTTTACAAAACGTTTTGACGTACAATTCCCCTCAAGAATAGAATGGCAAGATGGACAGGTGGTCAAGGATTTTGATCTAACAATCTACACAGACGGTTCAAAGATGGACTGTGGAGTGGGTGCAGGTGTGTTTTCTGATTCCTTGAACATTTCGAAATCATATAGACCTGTATTTTCCAGACGGAATTACTCGCTATCCACGAAGCCTGCCGGCAGATCAAACTACACACAAATATAACGTCAAGCAAAAGATCGCTATATTTATTGACAGCCAAGCAGCTATCAAAGCTATTGCCTCGGTTACTATATCATCCAAACTAGTAAAAGAATGCCGAGGAGATCTCAGAGAAAAATATTAAAAAACTAATAACTTTCTTAGATTCCACAGGTTGGATTTAGAGACTTCCCTTCAGCACACCTTAATAGCCAGATTGTGGTATTAAAACGGCACATATTGGGTGGGATTATTTGGGTTCTTCTTACAGAACCGCCACTCCTACCTATCTACCTATCATATAATTTACTATGGCGACTTCTTATCCAGTTCCGATGTTGAGTATGTCCTTGCTTGTTGACAGCATGTACTCCGTCAAACTCATCTTTGTTACTTCTGTTTCAATAATTATAAATGCCTCACTGTCAGCCCGCTACGTTATTTCACTAATGTTAATATCGTCGACGTATGCAAACAGTTGAAAAGGCTTTTGCAAAATTATACCTCTAGTGTTAGCTTGTGAGTTTCTTATAACCCTTTTAAATAAGTTGAAGAAGGCGTATCGCCTAGCCTAGGACCGTTTTTGACATCAATCGGTACGGACAGATTTTTACTGAACTTGACGGAGCAGGGTGCATTCTCTACCGTCTTCTTACATAGACGAAAGGTCTTAGCAGGAATGCCTAAACTGAAAGTAGCTCTGTATACATAGCCTAACAGCGGACTGTTAGTTGTCAGTGCCGTTTAATCATCTCTGAAAGGCTTCTTTTCGAGCCTTATAACCTTGACATACCCTTTTTACTTTTTGCTAAAACTTTCGAACGTCACCTCTGCAGTAACACCTCTATATAGACTAGCCTGCACGAAATCTTTTACGAGTATGTATCTCTCGTATTCTACCTTACTGAGTGTGCTTGCCGGCACTATTCATCAAACGAGGGGTTTCGCTGTGGTCGCCGAGTGAAACCCAACACATCAGACGCAGCGTTTACGATGATTTGTTGACAGTGTTTCACTTGGTCTTTTACAATTGATTCTTTTGGTAAGGTGCTTGTCGCGAAGTTAGGGGAAACTCTATCGGAGAAGGTTCTGCCAGTCACTGTTTTAAATCACTCTAAATGTGAAGCGTGGCCGTGGTGTAGTGGTAACATCATCGCTTGTCACGCTGTTGGTTCATGGTTTGAATCCTGATGTCAAGAATCATCTATTTATTTCGCATGAAATAAATAAAAAAGTCGATCACTTGCGAAAGCTAAGTCAACTCTGCTGCGAAGGCATAACACTGGCAGTAGGGTGGTCATATGGCTAAAATGCAACTTGATCGTGATGATGACAACAGGAGGACGGAAAAAAATACTGTGAATCATAAGCATCGACAATAATAGCGAAAACAAACAAAATACTCCCCAGTTATCTGGGCAGTCACCTGAGTTTCAAACCAATTACACTAATCTGTCTTTCTCTCTGTGTCTTCCCCTATCCACAAAAAACGCCCAGAATCTGTGCTTAAATTGTCTCGGATTAAGAATGCACGTACCTACGCACGTGTGGTTGGTTGTTACTCTTCTAAGAAAACTCTCTATGAACAGGTAAAATATGGTGCATCATGTGTTAATAATAATAATTTATCTAGTTGATAGATGTGGCCTTCAAATCTCGGATATTCATGAAACTGTCCCTTTCTGCCACCATATAGATAGCTAGATAGATACAATTTTATTTCATATAAATTCAGTTAAACTAATACATTATAAATTACATTAGATTTGACAATCAGAATTCAATTGAAATACTATTAGTAACATTTAATACTCTATATACTTTGAGTATCCAGATCTTAAATCACTACTGTAAACATTTTTTCTGGGTACACTGTACATGCCTACTGGTAACTAATTAAAGTCCCATCAGGATGCTGTTCTGCGTTCGATTCTATTTGATGAATATAATCTCAAATGAATTTTCTAAATGATGTAGGTATGCTTTGTGAAATTTTAACGAATTTCCCTACATTGACATACGAGTCCACATTTCATAGATTCATTAGAACGATTGCAGTTTAGGTCGATTAAATTACACCAAGGAAATTTAAATACGAGTAGATAGCGTATAATATACTGCATCAATGTCCACAGTAAATTATTTTCGACGAGTTTGTTGGACAAAGTCGACAAAGTTATCATAGGTGAAATGCATATTCAATCAATTTGAAATGTTAATCAAGTGTTGACACAGCATTATGGAAATGCTTGACATGGTAGGAGAAGTACCTACATACTTTGTTAGCTGAATTGATGTTTCATTGAGAAAATAAAATGAGAATAAAATCAGAGTTTTGGATATTTAATTGAAACCGACATTTTT
Source organism: Pocota personata (assembly GCA_963082735.1). Taxonomy (NCBI): domain Eukaryota; kingdom Metazoa; phylum Arthropoda; class Insecta; order Diptera; family Syrphidae; genus Pocota; species Pocota personata. Next base: position 243,873,170 of record OY720429.1, read on the forward strand.
TATAGATTGAAAGACTTCCCTGAAAAATAAGAAAATGGTAAAAGCATCGCAAGCCCTGGCAGACAACATGTTACAAATTATGTGTCGAGTCGTTCCTTCATTGATGCGGTAATTCAGCTCCAGTTACCGTCGGGTAATAATAATTTAACCCCCGAAGAAGAATTTAATCAAAATGCTTTATAGGACTACATCGATGCTCAAAAGTGCTCTATAGTATTAGGTGCGCAATTAAGTTCTCTTGATAAAAGTGCAACGTTATGTGAGTGAAAAAATGGTTACAAATGAATCATTCAAAGTATTGCCCATGGCTAGCTACAACTTTTTCCCATCTTTCTGGCAGAGCTCGAATACCGTTACGGTAAAAGTGTTGTGAGCGGGGCTGCTGATAAGCCAGACCATGTGCCATCGAACGGAACAAGTAATAATCGGATGGCGCAATATTTGGGAAATATGGCGAGTGTGGTAGGACTTCCCATTTGAGCGTTTCATTTGGCACGGATCCTCATCGAGCAATGCCTCCAATTCAGCGTCTTCGAAGGATTTTGGCCTTCCTTCACGCGGACGGTCGTCAACATCGAAATCACTGTCTTTGAAGCGACGGAACCAATCGCGGCACGTTGTTTCAAATAGAGCAGCATCTCCGTAAACTTTTTGGAGCTCTCGATGCGCTTCAGCCGCCGTTTTCTTCGAATAAAAGAAGAAAATCAACACTTCCCGCAAATGACGATTATTTGGCATAAAATCAGACATTTTCACACAACCAAAAGTATATGATGCCAAAACAAAATCACTAATGTGTCAAAACAGTTTGTTTACCATATGTCTAAGCTCGGTTCATGATGTTTTGGATATGCCAAAATCGACCAGCGCTTACTGCTGGAGCCATCTATTGAGAACTTAGTTGCGCACCTAATATTATTGTAGAGGCGGGACATTAATAGAGGAAGTGCTCCAACGTGTCAGTGCTTTTCAAACCCAACGCAAACGTTGAGGTTAAATGTCTAAAAGTGAGGGTGAGAGGATCAGTGACACTGAGGTCGTGTTGCATTTCTGAATTCACCCGAAGTTTCGTCTCATACGAGTATGTCTGTCTGCCCTACAGAAAGTCGCACAAAAAAGTTCGTGGAAGCATATATAGGTACGAAAAATTAAAAAATAACTGAAAATAAGAATTTTGTCAGTTCACCTCGTTTTCGTACCTAAAAGCTCGAAAATAGCTGACTTGAATTGATTGACTTTATCTCTGTGAATTGCTGAAGTTACATAAACATTTAATTATTGTACCAAGTCAGGAAGGTAAGCGTTCAAGGAATGTGTTGTGTGTGAGGGCGGCCTATAGTATGATCACTCCGGATAATTTATCTATATGCTATTCTACTAGATTTTATTAGTTTTACTACATACTACAGAATGCTAAAGCCAATCCGAATTGTGTATATTGATATCGCCCGCGATGACGATTTGAGTATGAGAATAAAAGGAGACAATTCGAGTGATGAAATCGGACAGCGTATCAATTTCGTCAAAAGTTGAGTTGCTGTCCGCACTAGGGCTTCTGTAAATAAAGCAGTAGTGAATTATTTGCTTACTGACGGTGAATTTTAGCTATTTGAAGTTAAATTCAGGGTTGGAACAGTGGCCAGTGGGAACTTGGTAAGCAATATCACTATGGACATAAATGTCGAGGCCGCGGTGGCGAAAGAATAATGACACCAAGTTATATCCAGGCAATTTCAAATCGGAAGATTCTCCAACTACCCGTGTTTCGCTTAGAGCCAAAACAGCTGGTTTATGTGAATGGACGTGGGCGTACATATCGAAGAAATTCGTTCTAAGCCCACGAATTTTGTTAAAATCAACCCTAAATTCCCTCATCACACAAAGAAACACAAAAAGACACAACTCTGACGTAACTAAGCGAAGCTGTGAAGTGAAGATCCAAAGAATTGTTTTCTAAAACAAACTCTCGCAGATGCTATGCCCAAACGACAATCAGGTAAAGTCCGCTCTTCATATAATATTTTTTATATATATATATATAATTTGCGCGCGCCAAAGAGGATATGAATACTCTTATACTATTACAGGACACGGGCGTTGTGAAGAAGAGAAAGAGAGAGAAAGAAAGATTTAGTGTAGTGGTTTGAAACTCAGATATTATTAAGTTTCTGTAAACTCCAAGGGTAGCGTCCAGATAACTGGGGAGCTTGTTTGTTTTGCTTTTGTCTTTGTTCATGATTCACAGTATTTTTTTCCGTCGACCTGATGTCATCATCACGATCAAGTTGCATTTTCAGCCAAATGACCACTCTACTGCCAGTGTTATACATTCGCAGTAGAGTTGACTTAGCTTTCGCAATTGATCGACTCTTTTATTTAAATAAATAAACAGATGATTCTTGACATCGGGATTTGAACCGTGAACCAACAGCGTGACAAGCGATGATGTTACCACTACACCACGGCCTGGTTCCTATCAGACGCCGAACACGATATTTCCTCCAACTCCCAATAGAGGCCTTCCATACTTTTTGCTTGAAATTGGGCGCACTTCTTTTTCGCGCGAGACCTTTGCAACATCTATATATCACTTCAAGGTGAACTTATCCCTATTAGTAGAAGAGCACTTTGACCAAGCCTCGAAATTCGTTTTCTTTTCCCGTATCACTTCTTTAGCTTCATCTGTCCACCACCATGTTCCTTTGGCGTGTTGGCAGGAGACTTTCGACGTTCGTTCGGTTGGCTCTCTCCAAGCAAGATCGCTGTAAGGAATCTCACATATCTTGTTGTATATGCAGAATAGAATGAGCTCCAAAATTGAGCCCTGAGATACCCCTTGCACAAGAGGTTTAAATTCAGAGCATGTATCTACTCTCTGCGACCTATCACTCAAAAAGCAGGTAGGTTTGCAGCCCTTTCACTAAAAGCAAAATAATGCCGTAGCTTCCAACAGAGTATGGAGTGATTTACCTTGTCAAAGGCCCTTCAAAACTCCAGAAGGCAAAGCAAGGTCACGGATCCCTTATTGAATTCATTCCTTATATCATCCAAGCTATTGACCATAGCGGACGCACAGCTATGGCCTGATCTAAAGCCGGACTGCTGGGGCAAAAACCTTAGCACAGACATGGTAGAATGCTGATAGACCTGTAATCATTGGCAGTAGCAGCATTAGGTTTCATAGGGACGGGTATAATTCGTGAACGTTTCCAGGCTAAAGGAAAAGTTGAAGTCATTATGCATGAGTTGATGATGTGTGTCAAGTGGGTTATAATTTGTGGCAAAATAATTTTCACAAAACGAAGTTGCACCCTATACTCTCCAAGAGCATTCGATCTCAATGATTTGATAACACTTACGATCTCTATCTCAGTAACAGCCTCGAAATCGACATAATGTTCAAGAGCTGTCAGAGGGATCGTATTATAGTCAAACCTATAAGGTTCAAGTTCATTCGCCAGGAAGAAATCATTTAGATAATTTAAGTCTAGGGTACAACTACTGTTAGTTTTACCAATCATACCAATCTGACGTAGGTTTCTCCATAAAATTTTTGAAGGAAGGGAAGTACTTAGTTTAGAGGAGAATTAGTGACGCTTCGATTCACGAACGGTAGCTGTTGCAGTATTGTGTGCAACAAATATGCAGGAGAGCGGGTACGCTTCCACTTACTGTAAAGTTTGTTTCTTTTTTTCTTTTTGATCGCACAAATAACCTCATCAGTGTACCACGGACATGCTTAATTTCGGACAGAAACAGGTTCGGTCGGAACATATATAAAGATGTTCAATAAGCATCTGGAAATAATCCAGTTTTATGTTAGGATCTATGTTAGGCAACCCGATGTTGACATCGATTTTTCAAAAGGCATTTTCCACTTAAAACTTACAGCAAACGCTCATCACGAGGGATAAATACGCGTAGCTACCAAAAGCCTAGTTAAAAAGCTACATAACTTATCTTGCAATAATTGAAGCCGCAATGTAGAAACTTATTCTTACCAATAAAAATTGGTATGTCACGAATTCAAAAAAGTTTATACACCCAATACCTAAGGTTATGATTCATTGAATAATTAATTTTTCAATAGATAAGCTCCTCAATCTACGTACAACAAGGTTGATGGTATGATTAACTCTTGCTAACAGCTTATTAATTAAAATGTTTTTGTTATCAGCGGAAATGTTGTTTACATACCCCATTGAAAGTGATTGCCGGTACAAACGTCGGATTCAAGGCATAGGTATCTTCTCCGTACTTTTCTAAAATATCAGCTACAGTTCTTGTTGCCGTGCAGTTTTTAGCGCCATCCAAATTAATTCCAAAATGTGTAGCGCACTAATTAACTCAAAATTCAATCATGGTAAAAAGTGTATTTTTATCACAATCTTCCACCCATGTTACCTGATCAACTTTCGTGTTGAATCCCCTCATCAGACAAGTGATCATATCGTAAGACTCCCGTTCAGTGTTGTTCTCAATGATACAAGCATGTAGGGCATTTAATTCGCATTCCTTCTTACCGTGCTGACATTGCAGAACCTTCTCATGAGTATTCGTGTCATTGTAGAACTAAAGCGATGAGCGCATAGATATAGAATATAGAAATAGAATTTAACTTATGTACATATCAGCTTGCACATACCACTACGTGACCATAGGGCACGAACTTTAGATCGGTATAATCATAGCGACCTTTCAGCGACATCGATCGTTGAAGTTGGCTCTTCATGAAAAAGATACTGTCCGAGCATAGGGCCTCATAGTAAATCTTAACTTCTAGCTTGTTGTTTGGTGATTCCTGTGGCAAACTCTTGTACATATGTAACCAGACAAATTAGCTATTTCATGATCTTACTTCGCCATCGACCTTAAGCACGCAAATCACTAACACCACTGATAAGAGAATTATTTTCCGAGCGCAAGTTAACTTAAGACCCAACATTGTTTTATCGTCTACGAACAGCGATTGAAATAGAACTGAATTCAAATGGTTCAATTTAAAGAATATATATGCAGTACAAAAGAAAGCAATACGAACGAACGGTGACTACGACACTCGTTCACATTTGCAAGATCAGTGATATTGACAATCGTGTAGGGCGTGCGTACGCTAAGAGTGATACTCTTTATGGCGGCACGTGGATTTGTGAGCGTTTTGGGGCGTTTGTAAACGATTTACTTATCTACTCAATTATCTTGCAGTGATCGATTGTTTCAGCTTGAACGGTCCAAATCCTTCCCGATAATGATTTATGTTATCATTATTTTATAGGGAGGAAAAAATCAAAGATTAACTTCATCGTTGTTTTTAAATACAATGCACAGTGATAAGAAATGCAAATCTAAATTATTCGTTGTATTTAAATGATAGGTAGTGTTGGGAAGAGCACAAATTGTTCTAAAGGTTGGTTGTATTTCAACTCCATACAGAGTATATTAATTTACGCCAGATGCTACATATATATATCGATAATAATTCTTTAAGCACTCTCAAGCACTTTTCATGTAAAAATTTTCAATCACAAAAAAAAAAAATGTTTCAGAGAATTTAATAAAAATTCTGACATTTTACGAATTTGTGTATTCATGCAGGATTTGAATTTTGCGCCATTTGTGCGGTAGTGTTGCCAACGAAAAAAAAAAAAAAAACGTGGCAACTGACAGTTCAGGGTTATTAAAAATGGAGTGCTACACGAAAGAACAACGCATTTTCATTGTTGAGAAATATTTTAAAAATAATGAAGGTTTGTAGCCAGTTCGTGAGGCTCATTTTCATCTTGATGGCTTTGTTAATCGTCAGAATTGTCGAATATGGGGTTCAGAAAATCCACGAGTGATTGTTTGAGAAACAAATGCATCCACAACGTGTCACTGTTTGGTGCGGATTTTGGGCCGGTGGCATTATCGGACCATTCTTCTTGAAATGGTGGCAATAAACAGCTAATGGTGCTCGCTATCGCGATATGATAATCCAGTTTTTTGTGTCTAAATTGCAAGATATGGATGTGAACGACATGTGGTTTCAATAAGACAATGTCACATGCCATACAGCCCGAGAAACCATTTCCTGGTCGTGTAATTTACCTTTTTAGTGATCAGAATTGCCCGCCCAGATTATGCGATTTATCGCGTTTGACTTTTTTCTTTGGGTTTTTTGAAGTCTAAGTCATACCAACAAGCCCACGACCACCCACGCCTTGAAGGAGAAAATTCAGCTCTATGTCAAAGAAATTCAGCCACATTTATGCAAAACGATCATGGAAAATTTCGACAAAAGAGTGTGTACTCGTATGTGCCAGCAAAGTCGTGGAGGCCATTTACCCGATATACTATTCCATACAGTAGAGTCTCGTTTATATGGACCAATTAATGCAGAACTAGTTCATATAATCGGGGGTATTAAGGATCTGAAAGAACAAATTTATGATTTGTTTAAGAAATAAGCATTGACTTACTATTTGTAGCCCAAAACAACATAGAAAAAAGCTTTTAATCTGAACCGAAACACAAAACACACATATGATGCCATTCCGAGAACTGTTACCACTTGAATAGCAGGTGTCGATGTAACGGAAGACTCCAAATACGATACAAAGAATGGTATCTAAAGAATAGAAACATTATCAAACTAAAGTAAGTACCGTTTTTCGATTCCATGTAATGGAGCTCTTGTATTTGAGTTCTATGTAGTTCATATGACAGAGTACCTAGTGTGCACAATTTGTGAATTCATATAACTGGGTAGTTCATTTAAACGGAGGTTCTTATAACCGGGGCTCTTCTGTATTCAGTAAAATATATTATCGACAGATGTTCCAATGAACTGTGTAAAACGTTGTTAATGAAATAACCATAACTTTTAATAGGCAAAATGTGGTAGCTGATGATTTTGTGTATTCTGTCAGTTTTTTTTTATAGTTTGCGCGAGCCAAAGGGTATATGAATACCCTTAAATTATTTCAGGTTTGTAGACAGTGAGAGAGAAAGAAAGATGAGCGTAGTGGTTTGGAACTCAGGTGGTATTAAGTTTTAGTAAACTCCAAGGGTCCAGATCACTAGGGAGCATATTTGTTTTGTAGTTATTGTCATTGCTTATGATTCACAGTATTTTTTTCCGTCCTCTTGATATCGTTATGCCTTCACTCTTAATTTGAAAGCTACAAATAGTCCGTCGTTTCTTAGAAGCGGCTCCTATCTGAATCTAATGCTGTGAGACGTACGGTTAAAACTGACCGACACGGATCGACAAACTTTAAACTGCCTGCGCACATTTGTGTATGACAGTGATCATTGCGATATTGTGCCGCAATAACGAGTTGGAGGAGTACTCCTACAATTATAGTAGGACATGTTGGACTCGAACTTTGACAAGAGCGCTCTTTTCAAACTGGCTCTACCCACCGTCCAATAGGAATCTGTCAAACGAGGAAATTGACTGGTACCTACAACAAATGGACGAGGCAATTAAACGAACTATGGACAGTGCGGCATACCCCGGTACCAACTTACTGACAACGTAAACATATTCCGCAACACAACAATTGACGCACTACACCAGCACAAAAGTAGACTGCTGTCGAGACTAAAAGCAGATAAAACTCGGAAGTTAGGATGCTGAAGTCGCTGATTAAAAACCTCCAAATATTAATAAAAGAGAATTACAACAACCCCAGTATGTTCCCGCAAATAAATAAAATAATCCGGTGAAATAATATCAACGACCTTCCGTGTCGTAAAATCCTCCGAACGACTAACAATGAACATACACTTGTGACAGCAAGCATAAATCCAGAGAATGGAGTCGAGGATGACAACTTATTTTTGATAGAAGATCCACAAGAGAAAGGAAAGACCCGGGATCGACTTTCCAGGAAGTGTACAAGGTGCACAACTTCTACCTTCGAAATGACATAGAGTACTGGCGATCTGAGAATATAGGTTTTATCGCGTTCAATAACGAAAACATGGCAAATAACTTCATCGCCGATGAAAGGGTACATCCGCCATACACATCGAAAGTGGAGCTCCAATCGGTCTTTGACTCATTGAGGAAGAAGAAATCTACGGAGTATAGAACATTGTGCTTCGATCACTCTGATTACAATGCATTGAATAATGCACATTATCCAGCGCATTGGATCGCATTACCAAAACGGGTAAGGACACCTCCAATCCGGCAAATCTTCAGTCGCTAAGAATCCTTCGGAACATCAGCAAGGTATTCGAAAAAGTGATGAAACGACTGCTGTACATACTTTATATCATGCTCACCAGTAGACAGTTCATTTTCAAAAATGACAATGTGATTTCTGCTGGGACATTTAAAACTAAAAACGGTCTGCAATAGGTTGCGGTTAATTCGCCGATCCTCTTCAACATTTACACGAGCGATCTCATAGGATCTCTTCACCACGCTATAGCGTACGCAGACGACTTGATTACTTATAAATCGGGACCAAAGATCGAGGTCATAGCATTTCTCTTGCAACGTGACTTCGATAAGATTCAGCGATATTGAAACCATTCTTTTTAGGACGCCGTTGTCTGGTGCCTCTAGGGATACCAGAAAGAATTGGCGAAAGTTCTCAATCGTGGGACCGCACGGACAGTCACTTGCGAGTCGAAGTGTAGTCAGATACCCAGATCTCTGCTTAGACCAATATCTATATCTGATCTGATCAGAGCGAAATGTGCTTTTGCCCTTATAAAGAGACTTTTTTATAGCAAGCAACTCCCCCAAAGACGTTCCTCTCTCTGGATGAGAAAAGTCTGATCCAGGACAGATTGGCGGTGCCGCTAATTTTCCATGTTGTGCTCGGACAGCTGTGGATAGGCGACTGAAATACGACAGAAACGTTGCACACAGCAATGTGGAGCGTCTCCGGTTCAGTAGGGTGACAAGCGATAATGTTACCACTACACTACGCCACCCTCAATATATATGTATTAATCAGTATATATCCATAAGATAACTAGTAAAAAAAACTCGATTATTTTGCACTGTGTTTAAACTCCTAAATCTTGAATCAATCAATGATTTTTTTTTAATTTTTAAAATTATGAATAGCTTGGCACAAGAACCCAAGTACATATGAATATGTGATTTATTTTGAACGCTAATCATAAAACCTTTTTCTTGTTGGAAAATAGTCCACATACCAACCGAAAAAAAACTGTTAAAACGTTCCCCCTCTGCAGAGTTCGGCGTCACTAGCTAGGGCTAAGGGGAAACCACTGAAAAATCAAAATTTCTTAAATTCTCGGTTTAATTTCACTAGTGCAACAAATATCGTTCCTATCATAGTTCCAGAACTTGTGCTTAAAGTATGAATGTCAATGGTCTGCTTCCTTGAGGTGTCAATGTCTATATAAAAAAAATGGGTTTTGAATTACGAGTATGACGTTATATTGTGCATGCAATGCAAACTTAAAACCAAAATTCTAGTAAAATAGACCACGTACCAACAGATCTCAAACTATTAAAATATTAAGCGGCCGCAAATCTTTTTTTTTTATCATAGTAATCCTAGTGGAGTATTGAAATAGAAAGTTCATTTGCAACGTCCGAAACAAGTGCACAGACAATCTTGTCATACAATCGGAACGAAAGGCTAAAACTGTCATTCTTTTCAACAAACAAAACTGTGGGAGATTGTCGTTTGATAGAACGAATGTTTTTTTTTTTCAGTAGCCGTGATGTTAACAAATAATTGGTTGTGTTTTTATGATAGATAACGAACATGTGTGCTTTCCATTATTCTTCGTTTTATTTGACTGTGCAACTAGTTCTGCTGATAGATCACCACGGCGATATCACTATAACCACTTCACTATATTAATAAAGGGCGAGATAAATATTTTTTTTATTATAATGTATGCTTACAACTTGAAGTAGTGAGATTTTCCTTAAGTAGATTAAGGACCATAGTGAATACACTATTGTTCAACTTGCCGACAAATACCAGAGATGACCAGCTTCGGTTTGATTTCAAATCGCGAGTTGAACGGCGATTTTGAAATTGCCTTTATTCACTATTTCAATTCTCGGTTCAACAGTTGAAATTTAAAAGTTGGCCTACTTGCAGTTTCTTAAAAAACCCTGGGATATTTGTGACAGATGACACACAATTTGTCACTCTCAACTTTAGATTTGCATTTCGCGAGTCATTTTCGTTGTGTGCCTACAATTACAAACTGCTTTACGGAAAAATGGCAGAAAAAAATTAAGGAGCATTGAATGGATTGATTTCAGCGCGATCTAGCATGGGCCGAAAATACGTGCGAACCAATCCAAAGGCGTAGACGATGGAACACATGTGGCAGCTGGCATATCAGCGAATCCGCTCACTTCCGGTGCTAGTTGCCACTCATTTTCCTCGACGGCTATGTTGTGGAGGACGACACAAGCGATGGTGATCAATTGTCCTGTTTCCACCCTTCACCTTAAGCCAGTGGTCAAAACTGGAAACCGTCTTTTCAAATGGCGTACGAACGTTCTACACAATTGTTAATGCGAATCTGCGATTCGTTGTATAAATTTTCAATGGCGTTCGTGACATTCAGGAAAGCTGTCGCAAAATAGCTTGAATTTGTGTAGCCCGAATTCGCCTCTTTCGAATCGTTGTTTCAAACTCGACAGATCGCTGCTCGAAAAAGATGATGACCAATTCTCTCAGAAATATACGTAATGAACGTGACGCTGATTATTAACTATTCTTGACATTCTATATCGAGAGCGAACAGTGAAAAAACAGTTATTGAACTCCTATCGCATCTTCTCATTGATTATCATTTTAATAGTTGTCAGAGGGACCCCTATAGTCTTTACAGGATTCAGTTCTGTGTCCACTCGCTCCTTTCCTTGCTAGTTCATTTGCATTTTCGTTCATGTAAGGCGAACGCTATTGCGCCTGGCAAGTAAGTTCAGTTTAATGTTGCACTCCTTTATTAGTCGTGATTGTGACATAGGGTTTGTGATCGCGCTAATTGCTTCTTTGCTGTCCTAGCAGATGTCGATTTGCCACTCTTCGTCAAGTTTGCTTGGCTAACTTCCAAATATTATTTTGGGGAAGTTGAGCAAATCCAAAGTTTACCAACTTTGGATTTTCTAAACTTCAGAATATGCAAAGTTAAGCGAGTAAACTTCGAGTGAATAAAACGGGCCTAAAGGGACTTCTGAGCAGGCAATTGCTTTAAAAACCTTTGAAATCCAACAACAGGGAGCTAAGAAATAAAATAAAAATGAAAAAGAAAAAACTTGCATATGCATGCTGAACCGATTTGAAATTTAAACTAAAGGGTCTTTCATTAAGCGCTTCCTATCTTTAAATTTCAATAAAACGAAGTGTGTGTGAGATATCATCGAAGTTTTTTACTCGTATTCGTTTGAAAGGCCTATCGATGCCATTATGTATGGAATATAACATCGTTCAAATGTCCGCCGCGGCTTCTCAGGGTGGCGCGCATCCCAAATGTCCAATTTTCCATGACTCTGGCGCATAAATCAGGCTGAATTTGACCGGTGGTATGGGTTATGTTGGCTTTGAGGGCCGCTGTGGTTTGTGGCTTATTCGCATAGACCTGCGACTTCAGAAAACCCCACGAGAAAAAGTCTAACGGGGTCAAATCGCACGATCTCGGTGGCCAGTTCACTTCACCTCCACGTGAGATTACCATGCCCTCGAATCGCTCGTGCAAAATTTCCAATGTGGCGTGAGCTGTGTCACGTACGGCCGTCCTGTTGAAACCACATGTCGTTGGTGTCCATATGATCCAATTCAGGCCAAAAGAAGTTGTAGAAGACCTATAGCGCTCGCCGTTGACGGTGATGGCCTGGCCAACATCGTTGTCAAAGAAATATGGACCGATGACGCCGCCAGCCCAAAATCCATACCAAACAGTGACTTTTTCGGGATGCGTTGGACTCTTTTGGTCTCATGTGGATTGGTATCGTCCCAAATTCGACAATTTTGTTTGTCGACATACCCACTGATCCAGAAATGGGCCTCATCGCTGAAGATGATTTTTCGATGAAAATTAGGGTCAGTTTCCAACTGCTCCAGAGCCCATTCAGCGAACACACGTCGTTGTCTATGGTCGATTACCTTCAGCTCCTAGGTCATTTGATTTTTGTACGGCTGCAGGCAAAAGTAACGATGCAAAACTCGCCAAGTTGTGGTCTGCGAAAGGCCGAGTTCTTGTGAGCGACGTGAAATCACACTCTCACGGACAGCGGCAATGTTTTCGGCAGATCTTGCGTTTCGTCGACGTACGGGTGTTGGTTGATCATTTACTGAACCAGTGGATTTATCCACCACACTGCGAATAGTCCTCTCGGAAGGACGATTATCGCGACCGTAAATTGGGCGAAGCGCGTGGAACGTTGCCCGATCAGAACACCAATTTTGATAAAACAATTTTATTATTTCCACCTTTTGTTGAACGCTATATCTGTCCATTGTGATTTGGCAAAACAGATTGAATAAATGACAGCCAATTTGACAGAAGTAGCTTCAACAATATGGCCGCTATCAACTGTCAAAGTTCGGAAGTCCCTATTGGAAGACCCCGTATAAATCAAGTTTGAGAAACTGAACGACAAACATAACTAACTGGATTTTTCAATCGGGAAATTCCCATTCTGTTCGCACATAGAGGGTTTCGTTAGAACGAAGGTGCTTACAAATTTGAACTATTATTCCATTAGGATAACAGGCAGAGCGTTCTGTTTATCGCTTTGTGGTATACATATGGTGATTTTTTTTGTTTGTTACAGAAGCGTCTTGGATAGTCTCAAAATACAATCATAGTCTCAAAATACAATAATAAAGGACGAGATTGAAAGTGATGTGAAATAAACAATGCATAACTTACATAAAAAATATGATATGTATCTCTAGAAAAGGAAAAGGATTTTTCCAAAATGTTTGGGTCACGAACTTTGAAAAATTGAACAGGGCGGACACCCACATTTCGCAAACATTACTTCACTGTGAGAGGAAAGTTATCCCCTATCCCCTATATTCTAACTTTCCCCTAATAAAGTTAGAGCAAAACTATATGTTTAAAAAGTACGCCCACTTTTTAAACGTCTGTTTCCGGATTTCAACAATTTTTACCCTTGCACTGCTTCAGATTCTAGAAAGCTTATATACCAAATTTCATGTTCCTAGCTCAAAATTGAAGGCCCAAAAAGTGGTGACATACATACGGACGGACGGACAGATGGACATAGCTAAATCGATATAACTTTTAATAACGAACACAAATACAATATATTATACTTCTGGGGGCCTACCGTTATTATTCCTCTATGTTACAAACTATGTATCAGACTTAATATACCCTGGACAAATTCACTGTATAATGGGATTGAGCACTTCGAAATTTGTTGACAACTAATTGACGTAACTAGTGAGATTTGCTACAAACTGCTTCAATTTATTGCTTATTACCGTCTGGATTTGTGAACACGTGAAATAACTAACGCGAACTATAATTTTCTGGCATCACTAATAAACAATATGGCCCAATAAATGCAGTTCCAAATACATATGTTCATATAAATCGTATTGAAAACTTAGCATTTTATTATTGTAACTCTAGTGTGCAATGCATTAAAGCTTTAGTGTAAATTGAGGCACAGACGATGCCAGGTGACGCGATAAATCTGCCCCACAAAAGAATTCGAACGAGTCGCCGTTCACACATACATACATATATACGCATACGTAGGGTTGTGTTCAAGTTGTGTTAAAATCAGTACTGTTTTTTTTACTTGCATCAAAAAGGGTAAATATTGGTTTCGTGAGAATTTTCGACCTCGAAAAATGGCGAAACTCAAAAAAGTGAGTCTCTTAATTCTGTCTGTCTGGAATTTTATTTTCTTCAAACTTCATATCAGGGATCTGAAGGGTCATTCATTTTATCGCTAAAATTAACGGTACTAATACTAATAATGGCATGTTTTAAAAAATTCGATTTACTCGAAAACGGCTTTTACGATTTTGTTCAAATTTGATATATGAGTCTCTGTGTATACATTTATGCTAACAAATGGCGTATTAGGTTTTCACAAAAGATTCGTATAACGGTACTTCAGTTACTAGCTCTTTTTTTTCGAAAATTGGCTATTTCTCGGCAGTGACTCGATCGATTTTGTTTGAAATAATATCTTAGCAATACTTGACAATGCAAGGTTTTAGAAAATTATCAAAATATTTTTTTTTTGCGATTTTAACGTTTTTGAAAAAAAATATCATTTTATACAATTTTCTCTAAATTTCAAATATGACTGATTTGAGTGAAAAACATTTATATATGTACGTGCAAGTACGTGGGATCCAGTCGTGCACCTTTTTTTTAATTTTAAGAACAGTATAATTAAAAATTTTTTTTTTTTTTTTTTCGTAGCATTTTAGGACCAATGCAACCCTTGACCATAAGTGAAAAGCACCCCCTATATACATCTTATAAAAAACTACTACTACTACCTATGGGGAATTCCTGCGATTTTTTACTCTGAATTTTTTGTGTACGGTAAAATTAAAATAATTGGTATCATTTCGAAAATAGTAGTGAAATTGTGCACATCATTTTTTTGCGGATACCTTATTATTTATTCATAGTTTCTTGTTTTTAAATAATAAAAATAATCAACCTAAAGATGACTAAGCCAAAAAGGCACGAATTAAGTGAAGTTGAAAGAGCCCAAATTGTCCTTTTATCCTGTCAATACATGTCCCAGCAAAGGATCTAAAAAACTCTTAAGCATTCGCGTGCAGTTATTCAATATGCCTTAAGAGACAGGAGAGTACATTTCTAAGCCACGTCCAGAAAGAAAAAGAAAGTCTTCGGCTGATGAAGATAGCATTCTTGCCCGGGAGTCTTCAAAAATCGTCAAAATACCTCTTCTGAACTAGTTACTTCGATTCAGGAACATTATTTACACTATCTGCGAAAACGGTCAGAAGTAGGCTAACAGAAGCCGGCCTTAGAGGTTACAAGGCCAGAAAAAAACCCTGGATTTTTGAGAAGAACAAGAAATTACCTCTTGAGTGGACCAAATTGCATAAAGATTGGAGCCATGGAGATTGCAGCAATGTCGTGTGTTCAAACGAGGCAAATTTTGAGGTAAGTAAATTGCATACTTCTAAAAATAAAATCAAAAGCGGATTTACGAAAGCAATAGGGATTATTTTTAATAAAAGTGGTCCTGAACACTGAACTTTAGAATGTGTCTACACATTTTCGGGACTCCTAGCACAGTTTACGTTCGCAGGAGGAAGGGAGAAGAGTACCAGTTAAGTTTGTTGGTGGTAGTTGCATAGTGTGGGGCTGCTTGGCGGCAGGAAGCATAGGAAAGCTATTCACGTGCGAGGGATAGTGACAGCTACATCGATGTTTTAAGGACCTCCTTTAAGGCATCCTATCCTAAAATATTTGGGAAAAATTCTCACCGAAGGATTATTTTTCAGCAAGATTATGCTCCATGCCATTAATTCCGAAAAACGATGGAATGGTTTCAAATCAAAACATTCAGGTCTTGGAGTGGCCAACTCAATTGCCAAATCTGTACCCGATTGAGTACCTGTGGGCACTTCTAAAAATGAGGATAAAGAACAATATTCGGACCCTTAGTAGGCCAAAAAAGTGCTATACAACGAGAATGGGAAATGGCATGCCTAGTAAGGTTCTTGCAGTATTAAATGACAGTGGAGGGCCAACTAAATACTAAATTATAAAAAAAAATAAATGTTCGTCCACGTATGTACTAATTGTTTTTTTATTTATATGCATTGAATTTTATACATTTGAGTAGGATGCTTTTCACTTATGACCAAGGTTGTATATACCTATATATAGGGCATGCCTTCTATTAACTAAATTTAATAAGAAAGTTCAAGGTTCAATCTACAATCTCTCCTTTGAGTGCCTCCACACTTATTTTCCATTGAGAACAACCCCTGGCCTCAAGAATAGATCATACAGAATAATCCTTGGGATTGTGGAGTACGGGAGCCATGTTTCAGGATAGGGGTCGAGTCCTGTTGAAATCACCAATCTCTCTATAACCTATAGAAGTGTTTGTCTCTGGTCAACGATGGCACTTGAAAGCAAAATGTCATCGTTTTGAGCATTTAAAGACTATTTCTACAATGAACAGCTTTTCATCGGGAAAAAAAGGATCGACTGCCAATTATCGGTGTGCCGGCGCACTATGGGGCAAAATAGCCATTTAGCTGGTAGAAAATAAAATTTTGAAGTTGAGCTTTGTCTTAAACTAACGTTTTATTTCTCTTTCAAATATGATAGAGAATTAGAAATGAGAGAGAGAAGGGTCATTTGGGGCACGTGATCTTCAGCAGATCGTCACAAGTGGAGCATTTGTTCACTTTTTGCATCGAGTACAGATGTGTTTTTTGTGTTTTGTATTGCTTTAGTTAATTGTGGGCAATTTTTTTCCCGTTACTTGGGTCAAAATACATTTTTTTGACATGGAATCAGTAAGCTCAGGTGTGATTTTTAACTTTTTAGTTAAAAAAAAATACTTTTTGTTGTCTTAATTTGTGGTTGAATATAGAAAAGGTGTAAAAAAAGATGTGTTATTTTTGCATTTACCTCAAATCCTTAAGCTTTAAGTTGTGTTGGCCGTAAGTTGCTGCAAAGTATTACATATCGTTGTATTCAGTGTTTTGTCTATTTTCAGAATATATAATTTTTGTTTGCTCTAATTTGCTCCCTTTCGTGTAGTATACATTTTTGGTGGTGACGTCACTCTTGAAAAAAATAGGATTTTTTTTTGTAAAATTTTTTATTGTAATTCATCTCAGGCCGAACAACTTCCAAAACCTTGCCTACGAGTATAACAAGGCAAGACATTTACAATATAATGAAGAGTTCAAATTGCCAAGGATTGGATAGCCAAATTTTTAAGGCAAGAAATGAAAGATTGAACCCGTGCAGTGGAATTTTTAAACACGACATTAATTAAAAAATTAGCGATTTTAAATCAAAATTTAAATTCCGCTGGGATAAAGCCTGACGAGTAGAGGCACAATTTTTAAAACACAATAGTGCTTGGCTTAAAACGCCTATTCTCTTTACCTACACATGCTCTGTAAACTTTAAAAGTGGTCGTCCGAAAAATTTGTTTGAACACGGATCAGACAGACCAAAACTGAAGAGCTGAAAAAATCCACGTCTCTTGCCGAGTTGGCATATGCGACTGAAATGAAATTGAGAGCTTCTGGACAGTCGGGGGCTGCGAAATTAATTCGCGAATTTACCACCTTTCCAAGTCATGCTGAAAAGTATAAAAAAAAACTTTAAATGAGTCCATTGAACCAACTTCAATGACTGGAGAAGAAGCATTGGCAATGATTATTGAAGCAAACCTGGCCCGGTTTCAGTATGAAATCATAAGGTCGAAAATTTTCCATTCCTACAAAATTGTTCCGGAGTAAAAAAAACATTGCTACAAACGGTCATAGTTAGTATAAGCAAGCTTTTCATGGATTGGATGCAGATGATTCAGCTGTGTTTATCACATGTCTTGTTCCTCTTCGTTTAGCTACCGGTGCAAAAATAATATGGCAGAATCCTCGTCCAAGCTCAACCAGATATTGTAGACCTCTTAAAATTGAATTTCTTAAAGTTTCTTACAAAGTATCCGTGACCGAAAAACAAAGAGTAGATAACCAAATTAAGAACCTCCAGGCTAGCATTGTAGCAGTAAGTGCAAAAACTATTTTCATCCAACACAATTGGATCTTTGCTATGGTTGATGGAAAGGTAATGCCATAACCGAAAACTCTTCCACACAAAAATGTTACATTTGTGATGCCAAATCAAAAGAATTTAATTCGATTGAAGAAATGATACAAAGACCAGTTAAAACTGAAAAATTGCAATTTGGTTTATCCGTGTTGAACGGATGGATCCGTTTTTTTGAATGCCTTCTTCATCTTTCTTATAAATTAAAAAATAAAACAATGGCAAGCTAGGGGAGATGAACATAAGAAAGTCGTTGCCGAAACAAAGAAAGAAATTCAACGGCAGTTTCGAGACCGATTGGGTTTGATCGCTGATATACCGAAGCCTGGTTTTGGAAATTCCAATGACGGAAATACGGCCAGGAGATTTTTCGAAAATGCAGAAATTTCAGCGGACATAACAAAGATAGATTTGTGTTTGACTAAACAAATGCATATAATAATGATTGTTGTATCATGCGGCCATGAAGTTGATGCTCCAAAATTTAGAGCATTTGCACAACTGCGAAATATTTCGCAGCTAAGAATCCCTAGTACTATATGCCACCTACCGCCCACAAGTACTGAATTCATGGTAATGAGATAATTTCATCTGCTTTATTACCCATTGGACAGCTGACTAAAGAAGCGCAGGAAGCCCGCAATAAGGACTTTAGAAGATACAGAGAGCATCACCCCCACAAATATAGCCGAGCAAATACGAATGCGGACATATTAAATTTTTTTGGTGTTAACAGGTATGCGAAGGATTCGGAAAAAAATGCAACATCTACCACAAGAAGTTTTTGAAACTCATGCATTACGTAATATGCACAAAAAATGTTTTTTTTTTTTAAGTGGGCGTGGCCGTAAGTAACTTTGTCACAGCCTCCTATGTATAATTTGAAAGATTCAAATTTGGCCCAGAGTTGAGATTTACTAACCCTCAGTTCATGAAGGGTGAGGCGGTATTACAGAATTTACAATATCTTGATTATTTTGGATTGACAACGGTCCTATGAGTAGTTGCAAACTCTTAATCATATCCTTCAGACACTTTCTTTGTATGTAGGTACTTCAAATTCATACATGTAGATCAGAAGCCACATCGTTTTGCTGCATCTTTCTATAGGAATTTCATCCTGATGCAAACTTTACCGAAAGTCAAAACTATTTGTTGTAAATATAGGTTTAGTTACTGGTACCTACTCATTTTGCGAAACTTTATAAACACGATAACACCGAAAACCAGTCATACAGAAAGATTTATTGCAACAACGCTAATCGATTTCTTATGTCGTATCTTTCTTCAAAGACGTGTGTTTGAATTCGAAAAGTTTATTGCATGTAGTTGTTCTTCTAACAATGTAGTGGTACCTACTGTTTGTGCAACAGGAGAGGACTGAACTTTTATCGTGTCGCATAGAAGCGTTTTGTGCTCGTAACTGCAAATGATTCTCTAATACGACATCGAGTAGGATAAGGGAAACTTTTTGAAAGTCGATACGCTGCTGCAGTTCGATTAGAAGTTTGTTAATTGTTGTGAATTCCTGGCAGTGACATTACGAGTAGCTTAATTAAGCAATTTATCTTTTGTGAGGATGTCGGTTAAGAATTGTGTGTGGTTTTTTCTTCAACAGCATGGTATATGACTCCGTTATATGTACTTCTGGCAGTTGAATGGCCAAGGCAGAACTCTCTATAGCTTCTGTCCGCTTCATAAGTTTTAGAATAATACCAAGTGAATATAAGTAGGTACGTAAGTACTCACGATTCATCTGATTAGGAAAACTATGAAGTATTAAGGAATAATTTATAGGTATTTTCGAATAAATATGCTGTGGATTCTGTAGGGAGAATTACGGTCTATTTCCAAACTAATAACTACCATTCAGTATTTTAAAGTTATAAAAGGGATTATAAGCTGGAAAAAAAAATATTTCTACAAATATTCAATTGGCAAAAGATTGTGTAGCTTAGAGTTTTGGTAGCATCATAGACCTAGGAGTCCTTAAAGCACCGTTCACGAATTTATTTAAGTTCACGACATCATCCTGAAAAATGGCGCCCAAAACCATACCTATTTCGGCGCAAATTTGCTTCGTTTGGCTTTTATTTTTTTGTTTGCAAATCTTCTCTGTAGCACGGTTTAGGACAAAAATCATAAAATTATTTTCTTAGGGACCCCTAACTTGCTTGCGTAATCCACTTTTTTGCTAAATAATACCTAGTAACAGGCGATCAAGTCAGAATCTTGCTATTTTATGCATATGGTGTACAGTTCTGTCCAGAGTAGGACAATTCATTTAGCAAGACCCAATATTTTGTATATCGAAAATATTTTGCAAGGGAAAAAAAAAGTTTTGAAATGGATGCATACAGTTCCTCTAAGTTTTTTCCTATGGTCTGTACTATAAGTAAGTGTGTATATTTTCAGGTTTTAGCTCATTCGTAGGCTTCTAGAAACCGAGTTTGTGGGAACTTCCGACCCAATCAGTTCCGTTATTTCCGAAAAGTTGAAAATTCGACATCCCATATATTTTAGATGGCTTGCGGGAAAGCTGCGTACAATCAATGGATCAGATCGGAAATGTCGATCTTTGTCGGATCGATCGGAGGGAATAACCTAGAAATTTACTATTTGTTGGTAGAATCGACTCAAATAAGTTCGTAAAGTGTTTTGCAGAACAATTTGAACAGCGAAAGAATTTGTTCTGAAAATTTAGTCGCACTTGAGAACCTATAACAAAGAAATTAAGGTTGTATTGACACGAAACATACTCACCATCTTCGTTAATGTATTGTTTTAGATTGGTTGTACACACAATATGTGCCATAAATGTACGAGGATATTTGAAATCTGAGCCCTTCGGTTTCTATTTTCATCACAAAAGTCGTCAACATTTTCTCGGATATAAAGCGTGAACACAGAAACAGAAGACGCTCTGACCTGTCAAATCTATGATGAGAAATCATAGGACTTCTGTGATAATCTAAACTATTTTGAAAACTAAATTGAAGATGGAATTTACAGGAAAGTGTCGACAAACCGCAATACATAGCCACAGGCGGTCAAATATGACCCAGCCTCTTTTAACCAGCTTAATGCATTGTTGACACCAACGATAATTTCAACATTTTCTGCTGAATTTCGCCAAATGATAAACGTGATTCGGAAATTTCGCAAATAACACGTATTTTTATATGGGTACATAGATTTCGTTT
This sequence comes from Pocota personata, assembly GCA_963082735.1. Classification (NCBI taxonomy): domain Eukaryota; kingdom Metazoa; phylum Arthropoda; class Insecta; order Diptera; family Syrphidae; genus Pocota; species Pocota personata. Next base: position 243,894,151 of record OY720429.1, read on the forward strand.
CCAATTAATTTTATTTGTATGTTATAATTTAATTAGAGGAATACTTTCGGCGGCAATTGCTTTTGTTGATTTTTTGTATCCTTCCAAGCTATATTAAGTTTGATACATACAAGGTGGGGCAAAAGTAATGTCATATGAATGTGAATGGGCCATAATTGTTGCATATGGCGTCAAATGTCATTGTGCTTTAACATTTATATTGTAGACAGATAGAGAATTAGTTGACAGCAAGCAATGGAGCGATACACACCTGAAGAACGCGGAATTGTTGTTACTGCTTATTTGACCAATTTCCAGTCTGTTGTTTTAACGCAGCGTGAATTTCGTCGTCGTTTTCCTCATCGTCCTGCACCATGTGAGCGAATAATTAACCGTTTCGCTGAGCGTCTGGTGCAAACTGGGTCCACTAGAGATGTCACAAGAAGTGCACGGCCCCGTTTTGCTCGTTCAGACGAGAATATCACTGCTGTGGCCGAGGACATCCGAGAGAGACCACAAATATCGACGAGACAACGATACACACAATTTGGCATCAGCAGACGTTCGTTGCGTCGAATTATGGTGAAAGACCTGAAGATGTTCCCTTGTAAAGCGCAAACCGTTCACCAATTGCTGCCTGCTGACCATCAAGTGAGGTTAACTTACTCCCATGTTCTGTTAAACCTGATGCAAGAGAGGATAATTTCGTATCCAAAATCATAATGAGCGACGAAGCCCATTTCCTCTTAAGTGGTTATGTGAATGAACAAAATTTGAATTTCTGGGACACGGAGAATTCACATGGAATGCACGAAGAGCCATTGCATCCCCTCAAAGTGACTATTTGGTGCGGCATTTGGAATGAAAAAGAAATTGGCCCTAATTTTTTTGAGGACGCCGACGGCACCACCGTAACCGTAAGTCGTGAGCGCTACAGACAGATGTTAAACGATTTTTTTTTACCGCAAGTTGCTGAATTGGGTTTCGATAATTATTGGTTCCAGAAGGACGGATGGAGATTTTGAATCACCAATTTCTGGGCCGTGTGATCTCCCGTTTTGGCGATTTGAACTGGCCGGCCAGATCGCCAGATTTAACGGCACCAGACTTATTTCTTTGGGGCTTTTTGAAATCTCGCGTTTACCACAACAAACCACAAACCTTGCAAGTCTTGAAAGCCAACATTGAAGAAGAAATTATCAATTTGGAGCCAGATGTTTTGCGAGCAACAATTCAAAATGCCGTCAAACGACCACAAATGTGCATCTTCTCAAGATTTCATTTTTTCAATTTAATGTCATCAATTTTACATCTTCAAATAAACTTTTCGTGAAAACAGAGCCAATTTCTAACAAAATGTCAGCCAATGTAGATGTGTTGAAATTGCTCTTAGACTAGTTCTAGGTTCTTTCACCATAATTCGTTTTATGAATTTTGAGTCATTCACTCCAATTTTGCGTGGTCGACCAGTTTTTGCCTCGGTCTGTGTGGAAGATTTCCCATTGAAACGCCTCACAACACTTTGTATAGTTGCATGCTTTCTGACAACAAGTGAGGCAATATCTGCGTATGATTTCCCTTCATTTTTCAATTTAATTATAATTTCTCTTTCAGAAGGAGACAGTTCTTTTCTTTTATTTGAGTTCATTTTTCCCATTCAGTACTGCTTGGAGACTTAGCAGTTGCGAAACTAAAGTCAAAGTGAACCAAATCAACCCCTATGAATGCATAGCACATAAAAACTTACCTTCAAACAACACGATCTAACTTATTTACTCAAAACAGTTCCTGAAAATCTTCGACTGTATTCAGATTTTTGCAAAGTAAAATTTAATAGTACGAGTATATTAAGATTTCTATTTATTTTTTGTTAATAATTGAATTGAAATAATTTGTCTTGTTGTTTTTTTCATTTAGAATTGAACAAACTTAAATTTGCTATATAAATTACTAGTCAAAGTTTTTCCGAATTTATTAAAATAAATACTAAACTTAATTTGTGTAGATGTAATCAGACTTTTGTAAATCACTGTATGTATACATAGTGTAAGCGTCAAAAGAAAGTGTTGCATTTTTAACATTTTATTTCAACGAATATTATGTACATTTTATAAGAAGTTTTTTTCTCAAAAATGTCTCAAACAGAACTTAATAAAAAGAGTAACAATAAAGAGGCGATAAAAAAAAAATACTTCATTTTCTACGTTATACTTAACGAATTCAGGTCAATGGTGAAAAAAGGTAACCATCGAAACTAACGTCGACTTTTAAACCACACATGCATACTTGCTACAGAAGACGAGGTATTGAATTAATCACCAGTGACCATACGTGGCATCGCAAGCCTTACTATGCACAGCAAATCAGTATACGGTATTTATAACTATTAAACAGTCATCAACAAGCTTGCTCCTGATTCTATCGCCGAGGATGTTGAGAAGATGTATCAAGTCACTTACCCATTGTACCATGTTCACATTCGCAAAGTGAAGGTCTTAAAAAAGCCGCACTTCGATCTGTTTAAACTCTTGGTATTCTACGATTATAGTGGCGGCAAGAAGACTGAAGGCGTGAAATAAAAAAAAAATAATGATAAATGATACGAAACCGGATTCTGATTCTTGAATAGCTGGGGATTGAAAGCTTCTGGAAATATGTTACCTGGGAGTGAATTCAAAGTTTTTTTTTTTTGTTGCAGAAGAGATTCTGATATTCAGATATTCACGCTGTTGCCACGATGGTGGTGGGTTCTAGCAGCTTGCTATTAGAACACTGAAATGTCGCATTTCTTAATCATTCAATGGAGGTCTCCGGAACATCTGCGGTAGTAGATCGAGAGAGTGACACACACAGGGGCTCTGCAATGATATTAATACAAGTTAAGTGAAATAGTAATAATTATAATAAAGTAAAGTTGTACTCTAAAATATTTACACCGGGCATTAAAATCGCTATAACTCGCGAACAAGAAGCGTCCGACTGTAGTTTGGAGATCAGCGTAATTAAACAAGTCATACCGAATAGGCATAGGCCTGCCATCAGTCTACGATGTGCCAACGTTTTGTTTTTGCACCAACATCAAGAATTCTATCAGGTTTTAATTCTCAAACGAATTCAAAGTTTTTTAAAATGCCCCTCTCATTTGTAATATTCTGACGGTGGCTGGCTACCATAGGTGAGTTGGGTATATGTATCAGCAGCATTGGACGGTTTCTGCTAAAAATATTCTGCAGCTCTCTTTTTAGACCCTGGGCACGGTCTTCGTGCTACAAACGGAAATGTTAGCGCAGATTTTACTTCTGTGATAGTGTCCTATCTTGAATCCGGTGAATATTTCTGCAAAGAATATTTGCTCACAATTTGTACTTGGGACAAATTTATGGAAATAATTTTGAGAGAAATCGACAAACAGACAGAAAGGTTAGGGCTGAAAAAATTTGTAGCCAAATTCGGATAGCTAATTTTCAGCAACGTTTGATTTTTATTCAATTTTCATACAAACGCCAGAATTTAGCCACAGGCTAACATTTTATACCAAATTTGATTTGAAATTCTAACAAGCAAATCATACTTTTTGACATTTATATTCACCACAAATTTATCGTGCTTACCGACCGTCGATAAATTTTAACATGAGAGTTGTAATTGCAATCTAGACTGTAAGTCAAAAATAACTGGTATGAAAATTTAGAAAGAAAATTCTAATACTTTTAAATTTCAATTCACCTCAATTTGCAGAGATTTTAAGACAAATATTTTTTGCGCCAGCGTACCACTTAGGACTCGGGGCGAATTAGTTTGGATTTTGGTCAATGCGTTATTTTTTTTTTCACTTTTACCTTCGATCATCAAGTGTCACCCTCTTAACAATTTCCCATCAACACGTTGCCACCTACCCGTCAACACGATGAACTACCACAATTGACATTTGCAAAACATTAGATATGGTAACATTGACGCCAGTCTTTTCCCCTACATACTTTTCCGACTGTCACGTCAACTTTTTCGTGAAGCAGTAGAAAAGTAAAATTCACGCAGAAATATTAATAAAATTAGATTAAACGTATTGAAATTAATTCTAGAAATGGGTGAACCAATTAATACGGCGCAAACTTTTCCGATTTTCGAAAAGCCAGTGCTTCAATTCAACGAAAACGGGTGGGGACCATGCGAGTTGCCCGAAACATTCAAGGATATGCCCTACCAGCCGTTCAGCAAGAGCGATCGTTTGGGTAAAATCTGTGATTGGACTGGCTCTTCAGCTAACGATAAAAAATATCAAAGTGAGTGGAAAGTATTTTACAAGTGTTTTCTTTTTTTGTGCAAATTAATTTTGGAGAGGTTATGTTGAATTCGTGTCGTCGTGTGTGCGGTTTGTGGCAGAGGGAAGCCATTTTGGGATATTTTTTTTCTTAACCCCAAACAAAAATTCCCTGTCTGTAGGAACTGTCAAAAAAAATGGGATGTAAACAATTTTTGTTGTACTAGTGCCGGCGGTAATGTACCTCTGCTACTACACTTTCGTGGTCCTGAATGAATGAATTGCGGCGGGGTTACGTTTAGGTGCCCATTGTATCGCTTGTGGTGAAGAACCTTTCTAGGTCCTCCATCTGTTACGTAACTAAATCTTCTTCGAGTCAGTTCCGTCGCAAAATCTGCACGCTTCGTTGGTTTCTAGACCTAATTTTCTGAGGTGCTCACGGAGTGTGCAATGTCCCATCAGAAAGTCTGTAAATATTCGAAGTTTGTTTCTAGGTTTTAGATCTTCTGTTTGTCTTAGTTTTGGGAGTTGCTTAAAGAATTTATCTCTCTTGGTCTCCTATTTTTGTAGCACTTCTCGTATGATATGTCCACCCATCCCGCAGAAAGGTTCTGGACTTGTTGCCGTCTCTTTCATTAGCCTATCGGCTTCCTCGTTACCACCAACTCCAACTTGGTCTGGCACCCAAGTAACTTTGTTGATCTTGCACAGGTTTTTGAGTTTCTCGAAGCACTCCCATACCAACTTGGAGGTGATTGGCTTGGCTATCTTACATGATTGCAGTGTTCCACTTATGATAATTCCAATCGAGGAATTGGGCACTCCTTTCTACCAAATTCTGCCAGCCGTACGGGTCTTAGTTGAGGCAGAAGTCTTTCTAGAAAAGCGTATCACCGTGGACTTAGCTGGATTTCTGTTAGGTCAACCGAAAGCCCACCATTCTTTTATCTTTACACCTCCTTGTACTATACCACAGAGCGTCTACTCAAACTTGCCTCTAGCTATTATCACTATCTCGTCAGTGTTCCCAACACAGTTCGTTAATTTATTGAGGAGTTCGTCTACTACTAGGCTCAACATTAAGTGTGGCAGGACAATTTGTTTGGGAGCAGCCACGTGGTATACTAACTGCACTGGTGTTTCGATAGTTCTTGTGCACACTCTATTGTTGTCACTTTGGGAATGAAACCCTTGCCCTTCGCCAGGGACTTGATATGTACTGATTCCAGTCATTCCTAGCAGTTGACGTACAATTTTTTGTTTTCAGTATTGCAATAGGGCGGGGAAGATGCCACCTGCACCAGCTGAAAGGTATTTATGTGTGTTTGCGCTACGATCTCTTTATTGCTTACTTGCAGGCTAACAAGGGAGTGTGTTTGTAATAGTAGTAGAGCCCTTTGAGGTCTTGAAGCAAATTTAAAGCAATGGCTTATTCCTCATTTCAGATAAGTACCAATCAAGCTTTGGAACCGGCAGTCAATATGCCTACTTCCATGAGGAAGACGAGACGACTTTCCATTTGGTGGACACCGCACGTGTGCAGAAGCCTCCTCATCAACGTGGCCGCTTCCGTGGAAACTTGAGGAATTCAAGGTATCTCTGCTGGTTTTATGTTCCCTTTAACAGATTTTTTTCTATTTTGAAATTTCTTTCTCGACGCTGGTTCATGCATAGGGGACGCAATACCCGCGGGGGGCTTCAGTCTGGCATGACTACTCTCGGCAAGAATGTGAAGTCGCGTGATAATCGCCGTGGAATGGGCAAGAAGTTTGGTATGCGTGGTGCCCCACCAAAAATACGTGATGCTTCGGTGGCTGTACGCGCCGATTGGCAAACTGTAGAATCCATGGACTTCCCACGTTTGATTAAGCTGTCGTTGCCAAACATCAAGGAGGGTGAGGATATTGTCACTTGCGGAACTCTAGAATACTACGACAAGAGTTACGACCGTGTGAACGTTAAGAATGAACGTCCACTGCAGAAGATTGACCGCATCGTGCACACCGTGACGACCACTGATGATCCGATTATACGTCGTCTCTCGAAGACAGTTGGTAATGTTTTTGCCACCGATGCCATATTGGCCACCATTATGTGCTGTACTCGGTCGAACTACTCTTGGGACATTGTGGTTGAGAAGTTTGGCGACA